>JAOXJK010000002.1:12521138-12582236 GCA_025774025.1 Xenus cinereus | reverse complement strand
CAGCTCTTTTTTTATTTTCAGGTGTTTTTTATCAAATGACAACTATATTTATATGATGATTATTTCTGCTGAATTAATATTCTTTGCACTTATCCTCAGTATATTGAGGTGTCTAATGACCAAACATCATTTAAGCAGAGGAACAGTAAGCTGAAAGCATAAGGGAGGAGATGACTACTTGGGAAATGGATGATTTCAAGATATTCAGCATAAACAAAAGCCAAATTCTTAAATGTGGTAGAAGTTCAGAGGGTGATAATAAAGGAGAAAGAGGGTACATCAAAGGAGAACTGGGTAGATGCAGTCAAATCTAAGAGGAAGCAACAAGAGGTAGAGAAGGTTTGGAAACAGTAATGTAGTTCTGAATTGGATTCAGATGTGAATTCAGGTGTGGAAGATGTAGTTAATGTGGTCCTGTGTGACTAGGTAAGTTAATAGCTCATTGGGGTACAAAGGGAGGACATCAGTGAAACACTATTAGTAAAGCTGCTGAATATAGTGATTCTGTTTGTTAACTGGTAGTTTTGTATTTCTACAGCAAAAAACTTTAACTCCCAGCATAGAGGTGGGTTTTTTTCCAGAGGTAGTGCAATGATAGTGAAGGTTTTTTTAAAGCAAGTCTTTTTAAATCAATATATTTCCTTTTCAAGCATAGAATTGGGGGGAGGGGGCAAGGGGAGATTAAAAAAACAAACAACAAAAAAACAAACCACCAAAACCAGATAATCTGGGATACTGGATTTGATTAAAAGTTCTCCTGGCTCAGCATCCTGCTTACATTAACAAGCTGTGAAGGTAAGAAACAACACCTATACAGAAAAACCTGACTTCGGTATAACTTTCTCTCTTCTTGGAAATAATTTTAGGACATGTCGAATCAGAGACTGCATGTGAATCATTGTTTTTATGGGTACTGTTGGACGTATTTTCCATTAATTCCTCTCCTTCCATTTTGGATCAATTTATACTTTAGGTCTTGGTGCTATCTGAATAGGAAGTTTTAAAATATTTTTGGTTTGTACTTTCTTTGCTTGTTTTAGCCAGCTGCCTCATAACAACACTGATTTGCCTACATATCTTGTATGATGAGAAATAGTAAATATTCATTTCCCCCTCACTTTCTCTATATTATTAATGATTTTAAAGCTTTCTGTGATAGTTCTTCTCAGTCATTAATTCCTTGAAAAACGCCTCTCTTGGGAGGCAAGCACAGTGCCATGAAGCCAAGGATAGCTGTCTGCCTCACCCCAGCAGGTAGGGCATGGTGCAGACATCCATTTACATTGGGTCCAGAGAACAGATGGCTGAGAAATATGTCTGCAGGGAGCCTTTAAAAAATGGAAATTACAACCTGGGACATTATTTATCCCATATATGGTGAGGAAGATAATCAGGAGTACTTTATACCTCATTAAGATGACTTGTTACTTGCAATTGCTAACATTATGAGAATTCTTGGAGTAGTGTAAGGTTTTTAGTAACTCTTAGCAGAAAAAGAAATCTCTCCTCTTTCTGAAGATAACATCAGCACTCATTGATTTTCTTAGATACTGCATTTAAGTCTCCCAGAATTTTTTGTAAATCTTAGGTAAGTATTCTCTGTCTTGGATATATTTTTCAATAAACCAAATTATTTTAGAATATTCTTTCCAAGATATATGTGTAAATGCAGTAGATTCTCATCTGACGCTTGGAAAGTCAATGTCATATGTTTTATACTTTGACAATGTACATCTGATTACCACAGAAATCTACCAAGTGTGAGCATGACTGAAAATCTGAAATATTGGAGTGTAATATCAGAAATATTTAAGTTGAGCAGCCTTGGTACATTTAATTACATGTCTGATGAAAGTTTCATGGAATATTTAGCTTTCCTAGCTTTGCTATCAGTTGATTAAAGATTTAACACAGGAGTTATAAATATGTAGTTGTATTATATTTACACTGTTTGCTGGGGTTGATAGCTACATGGACAGCACTAAGTAATCTGTTGTAAGTAATCTTGTCAGAGGGGTTTCAGATGACACTGTGTACACAGCTGCTTTCTCTCATCTACAGGTGGGCTAATCAGATGCTCTGATCTGATGTGTCTTCTTTTGGAAACAGGAAAATGTCGAGATCCCATTTGCATATGGTTATGGAGAAACTTATCATGTTTGGACATGACTAAAGTCTCCTTACAGGAGTTTGCTCTCCGTATTTCCACAGAATTAAATTTGAGCAGGAAGGGACTAACCCTCCACCCCCCAGACCATAGAGATGGTGTTGAATTTGGGGAATATGGAAGCGAAGGAGATGAGGGAGAGTACAATAACCTAGAGAAGGACTGAAGATGTAAGATGGTTTTTGAGGAATGAGATGGGAACCAAAATCATGGAAGTTCATGGAAGGAGGGCTTCCCTTCCAGAAACTGCTCACTGGCCCTGTCCCTTGGGTGAGTCATTGTCCTTGAGAGTAACAGGACCTGCCTCACCCCTCTGCCAGAGCAGCCCATGTAATCTTTGGGTCTGTCTGTGGCTTTATTACTACTTATAAATAGTGAATAAAAGCAGTACTTCCCCACCTACACCCTATATGAACAGATACATTTGAAGCTGTGAAACATGCAAAAAAAATATTGTGATTAGACTGATGCAAACCTCTAAACGTAAAGGGACAAGAATTTTAGTGAGATTTCACAAGTGGTTGAATGAAGGTCCCAACCCCTGATCTTGTTAACAGCAATAATTTTCAATTTACATAGCTTAAGTAGGTATCGCACCATATTTTTTACGTAATTGATGGAGTACAATACAAGGAGATACGGTCAGCATCAGCAAAGCAAGCGTCGGTGCTCACTGGAGGGTGAAACAAAGCAAGAAATGAAAAGACTGGAATTTTCTCCAGACATCATATAGATTATTTTTTTTTCCTTCCCTTCTACCACCTTGCCACCTCGCAATCTTCTTTCCTTTACTCATAATTGTTTAAGTTTGTGCTGGTTAGGACTAGGACTTCATTTGTCACTACAGGAGTCACGTGGCTCTGAACGAAAGCATGCTTTTCAGTTGCTGCTAGTGCATTTACTTTTCATACATCATTGGGTTATTCTGTTGTATAGGGAAAATTGTCAGGGTTTTTCTTCATGTTTCAGAATAATATTGTCAGCTTATTATAGCTTAAGGAAGTTAAGGTGTGTAGAGTTGTAGGTTAGAGCAAGTAATAGTTTAACTGGTGTAATTTCAGCAATGTTTATTATACTCATCTCTGAGCAGGCAAATTGATTTATTGTTCTGAGCACTTCCCTGACTCTGGAATCATCACTGCACATTAAGGCTACTGTCACCGGTCATATTTAAGTGAATGCCAGTCCCTTATGATCTATAGAACCATATCGTAACATAGTAATTGGTATACCACAGCACAGTCTCCACAGAGCACTACAAATTAGCAAATCTCTACTAAATACGTTGGTGCCTCTGTAGGATGCCTTGTTGCCAGAATTTTCTCCAGACTAGTTTTAAACTTTCCATACACTGGGAATCATGTTGTTCTTCCTGTAAGACCATTCATTTCAGATTCCATTGCTCTTATTGCCCCCCTGCGTAACAGTCTAGAGCTCAGTATTTAAAACTTGCACTAGAATTTAATCCCACACTCCAGCATATTGCAGACATAGACATGTGTAATTCATCTTCTATTTTCATTGTTAATACCCTTTCAGGTACTTTTTCTCATCCTGTCTCAGTTTTCAGCTAGCCAGGTTAATAAATATTTAATTATATAAATTTTCCATCATAAATCAGTTCTTTCATGCTCTAATATGTTCTTCTAGTCTTTTCTTGACTCACTGCAATTTGTCAGTCTTACAGCTAACATTATGTCCCGCACTGAATTAATTCTTTATAGTGTGTTCACATTAAAAACTGACCATAGGTCAGATAATTGCTATTTCTGCACTCTGTGATGTGTTGTCTTCATGCATTTTAGTCTGCAACTGGGCTAAGCCTGTGTTGTTTATTGGTCTTGCTGCACCATTGCAGTATCTATTGCCCACACTTCTCTTTTGTTGTTAGTATTTCCTAGATTTCTTCCATTTAGTGAATAGCTGGCCACATGTTGATTTCTATCTCCCTAGGTGTTTTTAATGTGCATTTTTCTAAATTGAAACTCATGCTGTCATTTTCTGCCCACTAGTGCCTCTGGCTCTATCACTAACATTTCTCAGCTCTGACTGATGTTCACAACTCTTTCTGATATAGTATTGTCTACAAATTGCACCAGAGCGTTATAAAGATATTAAAAGAAAGCCAGAGCTCATTAAAGGATTCTAGAAGGTATCTTCCCCCAAATCTGAATATTTTATAATCAACCATCTCATCTGTTGTCT
The DNA here is from genome assembly GCA_025774025.1 of Xenus cinereus. Classification (NCBI taxonomy): domain Eukaryota; kingdom Metazoa; phylum Chordata; class Aves; order Charadriiformes; family Scolopacidae; genus Xenus; species Xenus cinereus. Next base: position 12,577,864 of record JAOXJK010000002.1, on the reverse strand, counting down.
CTGGAGAATATCATACTTTACTGTATCAGAAACTAAAGCTCATGCTTGAAAAGAATCATAACCTTTACTTTCTGATTGGTATCTTTTTTTTTTTTTTTCCTTCAAAAGTATTCTTCCCTGGTCTTTAAAATATTAAGTTGAATAAATAGGTGGTGTATATGAGAAACCCCTGGCAAGAGATATGTCTCATTGCAAAACTAAGACTAGAAGTCAGTTTATTTAAAGGCATCTGCTTATTTAAAAGGAAATGGAAGAATTCTTCAACAGGAAAAGGTGAAGCCTCTGAAGTTCTTCACACTCAGAAAACTATAACATGTTGTCCTTAGACATGTTTTGGAGAATTGCAGTACTCCTCAGTGCTATTCCTGTACAGTTCTAGTAATTTGGCTAGATTTCCCTGGCAGTCCTCCCAGGTGTCATGGGAAAATAAAATAGAAAATGAGGGATTGCGAGACTTTTCAGCTTGGTGATTTGAGTGAGAGTACAGCACATGGTGGGTGAAAGCCGGCTGACTTGATCAGGAGTTGTGTTCACAAATCTAGCAGGACGGCTGTGTCTGCTGCTGTGATCAGTGATTTACTGCAAAGATACTATTTGGATGTATGAGGTGCCCCTGCTGACGAGACCCTCTAGCTATGACAAATAGAAGCTGGTTAGTGGCTGTTTGGATGGGGCACTGCATGCTGCTATCTGGTGAGGATTATGGTAATAATGCTGAGGAATAATAGCAAGGAACAAAAGGAGCAGTAGGCAGCCTTGCCACCCCACTTGAAATTTCTCGGCTTGTTCCAAGTCTGCCCGTTTCAGTTCCCTGAGGCCAGTTGCACACACATTTGTTAGGAAAGTGAGGTACGTCAAAGAGTACTTGGCACTGTAAGATTCCCCCAATGCTTAATCTCTCACCTACATGCCAATTTGCCACATGGCTCAAATGATAACTGGAAAAGGTGCGAGAGAAGCCACAGGCTTGCAGAGCAACTACTCTAACATGGACACATGGTAACACAGTGAGGAAGTTGGCATAATCAAATGAATTACCACAGCCCCCTGCAAGGAATCCAAGATGATGGAAGGGATCCAGACTCAGGGACAGAGGCAGCTGTGAACAAATGCTTCCAATTTTCAGTGCGTCATTAAAGACACAAACTGAGTCCAACAGTAAAAGGATCAGTCTCAGAGGAAATTTCTTCATAACAACAAAAGGCAGCCTAAGTGCTCTAGGTTCCTGCTTACAGCCATGCTTTACTGCCAGCCTAACTGAGAGGTACATGGTTTCACAAAAAAACCCAATGTCTTTTAATATGCAGTACATGTCACATAAAGCTCCAAATGTATTATCCACTGATACAAGAAATGACAAACTAAGAACTGATATTCTGATGTCAAATTTTGTACCCTACAGTAAACTGAAACAAGATCAGATAGAGTAGAAAATTATAAAAACAGAGACACTCTTTCATGAGCCTTCAGGATCCCCTCTCCTAGAACACGATCTTGGTCTTCAATTGTTTCCTCACTATTTTTTATTTCTTTGGGTTCTCCGGCTGCCTTCTGTACCTTTGCAAGGTCGTTTCTAACAAAGAGCAAGCACAGAGCCAATGGAACAGCTTGTGCAGTTATTGCTACTGAGGCACTTTAATTCTTGGACTTTCCCCCTTTCCTGGGGCAGCCATTTAAGAGACAGGTCTCCCACCAGGTGCACAAAATGCTCTTCCAAAGGAGTGGGAGCTAATTGCCATCATTTTGCTTCTGAGCCTAAGGGCCTGGGAACCAGCAATGGTCTGCAAGACCAATAACTTGAAAAACCACAGTACTGTAGGCAGTTTGCTTTGATATGTGCAGGAATTAGCAACAGGCTTAATAAAAATAGAAATGTTTGTGAAGTCTAACTTCTTTATTTTTAGTTTAAATATTGTTTAAGCTTATGCCACAGAGATAGCTAAACAAGGAAGGAGATATATGAAAACAGAAAATACAGTTTGAAATCAGTCCATTGCAGTTTAAGTAAGTGGATCTGCTTTTCATAAATTTGCTCCTGGGTCTTAATGAAATGTTTGCTGTAAGTGGAAGAGAAGTGATGTTCTTATTGGTCTCATTTTCAAAGTATGGTCTCAACTTGTTAACTTTTTGGAGTTCCTTCACTGCCACAGATTTCTGTCACAGCTTAAGGTCTAAATAGAATGATGCCTTTGTTAGACCACTGCCATACTGCTTTGAGAAAGAATGTTTGTAGCCTTAAACAGTCTTAGCACCAAGAGGTCTTATTGTATTTGGAATCTCGGAAGTGGTGTGGATTTTTGTAGGATTGTTATTTGTTAGTTATTGTTAAACAGCCTGAGTGTATATCCATTCGGGATGAGGCTGCAGTTGGCAGTCTGAAAGAAATGACAGATATATAACATGAAATTCTCTGTGCTTTGGAATAAAAGGATAGAGTGAAAATTTTTAGTGAAACTTATGATTTAAGCTAACAAGATTAGGTAAAACTGCTTCTGAAATTTGCCATGTTTTCGATGTTACAGTAGGCTGGATGTACATATGTACATGTACATGACATATTTCAGTATAGTTTTAAAACTTAACCCTCCAAAGGTTTTGGTACTCTAAGCCTCTGGAGCATTATCTAGGAGAAGTGATCCGATCTTCATTTAGAATTAAACAAATCAGCTTGTACTGCAAAGCACAATGTTGGATGTCCAGTGAAATTTAATGCAACTATTCAGAGAGAAGAGATGACCTGCTATGAGATATTTATTGACTGACATGAAGTAATTCTGCTTCCCTCTCATTCTGCTTGGAAGAGTTCTTTCTATTGATGTATGCAGGAAAGAAAAACTACACTGTATAAGTTTATTCACTAAATTTCCAGATCTATGGAGTTGGGAAAAATATCACAGTAGCAAGTCACCTTCTTTACAGGTCCTTTTTTAACGTTGTTTTCAGTGTTACCTTAGTTTGTTCACACGGGAAAAAGACCTAAAAACTAAGTAGCCCTTGTCTGTTCCTCAGTACTCTTGGGATTTTTTTGCCATTACATAAGTTTTCATAGCACAGTCCTGATAGTCTCCTGAGCTCTGCAGAGAGATTTACATAAGATGTAAAAAGGTGTAACCGTGGGGAAAAAAAAGTTATCCTTCCTTTCCTTCTCCCTCCCCCCATTTTCTTTTGTTCTGTTAGCAGTTCTCCCCAAATTTCACCCTTTTAAAGAAGCTAATTACTGCTCTTCCCTGGCATGCATTAGCATTATGCTGTTGTCAGTCTGTCAGGTGCACTTAGTCAGGGTTTAATAGGCTTGCAGTGAGCTACAATTAAACTCTGGAATTAACATTTAAAAAGTGTTTACATGACTTCCTCTTCCCTTCCTCCCCCGCAGCAGTTTGCTTAAAGACGCAAGCGGTTTTCTCGTTTGTTTTAATTGTTATATGAGGAAAATACCAAAGAAATCCATGAAGTTGACTTTCATTTAAAAATTGAGTTATATTTTTCGCAGCCCTTGGTAAACGTTACAGTGCTATCTTTCAAAAGAAAAAGCTTAGCAATTTAAAACCATGTGGTCAAATGCAACCCTTGTTGTAACCGTATTAACAAATGTCCAATTAAAAAAGGAGGAGTTGTCGCTCACTCTGAAGCAGTTCCGTTTTCCACTAACTCCTGAGCGGAGTGAGACCTGCTGGGCTGTTCTGCTGGGCTGGGGGCAGAGGAGACTTGGCATGTGCAGGAACTACTGCTTTCTCTGTAGCCCCCGTGATCTTCATTTTGCTGTCTGCAGTTCATCATTTTCCTTGGACCCTCAGAAACTGGGAAACTCTCAAAAAAGTTAAGACAGACATTGATTGTTAGTATGGGTTCAAAAACTCTTTGTGCAGATGAGGACGTGCTTCCTTCCTGGTCAGGGAGAGATGCTTTCTCAGCAGAGCCCTCAGCTGACAGAGTTCTTTCTAAAGACCTCTAGACTCAAGAAAGCCCTGCACATTCCTGCCTCGCTTGCAGAAGTCACCTGTGGGCTGAAAGAACTTTTGAAATTAAATGATAGGTACATATTTGGTGCTGTGAATACTGCATAGAGCACTGGTGGGAAGCCTCTTACTAATGGACACAGAGGGCTGAGTTTTGAGGATTCAAATCCCTCAATGGGGAAAAATAAAAATTGTTAGATCTGTTTCAGTGCCCCACTAGCTATATTGTTTTACTACAGCTGAGGCTATGCCCTAAAGCGTGAGGATTTTCTTCTCAGCTTAGGCAGTGGATATAAAAGAAGAATCTGATGCTTTTCTTGTATATGATGACTTTCCGATTTCGTTCTGAATTATTTCTCAGATATCCCTGCTTTTCAAACAAAACACACAAGTTTGAGCATCCACATTCGACAACTTTATTGCTACATTGTACATTGTAATTTATTTGTTAATTATTATCTATATAATCTTTATGTAAGCCAGTTGTGACCCCCTAATGTTACTTATGGAAAGTGAGGGCAGCAGTACCTCAGCCTGAGAATTTTCAGAGAAGTTTTATATCGCAAAAGCCATGTGGATTTACAGTCCTCAGGTGACATAGGTCCAAACATTTCCATGTGTAGAGATTATATCTACTCCATCCTAAATACCCTTTTAATTAAGAAGCCATTCATCTCTTTGTTTTATTACTTGTGAAGCTATAGGTTGGTAATTGAGGGAAATGTGAAGGTTTTAAATTAAACAGCTGATATTGTTTGTCCTTCAATATAAAATTAAATTTTCTTTTAGGTATGAATAAAGGAACTTTATGGAAAGAAACCTTGAACTCTTCACATAACTCACAGATCAACACTAATGCAGCCACATTACTGCTAATTGCTCTATAGACCTACCAGCCACAAGTGACAAGACTGAACTTCACCTTCAGTTCCTCTTCATTTCCCCGTAAGTTCAAGACTTGTCCCATTTCTTTCTCAGCATAGCTTTTATCAGAAGAGTTTATAATGGTTTCTGATGATGAATTCTTTGAAACCAGTGAGAAACTGCCACCTTTGAAAACCATTTTAAAGGTGCTGCAGAACCAGTGTTTGGACAGATATAGTGAAGCCTAAACCAAAGTAGAGGATTTTGAAATAATGTTACTGGGGTGTTGTTTTTTCTTTTCTCACCATGTGATGAGGGTGAAACAAACAGTCGTACGTGACAATGTCCTTTACAATCCACCATTAGCATTAATAACAATAGCCAATTCATGAAAGTTTTTTGCTATCTAGTTGGTGACTGGTCTGCCTTAAACGGTTTTTGCCTAGGCTGTATAAAATATGCCATTTATATGAGTATTTGACATTATGCAAATCTTTCCATTCAGACTTTTAATGGCTTTATCTCAAATCAGTTCAATTTCCTACACTATAGTGGAGCCTGAAGGAAACAATTTGTTTTGCAATATCAAAAGCTGACACTTGGAACAGGAAATGCTCAGAATCAAATAATCTGCATGAGAGAGGTAAGGGTTATTTAGTCAATATCTCTCCATCCTGAAGACAGTGATCCTATAGCACAGGAGCATTTTCATTTCTAATCCACTATGTTTAAAAAAAAACAACACATTTTTTTTGTATATAGAGCTCTTTGGGCCATTGCCTAGTGTGTAACAGTAGAGAAGAGTTCCCTTTCCTGTCCTGAGCACAGTCCCATCCAAGGCTGTGTCATTGTCTTAGCAGCAACAGTAAAGCACGGGCTGCAGAGTGCTGTGTATATGAGTCACACTAAAGCCAGACATTGTACAATTTGGCCAGAAAAAAAGGACTAATAATGCTTTATTTTAGATTAAATACTCTTTCTGACTTCTTAACTTGAGGGCACATACCAGGTTACAGGGCAAATATGCTTTAGGATGGGTGATGTTCCAAAAAGAAATGGAGAACTTTGAAGACACTGTGCTGCAGTTCATATGAATTTAAAAAAAAAATCTTGGGAGAAAATGATCCTATCAAAATACTGTGCCGATCTTTGAGTAATTCCACTTTACTGAGCTTCGCAGTTTTCAGTATGGTACTCTGCATACGTTTGGGATGTCCCTTGTATATTCCTATGTAAAATCCTGCCAATAGGCAATTGCTTTTCTCTATAAATTGGACCAAATTAGCTGTTAAAGTGTTGGTGGAGGACAAGCCTTTGTCTGTGAGCAGAGTTGTTAACCTAGCTGTAACCAGGCTGGTGGATGAACAAGTGTAGATATGCGCTTTTTGTTTTAAGAGTCCTTTTGCAGAGTAACCTGAACTCTGATGAAGGCCAGTAGGGAAAACTTCAGTGGAGGTAATTGACAAAGACATTAGCTTCATCTCTATACTGAAGATTCATCAGGTCCTAAACCATTCTTTGCACTACCAGGAGTTTAGTTGAGATTGGGACTGAGTAAGAATTTTCATGGTACTGAGTCTTTCTAGATCCAAGGGAAAAAAATTCACAGATATTTGGTGAACATGTTTGCTTTCATGTGTCCAGTTAAACAGTGTTTTAAAGGAACAAACTTTTCAGAAAATGCTGCATGTTCTTTGCTCCTTGCAGAGAGTGGACCTGGTTTCTCAAAATAGGTGTGTCCAATACTTTTTTACACAAAGAGCCCTGTTGAAAGGGAGGGAATCTGTGCTGAATTTAGAGTGGTAGGCTGAGACCGAGTATCTTCAGCAGCTGATGTTTTACACCTGTAGCTATTAAAATCACAGTGAAGTATCTTTTGATGTTAATGATAATCTGTGCCCATTTAAAAAAAAGTCTGTCTTTGACGGTTAATATCTCAAAATGAAAGATGGCCAGTAGTGTTGCTAGTTTTGTTGTGAGCATTTTTCTTCAAACACTAGACAGAAAAGGTATAAGCCTGTTGTGGAGTTTGTTTAACTAATAATCTAGTATGTCATTTGTTAAGCAAACGTTAGATCAATGAGATCTATGGAATATTTTCTACTGGATTGCTGGAATATTTTAATAAGAGGGACCTACAGCCCTTTTTGAGGGTGTTTAGACACATTTGTAGCAGCAGGAAAGATATCTGGGATGATTGCAAATGCTAGTTGCCTGCAGCCGATCTCACTGCACTGCTGACCTGCCAGTGTGAAAATGGGTAAGACATTAAAATGTTGCATGATTAACAGCAAGAAGGATTTGCGTTGGTATATTGGACTTAAATCATCTTATATCTTGGCACGCTTTTACTAAGTGAAATACCAATGTTTGTCTCTAATGTAAAGAATAGCCTGCATAGTAAGGAGAAGTCATTAACCATCCAGATTTCTCTGTTCATTGCATTATCTCTTCTGCAATGCAAATCTTAACGTACGCTAATGTGATAATGGAGAAATTGAGCCCAAGGATGTAGGCAAAAGCAAATAATTATGCATTAAAACCCTTTCTCATCAGTAGACCAGGACTGATCACTTAGGAAGCAGAAAAGAATTGGACTAATGAAGTCAGACATGGAATAATAGTGGTTTGCCTTTTCTTTTTAATTTTGCAAGGAAGAAGTTGTGCATCATCTTATGGAGGGTCTGCCCTCCCCTCCCCCCATTTAAGAATACTGCAGATTTTTAAAAGAACTTTATGAAAAATAAACGTAGAGAGGAGGTAGTTGCTGACTGAAATGTGTTGAAACAGAACTACTGTGTATGTTGGTAGCATATAAAAGAAGATTCTGTTTTTTCATCAGTATAATCTCTTTTCTCTACATGCAGTTCTCTGATAAATTTTTTAACAGGGGAATGATTTAATTATGTTTCAGAAATCACAATCAGATTTATAATATTCACACACTTTCACCTTTAATAAAACTTCTACATTGATGCACCAGCAATAACTCTTGGAGCTTAGAGATATAGGAGTTAATAAAAAGACTATTAATTTTAAATCAGAATGACAGAATAGATCCTGATTTATTATGATGTAAAAACACGATCTCCTCTGTGATACGATATTCCCACCCCGAAGAATGTCCTAATTTAATCATAATTCCCTTATATTTCTAGTAATTAAATAACATCTCTTCAGTTACAAATAGAACATTTTATATACCAGATTTTCGTTGCTTTCCATCTCTTTCTGAGCAGTTATAAACAGTTATAGTGCAATATGATGGGGCCTGGTAGCTCACTAAAGCTGGAATATTGTAACAAGAAGCAAATGTATATTCAAGAGTACAGTGTTTTAAAATAGTATACAATGCATTCCATAAATGAAATTACCTGCATTAGGCAAAGAAAGATGTTTTTCTGTTATGCTTGAAGACCCTGGGAGGTCTTAATTTGAAAGATTGGACTTCTATGCCAAAGATGATGCAATTCTTATTACTAGCATTGATAAGGGACTATGGTAACAAGCCTAAAAACTTGTGACACTGCTGGTACACAAAAGCTTTTAAGATTTTATAGGTCTTTATCATTTCCTCTGAGTGCTGTACTATTCAGCTCAGGAGTATAGCACCTCTATCTACAGGAGGAAGAACAAAAAAAATATTCCAGTGCCTTTTAAAAAAGTCTTTTAAATATTTGTGAATTTCTTTCTGCAAAATATGTGGTACAGACTGAATGCTGGTTGTCAATGCATTGTAAAGAGGATACCGGTGCTTCTCTGAGGGAACCTGAGTAATTCACCTTGGCTTTCATCACTCGGATAATGCAACCGTGTTGAGTACATACCAGGGAAGTTTCTATATGATATGTTTCTGTAGTCTGTGCGTGGAAGATATTAAGTCTAGGCTAATTAGTCTGTAGGACAACTGCAATGTTGTTTCTGTATCCTTTTAATCATAGTGTGGAAAGAAGTAGGTTTTCAATGATTTCCTCCACGAAATGCAGAAATGAATGTATTTACATGTAAGGATCCAGTAAAATAATATGGAATTAAACTGAGAGGAGGGGAAAAAAAAACTTTTAGAGATTTAGGCTCCTCTCACTGTAAGTCACATCTTATGTTTTGAAACTTATTGTAGAGAAAAGGTCTGATGACTTCAATATTTGATATTATTGAAAATTGTTATGAGTCCCATGGCATTTAAAAAAAAAAAAAAGAGGCCATGGGCCATGGGTGGAGCAGCAGCAAGAAATGGGTATTTCAGCAGCTGTGTAGCTGCAGAAGCATTACTCTTAAAAGGAGAATAGGATTTTTATGGTTTCCCATAAATATTTTTCAGAGAAAGTTTTTCTCTATGGCCTAATGAAAGATGGAAGATTTTTGTCATCGTTAGATGCAAGCATTGTGGTACAAAAGATGCACCTTGGAAAGAGGAGAATTCTTCTGAAAACCTGGTAAGTCAGCCAGTGCAGTTGTCCTCTCAATCTATTGTTATACACCCTAATGGTAAATAAAAATGAATATATGACTGTTAGCTCTGCATAAATAGACCTTGAGTAAGGTGAACTATAGTGGCCTTAGGGATCATGTTTACCAGTTCAACTGTTAATAATGTTTCAATACAAAGTCTACTTGATAAAACTGTAATGGCTTCAAATTATATGCTTAGTAACGCTGTGGCAGTTTACTGCCAGCAAAATAGAAGGCCGTGGGAACAGCAAGGTATGCATTAAAGGTAGCTTTGTTGGAGAGCTAAAACTTAGGACAATAAGTTGTTTTCCACAAGTTTACACCTGGTGTTGATACTGAAGGAAATGAGAATCAAATTTGGCTTTCGGCTCTATTGTTGAGCTTGTATGTGCAGGAAGAAAACCATACATATATGTATGCATGTGTTGTGGTTTTGGCTGGGCTGGCCACTAAACCAGGAGAGTGTGTCTCTGTTTTGTATACGGGGAGATCAGAAATACAGAATAAATGAAAAACTGCATGAAGCTAGGGTGGTTTTATTTTTTGGAGCTCTAACAGCATTTAAAATTATATTAAATTCCATTCACTAATTCATAGTTTTCTGATTAAGCTAAAATATGTCATCTTCTGTTCCTCTTTAGCTAATGTGATTCTGAAAGAAATACTGTGTTCTGTGTTGGACTTCAGGGCACACAGTCAGATTCGCCCCTCCCATGATAAAATCAGTTGCCCTTGGGACTTCTGGGGTGAGAAGAATTGATGCATTGTCTGTTTTGATTGTTAGATCTCTCAGTCTTTCTAATAGTGCAATATTCCTGAAATTTAATCAGTAGCTGATACTGAAATCAAGATATTACCATGGCTTCCAACTGGTATTAGAATAATTTAACTTTAAATAGTCATCTGTGGATTGCTGTGTTTTAATGGAGCAGAGAACACGTGCTATTCTTGTCTAATCCGTTCATCCTCACTTGCCAACTTTTTAAGCCTGTCCAAGTCTACATTTTATCTTTCTTCCCTTCTTCCCTGTACAGGGAAGTAATTGGGTGACTTTGCATTTGCTTGCATGGCACTACTGCCAGGTCAGTACTGTCACTGGGAAATGCTAAATGCTTCAGCTGATCCCTGTGCGTTGCCACCTCTGACAGATACAGGTGGAAGAGATGGAAAGGGCTGTCTTGCACAACGCATTTGGAAGTGAACCCCTACGCAAGACACTGTTCCAGTGCTGCTGGCTTCCCCATGTTTAGGCTAACTCACCCAGGGCTCGATTTTGCAAATGGAGATGTTCTGCATTTTTCTGTGATTGATTTGATTCTATTTATATTCGCAGGCTTTTGCTGGAAGTGAGTACCACCACTAAATTTCCTTCTCTCAACCTAGTTCATTTATCTAGATACTAATATGTCCTTCTGTGCCTGTCTGGTTTGCAATTCTTCCTTGTTGCCTTCAGCTTACCCTGAAAAAGTGAGGTTTGGGAAGCTATTGCTCTTTTTATTGACAACAAATTAAGTGTGTATTATTTGTGTTAGTGGAGGATTTGCCAATGTTGCAACGCCCCAGTTATTTATTTTTCTTCCCCTTCTCCTCTCTCCAAGAGTTTTGTTTCTTTTACTTAGGAATAAGTGGATGATCCACCTTAAAATGATTTCTGATCAGAGAGTATCCTGAAAAAAGTCTCACATGAGTATCAATAGACAGCCTGAAAATAATTTTAAATTATAAAATTTTAGGATTTTCTGGTAATCCCTTTTTAGAACCTTTTAACTTTGCTCTGGGCGCTATCTCTAGTTGTTCTCTGGAACACATTTCTCTTTTGCCCTACCCCAACTCTTAAATGAAGCTGAGATTGCCTTGCAATTACTTTTATCTGTGATGTACGACTTTACCTAAAGCAAATCATATCGGAAAATATTAATATTATGATAGTTAACAGTATTACTGAAATTAGCTAGTGAAATGGCTTCATCCAGTGTGATCTGATTGTATTGATAAACCACCATCATCCTGAACTGTTGCAGAAGTCTTTTACTGATTATTCATAAAACTGAAAAGATCCCTCTTTTCAGGTTAGGTGATGTGCAACTAATAATTGCACCATTTTTTGCCATACAGCAATATTATCTGTCACTGGAAATAAAGACAACTTATACAGCGTGCACGTAACAGACCAGGGACCTTATTACTGAATTCAAACCTGCCTTTGTTTGATTCTTTTCTGTCCCATTACCAGGATATATTAGAACAAGGCAAATCTCCTCCAAGTACACATTCAATTACTTGCAATGTACTGCAATTTGGTGATGCATTCTGTGCTTGCTGGATTTATAGGGTAATAAGCTGGAGCATACTGATGAACCTCACTTGGAGACGGAGGTGTTTGTAGTGTGTTGTTTGTATTAAGATAGCCAACACTTGGGATAGATATGGGGGGTGGAAAACAGACTTGTTTTTATTGTGCTAAATGTTGCAGCAAAGATTGTGCCCATTTTTATTTTTTTTCTGCCATCCTGCTGTGCATCTTTTTAAGCACTTCATAGTTCCAATCAATCACGTTGCAGCAAATTGGATTTTATTTAAAAATTTAATTGGATTGGCCTTATGTGAATAAGTATTAAGTCCTTTATCTGGTAAATGTTCAAAATTTTAGGAATGTTAAAATCTCATTTTTTTGCGAACTGCTTAACTGGTGAAAATGTAAATTTTACCCATTGAAGATTATAACCCTTATTTTGATTCTGTTTGAACAAATGGAATTTCTTCAAGTGACTGACTATAATGCAGTCATTTCTGTACATTGTTACGTTAATAACATTTCTAGCTTTGCTGAATATACAGATAGATTAAGGTTTATTGCTCTGATTCCTCGTTTGAGATCCATGACTAGTTGATCTGAAGGACGGGGAATTTTATTAACCAGTGCAAGCCAATGATGCAACAGAATAAAATGCAATCAATTAATTGATTACAAAATAGCTGCTTGTAAGTTAATAGCTACGTGTTAGGATGAAAGAGTGGAGATTGCCTCTTGAATTGACAAATAACATTGTAGGAATACAGCCCTTATGAATTTAAAGTTCTTCCTTATGTAATTAAATAATATCTCAGTGACTCTCTTGAAGAAAATTCAAATGAAAACATGCTGTATATGAAAAGAACAATGCATATTTTAATAGTTACATTAATACTAAAGAGAACCCTCAGGGTTTGTTCCCTTGTTGTGTAATTGACAGTAACACAGATTTTAGTTTATGCCTTGCTATTCCTTTTTCCTGTTTCAAAACTGAGCTTGCTGTCATTTTTTTCCTTCAGGTTTCGTTGTAGACAATAGAGAAACTGATAATTTTCTCAATAAAAAGCCACAACTATGTGTGCTTTTGCTCATGTTTTCCTTATCAGAATAAATTTGCGTCTGTAGCATGGTCCCCACACACTCTGCTTCTGCAGCCCCATGTGGATTATCCTCCTTTTTCTCACTGTTCTTGTGATAAATTGCTGTGGCCCTGGCTTTGGCTATAACATAACCGTGCAACAGTATTTGTTTTGGATAGTAGTGGATTCATGCAATGAACTGACAACGTCTACAGACTTTTAAATGTGTGTGGTTAGAGCTCCCTTCTAGATCATTTTTCTTTAGGTGGAGTATGAAAAGATACGATTCTGTAAAACGCACAAAAGACATCTCAGGACTTGCCTCTAAGAGCTGAATGCGCCCAGAAGTAAACTTGATCCTCCTAGGAAAACATGTTTGCTACTCTTAGGCACAGCTAGTAATGGCCTCTCCTACAGGTGGTTGTACACATGCACGCTATTGTGGGTCTGATAAGGAAAGTGTCTTTTCTTGGTGACACTGCTTTCATCTATAGATTTCAAAGTTTTGCCAGGATGTGCCAGGTGAAACATTAATAGCAGATTCTAGTAAAAGCAAGTTGTCATAATTTTCCATTAAAGTATCAGATACGGGAGCAGTTCAGGATGTCTTAAAAACTAAGTTAATTTCCACATGTTGGTGAGGGTTTTTTGTTTCTTGGTTTTGAGAGTGGGGGAGAGAGTCCTCAAGCCATCTTCTCTGTCCCTTGGGCTGCTAACATTCTTGATTAAGCTAGGAAGCAAACTCTGGGAAACTTGCATTATATGTAGCACCAAAACAAATAAAGCCACATATGTGGAATGGGAAGTAAAGGAAACCAGAGAGCCTGTATTCCAGCCGAAAAAAAAAATGTAAATGGCTGTTTATCTCATAAGAGCCCTTCTCATGAGAATTTGTAATAAGTTAAGCCTGGACTCTGTGCCTTGAGCGGAGATTTTCTTAAAACATCTTCAAGTCCAACAGTACTTTTTATGCCAATATGAAAATACAGAACTTTCAATAAACAATGCTGACCTTCCCCAGATCAGGAAGGATCTTCAGGGTCAGGTTTGCAGCTCCCTTTAGTACTGAGCGAGGTAAAGTGCATAATTTTGGGCACAGTCATGAAGCAATCTCTTTGGTAGATGCTGAATTTCTGGATGGAGTATTTTGTAACTTTTTCAGTCAGGCTCTTCACGTGTGTAGCTAGTTTGGTGGGGTTCTTGATTTCTTGGTGTAGTGAAACATGAAATAAACTTTTAGAATTCATCCCACAGATTTGTTTTGCAACTCCTCCTTAACACTTATATTAAGCATGCCAGATCTTGAAGAGCTTATGTGTTTTGTTCAATTCAATATAATTTCACATAAGGGATTTTAAGGCTAATCAGGACTTTGGTATTTCTGATTTTAGACTCTGGTTAGCCTTACTGAACTAATAGGTTCCATGGTAGAAATAAAACTATTCAAATGGCATGAGTGTTCACGTGAAGAAAATGTTTTCTCAAAATATTCTGAGGTATCGTAAGTGGAACAACAATTCGGAGTCAAAGGAAGATTTTGTATTTCTAGGTGCCTTCAGAGTATCAAACAAATCTGCTGCTTTCCCAGAATAAATTCTGCAAGTTTCTTAGTGAAGTCTAGGAGTTCCAGCTAGAGAAATATTTGGAATGTTAAAGCAGATCAGCAAACTGCAGTGCAAGCTCCCACAAGCTGGGGCCGGAGAAATTTCTCCCAGGAACATTTTTCTGTCAAAATTCATGATTTCTCCTAAGAAGTTCAAGATTTCAACAAATTGACACTTTCTGATAAAAAAAAAAAAGTTCATCTGAGAAACTCCCAGTTAGCTCTTATGTTGGTGTATTTTACATGTTTCTGGGATATGCAGATGTCACTCTCTGTTTCCTTGCTTATTTTTCGATTGCTGAAGGAATTGGAAGGCAATGAAGTTACTTGATTTGATAGGAACTCCAAGCTTTCCTTTTAATTTGTAGGACTTTTTAACAGATTTATTTCACTGGAAATAGTTACGCTTCTAGGACATACCTTAGGCCAAGGAAGCTGCTGGAGACAGCAAAGCTATGTGGGTTGACAGAGGGCCCTGATGTATTCCACATGCTCTGCACAGTGGGGTTTCTAAGGGCTGGTCCAGAATGCAGTGACTGAAGCACAATGAATCCAGTTCAAAACTAGTTTAGTTGGGGAGAGGCAATAGTTCAGGCATGTTGTTGGCAATAAAACCCACTTGAGAAACTGAACAAACTTACAGAAAATTAGTATGAGCTTCAGGCTCCTGTGGGTACACAAGATAAATAGGATTACATGGGTATGCTGGTGTAAGAGCAGTCCTGCAGGAAAGCATTACTTTAAAACACTTAAATGAAGAAAATGTCCTCCTTATTCATGCTTGGCTGGTGTCGGCATGGCCCTCAGCCCTTCACCACTCCCAGATGTTCTTCAGCAAGTAGACTTCTCAGCTGCTCCAGGACAGCCTTGCTCTGTCTTTACCTGCGTGCATCTGCCGCTTCAGATATCTGCTGAAAGAAAACACTTTTTCTCCTATATACTGTTTTTCTTTGATTTCTCTCTCCTGAAATTTTTATACATGACTAGAACTCCTGGAAACAACATCTTGGAAAGCTACCAAAAAATACAGAAATATTGAAAGAGAAAGCCTAGCCGTTTTAAATGACTCTGTGGCACTTTTCAGCAAATCAAATCAAACATAAAATCAAAGGCAGAAAAAGAAGTGNNNNGAGGGGCAAGAGTAGGATATATAGAGGATGGTAAGAAAGGGAGAGGAGCTAGTGGTGCGTCTGATCTGGATTCCAGAATGTCATGCCTGGAATCTAAGTTTTATTGTGTACTTTTTTTTGACTGCTAATCACATCTGCAGTGCAGCTCTGGTGATCTGTAACATATGATATTTCCTTGACAACATATTTTGTACACCTATGTTGCATAGTCATTACAAGAAGTATTTTGCTTGTTCTCTACATGATTGTATATTTATGCAAAGCATTATGGCCTAAGTGAAATCCAGATGTTTTCTTCATGACTGTATCTGATACAAAGTGGCCTGAGAGGCTCAGAAGCCTGCCACAATGAAACCTCCCTGGGGTGGTAGAGCATCAACAGAAAAACAGCTTTAAAGAAGTCTCTCCATAAAACTAGTCATGATTTCTCAAGCAACGTTTTCCAAATGTGGGGAGCCTTGGCCCTGCCTCAAGCTGCTGAACTTCCTGCTTTTCCAGTTCATTCCATAAAAACCTTCCAAATTTAGTAAAACCCTCAGACTCCTATTTTTCCCTCTTTGGTCTTTCTTTGTTGGAAAATCTCTCCTGGCTCTGGTGTACCTGCTGTCTATAGCTTTTCCACCCTTAGTAAGATTAAGATGTCTCAGTATAGCTTTTCTATTCTTAATAAAGGTCATAGATTTGATTAGGACTGAAGTTGTGTGTAACAACAGGCAGTGGAATACAGATTGGGCTGGGATTTCTCTTATAGGTAAGGTTGTTTCTTTAGCCTCAAGTTTTTGTTTGATAAAGAAACCTGTCCCAAGATGAGAGGAATTCCTCATTTCTACAAACACCTGACCCAGCCCTGTTACTGCATGCGGAAATTAAGGAAACAAAAAGTTGCCTGACTGATGCTTCTTTATTCCTGTTTCCCAAAAAGTGCAAGGATAATGCATGTCTTTTCCAGAAGTGTTTTTCAGAGTGAGAAAGAAAATAAAAATATTGGTACTTATGTAAACTTTTTTATTTTTCTACATTTTTGCAATAAATCTAATGGAAAAATTGCAACATTTCTCTGTTGCAAGACAGCTGCGTATAAAATTTTGCCTTATGCAAAGTGAAGTCTGAAAAAATGAGATTGGAAAATGGAACATTATTTCTGTGGCAAAAAGTTTGGGAGGTTATTTTCTCTTTTTTTTGTGTGTACTGTGTATCCAGCACTCTGGTGTCAAAACTTAATGCTCTGTGAAGAACTCATTACTATCCATCTCACAAGATCACAATGTGTGTCACTGCCTAAAATTCAAAAGAAATAGAAATGCATATGTAGAGGAACTTGAGTTATTACAAAAAGATGCATTTGAAGACTGTGAAGAAATGAGCTTTATTAGTAGAGTACACACTTACCCTGACCTTTGAAAAATATCTTTCATTGCTTGTTTTGATTTTATGTTCTAAAGAAACTTGGTAAGTCAACACAAGTAATTTCAACAACTAAAACTAAAATCTTATGAGATAAGCCCACAAAGCTAACTGCTAGAAAACTAATCTAAACTTAATTTCCTTCTTACATTTGGGGTTTTGAAACACAAAGGTTTCATATTTCCAGGATTTTTTCCATAGCATTAAAATTTTTGATAAAGTTAAGATTCTCACATGACCAAATTATTCATGTTATTTTAAAGAAAAATACCAGTACAACCTCAAGATTTGATAACAAATAAAATTAAATACTCTTTGTGATTCTGAACCCTAAGTTGAGTGTTCCATTTTCTGTTGCCATTGGTAAAGGTAAAAAGGCATTGAAACAAAATTTATTTTGGCATTTTTTTCAAATATTCCTCGGAGGGTGATTATGAAGACTCTTGTTTCTCCTTGTCATCTGTCTTTGTATTTAAAAAGAATATATACATGTTGGGCCAATGTGGCATTGTTAAAATTGCTCAGTTGTATTCAGTAAAGGTAGTAAGTAGATTGGTCTGTGAGGCAGAATAGCTCAGATACTTTAAATGCTGTAGAAAAATTTAATTAATACTGAATTTTTATTTTTGTTTTTGTGCAGTGACACTGGGATAAGTATCCTTGCATAAACTGCTTATATGAAAGCAACGCTACAAGTGGCCTAAGAGATTCCTGGTAAGAAAGGTTATAAGAGATAAAGAACAGAATTTTGGCTTTCAATAGTGCTCAAGGAGGTTAGGAAAAGAAACTGCAGTGCATCTCATCTGGTGCTCTGGAAATGGCTGTAATCTCTACAGCAAAGGTACTTTAGGAATTCCTGTCCCAGATTCCTGGGACAGATAACAAAGAAAGAGAACATAAATTTGCATCAGTGTATACCAACAGTAAGGAATTTTTGATAATACTTGATGCAGTCAAGGTGCGCAGTGTCTTGCAGGGACTGTCTTGCCAGGACAGAAGTGACAGGGCTATGGATGAAAAGCATAGTGCCATTCACATTTATTTCTGTGGCTTGTCAGGGATTTATGCTGACTGTCATCTTCTTAAGACAGATTGCCTTTTTGTTGTAAGAGCTGGGTAGTAGTGCAGGACAGTAGTTTTTTCTGCTCTATTCTTAGTTGTATTAAATCTCAAGCAATAATCCAAAATGATGAATTTATGGAAATGGTTTTGCTTCCAAAGTTTCTTACACTTCCTTCCTGCTGCCTCTCCTCTCTTCTCCTCCACCTCCTCCCCCCCTCCAAAAAATGCATGACATTAGCATTTTAAGAGCCTAGTTAATTAGTGTTTGGTGAATGTAGCCAGAGTTCAAGTTGCACAATTTTATATGAAGAATTTCCTTGAGAGACTTTTCTGTCTGCTATTGCCAATATATGAAATGGTCCCAAATATCACATTCCTTTTGTTCTCTTCACTAAATTGTTCCACATAACATATGCAGAACCAAAGTTTCTTTCATTGTTTTCTGGGTGGATAGTCAGCACTTTTAAGCTTAGTTATCACATCAAAAGCAGGTAAGGCACTAGAGCATGTGAAAATCATTTCAAGGAAGGATGCCATTCTGTTCAGTGGTTTGTCTAAATTATAGATGAAATTTCCCCTTCAAGAGATAGAGGTACATCTCAAAAAATTTGAGCTATATTTGTTTTTCCTCTTTTCCCTCCAACAGTAATGATTTTATATTTATAATTTTCTACTTGAGATAGACAAACTCTTTGCTGAAATATATGAAAAGTGTCTTTTGGTCTTGGCGAGCCCTGTAATTTTAGCAGGATAAAAAGTCATATTCGTGAATACCCGAGTATTCAAGGACAGAGAGTGCAGCAAAGGGTACTTTGCACATATTCAAAGTGTAAGCTCTGTGTTACCATGTCTCCTGCGATAAAAGCAAGAGTCCCACAATAGGAAAAAGATCTAAAACCAAAAGGGAAGCAAACAGTGCCAGTCAAATGGACACTGCTACACAGATGCTATGCTTTACGTAAGTAACACCAGTGATAATACAGAAGCAAGTAGTATATATTAAGCAACATCAAGTGCTTTCTTTTGGAATTTTACTACATCTTTCTGAAAGGATGGTAATGTTGTGCTGCCACATTGAAAGCAAAGCAACTAGATTCACCATCCCTTTTGACTTAGGTTTCAGCATGTTAATGTATTTTCTCAAACTCTGCTCAAAGTAGGTTTAGATGCACGACTGATTGAATAATGCATTTTTGATCAGTAAAGAGGAGTTCTTAGATGCAACAATTAAAACAAGGGCCTCTGAGTGGGATAAGTAAAGAAGATGAGAATATGGCTGTTGTGTCCTTTCACTTCACTTCAGGTATCCATTAGAAAAAAAACAGAGCAGAGGCACTGAGAAAGATCCCTACAACAGAAGTTTGTCTCACACAAAAACCTTATGCTTCATTTTGAATAATGTTTGCATCCCCAGCAGAAGTTTATATGACAGAAAAACTGTGCTACGTTTTAATTAATGATTGCATTCCCAGCAGAGCAGCGGCTCCCCATCAGTATGTGAATGCATAGGAGGACAAAAGAATGGGTTTTTAAACAAAAGCCTTTACTAATTTTTTATAACAGAAGTAAATTAGCTATTCTGTCTGTATTTTTAACGTTCTACAGAGTCTTGTTTCATCATGCAAACCGAGGATGTGGATGCATAAGCATTGACTGCTGCACTGCCTGCGGTCCTAGAAGCAATTCAGCAGCTTTTTCCCCAGTCCTCATGTGTCACCACCTGAGTAGTTAATACAGTAACAGGGAGTGCTGTGCATAGGATAGGGATGCTGCATATTCATGCTGCTTCCACAGTACTTGTGTGACTAGGATGTGAGAATCTGTTCTGTGAAAACTGAGTAGGTTTTCTGTGTCTCCTGTATGTCCCGTGGTAAATCTGTCCTAGTACAAGCCCCCTAAAGGGGGCTGTAAGCAGTACCCCGTGCCTGCAGTTCACAAAATGTAGTGTCTACTCCTACTCTCCAATTAGTCAATATATAATTAAGCCTTAATTTATCAGAGGTTCTCACAACAGTGAGGTATAGCAGAGATTGCTAGATAGAGAACAGACAGCATCTCATGAGGTAGAAATCTTAATTTATAATTGTTTTCTCGCCTGTGAGTACATCATTCCTTCTCCAGGCCCGTGGTGGGCTGAGAGGCAGAATGACAGGCAGTGTGTCCTGAATCACCCTCATAGCAAACTACTACTGAGGAATGAAGATTTCTTAGCAACTCTGTTTTAGTAAACACCACAAGCAAAGACGAGTTGAGTTGCTTTACAAGGAAATCGCATGAAATTCTAGCCTAACCAGCACAGAAATTGTTTGTGAAAGTATACTAAATGCTGAGGATTGTAAATCTGTGTCAAAAACAATATTGGTTGCATTATGGAGAGAGAAGCATGACACACTTGTTAATAGTGTAGAGAGGCAAGAAAATTGGAAAACTAGGACAGTCTGCTCAAGGTGTGAAAATGACATAAGTATAAATACCATCCACTGCTTGTAAAGTGAATGTAACTGCTTTCTTGTCACTTTGCTAATTGCTTTAGAGGAGCCTTGATGTTGCAGCTGTGGCAGAAAGTAAGTATGTGCTTGTTAGTACCTTAGAACGAAGCTTAATTCTTTTAACAAGAAAGAAAATTAATCTGGCTGTGTTTGCTGTTCGTTTTATATGGTGAATTATATCCTGTACCAACAAATTACTGTTCTCAGGCTATATATTTATCCAGATGTTCATGGTTCGTTAAGTCCATGAAGGTGCAGTCAGAAGTTAAAATAGCCATGTATTTTACCTGCTTGTGCATTTTCATCTTTTAGTCCCATCCCAGATGAAATGGATTAACAGCAGGCTGCACTGGCATAAAAAGTCCAATCTTACTTTTTTAGGTAGGTTTTTGAGGCATGTTTTTCTTATTGGAGACCGAAAGTGTTAAATTCACTGCAGGGAGAGAAAATAGACTGTATTTTTGATGTTGGTCCCCTGTACTAGTTTATATCTAAAACTTTATAGTCTTACTGAGAGAGTGTCACTTCTGCTAATGTCAGTGGGTGTTTACATAAATATATTGCAGCAATGTTGTGTGTACGTTTATGCAATTACTTACATTGTATAAGTATATAGATGTCACTTAGCACTAGGAGTTTTAATTATCTTCATTAGTTGGTTAGTTTCTCCCATCATTGGTGGTATCACATAGTGGCATCCACTGCAATTTCCCTATCAGATTCCATCTTGATCTATTTCTTCTTCATTTCCCTGTCTAAAAATACTTCCTCTTCTTTCTGTATCTCTTACTATCTCACAGGCTTACCCATCCTTCCCTCACCAGTTAGAAATTAATTAACTAATGATTATATTGTTAGTGTTTTTTTTAATTACTGTTTACTTTTTTGCTTATTTTATTGCTACTTACTAATGTTTATTAGGACATAGCTGAGCCTGACAGGGAGCAGAGCTTGCTTTTACATAACAAGAATATTATTTTGCCTTGGATGTTTCTAATTTCACATTTAAAATCCTCACGGCAGAAGAGTTAGAAATTAATTTCAGATGAAGCAAAAGGATTTACTCTCACACTTCTAAATCTATGATGCCTTTTTGATATCTGCTTGGCAATTAACAGCTGTGAGAATCGCCTCGTGGTGGGCAGGAGCTGATGCACTGCGTTAGCCTATTTAAAAATTCTGGTCTCGGCGGGCAGGGCCAGGAGCGGTGTAACTCAGCTGCCTTTTTGGCAAGAGGATTTGCTTCCTCCTGGGCCACAGGTAAGAACTGCAGGTCCTCCGTCCCCAAGAGCGGATTAGTTGAGTACAAGTGACACTGAACATTTGTGTTGTGATGAGCTTTTTAAAAAGGATTGTCCAGGTAGGAAAAGAAAAGCTAAACAGAATTCACAAACAAGGGAGAATTGTCTTGCAAATGCAATCTGGGGATAGTTGTATGGCCCTATGTCTGTCTACAAATAAGACCTTGTTTTCCACTTAATCTGGCACATACTGTCAGGTGTTAAATTTTATTGCACCAAATTATTTTGTGGCTGGCTGTTTTTTCCCTCTCCTAATCATACTGATTAAACTCTGCACCTTAACTACTAGGTAGTTGTTAAATCTTCAGTAAAAAGCCTTTTAAGAGATTACCATACAATAACTCTTGTAGTAAGTTTAAACTAAAAGTTGAATTTAGGATTTTTAGAAGTCAGTTTAACAAAGGAATAATTACTGAAATTATTTTGGAAAAAAAAAAGGTGGAGGAAAGGTAGATTTCCAATTTCCCTTGCGAGGCACTGGCAGTCTGTTTTTGCAGCTCACGCAAGCCCTAATACCGGAGAGCATTTTGCTTCAGATACAAAGTGTGAAAACCTCCATGAGTTTACCTTATGTCCCTTTATCTCCCCTGTATCTCTGGGGAACATGAGTATATACTGTAAGGGTAAGAGCATACTGAGAGCTTTCCTGGGGCCTCAGCATTTTGAAATTGAATGGGATTGGTCACATTGTCTGTCTGCTCATCTTAGTCCCATGTGCTTTCTGTCAATTTGCCTACTCATACTGAATTATACCTGCTTCCACATGAAGACTGAGTTAAGCTGATGAGAATCAGTCATCTATAAGTGATGGCTAAGTTTGATTATGCTGTTTCTGACAAAATTGTTTCTTTAAAGATGTCAAATTTGTACTGTAAGCTTCAAGTGAATTATGTCTGCTTTTGTTTAATTGCAGTTGTTAGCCTGTTTGCTATTCCAGCTGCTGCTTAAGAAACACTTCTGTTGTGAGATTGGAGTCTTTGCAGGCAAAAGTGCATTGTTCTTCTAAGAATTTAGAGGATACCTGAGAGAACATTACCTGTGCAGAATTATAAGGAATAGCACATTGGGAACTCAGAGCGCGGTATGTGACCCATAGATGTTATGGTAAAGTAGCAGCCAAAGTTCATCTGACAGATCTAGTAAGCAAATATCCCCACTAGTGAAATAGGATCATTTTTCATACCACATTTCTTTCCCCTTTGGGGCCTACTCAGACCTCACGCTGTCTCTAAATTATTAAATTAGGTCTTCCTTGATCATTCAAAGGTCATGGTGCCTAATGTGCGTTAATGTGATGGAAGTGTCAGACACAATTAGTTTCAGTAGTAAAACATGGGTTTATAGCCCTAAATGCAATAAATTAAAGTGTGCTGTAGACTGCTGTAGTCAGGGAAATTTCTGCACTATTAAGGTTTGATGAGGAAGTTCATGTCCTCTTTAGGTAGGAATGGGGAGCACTGGGTAGAAGGTGGTATGATATGCTTCACCTCCATGATCGCTATTACTCCTCATTTGAGAGATTATATATCAAATGAACATAGAAGCTCAAAATTCCCTTTTCCTTCTCAGAGAAAGGCAGGCAGTAGACTTTCACACTGCTTGCATATTCTCTTTGCTGGTATCTTTATGCTGAGAAAATTCCAAGGTGCATTTTAAGCATCAAAACATCTTTAATCTTGATGCTGAGGAGGGTGCATGCTGTCAGAAACAGATCCGATTCTATACAGCTTGCTATTGAAATTTCAAACTTCTGCCATGAAAAATTCAGCTATAAATAGCTGTGGATGATAGAAGTGGGTAACCCAGGAGGGAGTAATAAAACTGACTAAATTGGCGTGTTCTGTAATCTGTCTAATGGAGCAAGATTTTACAATTAACTGTGACTGTATCCATTTCCTGTCTGTAAGCAGGAGAAAAAAATCCCATAACCAGACAGTTGCAGATAAGCAGGAGAGAGATGGATCAATTTTAATTGAAACTTCTGGTAGCTTTGCTGTTGAAAGATGTAAAGAATGCCTTGCTGTGGTAAATATCATTGATAAACCAAAGACCCACCTGCACAAGCCAATTTACATTTACAGTGTATCCTGAGTTGTTGCAAACTTAAACAACATATACAGAAACAAATACTTTCAGTAGCAAGGAAGTACATCATTTTCTTCATTGAAAAGTGATCCTTCAGGGAAAAATGTTGCCCTCTTAAGTGGCAATCCAGTGTTTTTAATAGTCCTGTATTATTCATGGGGAATCATCTCTCATGGCTTGAGGTTTCAGAATGGAAAAAGAGGCTTCCTCTTCTCTGAGTAGAAGGAAGAGATTGTGCAAATCAGTTGGCATATAAGAGAAGTTGGCCAAATTTGGATGTCTGGCTTCCTCTGACAGAGGAATCTTCTTTGGTTGAGTGGAAAAATGAAAACCTCAAATCAAAGCCTTCAAATCTGGCAGGGTTAATGAGGAGAAGTGAGCAAAGTTCTCACCGCTGTTCAGTGGTTCTTATCTCAGTGTCATGCAGTTTTCAAGGGAAATCTGAAATATACTGACGACACAAGTAATGGGAGGTAGATTTAATTTTGAGGCAGGCAAGGACATCTAGAAAAAGTAGAGAGCAGTAGAAAAATCAGAAGAGTGAGATTGAAACAGAGTAAATGCCATAGTGGTCCCTTTGGGAGCAGGTAATCAAACGTAAAAATATCAGCTCAGAGAGTGCTGATTAGGAGATGGAAGTGAAGAACTGATGGAAGGGAAGTTATAATTTGAGAGTGAACATCGAATTGAACTTGACTGTATAATTCAACACTGCCATGAACTGCAATGCTGTAGTATATAAACAGAAGAATTTAGTGTAGGAGAGCTGTTCCACAGTGGTTAAAGTACACCTGGAAAACAGCTGCTTTGGTCTCCGCACTTTTAAAAATAAAACACGTGACTGCTGCAGTAGGATGGAAAAATCAAACCTGAAAGATGTAATCAAAGTAACAAAAGCCTTCTCACTTGAGTAAAGAGTGCCTGGCACACTGCTACCATTGTATAAACTTAGAAAACAAGACATGTTAAGTCAACCGGTAGTCTCAGTTCATGCTGTTGAAAAAATACATTCTTTTCTTTTTCATCCAAAAAGGAATGATGTTCTAGAAAAGGTGGAGAAACCCAGTGCTTTCCGTGAAGCTTTTAGAACATTCAATTCTAACTTCTAGCTTTTATTTACAGTTAAAAAGCAATCTGAATATAGAACAGGGGAAAAGGTCCTGCTACAGTGACAACAAAGACACTAACCAAGCCTTTCAAAAGCGATCAGTAACAGCAGGTGTTGGTGGCAAATCTTGCATGACTTCAAAAACGATCCATTTTTTTAACAAAGCCAGAATTTTCAAAAATTAAGTTTCTTTTCAAGGTATCTCAAACTGTTTATTTATAGATGGAATATTTACTGTGGGAAACCTTCACCCCTTATTTTTACTGAGAAATATAGAATGCTAGTTGTGGTAGGATATTTATCGCTAAATTGTGTGGTAGGCCTCAATAGGTTTCTTCTTTTTTGTGGATTTTTTTTTTATGTGAAGGGGGATGTTAAGCACAATTACTACATATGCAGTGATTTATTTCTTTTTTAAAAACGTTGATACTAAATGAGTGTTTAAAAAAAAAATGTAGAGGTCTATGCAAATCACAACAAAGCCCTTAATCTACCAAAGTGCTTCAGCAAGTAAAGATCTCATTGGCTTTAATATGGTAATTTTGGGATTTAAAGTTAAATATATGCACAAGTGAATTGCATGTTGGAGATGTTATCTGAACTGATTTGTTGTTAGAGTGATTTCATTTCTGTGCTATTGGTAGTTTGGTTGGGTTTGGGTTATTTTTGCCATAATGTGTTCTAAGGTTTTTCATTTAAAACTGTGAAATACCTAGTAAAGAAAGCATTACTAGCTATGGAATAAAAAAATATATTATGATTGTGATCAGCCTTTGTTTATGACAGGAGGAGTTATGGGCAGTCCTTCCTGCACAATTCAGTGGATTTGAGTTTGCTTTCCTACTGAGTCAGCACATAAATCTCATCATCCCTGTTTTTCTAGGCAGAGAAATCAAGGCAGAGAGTATGTAAATAACTTATCGACACACCCTGTGTAATGATACTAGTGAGCCCTGGAATACAGTCCACTGTCTAAATCTGACCAGCACACAACCAGCCCTGCAGCATCTCCTAATTTTCAGTTGAGATATCCTCACTAAATTTGGATTATTCAGTGCCAAATGAATTACAATGCTGTAATACGCAGTTCCAGGAATGGCTGTTATTCTGCTAGGACTCAAAGATTGAGATCGTTACCTAGTAGGGACAAGCTTTTATGATTTGAGAGATTGCCTTAGCTCCAAATAGCTGGAGGGGTAGCCCATGAGATCAGAGATCTTACTTTCAGAAATGCCCTATGTCATAAATCTACATTTTTAAGCTCACTATTGTATTAGTTTTTCCTTACAAATAGTTTGTATCGATTGAAAAACATTAACATCTGACAGCATTCTAACATGACTGTGGAAAAAGTCCACTGAAAAAAATTTAGATCCTATATGTTAATGATATAGTGCATAGGAATCATTAATGCCATCCTGCTTAGGGGATTGGCATCTTTTGTAAACTTCTTTACTGGTTAGTATTTTGCATAATTTTATATGTACAAGATGAAACCTCCGCCCTGTTGAGTCATTGTAAAGTACCCCAACTGAGTCCCTTTTTCAATTCCAAGACCAAATTCCTGGTGGATTATGCCTTCTCTTTGCTTTTTCGCTTTGAGCTGTTTTCCTACCTTCTCAGGAGATAAGAGTTTGTTAAATTTGCTTGTGGCATTTTTCATCTTAACTTGCAGCTTCCTTCCAGATCTACAGACTATTTCTAAGAGGCCAATGAAAAGTAACGGAAAAGGTAAAGCTTACTGAAAGGTTATCATGCAGGAGTCCAAAATAACTGGAATGTATTAAGGAATCCGTAAATCAAAAGAAGTTGACATCTGTTTGCCAAAAACCCTGACCTTGTTCTTGCAGCTTCTTACAAAATGGATTCCTTCAGCTCTTGCAATTTAATGTGAACTGTGCAGAAAAAAATTGAAGTCTGATGGTGCTTTTACTTATTCAGAGGAGCCTTTCCTAGTAAAAGTTTGCATCGTTCTAAAAGGATGGTGTGTTTCCAATCCTGGGCTGTAGGCTGGCCCCAGGATGCTCAAAACTTGGCTAAGGTCTGTTCCAAACTTCAAAAAAAAAGCTTTCTAGGAAATCTGCCCGGATTTCCTGAAAGATGTTCCTGTGTCCATGTTACTATCTTGACTTTCACCTTTTCATGATGAAAGATGAATTCAAACAGCCTTGCTGATCTGGAGTTCGTTAGGTAAGGTTTGTTGGTTTGCCCTCTCTGTAACCAAATGGGATATTATTTTGGGTACTAGCTGTCTTTAAACCTCACCACCTGTTCATATGGCACAGCAGAATGAGTTTGCTGTTCGTAGCCTTCCCATTCCCCTCACCTCAGTGCATACTGCACAACAACAATACTTTTTACTTCTTGTAAGAAACCGGGATTTCAAAGGGGAATTTAAAACTGCAAGGGAAAAGCAAACTGGAGGTTTGAATGAGGCACAGCAAAGATTTTTAAGTCTGCTCCTCTTAGGGCTGCGTTTTGGCACTCTGACTCTTGGCCAGCATATGTCCCTGTTCAGCAGAAGGAATCATTCAAGCAATCTGTGCTAAGACTTGTCAAAGTCTAAATTAAAATGCAGCCATCTTATCCTGTTTTTATCCTAGGCTTTTATAGCGTGTTTCCTGCTAGTAAACTGGGGGGGAGAGGACATTTATTTTTGTGATAATTGAGATTATTGATTATGTATTTTACATCTTTTAATCTATGAAATGAATGTTTTATATCATTTGTGTCTCGAGAAAAAGAAGCAGGTGATAAGACATTTGACAAACTTGTTAGCAGGGCCTTTTGCGATAGGTCAAGGGGTAAGGATTTGAAACTAAAAGAGGGAAGACTTAGACTAGATATAAGGAAGAAATTTTTTAAGCTGAGGGTGGTGATACCCTGGGACATGTTTCCCAGAGATGTGGTAGATGTCCCATCCCTGGAAACATTCAAGGTCACATTGGATGGTGAGCAACCTGGTCTAGTGGAAGATGTCCCTGCTCGCTGCAGGGGGTTGGACTTAGGTGACCTTTAAAGGTCCCTTCCAACCCAAACTATTCTGTGATTCTAAGAGGACTTCCATAAAAAGAAAGTCCCTCTAGCATGTTTGTCTTTCGAGGCAATGTAAGTGCACTTCTCTCTTTATTAGTTGCATTTATGATCATGATTTGGTGTGTGCCTCCTAATCCACATAATCTCCACAGAATGGTATCAGACTTTAGTCCCATGGTTCCTAGCTGCATTGCATTTTATTACAATCACCTTCGTTATAAGAAAACCTCTTAATTATGCTCAAAATGCTTTGAAGTTGAGAAGAGTGCTGTAACGAGTGAAAATGTATATATGGTGTTTTCCCAAATGGCCCAGAAAAGAAAATGTACAAGGCAGTGCAGGAACATACAGTGCTATGTAACTCGAAGAGTTTAGTTATTTCAGGGAGCAGAGCTGTTGACTGGAATTCAGATCTCATAAATTAAACTCCCTGCGCTGCAGCTGACTAGCTGAGTGACCTTAGGGAATACACTTACTCTTTTTGTACATTTTCCCCTTTGATAAAATAAGAATAATGTGACCACAGAGAGGCACAGTGAGGCTTAAATCATATTTTCACAAAGTGCTTGGGGATCCTCTAAGGAAGGGCATGTATAAATGTGATTATTTATTATTTCATCGTTTTAATCTTTTGAAGTGCATGAGTGTTGCTAGATTCTGTCAGCTTGCATGCATATAGGTGTAGTAAATATACAGATACATTTTCCTAAATAGCAAATGTTGTGAATCTGCAATGCCAAGGGAGTTGGGCAAGATTTAGGGTTGCAGGTGTACCGATAGCTATCACAGAAATGTGAATCTCAGATATTGTCCCTGAGGAGAGATTCACAAGGTCTTCAAAGAGCTTCAGGAATGGATATAGCAAGCTGATCTGCTTTGTTCACCTGGTTTCTTATGTTTATTCTTTGATCTTTTAATAACAAGGATTTGTATTTTACATGCACTTTGGATTATATTTTATTTTTTAGCTTGAAAAGTAATTATTTGAAAGAAAGCTTGTGGTTTTGTTTGGGGGAGGGAGGGGGGCATTTCTTAGCACTCAGGGAGGAAACTGAATGCTAAGAAATGTTTTCCAGAAATACTTGTGAAATGTTACAAAGCTGACCGTTACAAAAATCCTCATATAAGCTTAGCAAGAAGTGCTTCCTGTTGTTCAGGGGATTGCAACTTTTTAAAAGCACCCTGGCCTCAGAAAGCAACCATAATAGCCAATACTGACAGATGGTATTAAAGACACAGGCAGGGAACCAACACGGTTTTGATACTTTACTCCCATTACAAGCTCTCTCAGTGAATGCCTCGTGGGTTAATTGCTTGAGCTCTCACAGAAGGAATCCTGGCTTCTGGCGCAGCAGCTTGTCGCAAGACGGGGTAAGAAATCGCACACGATTTTGAGCTTGTAGCCTGTGAATGTGTGTCGCCCTGGTAACCGTTTGCACCTGCAACCATGAGTCATAAGAGCTGAGGAATTGTAGGGTGATACTTTTTTTTCAGTCTTCTGAGCATCAGAAATTCTTCATAGACAAAGCCACGTAGAACAAGGAAGAGCTTTAGTTTGACATTCCAGCTGCTTGGTGGGCACGATCAGGGCACCTACTCTGGTCATCTTTGTCCCACTGCAGTGCGCATGTACGCCGGCTACGGGACTGTCTCCTTTATTTAACTTAAGCTGTTTTAGATGGTAACCGTTATACCTATAGTTGATATACAGGAAAACAAGACAGAATTTGGCAGTAACTACAGCATTTCATTTTTAGGGTTGTCGGACACTTGTTAAAAAAACATAAAGGCAGACCTTTTTTGTAATTTAAGAAAGGCACTTGTCCGAAGTAAAGTGTATTCTAAAATTCAGTCAGTACGGGGACAATGCTGATAAGCTGGTGTTTTATTCTGTGGTATTTTTCTAAGAAGAATGGTATTTGTCCTCTTACAAAACCCATTTGATTTGAGGATCAGGCACTTATAAATTGGATAGCTTCAGTGACTTTAGAGGGGAACTGACAATTAACACCAGCTGAGGATCTGCTCTTGAAAGTTTTACCAATGAGATATTGCTGTTTTGTAGCACCTTTCATCCCTGTGCCTCTCAGTGATTTGCAAACATTAATTAAGTCTCATAACACCCCTCTGATGTATGTAAGTGTTGTTAGTCTTGGAGATGTGTGAAATATTCATGACAAAATTGGAGGCATTCAAAGTTTACCCCCCTCACAAGCTTAAGGATATTAAGGAAATGCAAAGTTATTTGAGATTATCTGCATCAGAGAATTTGTCAGTCTTTTCCTCTCTTTGCAGATATCTGTTCACAGGCAAAATGTCTATGATGGTTGTGCATTCCTTTTATTGTTCCAATTTTCAACAAGAGTGATTGGAGTTCTTTCACGCTGTTGTTGTATTTTAATTCTTTTTACTTCCTAATTAGCCAAATCTAAATACCAATCGACTATACAAAAGATCAAGCAAGTGACTCCCCGACTACTCAAGAATACTGCAACTTTAGGTAGAATTTATCTGGGCAAAGATTTATTATGAAACTGTTATGCGAGAAGTAAGCTGTAAAGCAGGAGAACTTGTTATTGTTTGATTCCACCACCAAATATAAAGGAATATTTTCCTCTTTATACCACAGTGGGTGTGTCCACATTAGTAGTTCAGATGAATATTGGGCTTTTGAAGTGAATCTCCATTCCTCCTACTTTAATTCGTATCACAGAGAGGCCTTGTAGCTCATGAACTGCGTTTCTTTGGAACGAAACTGGACTAAAAGACGTAGCCTGGCCACAAGTGGGCCATCAGTTCATGGGACCAGATTAGACTTCACTGAGACCTAGGAGTAACTGTTGTGTTTCTCAGATCCTCCCCTCTTGCTCTGCACTAATAGTGACCTGCCCCGTGAGTCCCAAATACACCCTTCTTTTACAAACTTTCTAAGTCTCAGCTCCCTGATATTTATGAGGATGACTAGAGTTTAAGAACTAATACAGCTCTTGTTTTGTGTCTTCTTCACCCCATGTGGTAGGGAGGGGATGTCAGGGTGACTTAAGTGACCACATTTATTTTCTGTGCTATGATATTTTATTAGAGTATGCTTCAGCTTATGTAGGAGTCTGTTTTGTTTACTCTCTGTGCCATTTAAGCCTTGATTTGTTTGTTTGTTTTAGTAAGGAATTAAGTTTGGTTTCCTTAAAACTGGTTTACGTGTTGCTGTGCAGCTCTAAAATAGTTTGGGTTTGGCTGATCTAACCTTACTGTGTTTAAGCTGCACATATTTTCCAGACTGTTAATGGACTCTGATTTGATATATTCTTTCATATAATTGAGCAAGCGGTAGGAAGGGGAAGCTATGGCTACTGAAAAAAAAAACTTTTATTGGACTATTAGAACTATCCACATGATGCACTGGACTGGGATCTCACAAGTAAGTTGCTAAAAGGACTACAGTGAACTTAATATACAAGATACTGAATGATTCATTGCTTCCTATGTCTACTATAAGCAATATAATTTATCACAACTTGCTTTGTGAACTTTTTTTTCTGCATTAGAGTCACAAACCCCTGAACTTTCTGTTTCAGAAAGCAGGTAGAGTGGTGTGTTGAACTATTTTGTGGACTTTTCTTTAAGAACTCTTCCCTTTCCTAATGAAAATTGTTTAAGAAAAAAGAAACCATGACCATTCCTAATTTTCAGGTTGTTTGCACTATGTAAGAATTTTAAGCTAAGGAATGTCCCTTTAATAAGCTATCTTATTCAATTGCTTTGATAAAACTCTCTGAAGGTGGGAGATTGAATTCGTGTGGTGTGAATTTTGGTTAATGGTTTGTGATAATGAAATTTCATATCATCAGGCAGATTTACCAAAGCTGTGGATGGCAGGGGAGAAAAGGAGGCTCTGTAGCCACATTGACATATGTGAGTGTGCTACTCTTTAGCCCTTTGTTTCTTTAGATGTCCACTGGATGGAATTTGAAGTGTTAGCAAAATTTGGAGACATTTATTCTTTTTCATAATTTACCAGTAACATTTTGCTGTAATACTAATGTTCTGTATTTGCCATTAAAATCCAGTATTTTGCATCGTCATTCAGTGGTCTGTAGTGGTAAAAATAAAAAAAAAATCAGTTTTATCCTTTTCTTCTTATTAATAGAGCGACAGGGGTACCAATCTACTACTCCTGGAAGACTACAAACAGCCTGCTGGAAATCAATTGCAGATTTCCTCAATCAGAAAATCATACACAAGCAGAAGGCTTGTTTGAACTATGAATGGTCGTAAGCTGCAGTGTCCAGTTCTGGAGATGAGCTGGTGTTATCCACCAGGTACTTTGGGATTCTGGCTCGGACCCATTTGTCTCTGTGAGGGACTGTATAGTGATGGTCGGGTGCCATTTTCCCATCTTGGAACTGTCAGGTGATTCTGCTGAGAAGGATATATTAGAAATGACATCAGAGTTCATATTGTAGACCTAGGGACATGCTGCAGAAATGTTCTGCTGAGTCACCCTGGTAACCAGTCAAGTAAAAATCATAGTTCTGCAAAGGAAAACAAAAGGCAGGACAGAAGGGCAGGTGGTTCTCTAACAAGAAGGAAAAACAAGCTATCGAGCCCAGCAGGCTACAGTGGCACCTCGAGTGCGGCTTTGTGTGTGAGAGAAATGGGGTGGTTTGCCACTGAATTTTTCAGAAGTGGAAGACTTGAAATGGGCTTAGAGTACTGCAACCTTTCCGTTCCCTAGTATATTGAAGAGGCTGTCACTTAAGCAAATATTAGATAGAGAAGAGCAAAACAAATATATTTTGTAGCTGTTGACTTTAAACAGCAAAAAGATGGAAAATTTTGTTTTCTAGTCAGGTACGCATGATTGGCATAATGTTGTGTTATGCCATAATCATTAATTTGAAAAAGAAGAGTGTTGTGTTTGGATCTAATCTAGTTAGTATCAGCTCCCTTTTTAGTTACTACTGTATTTTAAGAAGGCAATTTTTCAACTCTCTGCTAATGTAATTTATCACCTACATTCAAGGCTCTGACAAGATACCAACTCTTGTGTTATGCATAGTAATTGCTGCTGCCCTCTTTGGATTTACTCTCTGTGTTCTTTCTGTAGCTGGAGTACTTCTGCTCCTAGATCTGCTTTTCTGGCAAGGATATCGTAATGAAACAAAAGTGTCATAATTTCTCATCTCACATGCAATATATACAGTCTGTGATTTTCCTTTTTATAAAATGAGGCATGGTATAAAGTGTGTTACATCCTCAAAATTAAAAAGGTAAATTTGATGTATTAATTGGCTAGAGGAATGACATGTAACAGGATAATTCATTAGGGATCAGGTACAAAAAAGTTGGCAATCAGGTCTCTGATTAAAAGCTACTTTTCTACAATGAACAGCCAATGCATAATTAAGGCAAAATCTTTACAGACTTTAGTTTATACAGAATGATTACAAATACTCAGCATTTGAGCAGTTAATTCACATGATGCTTTGTTATAGGCTTCTTTAGTTCTTTCATGATCTAAAGGATATGGAAGGCGTAGCACTTACATAATTTAGCCACAGGTAGAGTTCTCAGCTCATTTTCTCAACCTGAGAATCTCAGCCTAATAAATTTTCCAAATTTCAATATTTACCAATTATAATTTGTAGTTACACTTAACTTTGAGAGGTCTGAAAATTTAAAACACACCTTGGTTTTGATACATTAGTAGCCTAAAAGCAATCAGCTAGAACAACTATAGGATACCATTACAATACTTTCAGAGCAGCTTTGTCTCATTGCCACCCAGGCAAGTTCCACACTGCAGAAATTTCATTGGAGAGCAATACTCATGCAAGCTGTTACATACAAGTAGTTATATACAGGAAAGGTCTTCATCTGAATATTTCTATTAATTAAGAAAAAAAAAACAAAAACAAACCAACAAAAAACCCCACAAGAAATCCTATGTGGATTTTTACAATATATCTTTTAGAAGTGAACACAGAGTTCTTCTGGATCCTATGGATGATGGATAATTAAAATCCTTTTGGATTCTTCCTATCTCAGATGCTCACACATAGAGAATTTACAACCTCTCTGCTTATTGCTGAAAGAGAAGTTCTCATGTTAGTACAACAGAGATCCAGAAATAATTGCAGTCTTATCATGAATATGAACATCCAGCTGGGATTTAAATCTCAGAGACGGAGTGCAAGGAGTAATGCATTAAAGCTGAATTCTCACTAGTGAATTGAACCTCTACATTTTGTGTTAGATACAAAATGTCTATGGAAATTAAAGGAGCAAGAGAACGAGGAAATAAGCAAAGCTTCTGAGAATGTGGCCTGGAAAATGACAAATGTGTTTGTTCAGGAAGATATTTTTAAGAAGTGCCTACTACCCTAGTCATACCAAATAATTTTTCTGCAGCTTGGATAATCAAGGTTAGAACTAATCTCATCTCCTCCTCTTGAATTTGATGACATGGATACATATGTTGGCCTCAAGACAGTTCTGTTCCCTAGCACCTTTTAGTCTTCTGACATTTATCAGCTCTGTGCTACAGCAGAAACAGTTTTTGCATAAAAAATTTTGTCTAAACAAGAATTCAGTTTGAGTTTCTTCTACCAGATGAACGTACGGAGCTATGGCTGTAAATATCTTCCTAATTAAAATGTTGTAAAAATGGGTATATTTCCATGAAGTAGGTGTATGTGTATATGCCAACCCACACTGTATATTGTGAATGGGGAAGCTTTTGAAGACCACCTTCTTTATCAGTGCATTTACTTCATCTGTCTGTTGTCAGGTAGGACTGCTGACTTCTGTGAACTTGGCTAAAAGTAATTGCTCTCTTGATAACTACAGCCATTCCTCATCATCTGACAAGGCAGTCAAAACTGACAGCTTGACCATCTAAAGGAAATAGAAGGAAAAAAAGACGAGTGGCAGGCTCTGGGAATTCTGTCTTACATGCAGATCAGCTCCAGGAAACAGGTAGTTCCATAGGTAGAAAAAAGTATTTAGTGCTTGGAGCATATTAGATATATTTGACATTTCACAGATAGAAAGAACATTCAATCCAAATAAGTAGTTTTAGGAAAACTTTAGATTTGATATGATTCCACTCCAGTAAGTTTCATTTTCTGGTTTGCCATTTTTTTTTCTTTTTTTTAAGCAGCAAAAACCCCTCACTAATAACAGGTTATTGACAGAACTGCTGTTACTTCATCTCTCAGCACCTACGAATTTCATGGAGAATATATGTTTTAACCAGCCCTTCCTCTTGCGTGCTTGTTTGATTCAATTTTTTGATTTACTTCTGTTAACTTCTGCAACCTTTATTTCTGCAGAGTCAAACTCATCTGCAGTTGACGTGCAGACACTTGACTCCTAAGATCTTCTATTCAGCACTTTCTGACCTAGATCAAGTATCATTTTAAAGTAATGATATTTAAAATACTTGAGCCACAAGTTGAGGGAAGAAATGACCTTGAGGAGTTTCTTAGATTAATTTTGCTATGTTACCTTCAACAGTAACCATGAATGTCAACGATCTCGTAGCATATAGAGAGAATATGGATTTAGTTTCGTAAGTCAGTAGCTACTAATCCAAATGAAAATGGTTTAGTATCTTGGTATCTCCACTGGGAAGAAGAAGGAATCCAAACAGCTGTGCTTGAAACAGCAAATCTGGAAACACAAGTGAGAGTTGATATCTATGCATTGATTGCAATGTATGATCTAGTATTGGTCTGTTTTGACGGGTGGCTAATACTGGCTTTTAGGAACAAGTGGATAAAAACAAACCTCATATGTATCTCATCTCTTAATTAGTGTAATTCATCTACTACTTGCAACTCTGAAGAGTGGGAAGCCTTTTCTCAAAATCTCTTCTGATGCAGAGGGTGGTGGTGTCCGTATACAAGGTGCAAGCAAAGTACTAATAAAATTCAACCCTTTAAATCTTTGAAGAGCCCTGTCGTGATACTCTGTAATAAGCTAAAAAGATTCTGTTACCAGGTTGCCTTTCTACACATTGAGACAGTTGAGTCTTTAAGTATTTATGCTAATGTAAAATAAAACTTGTGTTGGTGTTAATTTCCTTATGGTTAGGACTGTGAAGTAGCATTTGGATTCCCACCTTTCCAGCAGGGACATCTCCATCCTACAGGAAGAAAGGTGAGTAATGCAGATGGCTGTACTTTTTTGTTCAATGAATAATCAATTAGTAATCCATAAACCAGATTATAAACACTTGTATCATTGTCTTTCATATGTGGTGTCAAACCCAGAAACTGATGGGTAACTGAGGATTGTACAGCAAACTTTGCAAAAGTGGTCTTGGATTGATAGTAGTGGCACCTTTGTTTTCACCATCATATAAAATTACCATTGAAGTTACAATTGAGGCTGTATAGTGTTATTGAAAACTCTTGATAATTATTTTTTAAAATACTATGTATCTAATGTTTTCCACCTCATTCTAGTGTATCAGAAATTTTTTAGGAAGAAGAAGAAAGTATCATCTTCATTTAGGAAGGAACTTTAAAAGGATGCCATTTTGGTTATATAGCTAAGAACAGCACTAGGCTTTACAACTGTATCTAGTGTTGTCGTTGGTAAATCACATCACAGGGGAAAGAAGTCGATATATTTTGATGGGGTACTTATACCTCTGAACAAGATTTAAATTGTGGGTAAAGTGGCACAAAATTAGTTAAATGGAGTTGCTCTGGGTTTCATCAGGGTGAATGAGATAAAATCTGGCCTGGAGCCTGACAAATGTCCCAGATCTGCTCGCTTCCTATCAGACGTGATGCTTTTTTCACTTTGGTTTTTTATGAATGTATTCTATGGTAAACTTCCTCCTTCAGAGACATCTTTTTTGCGCTCTCCTTTATGAAGTGCAAAGGCATTCTCCCTGCCTTGTTATCTAGGTCCCATTCACAGTGCATAAAATTATGACATTTTATTCTTTATGTAAATGTATTATAGGGAAGTAAAGCAAATAAAAAGTAATGAGAAGATGAGCTTTGATGGTACTGTAGAAGGAATGCAGTGTTTCAGTGAAACAAGTGACAGCCAATAACGCTGCCCTGTTTTATCTTTTTGAACACATTTTACATTTCATTCTAGTGCTCTGCATTAATTCACATAATACTCCTGTTGATAACAGGTTTATTTAAAACTCATTAAAAGTTACAGAAAACTGAGATTTGCATAGAGAAAAATGTCTTTGGAACTTTTTGCATTTCCCCCTTCCTCCTTTTTTCAACCCTCAATATACACAGCAAAAGGCTAATATGGCAGACGTCAATCAAACTTCTGTTGGCATTATTTGTCAGTATTTCTCAAAAACCTTCACATAAAGGAAGCAGCCATAGGATCCAGGCCAAATTTGCGAAGGCTGTGAGCCTAAGGCAGTCCTAGCTGCAGTTATTGGGAATTGGGAATCACTTAAAAGCACTCCCAACACGGTAGACAGGTCTCGTGGTTCAGTGATTCTTATTTCTGAGCATGTGAGACCTTGGAGGTCCCAGGCTGAGAGCCCCGGGGGGAGCAACTGTCATCTGGTCAGAGCAGCACCTGCTCTGCTCCTCTGCCACAGCTCGCCCAAGTACCCAAATGCCCTTATGCGTTTGTGGCTCCCTTCCAGCAGTAGAAATAGCTTTTTTTTCTCTCCTGCTCATTAAGTTCTTGGCTGTATTCCCAATTCTGCCCACGAGGAGGCATATGAGTAGCAGTTGTTAAAAAATTTGGGGATCTGGATACCTGACCATTTGAAACTGGGCGCATAAAAAAGCACGTATAAACCATCAAGATGCCTAAGTCTCTAATAGCCTTTTCCTTGTAGCTGCCCTACAGTAAATCTTCTATTATTCATTGTGTTTTTTACACTCCAGTATATGTATTTGTGCTATAGTATGAAACTTAACATAGGTGACATCTAAGCAGATGTCACTCTAATCTCTGTAACTCTAAATGCTCTGTAACCTCTTTAACCCATTTGCCTTATCCATTCATTTATGGTTTGTTTTTTTCTGTGACACAATAAGAAGCAACGGCCGCCAGAGGAACTGCTGCAGTTGTGAACAAGCAGCCGTGTAGCTGTCACTATACCATGCGAGGGCAAAGGGACAACACCAGCAGCTCCGCGAGGGATGAGAGTAACGCTGTCCCTGCAGTGGAGACATCAGCTTTCTAGCTACACCTTTCTAGCTACACCATGGTTTGGGGGGTAGTATTTGCAGCGTGCTTTCTGGAGGTCAAAGCATTAGATGCTGTCAGCTGGCTGCAAGGAATAAGTATGTTTTGCTTTTGAAATGACTAGCTAGAAAGTTGTTAGCTCTCTACTGGCAGCAGAGGTGTTTTGAGTACGTTGTCTGCAGACTAATTGGTACAGCACTCTGGGACCTCTCAGTAGGTCAGCTGTAAAAAGTCAGGCTTGTTAAGGAGCACGGAGAAGTACATTTCTCTCATACTTGGAATCCAGCTATTGACATCAATGTTTTGCTGAATCACAAAGCAAGCTAGTCCCAGGCTGTTGGCATTTACCTAGGTAAACATCTTCCATGGGCTGAAGGAGGAGAGGTCAGTGGGAGGCAGCCATGTGTTGTGAACGTTCCCTCCTCTTCCTGGGAAACTGTTTTCTGTATTACCTGTGGAATTTTCTTCCCTTTCTTCTCTGCTTTTATAGTTTGGGGTGATCACAGCCCCCTCAGTGCTCCTGCCTCTACCATTTGTTGTTACCTGCTGAAGGAGCCAGGAGAGTGGGGGCTTTGCTGCTGTAACATGGGTTGAAAGTACCGACAGGGACTCAACTTCCTAAATCCATCTGTACCATCTCCTTGACTTGCTGCCAGAAAGAAATGATTCCTTGCCATTTTGAAGAGGGCACCCCCTTTTTCACTTAATTTTCCTTAGTAGCCCAGTGATCTCAATGAAGAAATAAAGCAGCTCTTTGCTCCCCTCTAGCAGTCTGTAGTGGCCAAAGTGAAGGAAGAAATTTTTAGGAGAGAGCAAAGATGAAAAGGAAAGGAATGTGGGGAGCGTGGTGGTGGAGCCAGAAATTATTTTCTCTTATTAGTGAGTCAGCTCATGCAAGGATTTCAAGGTAACTCTTTAGCACACACCTGCTCTACTTGATATGTTGTGGTTTTTATCAGGATTTCCCCACTTGTGTGTTTTTTACCGATTTAGGTACAACAAGTTACAACAGTGACTTCTTTTCATTGTTGCTTGCAATGGAGAAACTGTCAAATTAAAATATGTTATTGGCTGTTGATTTTCGTAATTACTTTTTAGGAAAAAAGTGCTTCTTCAGAAATATAATAAAAAAAGAAAACTAGCAGTGGAAAAAAAAATGGTATTACACCAGTAGGGCTGAAACAACCACTACAGTACAAGCTGAATTTGTTGGTCCTGGAAAGTAGGAGTAGTGAACCAAAGTTAATGAAAGGTCAAGAGCAGTATTTTACAGAATTCCTTCAATGTGATAGTGCTTAAGAACAAGCACTGAACTACTAAAGAAAGAGCTAGGAAAGCTTAATAAATTAAAGTATATTCTGACATAAAAGAAGTTAACTGAAGAAATAGGGTGGATCTCAGTTGTTCCTAGGCCTTTCGTATATTTCCATAAAGCCACCATTTGTGGCTTTATAATGTGTTAGGATGTAACAATGGTGATTTATCTTTAGTTGTGCAAGCTGACTGGCAATTTTATTGCATGAAGCTGTTTAATTATCTGTCCAAAAGAATAAAAGACAAATTAAAAATCATAAGAGAGTAGCAGATACTTTTGAAATTAGATTGCTTTCACTTCCACAATCTCTGACCCTCTGTCTGT
Source organism: Xenus cinereus (assembly GCA_025774025.1). Classification (NCBI taxonomy): domain Eukaryota; kingdom Metazoa; phylum Chordata; class Aves; order Charadriiformes; family Scolopacidae; genus Xenus; species Xenus cinereus. The sequence goes on along the minus strand of JAOXJK010000002.1, from coordinate 12,538,172 downwards.
CTTACGAGGTGAAGCTATTGGGTAGATGCTATTGTAAAAGTGAGGGAATGGAAAAGAGTGATATCATACATATCTATTAAATTATTGAAGATTCTGAATTACTTTCTCAAAGGAATTTTCTCATGTTAATGTCATGTTTCAACTCTTGAGCTCAACACTGTGCAATAAGTCTTATGCAATCACCAGCATGTAAAAATTAATATATTAAACTTAGAGGATGCATATTATCTTTTTAATACAACATAAGATATCTCTTCTTTTTGATACTGTTCACTACTAAAGTTCTTTCTTAAGTTATACATTATCTTTCAGCTCTGAAGAACCCCATTGTAAGTGAATTAATACATAATACAGCTGCCATTCATATCTTTTAGTGTACTTCACATTTTTCCTTTCTGACAATTCAGGTTGTATGGCTTGTGGAAAATTACTCTACAGGTGCATATACAGAGATTGGCTGGGCAAAGAGCCCAAGAGCCCTTTGAACTAAGAGGACGGAATAAAGGGAGACAATGTGTCAAGGAATGTCTGTACAAGATGTCTGAGAAAAGAAACTAAAGGCAGAGGGGGGCCTGCGGAGATTTGATAAGAAGTCCAGGAGCCAGCCTTGGGAACCAGTGATAATATAGGAGATGAGTGAGTGAAAGTGATGATGATGTGGAGACTGAGAGAAATAATTCTAAGAACTTTTGTCCTCAGATGATCGGTTTCCTTTTTTCCAAAGAAATATGGAAGGGTGAGTTGGTTGGTTCTGGGATAGGGAATCCCAGAAGAATCACAGTCTTGATGTCTGTTCTTCAGAAGGAAAGGATGGCAAGGCATCAGAAAGTAATGCCACCAGAAAAAAAAATCAGGAAGACACAGCTTATCAGGTTCATTCTGTGAATGAAAAGTACACCCAGACAATATCCAATAAATAACCCAAACCTATCAGTTGTAAAATCAGTGTTTCTTGCAATTCTTCAGAGAAATTAGGGAGCATGTACACATCTCAGGCAGCCCCACAAAACCATAAGTGCAGGGTAGAGGTAATATATTTTTTATGAGAGTTAAAATATTCATGGATAGCAACTGAGCTAGCCAGAGACAGAAAACTGCTTTCAACTAGAATACCACCTAGATAGGCAGGTTAAAAGCCCAGACCACCATACTGTGTCAGCATGCGTGCCATTCACAAGAACTAGTGTCATCCACGCGCATGCAGGTGGCTGCAACCAAGCTTCTGATTCAGTGACGGACCATTTTGTCTGATGTCAGAGTCCTTCAGCTGTTTTCTGTGTTGAACTGATTGATAACTTCTTGACGTCAAGCTTAGCACAGTATGTGTGCTTTATGGGTTTCCAGTGGATGTGCCAGCAAATTTGCTAACCACATTTGTGTCAAACTTCTCGTTCTTAGTTTAGTGCTGTCGTGTGGAGGAAGCGAATTCTGGATGGTGGGATATGGCAAGAAATCTTTTGTTTGACTTCAATTTTAAGCATTTAATTTTTTAAACTAACTAGTCAGGATTTTTTGCCTTTTGTACATGTTATGCACCATTAAAGTTTTCATTGCTTCGAAGTGACTCAGTTTTTGAGCTTGGAAACACACACAATTTTGCTGTGGGTTTTCATGTCACTGTACTGCCTTGCTAACAAACATTTTAACTCAAGTGCTTATTCTAAATATGAAGTTATTTTTCTGAGCATCATTTTCTGATAGGTGGTTATATTGTTGTTGATTAATTGGATAGCATTAGAAGGAATCTGGGACAGAAATGGATCTCAATGATGCAGGTATTTTAGAAAGAAAACACGGATGTAAACCTAGTTCCATGCTTAGAACTCTGTCAAAAAGACTAATTTTATAGATTTGTGGATAAGAGATGAAGTATTTTTCTTAATTTTTTCTTTAAAAGGTAAGATTTGGGCTTTGCTAAGACCAAGTAATTTCTTAGTATTACACAGTACCAAGGAACTGAAATGCACTCCCTGGTTCAGTTCTGTGGCTTGAAGCACCTTTCCATCATGGGGCACCAGCCAGTCCTTTCCTACATCCTTATTTGCCTAAAAACCTGTATACCTGTGTACATATGTCCAGGGACATTCCTGAATGACCTGGAAAGAGACTAATGGTATTTACATTACAGTATTATCAGTACAGCAAAGAGCTGTACTGATAATATTGCCCTGTATTATGGGCATAAAGTGCTTTTAAATGAAACCATGCAAGAAGAATTTAAAATTCTCTTATGCTATGATTTTAATTAATCTTGTTGCTCTCAATCTTGTGATATTGTCTCCAGAATAAATGATATTAAGCCAATGTAAATAAAATAATTACTGAGAGGGGTTTGTAATTGAATAGACAATTAATGTATGATTAAACCCCAACTTTCTGCTACATTTATTTGTTAGACATTCGTTTTAAATTGATTTTTTTTCCTAACGTATTTTTGCTTTAATTAGTATGACTTAATTTATCATTGGTGTATAGCGTCAAACATTTTGGGATATATTTGAAAAACTTAAATGCTGTATGAGTAACTTTAGTCTTTGCATTTCTGATTTCCAATTGAAATGTATGTTTAAATAAGTAAGGAGGAGGAGAGGGAAGGTGCTTCAGGAAATTGCAGCACAGAAACATGCAAGTGTGACCAAACAGTAGCTGGTTTGAGTGGTTTTAGTGTTTATAAGAACCAGTGTCTTCTGAAATAAAAGCAAAAGTATCAATTTTGCATGAATAGTAATGATGAAAATCCACCATTTAACTTTTTTTTAAAAAAGCCTAAAATTATAGTGTGACTTTATCGTATCACAACAGAAAGGTGGACTGCAGGTGAATGACTGAAAAACTGTTGGTGGCTAGCCCTGTGTCAATGAATTGTCCCCCACTTTAAGACCAGGTATTTTTCAAGGAGTGATTTCTGGTTACTCTGTTGAATACAAATTGCAAAAAAGCCACAAGCTACAGATACTTATCTCGGCTTTCAAAGCATGTATTCAGTCTTCAGGAAAGCCACTGGAATAGCAACTCTCTAGGCTTTGTTGCAAAACCTGATTTAAAGCAGGAACCAACCTTTCAAGTTTTTCCTCTTTGTCCTGCCTTTGTTCTTTGTAAATAAAATTGAATGAAAGGCTCAAAGACAAGAATAGTTGTTTCTCATTCCTATCCAATTATTGATCTTTCTGCCAGCTGCAAACACATTGACCGGTTGTAGGTCTGTAAGTGCTGTATGTAGGTATGTATGCATGTTTATAACTGACCCAACAAACAACTTCTTTAAAGTCCTGGTCACCAAATTTCCATTAGTCACTGTCATCTGGATTTGTACTGATGGTTCAGCTAGAAAACTTTCCAGTCACTCTACTTCCTGGAAGAAAATCTTGTTTAAAAACCAGCAAGTACTTCCTGCTCAAAAGCACATTCCTTGGAGATGTTTTACTTGGAGACAGACATAATGTTATTATGGAAAATGTAGGAAGTTGCAGCAGAGCAAATGTTAAGCCGATGGTGCAGAATGATAAGATACAATGAATTATATATATATGTGTCTTTTAAAGTCTGTTTATGATGTATTTCTGGTATCTGCAAAGCTGCTGTGGCAATTACATGTCTTAAAAAACCCATAATTTAAGAACAGTACTCTATTGGTGACACCCACCATTGTAACTATGCTGATTTGGTCTGGTTGGTTCACTGAGGGCATTTCACTGCCTTGGCCCCATCTTTTAAGTTTAGCTGTCAATGAATGGCTCAAAAGCCACTGCTGCAGAGTAAGAGGCATCTTGTATCAGTTTAGTTTAGATGAGTAGGAGGCTTTCTTGGAGATTGATTACCTTTGTTTTCCATAATTTCTGCCTTGCTCTATGGTAACATTCCTGTGGTTGAGTTGTTTACTGAAAGGGCACACGCATCACACATGTGTTTATGGGGCAGCTGCAACGTTCTCTGAATTTCCATAGTGTTTAGTGTGTGTAAACTGACAGCAAATGCTATTTCTGGAAGAAATCACAGTTGAATTATGTAATACTTTGATGAATAGTGCTCTTTAAAAGAATGTGTGAATTTTCGCTTCAAAACAAGAAAGAAATGTAAATGCTTAACCCTTCCACCCATATGCGCACACAAATAGATGTATGCTGTGTTTCTTATGAAGGTGGAGAAATGGTATTTGAAAAAAAAGGAGAGGGCATTTTAAAAAAATCAAGGAGAGGTATAAATGTTGTCATCAATTTCATTTCCCAGATTATTACTTTGATTCACTTCTTTTTGGTGGTGGTGTTCATGCTACTGCACATCTATTGCTGGTCTGATCAGTCCTATTGTGTGTAAATTTTTCTTAAAGATTTCTTTCTGGGCATATAAATGGACACCTTTCAAAGCCTAAAATAGTCAGTGTTTAGCCAGTTGATCGAATGAGAATGCTTCAGACAGTGAAGGGAGGTGATCATAGAATCTTGATCCAGAAGAGCTACAGATGTCACTGTAAGAGACTCTCTATTAATTTGTATCTTTGCCTGTGTGTAACCATTTTAAGTGTGTTGTGTATTTATACAGACTTGAGAGAAGGGCAACCTGCATATATCAATGTATCAACACATATCAATATATATTTTGTAGAAATACATAAGTTTATAAGTTCTCTCCTGGCAATTTGTGTATAAATACAGGCATTTTGATGTAGTTGGTCCCTTAAAAAAAAAGATCAGTAAGGCCTTCAGATATACTTTTACATCCCTGAGACTTACAAGTGCTTTGTACTGAAAAGATTCAGGAACGTCCAAAGGAAATTGATTCAACCTAAGACAAGGAGACCATCCATTCTTCCCTCAGTCTGATGGATAAATTTTCATAAGGGGCCTCTGGGAGCTCCTCTATATCCCCCTCTGGCATATCAATTACATTAAGTAACTGATCTTGCTTAATGCAGTGGTATCAGTGCTTTTTCATGTGATCTGTCTCAATTAAGTTCATAGCTGCTAAGGATGTATATTGCAAGATCAGACACTCTGCTAGTGCTAGATGAATCATGGAAATTAAGTAGCAAATTAATTTTTTTTTGTCTGGTTCTACCTGCGCTGGAGTGGAGGCTGACTCTCTAACTTTTACAGGACCAGGAAGCACAGCTGTGCCTAATACTTGTCTCAGGAGTCCCATTTATGAGTAATTCCTTTTTTCTGATCAGGCAGTCTGGCATGTACGAGCACTTTGTGTCTATCCACCCACACGTTGTCCTTTCTGTCTTCATCTGAAATACTTCACTCTGGAGCACAGTAGTACAAAATTGATGAACAAATAATATGCTACAAGTGGGAAAATATGCTGCTGAGTAAATGAGTTGGTTGCTGCTGTTTTCCAAATGCCTGAGCTTTAGCTAGAATAACTCATAAACCCAAAGATTTTCAGTAGTGTTTTAACATTTCCCAGCTCTTTATGTTAAACTATATGTACTGTCATTCGTGATAAAGTATCCGTGTGGTAAAATAGTTTTATTCCATTGAAGGAGAAAAATGGGAAAGCTATTACCAGTATATTATTAAAAATAAAACACACACCTGGCTTTTTCTGTAGCTGTTCAGTTTTCAACATGTACACAGTACTCCTAATCATAAAGCATATTTGTACATTTTTGAAGGTTTAAAATATACTTCTTATTTTCCTGGCAATTACAAAAGATTGAAAGATCCCATGGCATTAAATAGATCCTAAATATGAACTAATATTTCTCTCTGCCTAAGACATGTGCCACTTGCCTTTAGGCAGGATGCAGTGACCTAGAGTATCAAGCAGGAAAAATGTGGCTGTTATTATTAATAATGGTTATTACAGCATGGTTCTACTGCCTAGCTTGAGCATACAAAGTTATCTTTTGCCATCATCAGTGACATTAGAAACACATTTGCTACCCTATGATCTTTATTCAGTCAATTTTCTGGTGCTGTAGGTACAGAAGATTATGTTTTTACTGCAGAAGAAGCAGGAGGTCCTTGTTGTTCACTTCAGGATAGGCCTTGCTATGTGTTAGATTCACAAGTTGAAAGCCATGGCCTTTTTTGAGCTCAGTAGTTTAACTGGAGTCTCTAGTGTAATTAGAAATGGAAACAGGTGATAGAAGGGAGGTCAAGGCTCTGAGGTAACTAAGGGAGGTATGTTTTGGTGCGATGAAAAAAGTTAAAACAAGACATGTAGTTCCAAGACTACATAAGGAGACAAGTGTTAAGGAAGTCAGCAAGGACCAGGTTACTGCAATCAAAACGGAAAATGGGCCTGGATGAAAGGAGGTGTCAGAGAAGGGTATAAGATAATTTATAATCTGGGTGATAAACAGCATTCTGCATATTGCATTACTGAAAACAGCTTCCCAAATGACTCTGGAGAGTTCCTGACCTCCCTCTTCTTCCTCTCCTTCCTCATTATCTCTTCTCAAGTAACCCTGCTTGCTTAGCTGTTTTCTTAGACCTTCCAGTATTCCCTAACTTTGTTAGTGCCTTTTTAAAGAAAGCTCTTATGCAAATATCCCACAGCATCTGGGCCAGTTGTCCTAAGGCACTGTTTCTTGTTTGTAGAATACTTCTTCCTGGAGTATAAAGGAGGTCAAAAATAATCTCCACAGGAGGTTAAAATTCTGCTTTCAGTTTACCTGTACAGTCCCGGTGATTACAGCTGCTTCTCACATGGTGCTCTGAAAGGAAAATTTCTCCCTGTGATTTTGAAGCTGAGAAAAGAGTAGAATTAAGACTTTGCCTAATTAGTGCTACCTTTTAAAGGTCTATTTTAAGCTGTCTTCCTTCAGCCTGAGCCATTTGATAGTTTCCAAAAATGTAATTTAATCATATCTGATTACTTGCTGAAGTCTGCAATTAACTTAGGTGCAAGGGAATTAACAGTATTTGCCAGGTGCTGCATAATTTACCAGGAGCTGCTTGTGCCACATATATGTAAAGTATGTTGGCTGTTTAAATTTATTGGCCAGAATATTTTAAGTTTATGATTGACTAATTTTTATTGCTTCCTTTCATTTCTGTCCCCAGGATGACTCAGATATGAACTACCATATAATTATATTCTCAATACTACCACACTATCCCTTGCAATTATTCTACATTGCAGTTGTTATTTCAAAAGAGTCAAACCTACATATCTAGAAAGGTTTTTTGGGGATGCAGTTGGTTGCTAGGATGAAGCTAAATTTTCAAGTAATTCTAGCCATGATATTGAATAAAAGGCTTAAATGAAGTCATTGAAAAAGTAGTTCTCATGTCAGAAGATCTCTTAAATCCCTTTCTCTTAATAAGGTTAGAACTAGTTTTAGAAAATATCTTATTCTGTTATTACTAACACTTTTGCCCTATTGGGGAGTCAGTTCTTGCATCGGTTGTATAATTAAAAATAGTGAGAGAATGGAAACATTGGCCAGCTCCCTGCAGGGAAAGTTTTGGACTGTTTGGAGTGCCTTTCTGAGATCCAGATTTGTACCCTAATCCTACTCTCAAGCTTTCTTGCATTATAAATTTCTAAATACCAGTCTCAGGAGACTTTCATGTAGTCTTTGTGCTTCATTTTTTCTACAGCTTTGTGAAGGTAAAACTTTAGATGACAGTAAGCCTCATCTTAGGTCTTGGTGGAGGAATTAACAATTGTTACAAGTTTTCATACTTCACGATCTGGCAGAAAGGTTTCTACCATCTGACATCTCTCATCTCTGTTAAACTTGAAAATTTGAATGGTCATTAGTATCTGAAATTCCCTGGAAAATTATTGTGAAAATAAATTGGGAAGGCAAATATTTTAACTGGAATACTTGCCTAATCTAAACATCAGGAGCAACTCTGAAATTTAAAAAGCTCATATGTACTCAGTGGTGGCCAGGAGGTTATCAGAAACAATGGCTTTTTAGACCGCCATTTAGTTGGAAGAAACTGCAATAAACCCAGGCACAAATGATAAAATGACTCCTGCCTCGTGATTTTGTCAGTCAGACACACAAGATTATGCAACTTTCATTTCCCAAGTACAAAGCAGCAAGTGCAGCCGACAGCATAACAACCTGGGGATCTGCAGTCAGTTCTGCGTGTCTCACATTACATGTTATTTACATTGAAACCAGGAAATAAATTGCTCAGTTTCATGCTTCTGACTCCATTTGCAGCCTTTTTTTTTTTTACTGTTCATAAAACTGGTGAATACTGTCTTTCATTGAAAAGACTGTGCAGATCTTAAATTTCCCAAGGAATAATGCATTCCCATAAAGCTGTCACAGACTCCAAGAACGGAAAGATAAGGGGCAAACAGCACAAACCCAACAGACTTCACAGTTTATCATTGTGTGAACCAATGGCAATTGATATAACCATATCAGAGACTTGCAGGTGTTTAGATTTTGCGATGACATTTGAGACTGTAAAAGTAATATTTGCAGTAACAGCCTTGATAAATATAATCCTGCCTGAAGCTCTGTGTGCTCTCCATACAACTGGTACTTTAGAGGAGGAGGGAATGTTCATTTATAATCACATACAGAGAAGTTAACAAAAGTTACTAAAAGCTTTTTTGAGACTGAACTGCCAAAACCTGCCAACTCCTCTAGCCAAAATGTACTGCCAAGTAATTTGCACAAAGTGTGTGCGGAGATCCAGAAAGGCCAATCTAGAGATTTAGCATTTGATTTTTTTTCCTACACGCTTCAGGGAGCAGTTGTCCATGGAAACTATAGTGTTCCCTTTGGTTTGTAGGCTTTCTGGAAGAGCCTGAGCCCAACTTCTGAAGTGACCCCCAAAGATTAGGGAACAAGATACTGTACAGCAAATTGATGTTTCTCTGTGTATATATATCTAGAGGTAGATACTTGACATAGTCCTTCTCTGCTTAGGGAGATGCAGGAGGAATAAGTAGTCATTCCTAGATTTGTCCCTGAGCTTTCTTCCCATTCTCCTACCTTGTACCTGGTTTTGCCTTCCCACTTTAGCTTTTTCTGTTCTCTCCTATTTTCCTTCCTTCCAATCTTTATATCATTGCATGTTGTTTTCTTTCTTCTTTTCCATCGCTTTGTATATTTCTCATTATTAATTCTAAGTCACTAAAATGAGCTGCTTTCCTGGCTTGCAGAGTCAGCCTGTTTGGAGACATCACCTGCAATGAGTGATTTCCAGAAACACTAACTCAGTGGAGTCAGGGAACAATAATGAAGGTTAACTGTCCAAAGGTAATTAGAAATCTCTCTACTATTTTATTACCATGGAAGCCTTGTTCCTGCCAAGGATGGTCTTGTTAAGAAGATGCCAAGTCTCAAGGAGACAATTCAGTGTACAAGTCATGCATTTGTAGACTCCTAAGCAGAATGTAATGGATCACAAAACCGGACAACACTTAATGCCCTTCTTGAAACAGAATTGGAAGGCCGTGATCCTTCTTTGCATGTAAAATATTAGAGAAATGATCTTGCAATGATGATTCAATAAATCTTAAATCTCTTTTTAGATCTGAAGATCCCAAACTGATGTTTAGACATATATAGGAAAAACTTACTTGAGGCAACAGATGCAGTAAAGTTTGCAGAAGTTCCTGTGAGCCAGTAAAAGAAAAAAAAAAGGCATTTTATTTGCCAAGAGAAGCAAATACCACTCAGTATATCACAAAAAAACCCCCATATATATATATACTATGCACAGTGAAAACCTAGAAAGTGCTTTTTTAAAAATGATTTTATTAAAAATTTGAATTCACCTTGGGTTGCAGAAGTGTTGATGCGGAAGTCTGCCTGACATTTTCCTTAGCCAGTGCCACAAAGGATGAGAGCCGGCATTGTTAGAACACTGCAGGTGGTTAAATATACTGGGAAAGATACATTTCACTGGAAACTTTGCATTCAAGTTTTCCTGTGAATTGTCACAAATATGGTTCAACTATCTTTGTGTGCTGACGAAGGTTTTTCAGTGTGTTTCAGAATATTTATTGCCATTTATTGCTTCAGCTAAGTATGAGGAGACTTATCACCATTCTTTAATCTCTTTGCATGTTAAAAGTTGTCAGCACCATTGGCAAGCATTAAAGATGAACATGAAGGAGTTGTACTTTTCTGGATGTGATTAATTTTGGCACAGTGCTTGTTCCCATGGCTAAGCCCAGTGTGCACTGCTGTTCTTGTCAGGTTTGTTATGTGTGTTTTCTCTTTCCAAGGTATTATGTCTTCACTGTGAAACATTCATCCAGACTCAGATTTGGCAAACAGAGTCTGAATCTAGCAGCATGCTGGTTTCCAGGAAAAAATAATTTGTTCCCTTGGAGGGAGGGAAGGGATTTGGATTTTAAAATGCTTCATTGTACTTTTTAACACAAAACTTACTTTACATTTCTGTATGTAACATTTCACAAGCAGTTGCTTAGAAGCAACCTTGATGATCACTGAGTATATTATAACATATTATGTGAAATTTCAAGATCTGTTTTTAAATGTTAAATTCTTAGAGAGTAATAATAGCTTCAGAAGTTCAATGCTCTTGATGTGACTATTGACAATATGGTTTCCTTTACAGCTAAGAGCAGTATATAATAAGTGAAATTTTTAAACATGTTTTCCCCTCTAGGAAATTAGCCTTGAAATTATAACATGGCTAAGGAAACTGACTAAAGACACAGGTATTGTACATAGTCACCCAAGCTGTCTGTGAGGGACTTAAGAGGCAGCAGAAATAGTTTAAAGCTTTTCTAAACTAGATTGTGTTTGTACAGACAGAAATTGTTATACAGGATTAGATCTGAAGGTTCATCTATTTCACTCCTCTATTTCCAACAGAACCTACAGAAAAATCAAAGGATATCTTATTAAACAGGGGTAGGATTTAATTGCTTTCACATTTATTTTATTTTTCATCTCAATTTGCTAATAAAGCATAGAGTTCATCATGAATATGATGAAGTATTAGTACTTAATACCATGCTAACAGTCAGCCTCCAGTCAGATCTTCTCACGGTACATGGAGTGAACAACATAAATAGGTTTTAAATAACAATAGATTTTTATTGCTGGGGCAAAAAAAATACATTCCTAAAAAAACTGAATGATGAGTGCTAACTTTTGAGGAAAGTGTTTATTATTGCATAACAGTATAAGGAATTAATTTATTGCCGGTTGTTGTTCAACTTCTGTAATACTTGAACATAAATGGATGTCTTCCTGCAAAAACAGAATCCATCATGGCCAGGGCAGATTTGTGGTAAAATGGGACTAGTTCAGTAATGCACTTGGAGGCTATAGGGATGTGTTTTCCAGGAATGGCTACCCACGGCTTCAGTATTCCAATCTACACTTCTCCTTTTTATCTTGGGCATCATTTATTTTGCTTTACATAATACTGACATTCTGGGAAATTTTGCCTTCATGACAAGCCTTTTAATGATAATAATGAATAGGTGGGTGTGGGTTTGTGGCAGTTTAAGAAATAATAAAAAAAAAACCTCCTCAAAAACACATATTTAAAGGAGGACTTAATATTTTCTTGACTCCAGCAAACTTTTGATTTAACACAGAAAAAGGATAGCGAGTACACAGTCCAGGAGTCTGAAATTCTGCTTACTCCCAGATTAGTTCGGGGAGAGATTGCAGCAGTGATGCCCTCCTGGTTTCATTCTTTTCCTAAGTATTAGAACTTGTGAACAGTTGTCTATTTTTGTCCACAATATTTGCTTCTCTGGAGCTGCCAGCTTAGATGACTGTTGTGTAGGGTGAATTATTATCACTATCTGTTGGGCCTGAGGTGAAACCAATTTCATAGAAAATAGAAAGCTGAGTACACTTTTATATGAGAATAATTTTGAAATGAAAGTAATTCTTCTGTTTCTTGAACTATTATTTCTTCTGCTGACGAATAAGGAATTGCATATTGCTGTAGTTCTTATTTCAGTCAAATCTGCATGAGTTATGGTAGAGACTTCAAGCTGACAGGATTTGTGTTTTAACAAGTCAGTTGTTATTATAAGATTATTATATTAATTAGTGTGATGAATTTATGAACTTTGTTATTCCTATTAAATACAATGTTCTAAAAGGTAAAGGTTTGAGTATGTGTTCCTCAGTTGTTCAAAGCCATTGGCATGTAGCTTTCAGCCAGTGTATTTCTAATACAGTTATTGGTTTAAAGAAAAAAAAAAAGGCAATTGAACATTTTAATCTCCTATACTGCCAATATTGAAGGAAGTCTTCCTCATCTTTTTTGCTCAGTGAGATAACTTGGCTGATAACCTTTATATAGTTTAGGGACTTACTTCATTGCTTTCTAATAGAGTTTCTGGAGAGTATAGATTTAGATTACAATGTCGAATGGCCATAGTGCCTCAGGGAAATATGTTCTCATTAATGGACTTGTTAATGATTATCATTGAAGAGACTCTAATAGTATCAGATGTAAACGTTGTCACAGCCCTCTATCTTTATCATGCAGATATGGAGATGCATCATTAATTCACACAGACTGATTCTCGGAGCTGTGCAAATTGATGCAGTGTGATAATGTCTGAAGGAAATTAAAAGCTGTGCATTATCAATTTAATATTTCAGATTTCTATTACCAATTAATACAGTCTAAGAGATAAGAGGAATTGAACCACAACAGTAGTATGGGTCATTTAAAAGAGATCAAATTCAGACCGTTCCTCCAGCAGTTCCAGCTTCACTATGCTCCCTTGTGCCCTCCTTGAGAGGGATGTGACAAATACAAACTTACATCAGTGAAGTCTCTCAGTTGCAAAGTTAAAAACATATATGCTATACAAGCACAAAAAGCCTATGGCAATATGAAACAGTTTACAGAATCTAGAATAATTTTTAAACAATTTCTTTATCAGGAGTTACTTGCTTTAAGTACAGTAGTATCTTATTTCTTTATCTTGACTTTGATGGATTTATTCATAATGCATCTAGTGCAATAAATCAGAATCTGTCTCAAATTTGTAGCTTTAGGTGCCACACATTAATAGCATATTTGTTAATTATTTGCTCAAATCTTATAAGAATTTGATTATGAATATTTGGTTTGGGTTTTCTGGGTAGGAAACAATTTTTGGTAGGAAACACCCTGGATGATTTCTTTGTTGTAACTATCTGAAATATCAGTATTTTCAGAACAAATAAGAAATGTAATTTTTTGTATGCAAACAAAGGTAAGCTTTTAGAAATGATAGGGCACTTGTAACTACGTTGTCACTTGTGTAGGAAATGGTATAGTAAATAGGTGGGTGCTAAGAATCAAAAAGTAGCTTTTTGGTGACCTGTTTTGATATCAGACTGTCCTATTGGATGGGTCTCCCTAAATGGGGGTGGAGGGGTTGGGGGGATGGAACGGCAGAATTTACAAATGGAGACGGTGTTAAGTTGTCCTAAAAGGAGGAAAAAACACAAGCAACTAATAGTGTCATTTGTGCTGAATTGTAGCCAGTTGTGAAGTCATGAACAAGAGAATTCAACTCCAAACTCACCAAGGTCAAACATATGGTGTTTAGAAGAGTTTTCCTTCGAAAAGGCCAATGAGATATCCCTAGGGAAAGATAATAAAAGTTAACAAAGTGCGGGAAAAAAAAACAAAACACGAACTAAGCATGTATGTCAAACTAGGGAGTAATTGATCTCACACTGGAGAAAAATCACAGGAGCATATAGAATAAAGAAAAGATGAAAAGCACAGTGCTAGAATGCTGCATGTAATTGGGAGATACATAGATTCTCTTGAGTCAACTCAATCATATTCCTGTTTGGGGGAAAATGCTGTAAGAACATTTTTGTGCCTCTGAAGCATAAAGCAGCTACAGCATTAATCTGTTGCAAGCTATGAAACTGTGAGAGAATATTAGCAAAAAGTGTTTGAGGAATTGATGAAAGGAGTCAATTATAGTCCAAGTCCGGAGGAATGCTATCTCAGCCCATATGCCCTGTACTTTTATGGGTACAGATGAAAGATTACAGAAAGTAAGGTCTTGCAGAACTGGAAAAGATGTAAAAATGAGTATTGGCAAAGGAAATTTGCATCAGAGACTCTTTTGTGCAGGACAGCAGTAAGGGAAGTCATCTGTGAAATGAAATCTCAACACAGCTATGGTAGGAAATTCGTGCTCAGTGCTACGCTGCCACCAGTCAACGTTGAGACACCACTAGCCGTGACTGTCTTGGCTGGGGTCAGTCAGGATATGTGTAAGGTGCCACAGTTACGCTACTTGCTGCTGATGTAGTGAGTGAGCAGAAGCTAAAACACAAAAAAAGTTCTTAAGTAAGACTTCAATATTTTCGGCTTCACAAGAGGAAGAAATCCTGAAGAAAAGCTTTATTTCTAGTATTTCCTGCCCACACCGATGTATGCTTGAGTCTCACGTTACTTTTAAGTTCTTGATAAATCTATGAAATGAAGTATTCTAATTATTTATCTCTAATGAAAACATGCAAACGTCTGAGATTGGTCCAGTGCTGCTATAAAATGTCACTGTATTAAATTTCTTCTATGAGACCATGGAGGAACCGGTGCACTTCTTCTAAAATCTTGCATATTCCTCTGGCATTATTCTTGCTGCAGTACACTGTGTGTATCTGAGTTCCCAAGACTGAAGAATACAGCTCGCTTGCTTCCTCTCAGTTGTTTGGACATTGTCTTTTGTAGGGGTCTGCCAAGCGTTGCAGATTTTTAACACTGTGGAGAGTGTATTGTAAGGTCTGTAATGATTACTTGGCTTGCTGTGAGAACTTGGAAAAGTGAAACGTTAGCATTTTTTGTGCCATGTTCTCTCTACTTTTTACAAAGGTAATTCTCTCTCTCTCTGTCATCCATACTGGTTTGATGTGGTTTTCATGTTGCAGTCTGTGCAAAATATAAAATCTGGCACCTATTCATCTCAGTCTCTCTGTCACACTTCTCACCTGCTTTTAATTTCCCCTTAGGAAGTCACTTCCTATCCCTATGGCAAGGTTCTAATTTTAATAATCCCAGTCCATCCAGAGCTGTTTCCCCAAAGAAATATTTCACTGCACACATCACTTAGTGTGCTGATATTTCTTGTTAGTATGCAGCGTCAGGTTAGCACCTCTAGATAACCTTGATAAATTAAAAATTGGCTTATCAATATTCAATCAACCTAGCTCATTTATCCAAATGTCTGATTTCCTTTCTGTCAGAGCTGAGCTAAAAAGGCACAGCAAAAGTAAATGGAATTAAAATTGTGTATTTTCCTCTTAAACAGAAATTAAATCAGTTTGCTGCTAATGTCACCTTAAACACCATGGTTTAGAAACAGCGAAATAATATACAATGGCAGATATGATATCACAAAATGTTAGTTTTCATTAGACAGTTATTCTTTGAATACAGTGAATGTCTAATCAACACTTTGTTAGGAAAATCAGGGAAAGATGGGTTTGGTTTTCCCAGTTCTTCTTATTCCTGTTGAATCTTGCTGATTCTTCTATATCATTTTTTAAATGTATAGAGTTTTATATCTTCCAAAGGGCTGGGGGGCGGGTGGGGTGAGTTCCTCCTGACATCGTCTTCTTTTAGCATGCTGACAGCTGCATAATTTTCCAAATCAGATCTCCCTTTATCTTGTCCTTCATTGCCTTTGCAGTTTAGAAATCCTCAAACATCCCCTTGTGTTTGCACAACAATTGTTATATAGTACTCTTCTGTAACTGCCCCGCTCAGTTAATCGACTGCTTTTACTGCCTTGGACCCGTTTTTGTGTCTGTTGCCTATCATCTTGGGCTTGAAAATTACAGTGTAAGTTATTCAAGAGAAATGACAGTGTTGTTTTAACATTGTAACAAAAATATAACAGCACATCATGTGAAAGGACAGACTTAAAGAAATTCACCAGGCTAAGGTTTGCAAAAATCTGGGTGTTTCTGGGGGCCTGTACTGTGGTGCCATAAATAGATCTGATTGTCAGTAGGCAGATGGGCAGCAGCGTTTTCACTGAAGAGGCTTCTCATCTTTCTCTGCGTGAGGACGGCTTGCTTTGATGTTCTGGGTATTGGGCAGGGACCCTGAAGCTCCAGGATGTTCTGTGATATGTTCCTAAAAACATTCACATGCTCATTTCTCAGTGTTGATGAAAACTGTCTGCGTTGTCACTCAACAGAAGGCAAAAAGAGGCCAATCTTTGATTGCAATACATAGACCTCATTAATTTATATATAGGATGAACCCTGAAGGCCCTAACTTATAAAATCAAAGTTTCCTGGGGGTTTAATAACCTAGGTTCGTTCTGTATTGTAACAGCTGTCCTTCAGAGGACTCCAGCAATCCCCTGATTTACTTCTGTTTTCAGTCAATCTCTGATTTTGTGCTGAAAATGAATTCCTTATGAATTCTCCAAAATTATTGGGCTTTCTCTTTTTTATTATCCCTGCTGCCAACTCAGAAATGCGCTTTGCTGAGCTAACATTACCCTACACAGTATTTTGCATTAAGATCATTAAAATTATTTCAGCCCTGCCAGATTAAAAAACCTAAGGTCAAGCAATTTCCCTTCAAATTAATTTAAGCAAAACATTTAAACAAAATCTTGTCAGTTTAAAGCTTTAAATTTAAAAGTAAAAATAATTTAAATCTGCATAAAATATTTTGTTTTACAAGGAACTTTGTTCTCTAAATTTTGCATCCCCGTGAAAAAAAATAATTATTTGCACAGTTCTAATGGCTTAAATAACTGATAAACTGATTCAAACCTTCAAGTATATTCTGTATCCCTAAACTGCTTCCATGACACTCTCCTTATCTGAACTTGACATAGCCTTATAACAGAAGCCAAATAAAACATGGAAGGACAGAGTCAATGAAAAGCAATTTTCAGAAAAGACTTTCCCAAGATTTGAAAGGCTTCCTGGAAAATATTCAAAAGTATCAACATTTAATCTTGATAACATCCTAGTGATTTTAAAAGGTGTATCTATTAAATTAGTTTCCGAATTTTGCAGTTGCCCAAGGATATTAATATTACAAAATTTTGAGTCTATTTTCTTTCTTACATTAGAACTTGCAAATTGGTGTTCAGTAACTCCTCAGAGAGTCTTTATACTCC
>JAOXJK010000002.1:12508626-12521038 GCA_025774025.1 Xenus cinereus | reverse complement strand
CCCCCCAGTTTGAGTTTGATTAATGCCCTAGATCACTCATTGATTCTTCAGCTATTCTTGCCTTCCCCCACCCTGCCCCAAGGGCAGTTATTTTAAAAATAAATAAGTATAAGATGGGTTTAATTAAAACCTGTCAAGATTCAAAGGTTTGTTTCACTTTAAATGCTTGGTACTATTGTTGCTAATTTTAAAGGAACCAAAGAAAATGCTTCAGACAGTGTATATGCACCACGGAGAAAAAACACAAGGGGAAATGCAGGCGAGGGAAGGCTGTTCAAATTTTTTGTCTCAGGAAGTTGTTGCACGTTTATGTCAGGTAAATATTTGTGTGTGTTTCCTCGTGGGGTTGGCAGTGCTTTTTTAAAAAAGTGAGCAATTGAAAAGCATGTACGATATCAAAGATGCCATTTGATATCATCAAAATCTTGCTCAATAGTTTCACTATAATCTAGATAGAAATGTATCATAGGAGTCACATCATTATGGGGTTTTGCATCAAGGACTTCTTTGTAGTTTGGTCCAACCACACATTTACCCTGAATTAAAGGTGCCAATTTGAATTCTATAAAACAATGGCTTGTTTTATTATCAAAACAGTGCAGAGGCAGTACTGTCCTGCTGCTGATGTTGCTGCTCACCAAATTGCTTTCTAGAAGAAGGAAGAAAAAATGTGCTCGTTTCACAGTTGGTTATCTGTATTTATGATGTCTGGTGCTTCTTTAAATCACTAGCTCTATAAAGTAGGTTTTGTGTGGTTGATCTGTACCTGTTTGGTGTATCAAACCGCTCGGTTATGTAGTTCCTGCAGGGTTGGCAAGCGTGCTTGGAGATGTGTGGCTGGAAGAAGCTCAATGTCCTCTACTTGGTAACTTGTTTCCTTCCACTGCAAGAACCAGTTTTTCTGTAGGGTTTGGAATTATGGAGTTGGATGGAGTAAATGAAAGCACCTGACACGAACAGTGGGTGAGGAGAGGGCGCATCCTGGGACACTGGCCAGAGGATGGGAAATCAAAGACTGTTTTAAAGGTACAAAATACTTCTGTGTTTGAATAACAGCAAAGAGGAAAGAAAAGGCAATCACCAGTAACAGAATCTTGAAATATCCAGACTGGAACATGATTCAGTGGGTAGGAAACTTCGGTAACCACAGTAACAGTAGGCTGCTTCAGCCTTCGAGTTACTCATCCTTGCAGCCTGAATTTGAGAGAGCAGTGGTGGAATTTGTGCTTTTCCCTTGGAAAAGATAATACAGAGCCTAAGGGTAATAATGTGAAGGAGAAAGCTCTTTCTGAGTTTGAATTTTAATAGAAAATCTAAAATTTCCACACAGCTTACTGTCTTGTATATAATTAGTTGAAAGTCTTTCCAAGGAAGAGCTAAGAGAAGACCTCTTTGCTTTCATTTTGCAGACTCATGTTAGCATTAAGGTTAACATAAACATTAAAATACAGAGCATCTGCAGCCATATGGGAGGGGGGAACATGGTGGCTGGATGGCCTTTTTACCAAAACAGCTTCACACAAAGACTACTCTGGTGCCTAAATCTGGGTGTTGCTGGTGGGAGATGCATGTCAGCCTAACATGGGTTTCCTTGGGCAAGGAAAAACAAGCCAGGGTTCAATAGGAAGATGAGTCATATTATTTTGTGAATTTCTCTAAATGTCCCACTAAACCTGGCCGAGAGCAATTTAGCCTGATGTTAGCCCTAAACCATTTGCTTTCAAATGCCCTTTCCATTAGATAATGCTGATCAAAGAAATGAACTCACTTAATGGATGCAAATTAATCTTTTTCTTAATCTCTGATTATTAATGGCTTTGTTCTATATTGACTACCATACACATTTGCAGGATCTACAGATGAATATTTACTGCTCTTGGGGAAGGAGGTTTCAATTTCTCCAATAGCTGGCTTGCTTGATAAGGCCATATTAAGGTATACATATTCCATAACGGACTTGCACAGGATTTTCAGAATCTCTTAAACCTTCAAAGATGCTGAGCAAATTGTAAATTGGGAATTTCATGCTTTATTGTGAGACCCAAATATGTTCATGCTAGAGAAATAACTGGAATGTTTGGATATTATTAATAATACAGACTTAGAAAAAAGTATTTAAGAATTTACAATCTCCTTCTGCTGTAATTAGTGCATATTTGTTTCAAATATTTCTTAAAATATTCTCTTATTCTGTCTATAAATTTTCTTTCATGAACTAGAACTCCTTCCATATAAGTGATATTAACGGTGCCCTATTTTTCATCTTAACCAATTACAGGTCTAATATGTGAATCATCACATATTCTTTGTATAATTGCCATTTCTGTCCTATACTTCATGTTTAGGTGAAGTAAAATTGCTCTTATTTTTTCTTTTTGTGATCTGACCTCATTGGAGAAGCAGTGAAAGAATAAAATAATTTACTTTAGCAACTACTAAAAATTCTAGGCTTTATTTCAACCAGGGTAAAACTTATGAAAAGATTTCATTGTAGATTCTGAGGAAAACAGCTTGAACTGAAGAGGTATTAATTTCTGCTGTACTTTCAATTTCCTCTGGCTTTTATGGAAGCTGGTAGTTCTTAGAATTAATGTCCAAAAAGGGAATTACTAACACAAGGATAAAACATATCTTGTATCCCTTCTCGTGGACACCATCAGTTAGGTAGATAGGTGTCTTTTACCTTGACAGACACATTATGTATGTAAATTATATCCTGGTGACCAAATATTTATAAGTTGCTAACATTTGGTCATCTTTGTGCTTTGTGATTGGTCTTCAACTTAGGAGAAGCATAATGCTTGGCAGCCAACCATTATGGTGGGTGGCCACATCATTTGCAGATGATACTAATTAATGAAGTTTCCTTGCCTTCTGCAAGGAAAACCTGTTTTACAGTTGCTTAAATATTATAACCCTCACTGAAGAAAGGACTATCTAGTGGGATAATTGGCATGGATTTCTTTCTCTAGGGAATACTGAAAAAACAAAACAAGGTAAAGTTCTCATTTTTTTTTCTAGTGTAACTAAATTCATACCTAAATGGACATGTTTCTGCTGAAAGGTATGCAAGTAAGAACACTCTGTACACTGGGCTTCACTCCTGAAACTTAATTAGACTACAGCATTTGCTTGAATGTCAAGCTTGACCATGAGGATGCCTACTAATGCATATGAAGTCAAGCACAACTTCGGAATAAACTAAGAAAAAGGTGAGTTTTGTTTTAACACCTTTTTTTTTTTCTTATAAGTTTTCTTTTTATGATCACAAAGGTTTTCACACATGTTAAAAATAATTTCCAGCTAGACATCCAAATGCAGTCCCAGGCACATATGAGAAAACACTAAGACTGCTGGGGAATGACCCGGTCACCTCCAGAGTGGGATGGCAGTGGTCCTCCTGGCCGCCTCCTTCATCTCAGGTCTCATGCTGCCTCTCTCCTGGCGAAGCACCGCTCTCCCTCAGCAGATGGAGTGCTGGGCAGGAGTGTATCTCTTTGGGCGGTTCGGCAGGAGATCTCTGCAGACCTGCCAGCTGGGCTGGGCGCTGATGTGCTGAGGTTGGGGAGCCCCAGTGTGTATCCTGGGACATCCTCCAGTCTGTCTCTGTGTGTAGAGTGCAAGTAAACCCTCAACTTTTTAAATACTCACAGGTAAGTAATGAATATCCTCTTTAGACAATTAAAATGCTTAGCTATTAGCTAAGCAGCTAATGATGGCCAGCCAGTGCTGGAAAAGATTACTGAAGACTTTTATTTTAAAATGAGAAATCTAATAACTGAGGCTTCTTGCTAGGATGAGAAAAACATTTCTTTGCCTTAATATTGTATTGTACATATTTTTCCACTTTAACAATACGGGTAGCCAAAAAGCATGAAAAAAAATCTGTAATTAGCTCCAGCTATGTAAGTATAAATCCATATGCTAGTTAGCCTTTAGAAAAAGAGCCGTTTGTGTTAAATTCATTAAGACTCTCCCATTAAAAACTGAGCACCCATGAATTAGTTTGACAGAGAAAAACTGCTGGAGCATTTGCTTGGATTTGGCTTGGTGTGCTCCCAACCTTTGTCTTCACTGCAAGTGTTGCTGCCAGTTATTTCACCCAGCCTAGCCATGGCCTTGGAGCCCAGAGTGATTTGATTAACAGATGATGAATTATGCAAACTTGAACTGTGGCTTGTGGTTGAAGTCCCACTGCATTATTGCTTTGATTCTTAGCAGAGTTTGAATGTTATGCCACAAGCCCTATGCACTAGGCTGGCTAGTTCGGATTTGAAGCATTTCTTAAACTGGAGTTACAGATATCAGTGATTGGATGGAAGTTCATTTATAGAAAATATATACACTTATAGTTTTTGCTAATACTGCAATGAAAGAAGGCCGAATAAAGATATGAGCAAGTTGCTTAAATGTGCCTAGCCCATCAGAACTGTTCACAAAGTTGATGACAAACTCAGCTTGTGAGGCCAAAGCATTTTCATTGTGAAGTGTCTGAGTAATCTTGAAACAAGCTGCTTGGTTTTGTTGGTTTTTTTCTGTTTACACTAGAAAAATCTTCCCAAAAATCTACAAGTGTTTTTTCCTCTCAAAGCACAGACACTGAAAGGAGAGGGGTGGGTGATTAAGGGGAATGATAAAATATGAATAGAAGTTATAATTATAGCAGCCCCTATTCTGCTGAAGCAGAGTTCTCTGTAATATCATGAACTTCTAAGCTCTCTTCAGAAGCTGCATTACTGAACCTAATTTATTGTTAGCTTTGTTTTGAAGCGGTTTAGTTCATAATTTAAATTATTCAGGTAACCAGAGTTGGCTGCATGTTGAGTCTATGAAAGTTCAGGTAGGGAACTGCCTACTGTATTTAACCATTTGTCTTCTGGAGATACTCTGTTCTGCCTTTTTTTTTTTTTTAATTTTGTAAGGTAAGTGTGCAAAGAGTTTAAATTTTAAAAAAGTTATAACATTGAAGAAATACTTATAATTGTGTTTTAGCAGTAGTTTCTGTCAACTTCTTGACTAGTACTCTGTGTGTCTTTCACACAGATAATTTTTCTCAGCATTGGCTAGAACAGATTATTCTGTACTCTTGCTAAATAAATCGAGTGAGAACTTATGATAACTCCCCTCTTCGTTATCACCCAGGCTCAGCTTGATTGAGTCACAAGTGGTGGGGAGGGTAGGCTAGAAAAGAAGAAATACACAAAAAAAGAGATTATGATATTGCCATAAATACCTTAAAAATGCTTGTTGGAACACACAGAAATTAATTATGTTACAAAGAATATTGTGCTTCCTGACCCATGGATGCTGCAATTAAGCTCCTACTTTGTTTCCAAATCTATTTATAGTTCCTAGATTATGTGCAATCCTTGTGAAATTGTTTAGTACCCATGGTTACCAAACACACTTCATAAGCTAACACAGTTCTAGTGCTGTGATATATCAGCAATTTTTTGTCTTTTCTAGCAGTAGTTTTCTGGTATGAATTCTCACAGGTATAGATAATAAAATCCAAAAATATTTCCTGTGTTTGCAGTAAGCTGTACTTAACATTGCTGTTTCTGCGTGGCTTTACCATCAGCATGGTATTGTGGCACTTTGGAAACATGAATAGTCTTGGCCTGCATTGTATTCCAACAAAAATTGTCAGTCTTTATGATAAACCATTTATAAATAGATGAGAAAGAGCTGAAAAGCCTTCATGCTTCAATATGAAATGGAAACTGCACCTAAGCCACATAAAACTCCCTTTTTATTGTCCTTTGAAAATGTAAGCAGACAGCAGCAGCTGTTGCAGCTATAATAATGGTAGCCTTAGAGGTCCTGTGATATTTTTCCTATTGTTGTAGGACTTGCACTTTCTTAATGTTTTGTTCTTTTCACCTGATGATTCAGGAAGTGTGTGAAATTGAGGCAGAGGTGCTGTGTCTTATGGATTCTCTGAGATATAAAGATAGGAGTGTTCACCAAAGAGTTTTACAGTCTTGAATGATTCCCTGTGAAGGGAAGAAAACTGACATAATTGGCATAATACAGTGAAGTTAAACATATTATTTCTTAATCCCGTTATTTCTTTCTTCTCCTTTTTAATGCATTAAATCATTCTTTGTTTTTTCTTTTGTCCCTCTCCTCTTTTGACACCTCTGAAATGTAAATCTCGCACACACATACAAAAAAAAATTGTGTAATGCTAATGTGAGTTAAAATAGAAAAAAAAACAAGCAAACTTACAAACTCCACTGGTTTTATCTATTCTTTTCCAGTTTTTCTCTAACAGTCCCTTCCTACACGGTAGGTATATATCTAATTACATCAAGTATCAAAAGCCAACATGACACCCATATGTACGAGTAATTAGCAGGTACAGTCTGATTGCCATCAGAAGTGGGTAATGTTTCGGCACTAATGGGCTATTACAATGAGTGGGCATTACAGTCTCAGCACTTCTTTTGTGTAATAATGTTGTCCTGTGCATTTTCTGCTTTTCTTGCTGACAACAGCTTAAAGCAAAATCTCAGCTAAACCAGGTAATCCACCTGATCCAAATCTGCTCACTAAGGAAAAACAGTTGGGAAAAGGAAGTATTTGGAGTAATGTTAATATTTCAGAAGTATGTTTAAATCATCTAAGGCTTGTATTGTTTTCCACTCAAATCATACTACTTGTTTATAAACAAAAGCTTACAGGAATCCATTCAATTCACAGGAGAGCTACAAAGCTGTAATGTGTATATTCATTCCTGTGAACTGTTTATTGCAATTCATCTCCCCCTTCAGATATGCGTGTTATGTGGTAAACACAACAATTGGAAACATATCTGGAATGCCTGTTGCTCAAAATAGATTTCTGTAAGAAGGGGAAAAAAGTAAATACTTCATGTGGAGCTTTATTTGTAGAACATAAGATTCTTGTTTCATTTCCTCATTCTCTCCTAAGCAGTACACAGGGACTCATAAGTGCAGTGTTATTATTTGTCAATTGATAAAAAATAACTTTCTGCTCACCTCTGTCAGTATTTATGCTGTCATTAGAGACTTGGGAGACTGAGGTAAGGGGAGAGAGGTTCATGGCCTGTCAGGAGGCAGTAGCTTCGTCTGCCCCTGGCTTGGCTGTTTTCACATCCCTCCACATGCTGAGTCCCACCAGCAGCAGCTTCTCCTCCGCCTGGCAGCGTGGGGCTGGACCCACGTGAGTTATTTTGCAAGGGCTGTGCAGAGTGGCTTCCCATCAGGAACGACTAAACAAACACCCACTATGTGTGCATAGGGTTGTTTAGGAAGGGAGAGACTATTTGATCATATGCTGCAAACCACGTTATACCTGGAAAAAAGAGAATTTTCCCTTCTCTTTTTAGCCTGGCTGTGAAGCTGAACAAATTTGGCATAGCTAAAGCAGGGAACGTCTTTCTGTGGGAGGAACGTATCAGATGTCTTGAGATACAAGGTGCCAAGAGCTACGAGCCTCACTCCTCATTTTATACCTGCCTTGGGAACAGCACGGGCAAAGCGGACAGAAGCTGTTAAAGTAAGAAAGTGTGAAATGCCTAAGCAGAGAGCGGGCAGCTGTTCAGAAAGTGAAATGCAGTGAAAATGGGTATGTCCAAATGACTATGAGGTTGCACTGCATTCTTCACCCAGCCATGGAGGGCCTCCAATGTGGGAAACGTGCAGCCGTGGTTGACGAATTAGCACCCACTAAGCCTGTCAAAGAGGCTGTGGTGAGGGGTGCTGGCTGAAGGACTGGCTTTCTCCTCCACTTCGTTCTGCGTGATGCCTTCAGCCCGTGTCAGTGCAGCTGGGCGCCCAAACCACTGCGAGCTCTGCCCCTGTGCGGGCCCAGCGCGTTAACGTGGTCCGTGACAGATGACACACAGTCTGGAAATTGCTCTTTGCTACCTCCACGGTAAGGCTTGTTTCTTCGTGAACTCCACCTTATCCCAAACTGGAACGTGTTTGTCAAAATGCATAGAATATGTAAATCCAGGACCATACTAAGGTGACAGTGTTTGTGATCCGAGCCTCAGTATATTCTCAACAATCTGATCTCGGCATCTGTTGTGTGAGATAATTGGTGTGTTTTGGCTTTGTGTCTAGTGTTAGGCTGAGCAGAAAGATGAACACACTGTGCAGATTAGGTTAAGCCAAGAACAACATTTCCATGAATGTCTCTGGATTTAAGTTTGCCCGCAGCATGATCTTGAAAATGTGGTGTGTCTCCCCATGAATCGTTTACTCTCCTTCTTCCACATACTCATAAGTTCTGGGTGCTTTTGTTTTTTTGTGATTTATGTGGAAAAATATCTGTCATGACACTGTTCACAGTCTCTGGACACTGCTTTTACTGAACATCGCTGTCATCTGGGCCATGTGAGATCATGGACTTAGATGACCGAACTCTTCTAACATGCATTATTTGATCTCCTTTTTTCTCAATCTTCAGTCACGCAATTTATTTTTTTTAAAGTATTTTTTAAAGTCTGAACGCTCTTTGCTTCATTTTCCTCCCCCATTTTATTTTCTCTTGAGTGGGATTTGATCCCAGTAGAGTGTGGGGTTCAAATTGATCTTTTACAAGCAAAATTTGAGTGGGTTATGTATTAACTACAGTAAGTACATTAATCTCTCATTCAATGTTCCCATATTTAAAGGGAAAATCTTAATTTCATTTTAGAAGATGCTACTAAGACTTCTGTAAATTCATTGCTTAATAAGAAAAAAGAAAACAAGACATAGAAACTTGCTTTTCAATTGTATAGATCTAAGCAGTTTCATACTGTAAATCATGCTGCATAATACTACAATTTCACACTATAAATCTGTAAATCATAAATTATAAATGTAGCCTGTAGCTACATGACTGTGTGCGATGATCATATTTTTCTAAGTTTCTCCTGTAATGATTTAAGTCTTCTTTTAGCGTATCTCATATTGATACTACAGATCGTCTTGGTGATGATTTAGGACAAGGCGCTCTTCTTTCTGGTTTGAAATAATGTGGTGCCACAGTTCAGTGGTGGAAAGCATAGCTGTACAAGTGGGCTGTGATAACAGAGGGTGCATATTGTCTGTGGATGACGATAATGGCTTGTTACGCTGCCCTTGCTGGATTCACTTAGTTATTTTATTTTTGTTTTTTACAGGATTTTCAGTTAAAAGATTGTGTGTGCTGTTCCACTGGAAGTGTTAAGTGTTGATCAACTCAATGAAGTCTTGCAACCGGTACTCGTGGCAGAGCATGATCTTGGATATCATCAGCAAAGAATGTGAGCTCCTCCCAAAAGAGAAGTACTTTGCTTTCCAGCCATGAAAATGCAAGGTTGGTAGTAGAGGAGGGGAAGTATGAAAAACCACCAAGAATGCAGGTGCATTGCAATAAAACCTGAGCAAACAGATGGGATTTTGTTTCAATTCTGATGGTGCTGTTCATTTCTCTTCATCTGGCAGAATATACTCAAGACACATCTTTTTAGTTCTATTACTGATTTTTAACCACTTTTAATTAAGATCAGATTGGATCATCACTGATGTAAATAAACCTTCAAGATTGCTGTCCCAGTGAATACAGTGAAGATGCCAAAATTTCTATGGTCCAGAATTAATACTGGGGAGGAGTTGTAGAAATTAATGGTAATGGATTATGCCTAAGAATAATAAAACAGTAAGGAATTCTCCTATTTCATTATGTGTGTATTTTATGAAATCACTAGGTGAAATTAAGCTTGTTTTGAAATCAGTAGGAAGTTTGCTTTTGATGTTAATGGCAGTAGATTTTACCCATTACATTCTACAGCTTTTTAAATCAAAAAGGAAAACAAAGAACATAAACTTGTTCTCATTTTTTATTATAACAGTCCCTCAGAAATTGCTAACCAATGTTATATTCCTGCATCTATCTCTTGGAAAGATGGTGGATGTATCTGCAGATGCAGGTTCACTGCAGGTTTTTGCGTCAGTTTTCAGTGCTCTTTGTGAATAGTGGTTTCATTTCGCTTTTCTCCAGGGTCTCAATGTGCCATTTATTAGACAAGTGTGATCCTTATATCCTCTTGGCAGAAGACATCATATTTCTATTGCTCATGTAAGACTCTAACTGTAACAACCTCCAGTATGCTCCTGAGACAGTGTCCTCTATTTACAGTTTTTAAATGAGCTGACTTGAATTATTTTTTTTAATTTATTGTTGTGTTGTCAGCAGGTTAATTATCCCCTTCTCATTGTTGTCTGTGCCACTGCAGTCATTTATTTTAAACAGTTGAGGTCATTTTGCTACTTACACAAAGCTTCTGAAGAAATCGTGTTGTAGTATAAGCAGGGTTTCAGAAGCATTTAATCCTTCCTTTTGCAGTAGTTTCATATATCTTCTTAATTTGATAATTCATGTCATCACTTTTGCAAGAGGTTAGTTGCTATTCTAACAAAGTATATTATTGCACTGTCTTGTCATCGTAAGTCTTCGTGCTGTCAGATGCTAATCTTCCTGTCCTGAAAGCTTCCCACTCTCTGAGATATTGACTGCATGTTTTATGTCCCAGTTATCTTTACATTAACTATACTATATGTATTGTTAAAGATCTGCACATGTGTTTGTGTGGCATCTCTTGAGCTTACAGGAAAAAAATATGCCAAAGGGGAAAGTATTTCAGAGAGAATGGGTATATGTTCGTTATTAAATCAAATTTTAGTAATATGTCATTAGCTGTCTCAGCACACGCAAAACTTTTTTTCTAACAGGAAATCTCCCAAAAGAAGGCTTCCTCACTTTGTTGCAGCCTCAATTCTTGTTCAACACTGGCTGTGTCTTCTATATTACACTGCCAAAATGTTTGATAGCAGAAAGGATTTTGTTTCAGTGTTTTATCTATTTTTGGCAAAAAGTATTCTTTAAGTAGTATCATCCAGCCATTACAGGAAGCAGGTGTTTCCTCTGTTTACTATCCATGCAAGGTAATATAGTAAGTGCACTCAGAATTACCTAGGATAGGAAGGCAGACTGCTGTTAGGGGAGAGTTTGCCTATGAGCCCCATAGGATGTATACCTGGTTGGTGGTGGTTTCACGGCTCCAGTCTCAGAAGACTCAGCAGCAAGATTCCTGAACTGAGACAGATCATTATAGCACCTTTTATAAGACCAGTCTTTTTGGATCCTAGACTTCAATTGTTAATTTCTGTCCTGATTTCCTGGCGAGTGATGATAAAGGTGCAAACCTTACATTTGTCTCTGTCAAGAGATGTCCTCCTACATAAATACAATTATATTGGGAAATTTCAGTGTATACTCAGTATAAATTGAATTTTAACCTACTGTGTTTTTTTAACTTGGCATACCACGTGGTTTTAGAAGTGCCAGGGCTGTTTCTTAAGCAAAGACTGAAATTTAATCTCATTTTAAGTTGCAGCTCCACACAATTTAAAAGTCTATAGCAGTTCCTCATACTTTTCTCCCCAGCCAGGGTTTAATCAGTATTTCATTCTAAAACGTAATTGAAAATAATTTTGCAATATGATTTGGGATACAGTTTATAGGGTTGTACATAAGTGTGTGTGTATATGTATGTGTACATATATTTTCTATGTACGTATAAAATAATTCTTGGTAGAATGGTCATCTTTTTGTTCGGACAGAATTTTTTTCCTCTTGCACAAAATCATTTTTGTCTGTATTGATCTTTTGATTCTTGGAATTTTACTATCATAAACCTTAGCACTTTACACGGTTGTTATTCCAAGAGCTTTTACTCTTACACTTGACATTTACTGTCACACAGGATTGGATCCTTTTTCCTCTTGATTTGTTCTACAGAACAATTCTAAACCACTGAATTTGTAAAATGGCAATTGATTCCAGAGGAAGTGAGTAATGCTGCAAATACAAAATTATAACTTCATGCCTGGCTTAGTCAGTAGAAGAAACTGGATTCAAGGGGCCTGTGTGTTTTCATACACGTACAAATATCAAACACTGAACAAAGAAAAAGTGGAGAGGACTGTCCAAGTTCATTTCTTTTTCTGTAAATGTCCTCTTTTCTGTTTGAAGCTTCTTACAGTGAGAAGGCTCCACTTTAATTATGGTGAGCTATAATATACTTCCTAATCAATCTGAAAGACATAAAGCATCCCAGACACATAGGCTGCCAGCAGGAAGCCAAGCAGGTGTCAAACTGAGGTTCCTCTTTAAGACTTAAGGAGATTATATGCTGCTGTAGAAGCCCACTGTGCAATTACTTCACTTTCATAGTCACAGATTGCTACCGAAATCCTTCTATCTGATAGTATTTGATGAAGCATTTAACATTTTGAATCACAGTGGACTAATACAGTTCAGAATGAATCTTGAATATTTTAACTGGATGAAATGCATCTGAGAATTTTTTGCCTCAATATGCCATGTTTTTTTATCTTAAGAAAATCTCAGG
>JAOXJK010000002.1:12497901-12508526 GCA_025774025.1 Xenus cinereus | reverse complement strand
ATGTTTTTTTATCTTAAGAAAATCTCAGGCACTTTAAAAATGTGGTATTGAAAATTCCATATGCTGCTAGAGAGGCTATAGAAGAATTTAAAAAAAAAAAAAAAAAACCACAACAACTTTCCTTGGTGGTTTCGGCAGTGCCTTTCTCATCATGAAGTATGTATTAGCTCTTTGAGGTAGTTGAGCAGCCCCATTGTCCTGAGCACTGAAAAGCATAAAATCACTGGCAATCACTTTGACATTGTATTTGGAGATTAAAGGACAGGACCTAACAAATGAGGCAGACCTTGAGTCAGAAGATGAGGTAGCATCAGATAATGCAGCTTTACGGTATATCTAGCACAGGTTAGCTCTGAATGAATTCTCAGCCAGTCATCCTTTTGTCAACCTGTAAGGTAAGATCTTGATTTATCTTTCAGGTAGTATTGATCTTTATTTTTAATATTGAATTACTTTTTGTATTCAGTTTTAATTAAGATTTGCTATCGTCTTGTAAGCTTCCAGGAATGCACAAAGAATATAATGCGCATTAGAAAAATCTACCTGGACTCCTATTTCTGTGGTTGTTCTCTTTACTCCTGTCCTGCCACCCGAATGCTCTGATCCTGGCAGCACATGCTTTTATCAATCTATCAATTTTCTAATGTAAAAAGCAGCATATAAGGATTCATGTGAAGGTCTTGAGATGACTCAACTGTTGGCTTGGATCTCTGCAGCAGAAGGCTGTGGTTTCCATTTCCACCTCATGTACTAGGCTCATACCCAGTGCTTGGCACTGTATTTCAGTGGAAAGATGTCATCCTGAAGATGACACGATGAACTCAGCTCTATTGTTTCTCCATCTGGAGATGAAAACCCTGAGGAATACTTCAGAAAGAGCAGGAGTTTAGCTTAGGGCCCAGCCAAACCTTCCTAAAATCATTGCCGCGGCAACGTATGTGAGATGTTCAGTACATGACAACTGTGTTTCTGCCTGAAGAATTTTTGCAGCATCACTGTCTATATTGTTTTCATCAGTGCTCTACATCTGTTGTGCCATTTGTAAAACACCCAGATTTCTATTAACAGAGCAGAAATTTTTCTTCTGTGCGAGTGACAGTGAACGTAACGAGCCAGCTTTGCTGCTGCTGCCTCTTACCACCTCTGGAGAGGTGTATTCTTCCTGTCGCTGCAGCTGCATGGTGAAAGGCAGTTGTAGAAGTTACTGTGTGGCACCACTGGAGCATTTAAATGCATCTGCCAAGGGAAATGCTCTAGCTGATTGCATATTTTTCAGTGATATGGAGACAGAAATTCTTTAGTTATGGTGCGTGATGGAGGCGGTCACAAGGGGCCAGTATTGACAGTTTATAAATGTCTTTACTAAAGGAGCTTGATGTATATAGGGAAAAATGAAGATTTTTACTTTGTTAATATATTCTGCTTTTAATATGCACTTTAAAAAAAGTCTTTATCGCCCTGAAGTCCACATAGTGGATGTCATCTGTGTCTGTCCATCTAACTCCTTGTTACCTCAGTTTTTCCGTACTTCTCTGTAATTGTATTACAGCTTTTTGCTCTTGTTTCCTTCCTCCCCTCTTCAGAGGAAGAAAGAAGGACAAAATGTTTCAAGTCCTTCCTCGCCAGTTGCTGCTTTTTCCTTTGGTTTGAGAAACATGGAAAATGCTTGACCTTACCTATGAAAACTGTGATTGCCAAGGGCCAGACCTCAGCCCCCTGTTTTCATGCCTTTCGACAGGGAACAGGCTGATGAATCTGCACAGATCTAGTGGTAGCCCATTAATGAGCTAGATTTCAGGTGGATTTGGGGTTAGGTAAACACGAAGAATTTATATTATTATTATTATTATTTATATTACCTTTTATATTATAATGTACAATATTTAGTGCAGTGAGATTTCATGCACTAAGGTCAGAACTTACTCCCCTTGCTCCTGAAATTATGTGATCTTTCCAAGATAATGTTTTGCTAATGGCTTTCTGTCCGTCTACTTTCTGATAGTTTAAATGCTATTTAGAGAACTTATTGCAAACTTTTTCCCTAGGTGTCTGTAGGACCGAGAAAACCAGCAAGTTTGCAATTTCTTTTGAGTTGTGAAAGGAAAAACCCATTTAAGTTTTGATTGGTTTGGGTTTTTTGGTTGTTTGGTTTTAGTTTTCTTTAGAAGCTTGCTTAGGAATGACAGAAAAATCAAAGCTGTAATTACATTTGAAGTCTTGCATCATGCATCAACCTGATGTGATTGGACAATATCCAGAGTGCAATTTGGATGCTGATAACATTTAAAAAAGAAAAAAAAATTAAAAAACCCCACGCCACCAGAGCCCCAAACTCAAATCCATAAAGCCCACAAATGAGAAAAGATTCTGTCTCTCATTTTTAACTAAGCTAAGCTAGTGTGGCTTCTCTTCAAAAGTGATTTAAGCACTTAGCATATAATATCTTCTTTAAGTCTAAATCTGTCTTTCCTAAGACACAATTGAGCATGTTAGCTAAAAGCAATAGGGCCCTGCATCATTATTCCATTGGTGCTTTTTGAGAGTACTTTCACCCTGTAAGTTTTCTTCTACTTTTAATTTATTTCTAATGGGTAATAATGAACAGTTGTCTGTGAATGTGCATAGGTTTTATGTGAACAGCACTAAAATCTGCATCAATGTATGACTATAAACTAGTTTTTCTTCGGTGACTATGGCAATAACTAGCGAGCAACTATTTTTCTGGTGGTGTGACAGATTCTTCCATTTACGCTTGAAAGTATAGGGGCACAGACTGATGAGAAAATACTAAGACAAAAATGAGATGCCAGGAAGCTCTCAGGTTATAACACTGGTTGTCATCTGGCGTGGTGAGTAACTAGAGTTTAACCCAAAAGTGTGTCATTTTCTGTTACATATATCCATATATATTTAAAAATACAGTGTGTCAGCGTTTTCTCTGTTTCTGACTGTTCTGTGTTACAGGGTCAGAATTATTACAGGCAGCATGAATTGTTACAGGTAGCACAAATTATTAAGAAATGGACAGCTAGTCTTATTCCAGTATGTTTAGAAATATAAGAAAATAACCAGAAATGATGACTAAGAATCCTGGGACAAACTTGAGTTTAAATAGCTTAAACAGCTTTGCTGGTGTACAGAACTCCACGCCTGTTCTGGGTTTATGATCCCATTGGACTGAGGCATCGGTGAGTGCTGTCTGACCCTTCTTGCAACTAGAGTTTTGTTGCTCCTGCATGATCATTGTTCCTCTTCAGGAATATGTATGGCGATCACATTGGCATTGCATAATGAAAATAGTTTTAAGTGCAAGTGTCAGGCTGCTGGGTTTTGTCATGGATTTATACCGTAGCAAATGCAAATATTGTCAGCAAAGTATGGCACACTTCTAGTGTGTACCTATACAAAACCAGCAGGGGTTTAATGTTTTCCCTGGACTTGCCTTGTCCCACAGCTGACCAGTGTGCCAAACTTCTTCACTTACTCTCTAGGCTTTACAAAAACTCAATTAAAAATTATTTTCTTGGTAAATTAGACATTCGGCAAAGTTACAGTCAGTAGTGACATCTCATTGTACTACAAATATTCTGTGAATGGGTTGGTTGGGCTTTTTGGGCCTTGGTAGCTTTGTGCAGTACAAAGTGGGTGATGACAGTGACGCTGGGACTAGGGGGGGCACACTGTGAAGTACCAGCCTTGCTGATGTCAGTGGAAAACTTGCCTGCTCCTCCTTTCATCACAAATCCAATTTTTTAAGAGCAACTAAACATGCACTTTAAAGATGTATGGTGATGGCCTGTTATCCCTAGGCAGGGGATACCAGGATCATACCAAGGATACCATCTTGTTCTCAACCCCTAGTATTCACAACCTCCTGGTAGTCACTTTGGAGAACTGAATTTTCCTCTCTGTCTGAGCTCAGAAAAACTCTTGATGGAAGTTTGTGGAAAATCAGTTCTCAAAAGTATTGACAAGTGAGGAAAAAATCTGTTGTTTGGTTTCATGAAGAATATCTTGCATCTTTACAGGTAGTATAGATGTTCAGGTAATGCCATTTTTGTCCCTGCAATTCTCATGACATGAATCTCAGTTGAAAACCCCAAATTACATTTGTTTTACATTCCACAGAAATAAGAGAGCAGGCATCTTCAAAAGAGTCTTATGTGTGAGCAAAGTTGCATATAAAATAGGCTGCTCTTAGGGAGTTTAAGTAGTTTTCTTCTTCAAGGAAAATACAGCAGTTAAATGCTCTGCTACATTTCAGTGTGTTAAAATACAAGGATCTCTGCAGAGATCTGGAAAGAAGCCACTTTGGAACATGGTTTTTATCAACAGGGATTAGAAGGAATGATCAGAACAAATTTGAAGTTTTAATAAACAAACAACTTTCCATCTTCATTGCTTATATTACTGTTTCCCTCTGTTATGTTATGCAGGTATTACTAGACTGCAGGTAGCAGATGGGATTCTTGTTCTTCATTAGACTTTAATATCACTTCATATATATTTAAAATTTATAACAGGTCTCATGAATTCAAATGAGATGTTACAGTCCACAGATACAACTGCAGTAACAGTTATACAGCTTTTAGAAAATAGCCAACCCCAGGTGTTGACTCATGAATATTTATGCACATCAGTCATCATGAAAGCAAAAAACAATTTGGATCTGTTCCTATTCCAAACAAAATGGATAAAAAAATACCCAATACTAGAAACTATCCTTTAAAAGACATCTGAGAAAAAACAAAATAATATTTCTTCCCCATTCCCATGCATTTCCCCAAAAAATGAGACTGGGGAGAGGGATCAGAAAATGAAAACATGACACAGTTGGGGTTTTTTAAATTATTGAGAACTTACATATTTTTCCTAAATTTGGAGTGTATTCTTATCTGAAAACATGTAAACAAAACTCTTTTTTACACACAGAAATTTTATATTGTGTTACAAAGTTTGAACTTAAGTGAATGTCCTTTGCATGCTAAATTTCATGAATTAAACTAATTTTTATGATGCCTGTGGAAGTAAAAGCATACATAAAAACATTTTGTTGTCAGTAAAGATTTTATTTTAGTTTTATATAACTGGAATGCAGCCAAATGGATTTTTCTTACTTAAAAAAACCCAACTCATTCAAACCTGGAAAGTTTCTATTCTAAAATACAATTTTTGACATGTTCTAGGGGGAAAAAAAAAAAAAAAGAGGCAGTAATTGAAATGAGATAGAAAGAAATACCTGGTAATGTATGAGTTGTAGGTCAAATTCTGATTTTGTTTACACTCTTGTAGATAAAAGGATATTTCCATAAAGTAAGTAACATTTTTGGGGATTTATCTCGCAGCACTGAGTATCACGCACATGAACGTTTGACAGAGCAGAGGTGAGATGTGTGAATTTTTGTCCATTGAGAAAGCTGGGCAGTTTGACAGATCAGAAAACAGGACCAAAACCAGACTTTATATTGAACTTATATTTTTACTCTTTCCTTATTTCTACGTTTTCCTCCTGAAAACAAAACTCCATGAACCAAGATGATGGTAAAAAGGAGAAAATGCTTGTGGCAATAAAAATTCGTGAAACTACATAAAAATAAATGAGGTACATTTTATATCAATTTAGAATGTAAATAAAATCATGAAACATGATTAATTTTTTAGAAAGACACAGATCTGTTCTTTTTTCTAGTGACCATGGACAATGGGGCAAGTTATGCGGAACTGGTGACTGTGTTCTACTCCTTTTCCCAGTAGTCCGTCATTTTTCCTGCCTTGGCAGGTAAGATGTTGAAGTGTTACAGACCTAACGATCAGCTCAGGCTGGGAAGCCCTCTCTGTCTGTCTGCAGAGTTAAAGAACCGTGCTGAGTTACAGGAGACAGTATACAAGTGTGGTTGCCAGCAAAATTACAGAGGAGTAACTTATTTATTTCAATATGACAGTTCTCTAGCAATGGAGAGGGAAAAAAGTTGATTTCTTGATGTGATATTGCTATTACTCAGAAGACCAGAGTTATGCACTAAGAACTTTGTATGTGGTCGGTTGTCTTTGAACTTTCTGACTTGTGTCAACTTGCAAAACGAACTAGAGTCTCAGGAGCAATGTTACTTGAGTAAAACACACAAACATAGGAAAAGTTTTGCAAATATGGTAAAAGTGATACTTCAGTTCACTGTGACTTCTCTGGAGCATTTATTATATGAGAGTTTTTGAATAGCCATTATGTATTTGTGATAAAGGCTTTGAATCCCAGAAGATTTACAGAAAGCACTTAAGGATGTTATTTCATTATTTTTCCATTTAAAATATTTTACGCTTAATTAGGTAACAGAAACAATATCTGACTTTGGTGTTTAAATTTTAAGCTGGGTATAGTCAGAGTAAAAAAATAATACTTTGATGGAAAACAAATTAGCTTGGGAATTATTTGTAATGTGCCAAGAAATAATTGTTAAAGTTCTGCTTTAAAGGAAATACAAGAGGACATAAATGAAAATTCTGTTCTATGCTTGATCAGAGAAGAACATTAAGCAGACCACCCATGTAGCTATCATATAGGCAATTTTGCATTTTCTCTCATTTATTTTGTTAAATATATTTTCAATAAAGTACGCAGGTCTCTTTGGGAAGCACAGTACTGC
The DNA here is from genome assembly GCA_025774025.1 of Xenus cinereus. Taxonomy (NCBI): domain Eukaryota; kingdom Metazoa; phylum Chordata; class Aves; order Charadriiformes; family Scolopacidae; genus Xenus; species Xenus cinereus. The sequence continues at coordinate 12,501,885 of JAOXJK010000002.1, read as the reverse complement.
ATGGGTAGAGGGCAATGCCAGGTGCCACATGGCATTGTCATGACTTTATTCAGTGCAGCTGTGAAAAGGAAGGGCAACCAGATTTCCTCGCACAGTCTCATGGCTGATAATCAGATACAGGATTGGGACTGATTCCATGTTGAAGAAGGGATTCATATCAGTGGGAATAAGTGGCATAGAGGAGTTAGCTGCTTGCAACCTGAGATCATGACGGAGCCTCATCTGTCTTTGGATATCAAGGTAAAAGCAGGCAGTGGGAAACAGCATGGGGTGTCTTTGCATCACCAGGGAATGTATTTTGCATTTGCTTGGTTACTGTAACTGCTCACAGAAGTCTGCAGTATCTAGAGAAACAGCTTAGTGCATATTAATTTCTTGGAATTGCCCAAAACAAAGCAGAAAGTACAACCAGTTTTCTATGGACTCAGGCAATTAAGGCAAATTTAAATAGGTTAAAAATATCTATCTGTACTTATGCAGAAAAGGGATTAGGACAACATAACCTTGTTCAGCTCTATGTGAGGAAGTTTGGAGCTCTGTGCTGCATAATGATTAGAATTCCTACAGAAGTGATGCTTAGAGAGGAAAGACGCTTTCATTCCCATCTTCTTATTAATTATCAACCAAATATGACATAAATACACCATAAGAGAAGGAAAGGGTATGAGACATCAGTTGCTCTAGCACTTTGCTGCCACAAGGCGCATCTTCAGTTACAGTTTCATGACTCTGTCTTGCTGGGGTTGATAAATTACAGTACACAGATGCAATAGGCTTGTGTGAAACCTAGTGAAATTTGGATCTTTTGGGGTAACTGAATGCATGCCATGTTCAGATCAGCTATTCAGATATAACATAGTCCTCCTCCAGAGAGACCGTAATGTTCTGTGTGAAAATCTAATTGAAACGTACAAGCAGTACATTTCATCACAACAGTGATGCTGGAGAGAGTGATGTGTTCTCTAGTCACACAGCAGAGATACAAGTGAAGAAAAGCTTTACCCTGACCCCAGCAATGTTCTTTCACTTTGATGCAGAAAGGCCTCAAGTGGATCTGGAATATGTGGGGTTCTCAGGGGGTTTTTTTGCAGCAGCAGTGTAACTGCAATTGAGGGAACATCAGTGTAGGCATGACAGCAGCGTGGGTGTTTCATGACTTTAGTCCATATTGGTGAGGTTGGAAAGCACTGCATGATGTGAAGATGAGAAATCAAAGTATTAGCAAACTGAAGGAGGAATCCCAACTCCTCCCAACTCCATTACTGAACCTGGCAGCATCTGAGATGCCGACAGGGGTGATGTTCTATATAATGTGACTATACCATTCATCACAGGGAAGCAGATTGCACACAGACAATAAAGCCGTTGTCAGACCAGTTGCCACTGGCCTAGACCAGTGTGAAAAGCTGGCTTCTTCCGCTACTTGCGCCGCAGCCAGCCAGCTTTTCCAGACTGGGGGTTAAATCAGCGTCGCTGCCTGGTGAACGTTGGAAACCGAAGTAACGACATCCTGTTCAGCCTCCCTCCCCCCCTCTCCCTTATATCCCGCAAAAACAAATAAGGTGGTGGTTTTCAGCCCCACGCAAAGACTGCTTTTGGCCGGGGTGGTTGGGGGTGACGGCGGAGCCGACTCCTGGGCCTGACGCTCCCCCTCCTGGCTGGAGCGCACCGGCCGCCTCCCCGGGCTGCTGCGGGAGAGCTGCGGGAGAGCTGCGGGCTGCCGCCGTTTCCCCCCTGTTCCAAACGTTCCAGAGAAATCTGAACATTTGGTTTCGGTACAGCTTATTCTCCCCTAATGAACGGTACGTTTATTTTCATCTTCTCTCCCAGCCGGTTTTTTTCCCTGGTCCTGCCCGATAGCAGCAGCAGGAGGCAGGAAGAAAATCAAAGCAGTGCTTTGGCGAGGCTTAAATGCAGTAATTCACCCTTATCTCATGTGCTGAACAAACACTCTGAAGAGCTTAATAATCGCCTGGTCACGTTCAGGGGGCTGCTTCAGCTTCAGCCCCACAGATCGGCAGTGCCTTCCTTACCCTCATCATCTTCTGATATCACCGTCACCGCCGCTGCAGGCTCCTGCTTTAGGAGCGAATGTCTGCAAAGTATTTTGATGGCATTGATCTGTTTTGATCACACCTACGTTAATCTGTTCTTCCAGCACCTTGGCAGGCATACAGCCTTTAAAAGCAATTTCAAACCATCAGCCTTTAGAAGCTATTTCGAACTGTTAAATGTTGGATCGTGGAATTGTATAAAAAGTACAGTGAATCCAAGAGCATTGCGATAAGTGTGGTAGAGAAGTTTGTTGTTAAAACTTTCATCTGAAAAAAGAGTTGTTACTTTGTACATTATTTAAATGTATATTTAAATTCAAAGGGCAATTAGATGCTTTTGGGAAAAAACCAACCCCCTCATAAACTAGCACATCGGAAATTCATATTAACTTAGCATGCATTCTTATCTGTACTTTTGCTCCTCAAGTGGAAACTAGGAGGTAAATTTATTTAAAGGGCAAAAAGTGACAGATACGTAATTCTTGTGTTTAATATTAAAGGCCAGACTGAAGAAGAGCACGTAAAAAGTGTACCAGGAGAGCACGGCAGCCTGCACAAGCCTATAGGAGGGGGGAAAAATTACAGACGGAGGAAAATTACAGAAAAATGTGGACCCCAAGAGAGTATCTCTGAACCAACTGTGGCAAATAAAGGCAAGTCAAAGAAAACCATTCCAAAAAAGTATGTTTAGGTATTTTAATTTTCCTGTCAGCAACTGATGTTTATGTTACTTGATATGTAGAAATTATAAAATTTTGTTATTTATTTGACCATATTTCTGGTTTATATCCCAGCATGTTTTGATGTGAACTTTAGATACTACTGGTAAACAAAAGAAGAGTATCAATATAATAACTTACATTTGCCTTACAGATTTATTTTTCTCCCTCTCTTTTCACAATGACATGGAGCTAGTACTTTAAATATCTTTGGCTCCAAAATACAAGATGATTTATTTTTATGTCAAGATAGCGAGGGATTTAGATATGAAGTAATATGTTCTTGTGCTTTACAGTTAATACCAGTTTCCTGGTTTTTCTTAATATTTTTTCTGCTCCTGATCACCTCTGCATGCCAGTTAGAAAATACAGAATCATCATAAAGACTAAGTTTTAGAGAATAACAGTATATTAGATAGTGGAAGCCACAAAACCACTGCCAGGCTCTGAATGTCTCCCTCCAGAGCTGTTCTGTGGCTCTGACTTAGCTGATTGAGCTGATTCTAGGTCAGCGGATGAGAGATGCCTTCTGAGTGATATCAGATTCTCTCTCATTTTTACAGCCACCCTATGTTTTTCTGTCCACATCACATGAAGGTATATTTGTACACACATTTATTGTGCTGAACACAAATGAAGAGAGAAATACTTTCTATAGAATTTTAGATAATTGTCTATAGGAGCAAGAAAATGACGTGGGATTTGGATGAATACTGTACTGTACGTTATTTAAATGTATGATTCCATTGTTGTTATCAGAATATTTTTATTTCTTAGTTGTCTTTTGAAATTATACAGAGTGTTCTTGGGGAAAAATCAAGGATGATTGAAAGGACAGATCAGAGCAAGCATATTTTTCCGGAATAAAGTAATCCACAGTCCTTTGATAGAGTTTGTTAGTACATGTGTATATGTAATTTTGGATGCAAAGATATTCAGGTGTGCTTCCCTTCAGTTTTATGTGTACATCAGTTTTCTAGTTTGATTTATTGCTTTTATTAAATGCCGTGCACTAAGATAATGACTTTTTTATCTAAGTGGCTAGAATAATTGCTAAAATTTGGTAGCAGTACCATTTCTTTCCCTACCTGTTCCAAATTAAATTCAAATTCTATTTTTGTGACACAAGTAACAATGTGTGATAACTGCATTATAATAATTTAAACTACAACCTCTTTAATCTCATTTAGATGCATCTAAAGAAGACAGTT
>JAOXJK010000002.1:12449694-12497801 GCA_025774025.1 Xenus cinereus | reverse complement strand
TCTAAAGAAGACAGTTTGAGTTACAAATTTTGTTTTTTAATATTGGAAGTAATGCCTGTAGATGGAAACTAAATTATAAAAGTTTGTTTCATGTTACTTTTATGGTTGTATAATGCTCTGTATTGGATTGGTATTACTTGAACTGTGCTCAGAACTTACAAAATTGCCTCTTAGTCTATGATTAGCGCTGTTATTTGTTTGAGTTCTCATAATTTTAGAAACCTGTGTTTAGGTTTTTATGTTGTCTAGCAATGAAAAAATAAGAAAACAAATATTAGGGAAAAGACTGCATTTTTAATGACATCTAGCTAATATTTTTATCAGTTTTATTTTCTATTCCAAAATTTTGGTGAGAAGACAGATCTAGAGACTTGGGATAACATTAAAACTTTGTGGCTTTTGAAATGCTCAGGAACCAGGGAGAAGGATATGCTTTCATTTCAGAGTCTGCAGTTTCCAAACAGCTTTCTCATTCCAAACCAAGGCTAGGAGGAGAATGCAGAAAACAACCAGTTAAAAACTGAACATATTATTCTTGTGTTTAAATGGACACAGAATATTAGGAAATTATTAAGGGAATTACTACAAGAAGGCTGGGTAATTTGACCTTTTTGGCTTCTGCTAGATTGCATGCCCTCAGGTAGGATTTTATGTAAAACGTCAAAAGTACATGAGAGGTCTCCAAGGAGAGTCCAGAGTCCAGCATGTGCCTCAGTACAGACGCTGTCTACCTTTCAGTGGACATCATTATTTTGTCAGCCAGGAAATTCTGGATAACAATAATGTCATAGCGGAGCAGATCTGTTGGATTTGAGTTTCAAGGAATGGATAAAAGTAATTATTTTCCTTAATTAGTTTCCTTACCCAGTGGGTTGGTTGGTTTCCTAGTTTTTATCAAATGTCATTCTGATCTCTTTGTGTGTCCTTACGTTTGAGCAGCTGGAACAAACACTGATGCAGGGACAGAGCGAGCACATTTTTGTTTATCTCAGTAGCACAAAACAACTCGTGCAGTAGTTACTGCTGGGTGGCTACTGGTCTTCCTCAGGGCATTTGGAGTCTGCAGCAGAGCCGTGAAAAGAGTCAGAGCTCCAGCCAGCAGCCTTCTGCTGTGCTCAGGGAGGACTGAGGATGTTGCTACCTCATTATTTCATTAGTGTTAAGGTGAAGCAAGCGGGCAACGTTGCTTTAAATACGAGGTATTCTCTCCTGCCTATCCTGGATGCCTCTCTGAATTCTTCCTGATGCTTGACTCTAATTTAGACCCATTCACCCTCCTACACTGAATTTTTTTCCAAGATTTCTTCTGTGGCATGGTGCGTGTAACTATGAAAACTCTACTTTCGAGCACTGTGGAGGTTTACGAGTCTGAAATACAGAAAATAAACCAAAAGGGGGTTGGTTTTGTTTCGCTTTTAGAAAAATGTTTTAATTTTTAAACTAATACCATGAGCTTCTGGGCATAATTCTTCATTTCTTAATGCCTAAGAGGGAAAATAATGAACTGATTTGTGTACATAAAGGAAAAATATTTCTGTCTAGGAGCATATCCTGCATGAGGTACATAGCTAGACATATGGCCAATGACTCATTTATTTTAGATAGGTATTACGTGTGTTTTATGCCAATTATTTGCACAGATATTAATTGCATCAAAGACAATATCCTCAAGTAACTTATGCTCAGTATTCCTCATATTGTTAGGTTACATTTCATGTCAAAAGATTGACTGCTCTGCTTTTTCATGAAGAAAAATATCATAAAAAAGGATCCTACTTATTGTAGTCACAGGTGCTTAAGTCACAATACCTCTGTGCAGGATGACAGACACAGGAAAAGCCTTGCTAATAAAGAGATAACTCTTCTTTCCTTTAGCTGTAGATCATTTATATCATGACACGAAATTCAGGGAGTCCAATAGTGACTTGTTTCTTTTCTTTGTCTGTCAACTACAAATCCAGTTGATTTTAACTATAATTTTTAAAATGCAAAATGGCAATATATATTTTGACAAATATTCCAGCATCTCACATTTTTGTACCAAAGCTCAAGCCATTTTGATCTATTTTTGAGATTATAATATGGCCTGTCTTCCACTGGAGGAGTCAGAGGGTTCAAGGTGTCCTGCCTTCTGATCTGCCAACCATATCTCAGAAAAATGTGGGAACCAAAGTTATTGTACTACCCTCTGCATGCCCAGAAACGTGGAAAATGTTCCCCTCAATTCTCCCCACTTAGTCCTGCTTCAATTGATGAATGCAATGAGGCAGTTCGTATCAATAAGTGATCATCGAATTGCTTGTTGAAAAAGAATATGGTGGGACACCTGAAATAGCTTTGGCTATTTGAATACTGGGCTTTCCAGTTGCCCAGTGTGCTGTTGTGATGGCATGAGCCCCAGTCTGGGCTGCATATGTCTTCCTGGCACCAGCACTGGATGGGTATAACTAGCTAATCCCTTAAAGCTTTCCCTGTACCAGACTAACTAGGTTAAAATGAGGCTGAGGTTGTCTACAGCACGATTGCAGTGTGCTTTGCCTAAGGTCAGAGCGGTCCCAGTCTAGTCTGCTCTAACTCCTCACAAGTAGTGCGACATACTGCTCACTCCTTGGGATTTGTTACAGAGACAGATGAGTTTCCTGCATTGCTGTTATTTATACTGAAAATGTACACACAAGTTAATAGATTTTAGAAATAATTTTTTTCTCATTTCCCTCCCAGATGTAAATGAAATGGTTAAGTATAAGTAATGTGATAAAGTCCACATTACATTTTCTTTAGAGAATTCAGCAAGAGGCTATTAATTTTAAGAGATCTAATTCAATAGGTCTCTTCATTAACTTCTAAACAGAAATAGGATCACATCTCCTCAACTAAGAAAGTAACTGACTAATCTTTGCACATTTTTTTTAACCCAAAATATAGCTTTAAGTTGCAAGGACTGTTCATTTATATGCATTTCATCATAGTTTCTCAGAGGTCAAAATAGCATGCAGATACTACCCATATCGTAAATATTTTGGGAACAAAACACTTATTAAGAGTGGCTAGCTCTATCAGGGTAGATATAAAAAGTGGATAAATTAGGGAAGAAATGGAAGTTGAGACACTCGCTCTGGTTTGGTGTACCTCTTTCACTTGCTAGTAAAAATGCATTCTTAAACATGTTCACAACTTTAATGTCTCCTTATGTGATGTTACTTTAAATAAATGATTCTCATGTACATCTGGCAATTTCCAAAGTCCAAGAGAAGTGTGGATGAAGACTGATTCTTAATTGCATGGAACTTCTTTAAGCCTATACAAAGCTGAAGCAAGGACACACCTCCATAGTGGTCATCTGGAGAGAGCTCATTAAAAGACTGAGTGAAAAGGAAGATACTTTAACTTAATAGTCTAATAACATTGGGGGGAGACACTACAGTAAATCAGAAGTTCCCACCTTCTGATTCCATGAAATAAAGAACTGTAATTGAGAAGGCTTGTGATACATTGAAGCTCCCCTACTGAGGAGAACCACAACTGATGCATAACATGCAGTTTTAGGAAAGAGCTAACTATAAAATATTAGAATAGCTAGCATAAACAGCTGGCTCAAATGTTTTGCAGGTGTAAAGGGTTCCCTCATTCATATGCTGTGTAATCTTGGTGTATAAATATAGCCTTAGCATATGTGCATCTTTTCATTATCACCACTCACTTATACTATTGGTACCTATTATGCTCTGTATGGTTTTTATCCTCTATAATCCTTTTATTCTCTCTGTGACTTTGCAAATGTACTCCATAATGCTTTGAAGATTAATCCCATAATTAAAGGACATAGTTAAATAATGAAATTCTGGCTTGCTTATGCTGAAGTGGCATGTACAATCTTCAGCTATTAAAGTACATCTAAAAGCATATTTTGCTTGAAGTAACAAAGTACAAGCTAATATTTTCAAAAGAAGGACTTAACAGCTGCTGATTCACAACATACCAGGTAAGCATGAATATCATGTATTATGCTTTGGCTGGAATATACTTCACTTAAGGCCTAATGTTTAATTCATCTCTGCTATTGTCATATTACAGTAGAAACACCTTTCCTGTTTCTTAAACAGAAAAGGCTTAATTTTACCAGTACACCAAGGCAACAATCCACGATTGAGGAGGCAGTGATATGTGCTGAATCAAAATCTAAATAACCTACAGCACAAATTACTCCAATTCCCATTTGATGCCTTGTCTGCCTATAGATAAGCAGGTCATAAGCTCATTCAAGTGGAGTCCTGTTTCTTCAGTTCCCAATTTGTTCTGATAGCTGCCTTCATTTGAGAAAGCTGTCCCACATCTCCTGCCATAACAAAGTCATCCCGCTGGCTGAACAATAATAGACTAAGCGATCCTGCCTGCTGCCAGAATTCAGCAAGGCACAGATGGAAGTTACAGTCATCAGATGTTTGAGCAGCAGAATACCCTGTTTCTAGTCATTTGTACTGAAGGGTTTCACCTGGGGGATTACTTTATCCACTTGATCTCTTCAGTTTAGGCTTGAAATGGAGCCCTGGTGATGACTTTAGATAATGGTCCATCAGATATCCCTAGGACTTCCCTTAACTTGCAGCCATGGGGAAAAAAAAGTGATGTGTTAAGATCAAAATATGAATTCTGTCCTTTTTTAGATAAAAAGCCGCAACTGATAGAGCATTACAGAATTACCGAGCGAAATTCTGTCTGTCCTGTAAGTAAAACCCCGAGTCTAGAACTGACTGAGTCATAACAAATGTTTCACTAACTGCCAAATTACCTGTAGGAAGCATGACCTTGTTGGGTAACTGGGCACATGTAATTTTGAATAAAGTCAGCAATATCATGTGCATTACTTGAAGAAGGTTGAACTTGAAAAAAGCCCTGTGCAAGCTATGTGAACTGTCATCCATAAATATCTCTGTCTGTCTCTCTCTCTCATTCTCTGCCTGGAAGAAAGAAGAATCTTTTAGTTGCCCTATATGATCTTTCTGCGTTTGGCAATCTCTGATGCAAGGGAAAATAAAGAATCGAAAAGCAGTGTCCTTTCTACGGAACAGGTAGGAACAATCCTGTGATCACTATTTGAAATCTATTGGTAACTGGAAATAGGAATTTGATCATCTTCCTCTTAGAGTTTAAGAAAAGGTGCTGGACTGCCTAGGTTAACTCTTGATACTAGTGTTTGTCCTCCCATGTTCCATCTGAAATTTATTTTCTGAAATAATTCCTGTTTCAAGTTTCTCAGTTCCTAATTACTACTCTCAGTAGGTAACTCTCAGGTTGTAGGTTGGTTTGTTATTTGGAAAGGTATAGATTTATGATTTCTTAAAGGCTTTCAGAGGCTGAAAAGTATAGAAACATATCCAGCAGGGACATGTTTGACCAGAACAGTGCTAAAGTCTGTTCTTAAGGGTCAGCCCTTGTGATATCCCAGAGTAATGAGATTCTGTCAAAGTATAAGCCTTCTAGCAACTTAATTAAATATCTATATACATGTGTGTATATATCGCTATATATATGCATCATTTTTACCTTTTCCTTCACCCTTTAGCACCCTCTTCAATCCCAGAAAGAGGGTAGCCACAAAAGAACTAGAGTAAATGGAGAAGAGCAAAAACACATCTATTGAAGTACATTGTATTTAGGACAATTGAGTGCCATTCCTGCTTACTGTAAACTGGCACAGCTGAGAAACCAAAGCTCCTGTCACTTAATCCATAGTGTACATATATACATGTATATATATAAAAAGTGCCAGATTCTAAGGGAAAGGTTTATGTTAAGGAACTTCTAAAATACAATTTCAAAATTAGTGATGTTTTTCATGTCTCTGTTAATTATATTCTTTAAAGATGAAGCAGTACATAATTTGCCAAAGTTTTGTTTCCTTGAAGCATTTGCATTTTATTTATTAAACATGGAGCTCGTTTTATGCAGCCATTGCATATAAGCTCATATCTTATTTTGAACACTAGACCTCGATTTTAATTTTTCTCCTTTTGTGACAGCAGTACAAAGTGCAGGTCTAAATTTATGCTGTTAATACAGAAAACTTGAGACATAAATGACTGTTAGGGCTGGTGCAAAATTATCAGTGTGATAAGCATGCGGTTGCGATTGCAGAGCATAAATATTGCAAAAATGGTGATTTTTAAAGTGTGTGCATGAGGCTGCAAATACAGCAATTCATTTTATTAAGAATAGCTGCCTAACTGAAGATTGTGGTTGCACAAATAGCTCTGTAGCACAGAAATGACAGGACATGAGTAGGAGTATACAAATGTTAAAAATGTGTAGCCATTTAACTACAAATTATGGATGCCTTAGAGGGCAAGTTAAACAAAGTGACTTTTGTACTGCCATGAAGTAAGGAATGCTCAAACACGAGGAAATGTTCAAACATTTGTGATTTAATGGGGCCTGTCTGAAAGACCAAAGAAAAAAATGTCTGCATGAGTACTGAAACTTTTGTTTGTATCTATGTATGCAAATAATTCCTACCATAAATGTTTAGCATGCGTTCAGGTTTTTTTGTAGTGCTGAAACACATGTACCTTACATCAGGATACCCTGATTGCAAGTAAATAGTTGAATGACAACTGCTACCACCAGTTTCACATCCTCCTGTCCTGGTGCAATCCCTAAATGATAACTACCATCTCTAGTCCAACTCAGACTTTCCAAAAATAGGAAGCAAATGCTTGTGTACTAATTAAAAAATGAAGAAATGGGACAGATGGCCTGAAAGGAGAAAAGATAGATTGGGATGTGCAATTATTTATTTTATGTTTATTCATGGCTCTAACTTCTCTTTAAGTCGATCCAAAGGATTACTATTTTATATCCTGTAGTGCTAAAAACCCGTTTTAAATTGTTACTCAAGAGTGAAAAGTTTGGATATCCTTGAACTGTGATACACATTAACCTTTTTAGAACAAAAAGCAAGAGCAACTCTAAAAATATGGATAAAAACTAGGTACATATCAGGTCAGGTTACCTGCAGCGTAGAGCTAGAGGTGGCTCAGGGGAACAAGGGCTCCTGAGGTGGTCCTCCCTGGCAGGAGGCTGGGCTCCCCCAAGGGGCTGTGGCTGGAGATATGCTTGGAGAAGGTGAGGGCAGGTGTTGGGTTAGAGGTGGTATCGCCAAGCATGGGATGAATAAATACATGGGAAAGAGGCCTCGGGGCTGATCTTTGTGCCAGGCCAGGGAGTGAGAGTGTCACAAGTGTTCCTGGTTCTGCTTAGCTGCATGACATCCTCAAGTGAAGAGCTGGTTCCAGCTGCAACAGGGTTTGAGGAGATAGCGCTTCAGAAGGTCCTCAGTGCCGGCATTTAGGCAGGGAAGGCAGTGACAATTGGAAGGAAATGTTGCTGTGCAAATTATAAAAAGAAAGTTGCTGCTATTTGAAGTATTTAGATTAGGTGCACCAACAGTGCTCCTTTTGTGTTTGTTTTCTTTTGATATGCAAAAAAAAAGAACCTGGAAGAATAGAGATTCTGTATTGTCAAAATCAGATCAGTTAAACTTAACTGCACCATAAGCCCATAAAACACTAGTGAAAAAAGGACAGTTTTGAATTGGACCATGAGAAGGATTAGAGGAGCCACATTAGTGTAGATCTAGCAGATGTAATAAGTGCAAATTAAAATACATACCTGGCTTATTTCTTTTCTCATCATTATAAGCGTTCTTTTTTGTGTCTGGAAATTTTTTGCAGGCTTTCGTTTGAGAACTGTTTCTGACTAATGTAAAGCTGGCTGCCAGAGTGACAGTGCTTCAAAACTATGGTAAGTACTAGACTTCAACCTTGTCGTCATGGTGGTGGTGTAGCTGCTTAGATGCCAAAGTACGTTTCTTTAGACTACAGTCTCCTCAGTGTTTCTTTCATGTCAGTGAATTCACAAGTGACATAACATAAGTAATAAATTCAGAGCGTTCTCTGTTTTTATTAGAACACTAGCCTACTCTTGCAAAGTGTCTTTCAGCATTTTAAAGCAGGATTAGAAACTCTCCAGGTTTCATTGAAAATGCTGTCCCTGAAAAGAAAATAAATTTAAATCTTAATCAGATATGAGAGTAATATGAGGAAGGAATAGTTTAAGATCTGATCTACACCTAAGTCTTAACATGTATGTTAAAAATACATTCATGCTTGTCATTTAGGCCGTATTTTAGAAGGTAGAAGGTATTGTGTTTAGACTCACCATAACCAGATCTATGAGGGCAACTTTTAAAGCACTAGCTCTCCTGAGGTCACGGGGAATTACTTGGGGCTAATATTCTCCCCTGACAAACAGTATAAAACCTGACTTTTGGGTACTAGAGTGGCTCCGGCTTCATACAGTGCCAAGATTTTTATTCCTTTTAGACTGTTTTAAGGAAAAAAAGCTTCTCTGTCACTTTTTGAAACCTTGATCTTAGGCCACATTATTACTGAAACTGAACTAGTAACTTAGCATTATGTCTTGCTTTTGCTAATCAGAGCTCAAGGAATAAGTCATTGCCATTTAGAAGTATGTGGAAATACTCAGCTAGAAGACACTGCAGAAGTCCTTGAATGATTATCTGTGGTAGACAACCTTATGAAGTTCTAATAATATTTTGATTATTCAGCTCTGATAGTTTTTAAGTACTGGGCTATAAATTAGTGAAATCATAAAAACTGACATTTTTATTACAGGGGAAAAATCATGTGGGAAACTGAAAAGAAGCATCATCAGTCCTTTCACTTCTATGCTGTAGATGTGGGCATCTCTGTGGAATGTTTTCCACAGTAGCCCATAATTAGATATCAATTCTATATAATAGATGATAAAATGACAGCTGAGAGTGGGAAAAAAACACTGGGAATTCCAGGTGTGCTCTGAAGAATATGAAGTGAATATGTTCCAGAAGAAAAATCTTTTCTGTTTGTATTTCAGATTTTGGATTTACCGCTAAGTTCAGCATCATGCAAATTGACTTTGACAGAGGTATGATTCAGAGTTGTTGCAGTCCACGGAAGTTTTTTCCTTGTTTTTATTAGATTTTTTGATTGGTCTTCAATGTAGAATTTGGATTGCCTTAAGCAATAGCTTGCAGTAGCTTACACAGCCGCTGTTTCTGGTATTATCAAATACTCTGGAAGGCTGATTATCATATATATTTGGTTTCTATTATGCCATGAAGTAGGCATAACAGTTAATTAGCTATCAGCTACAATTCCTTTGTTTGTGCAGTGTAATGGTTTACCACAAAAAATTATATTATTTGTTTATACTAATTATTTAAATGTAGCTAAAATAAAGCAGCATAGGGGAGAAATTTGAGATCATTCTACTAATTGCTTAGTAGGCTAATGGAAAGTTAAACTCCAAAATTACTTCTGCTTAAAACTTCTACAAAGCAACAAAAATTACAGAGCGAGTAACTGGGTGCTCTCTCTGCCTCTAGTTTTCATTTTGTCTTTTTTTCTATGAAGCTGCATTCAGAAAAGGTGAAATTTATTTATTTGGGTTTCTTTATATTCAGAGTCTGAATTTATGTAGATAACATTCTGGTGACATATCTGGTGTATTAATGCTGAATTTAACATAACGTGTGGCACCTATTAAATGTGTCTAAAGTAATTCATATTTCTAGTCTCCTGCTTTACAGAAGATATGTTGATATGCATCATCGTCTTATCATTGAGAGTTTATAATTCTGGACTTAACTTACATTGGTGTCATTCATACAAAGCAGCTTAACTGTGCATATCTACCTCTTTTCATGGTTGGGAAAATAAATGTATATTTGATAGATCCAGTCTGTATGGGTTTTGGCTGCTGATTACAAAACCCTAAGCTTAGTAAATTGGTTTTTAGTGCAGTTCTGTTTGAACAAACTCAGTGAATCCAGAGAAACTGAGCTCAGATGCAATTTGGCATTAGCTATAGCTAACAAGTAAAACAGCAAAAAGGGTTATCAAGAGACAGGGTTATAAGAGCTGAATTTTGCTTTCAAGAAGGAACTCTAATGGCTTAGCAGAAATACCCCCATAATTATTGCTTAAAGCCTTTGCCAAGCTCATCACCTTACACTCAAAGAATAAAGGCTTCCAAGCGTGTTAGTCACCTGCCCCATTTCTCAAGTCTTCCTATTTTCAGGAGACATCACAGACCCTTAACTATGAGCAAGGGGAAATGCATCTGGGAGTACTTATGTGCCAAGGCTCTTACAGTGTAATGTAATGAAACCTTAGTTTACCACTTTGGGTTTCCAAACTTAAGGAGATTTTTAAAAATTTTTTTATTTTTTTTTTCTTAAAGGCTTCTTTCTTAAAGGGATTATTCAAGAGCTGTCCAGGAGCAAAGTGGTAATCAACCCATCTTGATTTAATGTAGTTACCTTATGGACCATGAGCAGCTAAAGACAACAGCTCTGACAGTAACTCCTCTCATTAACTCTTCCAGACCAGACGACTGAGCCGTGCTGCTGCATCCGGCGCTGAGCACATCAGTCCCAGGACTGAGCATTCCTGGTGACAGCTCCACCGCTGCAAACCCACGCCAGGCTGTGGCCCTGCTCAGGATGGAAAGCCAGGCAAAGAGAGCAGAAATAGTAAGGAAATGGGGGTAAAAAGGGATCCGGGTACAGAACAATGTCTTTCTCCAATTTGTCTCACTGGTAACTACTTTCAATTACTTTTCCTTAAAATGATATTTAGTACAGTCCTCCTCACCTTTTTGAGTATGGAAAGGTTTGTGGGCATAGCTGATCTGAAGATTTATAAAATCGTCTGATGTCATGTGGTTACGTGGTGAAAGGCTAGATGAACGTGAGAGCACCATGCAAAATGTGAGTGAAGTACTCCACAAGTAAATGTTTTTCTAGGGGTCTTTCAATTCTAGGTAACCGTATTTAAATCTGGTCTGGTAGTGAATTAAATCTGTTCCTGGTGGACTTGTTTCAGGAAGTTTTTGAATAATTCTTCATGCCTTTTTTTGAGGAAAATGTGACGCTGTGTAATTGGAAGCATCATTCTGACCCTTTTTAAATTCTGCAGAAATCTGATGCTTCTGGAGGTCTAAAGGAAAGAAATTTAACTTTAACTTCAGAGAAGGTCTGAAAATTTCCCACTCCCAAGTTAAGAAAAAAAACCCCAACTCTAATGCAAATGTATGTGTCATAAGAGATTAGGTGCTCATAAGATGAAGCTGCTTGCAAGAAAATACCATTAAGGCATTAAAGCAATGAAAAAAAACTATATAGAAGAGAAGGTGGCTGAAGGTTGTGAAAGGTCGTATAATCCATCTCTCTGCCTGAAGGAAGGATAGAAGAATAGTGCCTTTAGAGAAAACCTTAAGGCAGTATGATTTACCTCTTCACTGAAGCTAGTTAGGCAGAAAAATGTAAACCTCTGTGATTCAAGCAAGCAAGACTTTCCACCCCTTCCTCAGCTTTTTGACACTGATGGTGGCTTATCTGCTCATCTGAGCTAGCAGGCAGCTGGAGAGGACAACACAGAAGATAAGGAAGCTACAATATCTTGTCACAGACAAGTAGCCTTGTGCGTCAGCAGCCCGGCTTCACTGGCAGAAGAGGAGGCAGGTTTGCCCTTTCCGTCTGCAGATCAGTCACTTCATTAGTCCTCCCCAAATGGATCTTCTGTAATTATATACTCTACCTCAGTTCTTGAAAAACTTTTTTTTCAAGTTTTTCAAAACTATTATTGCCTCTTAATGTTACCAGGGTCTTTTCCAGCTATTTTCTAATGTACTTTGCTACCAGATATCTAGAGTTTTCTCTATGGCTTTGCATTGGTACTTGTGGTTTCCCTTTAAGCAGCTTGAAGAGGATGGCAGAAATGTCTCTCAAATATGCCATATTTGCACATAATTCTTAACTTGGCACTGTCCTCTCAGGGCAGGCGTTTGGGTATATTTTTCTCTTGCCCTCTGCATTTTCTTCTTTAGAAATGTCATTGACAAGAGCATCTAATGCCGTTCTATGCAAATATAAGGAGAAAGGAAATAAATTTTTGCACTTTTGTTCATTGCAGAATTCCTGAGAGCAGCAGAGATGGTGAGGAGGATACTAAAGAAATATAGGCAGACCAAGATAAAACAGCAGCCCTTTTCCAGCTGGAGGAGCCTCCCAGCTTAGCTAGTAATAGAAACTAAAGTCAAGACATGCTTCTAATAAGGCCAGTATTAACTCACCATAATTACCTTATGGTAATGCTAATTCATCATCATGGCACTGCTATAAATAGAATATAATCACATTTTCCAAAAAATTCAGTACATTCTGAAATTAAGTAAGGTAGTAAAATTTGTGATTCCGCACAGTAACACATGGTAGGTGCTATTTACCACAGAAACCCCTCATAATGACTGCAGTGTTAGGGGGATTAGAGCTGATTTTAATTTCAGAAGAGAGACTGAATTTTCTCATGAAATGATAATTTATATATTTCCAGTATATCTAGGTCAGTGCAGTTGTTTCGTGTATGTGGAAAATTGACTACTGTGTACATAGTTCTATGATGAAAGAAGAAATCCACTGTGTATCACTGAAGTCTTTCCACTATTGTACCTCCTCCCATCAGGTACCTTTACAAAGCCTGATCGGGCAAACTTGCACAGAAAGCATTGCCTCTTTTCCGCTTAAATAATTTTACTAAAGCCAAAAGGAAGGCTTTAAAAGTCATTACTCAGGCAATTTTAGGAATTTATTTAAGAAGGATATAAATGCAAATATCTGAGCTTTTTAAATATTTTCAGTTCTGGAATTCCAGTTAAGGCCCATAAGGATCAAATCTTGTATTTTGCATTTGTAGTAAAAGATTAGGGTTTCCTTTTAGCTGTTACAGTTTGTGTCTAGTGGTTTTAAGAGCAATCTGCGAATGTTTACAAAGCTGTGAGAGACTAAAGTAACATTTTGCTTTATTTGCATTGTTTCTCTTCAACTCATTCTCTTCAGTTTATCTCTTCAACTCATTGAATCATGAAGTGTAGAGGATCTTCTTGGAAAAAATGGACTGTGTGGACCAAAAAGGACAATGTTCTAAGACATTAGAAGAGCTGGGTGGCATAGTTCAGCCACATAGAAAAAACAGACACATAAAAAGAGTAGCCCCCCAATGTAAACAGAAGCCTGGTAGGGTAAAAAAACATGTTATAAAAGCAGGGGGAAAAGGTCCACTTCCTCCTTTCAGGGTGAGATAAGGTCCTCGTTTAGATAGGAGAAGCTGGTAGCATAGATACAGCGGCTTCTGTTAGTCACTTCCCTCATTAAGGTAGATTTTGAGAGGTGCATCAGATTGGGATTGGGTTTGCAAGTGATTTGGGCACCTGCAGGCTTGCAGGTTTTGTTTTGTCCTCAGCTGAGAGATACAGCCAAGCTGCTCCATGGCTGGTGGTGATACGCTGATGGCATAAACAATGGCAAATTAGTGTGTGCAAGAAATACAATATTCCTCCAAGAAGAAAACCTTTCCCAGAGTTACTGCAGCTTCCTTAAGATCTGACTGAAGTAATTCTCCAGGATCTTAGTAACACCAGTGCAACGTAAAGGCCATCTCAAAGGGTTTCTTGTTCCAGGAACCTTTTGATCCTGAACCCCCTAGATCTTTCAGAGAACTACAGAGCTGGAAACCCATTTAAACTTTTCACTTGGAATAGCAGTATTCACTTGAACTGACATCAAAGTAAATTGGCAAATTAGCTATGCATTTGTATGCAGTGCTCTCACACGTGTGTCACTCAGGGAAATAATGTGGCCTTGCTCAGCAGGCTGCTAGAAGCTGCCACTCTGCTATGCTGTGCTGAAAGTAATTTAGATGTATTGTGCTTCTGGGTCCTCCTCATTCTCCTGTTCCCAAAAGGTATGATTGCTGGTGGAAAAATATTCAAAATTGATGTTTTTGAAGGTGACTTGAGACTTCAAAAGCTCTTCATTGCCAAGCTGCTGGCAGCTTGCTTCTCTAAGGAAGTCAGCAGCAAGCAGTGCTGTAGAATAAATAGCAGCTTGGCACAACCATTACGTGAAATAGCTGATATAGAGGCAGGAGAAATGCTTAGGCATGTAAGTAATAAAATCCTACAAGCCAAACTGGAGTACAATAGAAACAGATAAAGTGGTAAAAAGAGAACAATGGACAAATGTGTAAGTGAAAAGATGGATCCTGTTAGTAATTTCTGACTCTTTCATCTACCTGTCCCTGGGTTATTTGTCACTTGGTTTAAATGTGCATGTTGCTTTATATGTTCTCGGTGTATCATACTTAAGTAACATTTTGGACTATATTCCGTGAATGATGTCCTCATTATGGCTGTACTGTATCACAGTAACAAATTCGCTATTTTAGCGTTCCTTCTTGGATTCTACATTGAAGTTCGTCAGCTACGTGGCTTTCTTCCTTCATTCATTTTGTCATCAAGTGAAAATTAATTTTTTTGTATTCTGCCCTTCTTATCACTTTTAGACAAACAGAAAATGTCTACTGAGTAGTGACTCACTGAAAGGAAATGAACATTCCTTCTTACTGCAAGGTGATACTAGTGACAATAAATCCTCCCATGACCTTATTTATCTATCATTTCCTAGTCAATTCACAGTTACGTGTGAAGAGCTGTGATATATCCTATGAGTATCTGAAAACATTGAGAGAAAATGATAGCTGTTTTTTAGGGCTTCTTTTTTATGTATGAAAGCTGTTGGGGATCTGTTCCGTATTTTTCAGAATTATGTCAGTATTTAGACAAGCTATTTAAACCAACCTGTTAAAATTAAGCTTCTCAAAGAAAAGGTGGGTAGGTTTTCAAAAATTCTGGAAACCCACAGCTCTCATTGAGGTCAGCGAAAGCTTTTTATTGCTACTGCCTTATTGCATTGGTTTTAGTCAAGAAGCATAAATGTGTATTATTTATTCATTAAATAAGTCCTGTGTTCCTTTAATATTGCTTCAGTGTAATACATGTTTAGTTTGGCATTAGTGCAGACAAGTGTGGGGTTCTTGCAGTGCAGTTGGTGCAAATCGAGCCCACCCTTCATGCTTTTCCATAGCTAGCTTTCCATCAAGTTCAGAGAAGCCATGGACTGAGGCACAAACACAGTCACTCAGGCACCTGGGTGCAGGAGCATGCTTTTCTGTGCCTGTATCGGAGATATTTTGTCAGCAGAGAAGAGGCGGAGGAGTTGAGGGAAAGGAGAACCAGGGTATTTAATATATATATATATATTTTAAAAAATTCTTTCTTGAGGTTGTACTTGTTATTTGTAAATCCATCCGATTGGTAGTAACGCCTAACTGTTTTCTTCTTGAAAATTTTTTTTACAGAAGATGACATAATTCTGGCAAAGCATGTAGAAAAAGGTTTTGAGACAGCTGTATAAAAGGCACGTGGAATCTGAATTTCCCAATTGCTTATATTTACTAAAAAGTACAATAACACTGTAACACTGCCAGTATGGAACATCAATTCAAACTATGCAGATGTACCATATTATATTGCAGTACCTCTTAGCCTGAGATGTTCATCACTAAATTTGATGTCCAAAGGGGTGCAGCAATGGACAGCGGAAGTGCATTCCCCCTTCTCTTTCTTTGTTTACTAAAAACTCTGAAAATATTGATCCTAGAGAAGAAATGTAGCTCTTTAGCATAAACATACGATTGGCTCATGTTGCTGTTGAACCTTAAATACTTCAAGAGTATTTCAGAAACGCTGGTTTCTCTGCCCTTACCTTGCACTGGTCCTGTTTAGCAAGAGCTTGATTAGGCCCTAACTGTTTGTCACTGTCCCAACATTACAGGGCTCAGCTGTTAATAGAAGTGTTGGAACGTATACTACAGGAAGCACATGGCTTTGCAGATCAGGGAGGAATTTATTTAGTAGTAGAATTTTATTTAGAGATTGCTCATTAATTCTTTAAATCAGCTTTTGGTTACAAGTATTTGCTTAAGTTTATGCAACATAAATCGCATACAAGTACAGCTCAAATTATTTCTTATGAATAATGTATTTGAACAAATATAGGCCTTTAATGTGTTTGCAGTTGATTTGTAGTCAGTTTGTAATTTTTATGTCTGAGCTCATTTTTTTCAAGTTGTTTACTTGTTTAGGTTAGAAGTGGGATTTTATATATCTCCAAGTATTTACTATGCAATTTTCAGGGTGTATGATTTATTGCTTGAAGTGGTTTTTTCCTCCCCTTGAAAGTCTCTGGGAGTCTACCTGCCTAATAGCCTCCTGAAACATTTACTGTGTTTGAGTTTCCTATGCAGGTAATGGAAAGAGAAGCGTAAACTGATGAAAAACATTTTTCTGCTTCTTGTGCAAATATTAATTCATGCAATGGCTGTGCTATCATCTAGTAAACACTCTTGCATTCCTCCTATACGACAACGCATGTGTCCAAATATTCATGACTAAATAAATTTATGCATAGATTGGCATCATTCAGATTTAAGAAACAGAATAAACCATGAGAAATATTCCAGGAGGAAATAATTGTATTGCAAAGTCATGCTTTCTGAAATAGGAATGTTTCTTTCAGATCAGTTGCTGAGAAACTGCTGGAAACGCTGTTGTTTCTGCACCCAGAAGTCCTGGTGCAGCCCTCCTCACCCTCACGCTGGCCCTTTTGAGCTGGGATGGACCCAGGTACTTCTCTTGTTTCTTCTAATTGATCTGTTTCAAATTGTGGTAGCTTACCTTTCTGCTCACCACTCAAGGCCTTGCTTGTTATTCAGTCACCCAGAGTCTCCAGTCACACACTTCCTTTGAGAGGTCAGGGATAACAAGGCCATGAAAACTAAATGGCTACTTTCTGTTTTGCTGCTTTGCCAGGGCGGCAGGACTTCAAGCCGGCACAGGTCTGCAGGTCAGACGGGCACCACCAGCTCTGCAGCCAAAAGGCTACTCGTCCTCCTCAGGAAGGAGAGTTGCTGTCCCTGCAGCCCCTGCCCTGGTGTGACAGCCCTGTGACCACGGCCCGGTGAGGTTCACCTTGTGGGAGACTTCGGATGTTTCTAGGAGCTCTTGAGGCAAACTGTGCTTGGGCCTTTCAGTGTAAGGGAAAAATGGAACAGCAGGCTTTGGCTGGGAAGCGAGGCTTCCCATGTTGTGCTCTTGCACCTGTGTGGGAAAATGGTGCTGAAAAGGAAGCATTTTTACTTTTGTGTTTCTGTCCATTTCAGTCAATGAGTGCTAGGCATACGCTGTACAGGGGAAGGAGCAGCGATTAATATAGCATGTGCTTTGTCCCAAAGTGATGTTAACTTGCAGCAATCCCACTAGGGCAGAAAGAGCAATCAAGTCATAACAGGCAATCAGGGAGAGCTGAACATGGGGACACTGTCTAAGGCAAAAGACCACCATTTGAGCTCCTTGTTATGAGCCTTAGGCTTCGTTTAGGCGCGGGTCTGGGGCTGTGCTGTTATAAGCCCACTGCAGCCTCCCCGGAGCAGTGCTAGCCCTGATGACCTGTCACTCTTCACCTAAGATATGAAATCAAAAGCTGTGCAGCTCTTCAAAGCTTTCACACTCTCTTCTGAAAAGCTACTTAGACAGAAATGTGCTTTGCCGTTTTTATCTGTGCTCTGCTTGGTACTGTCACGGCTGTGGTGACTTACATTCTGATGTGATTTTTTCAGTGCAATTTTCCTCTCCTCATGGAGAGTTAAGCCAGTCCTTAATCTGACTAGCTAAAAAAAAAAATAAATTGTAAGTATGCTGCCTATTAGTATGCCTTGTAATTAGTACCTCCTGGCTCTATATTCAAGAGGCAGAATTTCAGTTAACCTCTTTGGTTGGTGGGAGTTCCCCCTCAATGCGAGCAAGAGGGAAGAGCCAAATGGTGGGGGCACTGCAGCTCTATTCCCTAGCCCCTCTGGTCTCTGATAGAAATGACTCATGGATTGGTTTCCATGGATCAGTGGCCATCATCTTCTGTGAAGAGGCTTAGTTGCTAGGACAACTGTTGCCAAGACAGACTGGATTTCCTTGGGAACAATTTCAGTGCGTTATTTCTGTACGGTGAACCATCTCCCATGTCTATTGTTAGACCCACACGAGAAGCTGTTGGAGTTTTAGCTCCAGGTGGAAATTAGGAAACAGTAGGAAGGGAAAACAAGTCTAATTACCGAAAGGGAGTTTACGGTCCTACATGGATCTGCACAAAGTTCGTGGTCTCTGAGTGTACATGCATTCTGTAAACATGGGCCCCAAGACCCAACGTTGGAAGCCTCTTCAAGCCATGAGCTCAAAATGAATTCCCAAGCTTACAATTCTCTTCAGAAATATTTATTTGGGAATAGGATAAGGTCCTTGGGGATATGCTGTATTGTAGTGCGTAGCTATAAAAGTTCTTATGATTGAGTAGAGTGGCTGTGATCAACAGCCTGCATGGGCTGGAAGAAGTAGATTCCACCACCTCACCTGATTTGGGAAATGCTGGTGGTTTTTGTAACGACTGACATATTCCCAAAGGACCACTCTGTTCCCTTTGAAATTGCTTGTGAGTTTCATATCACCTGAAAGATTGCCTTAGCTTCACGTTGTTAATGGTATGTATGCAGCAGTCAAGAATCCCTCTTGCTACAGAGGCTTTTAAAGTTTATGATTAGAAAACTTTTCCATTCCTGTATTAGTTTCCGATTTTTTGCATGAAATAATGTTGGTTCAAGTGGAAAATATCTGATTATTGTATAATATTAGATAATATTCAATGAATGGATGTAAGCTGGTTAAACGAATGAACTACTCTCCCAAGAAATACAAAGCAAATTTAACACTGTTCTTGTTGTCCACCAGAGGTCACTTACAGGCCACTTTATTCATTATTGGCTGGGCTTTCATTTCCTTAGTTAGCATCTGTTGTTTCACATATTAAGTATTTCTGGATCAGCTGTGCAGATGCACGTCCTGAAGACCCTACTGATGACTTTGAATCTTTTCTAGAATCATTAAGAAACAGAAAGGCAAAATCCTGCTGAAACATAAGAAAAAGTGTAGGGATTTCATTGATCCCATAATTTCAGTCGATAATCTCAGTAACTACACCATGCTTCACAAGCTTTGCTGTGCATATTAAAGAATTTTCAGTGTGAACAGACTTTATCTTTCATTACTAAATCTATGTGGGATTCTTATCTGGATTCTTATCTGCTCAGTCTTCACAAAACGTTTCTCAATGTGCACTTAAATTGAGAAGCAGAATGTGTTTACAGCTTCTGATACTTCAACTGTATGTGAATCTCAGCTGTAGTGTGCTTGCAGAGACCTTTGCTTCACAAATTTTTGTTACAACATGAAGAAAACCTCTGAGAAGTCTTTACTTGACCCATCAGTTTTCAAACGTGAACAAGTCATCCAATTTAGGCGAAAGATGCCATTCTGCATCTTCTATTGCAGCTAGAGTGAGTGTTTTATGAGCCCTTAAGCATCAAGAAAAGGCCTGTGGTTGAAGCAGTCTGAACAGAAGGTAACCCCATTCCATTCTTGTTTCAGTTACAGCAGATGAAAGAAAAGCAAAGCAAAAGAGCAAGAAGGTTCCTGTTCCTCCAAGATGAATGAAGGGCAGAAATTCCCCATTAGTCTATAGACCCCATTAGACCAATAGCTAGATTATGTGCTCTGAACTTTGTATGAATCATTATTATAGTATTATGGTTATTATTATATGAATTATTATTATTACTGTTTCGTTACTTTTTGATGGCAAGATTCAACCACTTCTTGCACAGAGCAATATAACACTGAACAGCCTGGCGCCATACACCCATGTAAGAATCAGCATATTTTTTTGTTTGTTTCAGTTTAGTAAATACTAAGTTGTAAACTGTGTCTTATTGTGAAGCACTGTAATTTATCTTTGTATGTGGGTATCATGGGGCAGAAAAAAAACCCTGTGAAAATCCTCTGTATCTCTAGCTCCCTAATTTCCCTGGGAGAAGGAGAGACAATTCTCCTGGGACAAATATTGGGACAAGATTGTAGCTGCTCTCAAATAGAAAGGTGTAAATATGTCATACTTTTACACTGTGCTTAGTTTTCCAGTTGCACTAAGCAATGCATTCTTTGCAGAAGTCAATGGAAAGCTGGGTGAAAAGTGGCCTGGTGGCTGGATAAAAACTTTTCTTGAGTGATGGATGGTCCACACACAGATACATTACAAATTTATAAGGTAAGTTCATAATCAAAATTTTACAATGTAGGTAAAGCAGAACAGCTGACTAGGGATGGTAAGAATAGCATCTTGATGTTATCTTCTTTCTGAATCTCATGCTTTTAAAGCTCAGATCTTTTTTAGCTCAAGTGACAGAAAGTTGAGTCAGTAAATTTTCAAAAGAGAAGGAGAAACGCGGTATGTGTGTTCTTAGTAGTCAGTAGCCCAAGTGCAGGATCCAGTGTGAACTTTGTCGGAATCTCAAACAGAACTTCCTCTGAGTTAGGCAGGTTTTTTGGGGTTTTTTGGTCTGCTCTGCTTCAGAACTGTCTCACTGACTTACAGCTTCTGTAAAGTTTATATGCTCAGTCTTGCAAACTCCAAAGTGCAGACTCAGTACCTCTGCAAAGTCTGTTTTTAATAAGAAATATGAGTAGTTTTTAGTTTATAATCTTAGGTCCAGACTAATATGGAGTCATTTGAAGTTTGAGGGAGGGGAAGGTGGTACAAAATTCCACTTTTTTCCTAGTTTGTCAGCTGTCTGGCCCAGAACAGAAAAATAAATTAAATATCTGACTCTCATTAATGTCCACTGGAATCTTGCTGGAATCTGCTTGTTTAGGTCTTTATTTTTTACATAGACACAAACTCAGATGTTCATGTTATGCTGTCTAATTTCTACCATGAATGAAGGATGAGACTCTGTAATAGTAATTACAGTATTATTCCTATTCCTACCTATCTGTGTTATTAATATGGCATTGTTCCTAATGTGTCCTGCTATATAAATCCCCCTCCTCTCTCACAAGCAGTTGATACTTTTACCTTGCTCTTAACACACAGAGTGGACACAGGACATCCAAAGATTGGGGCTGACTCAGTGTACTAACCTGAGACAGGAGGCAACTGTTGATCTGCATAGTCTCTGTGGCAGGCTGGCAAGTGAAAAGAAATAGATGAAGAGCTTCAGCTCTGCTTCATCCTTCTTACTGTGCAGAAATTTGGATGCGTGGTAAGTTACACAGGCAAGGGATAAATCACTACTAATTCAGAAGAAAAAGATCCTGCGTAGGACAGCTTCCACTTTATATCTTTCTAAGAGCTCTAATTAAACTTACTGTACGAGCACCTATTAAGAATGGTGGTCCATAATGCCTGGTCTCAGGTTTTTCTGAAACAAGGTTATCCCTAGGGTTTTGTTCTTCACAAGTCTTTAATCCTGACTGTAGTTGTCTCAATGAAAAGTTTGAAATACTTTGTAAACTCCTGGTTTGGGGATAAGAGCACTCTGTTGGTCTGACATCAAAGTGAATCAATGAGGTAGCTGTGCATTTCTATCCACTGCTTTAACCATATATTCTTTTGCAAGTGTCTAGAAGCTGTCACCCTGCTATGCTGTGATGAAAATAATTGGGATATAGTTTCCACTTCTGTTATTCCCATATGATGTTGCTGCTGGTGAAGAACGCTCAAAACTGATGGCTCCAAAGGCACGTTTCAAACTTCAAAAGCCAAGTGTTCTCACGTGCTGAGCTGCCTGCTTCTCCAAGGAAATCTGCAGAGAGCTGCACCATATATCAAAGAGCAGCCAGGCATAAAACCATTCCCAAAATGAATGATATGCAGAAAGAAGGTACATTCAAGGATCTAAGTAGTAAGGAACTCAGTAATCAAACTGGGAATCAGGAGAACCAAATAATTCTGGAGGAACAGAAGGCTGTATAGAAATAAGGAGACAGAAAATAAAATTACAAATCCAGTGAAGACAGACATTTAATAATTTGTGCATACTAAGTCACCTGCCTTAGGATTTTAATTTGTCACTTGATGCAGGAATTTATAATAGTCCTGTAGGTTTGAATACCACATATAAAAATGCAGGGTTTGTCACAGCTTAGTAAAATTTCTACAGTGTGATAAAATAAGTTTCAGCAAGATGGTGGCCTGACCTGGCGAGAACCTAGGGTGGGGAAATCGTTGAGAATCCTATCTGCTTCATACTTCTGCTTTTGCAGGCAAGCAACCTTCAGGGAAGTTCAACAGACATTAAACAAACCAGACATTTTTGTGGGTTACAAGGTTACAAGATGAGCCTTGGATGCCATGTGTTGACAGCATATAGGTGCCGCGTTTGGTTCTTCTTAATTTTGCAGAGCTACCTGTGGCAATATCCCCCACGCTGTTCTTACTACTGTAGTTTCAATGTCCACACAATGATACTGTAGCCAGCTGGAAAGTGCAAGCTCTATTGAGAAGTTTGTTCTAATCACTAACTGTATCACTGGCATTATAGGAAGACAAGTAATAAGTGGTTTACTTAAAAGTTTAAAGATAAATTCCTTCACCCCATGCTGTTTTTCCAAATCCCACATCCCATTTTTAAACATAAATGGGTATGTTTGAGTCGGCCAAGTTTTTTCCAATTCAGACTATGTTGCAGGAAAGGCAGTCACTGCAGTCAAGCAAGCCTCAAATATCCTTCCCTCTCCTAGGTTATTCAAAAATGAACCCATTGACTGAATAAAGGGGAAAAACCTTACAGTCAAAACTTTCAGTGCTGGCAGTTGTTCTGATTTTTGGGTTGTTCATTTGTAGTAGAATACAGCCAATGTCTGTCCAAGGCCAGGCAAAGAGCAAAGGGCTTGGTCCCAGAATGTCATGTGCAGTACCTGTAAATAGGGGTGGTAGGATTGAGGTAGGCAATCATTAGGGTTATGCAAGACAGAGATAAGTCAGAAGCAACCTCTTTCCAAAATAAAGCACAAAATTACAGCTTTTAGTAGAAATGTAGGGGATTTTTTTTTTCGTCTCTTGGCAGGCTTGTCCTCATGGTAAAAATCCAGCAGATTTCTGTTCCATTTCTTCTCTGCTACATGCTGTTGTGCTGGCTGTCAGGGAAGCCAGTGGTGCGATAAGAGTTTCACTGTGTACTGATCAAGCAAAGGTGTTGGTAAGTAAAGATCTCTTTTGCTGTGATAAGTATTTGACCATACTGAGGCCATGCAACCTTTGCGGGTGCAGACGTGCTGGTTAGAAAGGACTTTTGTAGGCTGCTCTACTGGAGAGTGGCAAGCTGATGAGGAGGACTGTTAGCAGGATGTAATCTGTCAGTTTAATAGCAGTTTGTCCTTGAGTACTCTTTGTATAAATGTAATATCTGGTTTTGAGGAGCAGTTCCCCTAGTATTTGGTTTCAATAGGGCTGTCCTGTGCTGTCAGACTCTTCGGTTCTGGGCTAATGACTCAGAGCTGACAACTCTGGTGACAGACTAGGTCTGGAACAGGGACTTCCTGCTGTCTCTTCCAGGATCCTTTCCCTGCTGTACCTGCATTGGGTGCATCATGTCCTAAAGCATGTTTTATGGAGAAACAAAAGAATTACCTGAGATCTATGTCTTTGAATAGGACCTCCAGAACTCGCTACCTCCTAAACATAGAAGTTTCATGGCATCTTTCAAGGCCTAATTCTGATCTCTCTGTTGAGAAAGTCTGCAGCTGTGTAAGCCTTGGGACCTGAGCATTGTCATTAAATCCAAACTTAGTGGGATTCTCCATGTGGGATCCTCCATCTTCTCTAAATATAAATATGGATTGCAAATCTGGGGTTTTTTCTATTTCAGGTGTCTAAGATTTACTCTGTTTTTGTGAGAAATTTGGAACATTTTACTTTTTTATCTAAATCGTTGTTGGTGCAAATTATGATTTGTCTCTTTGGGAAGTGATTTCATTGCTAGGAAACCCTGCCACCAATTTGCCAAAGGTAAACAGGCACTTCAGCTCTCCTAGAATGAAGGATTGGGGTGGTCAACTTGGAAAACTTTGGAGGTAAATAGATCTTAGCTCCTCGCAGGCAAAACCACCAAAGGTTTGTGTGAGGCTGAATCTCTGTAGGGAGAGAACGTCTCTGAGAGCTTAACATTTTCTTTTCAGGTTTTCTTTTATTGTGCCATTATTTCTTGCTGCCTTCATGGGCCATGTCTTGCTGCCTTCATGGGCCATGTCTTGCTGCCTTCATGGGAGACAATGTCAATCCCCTGGCATTGGATAATCGACATAGTATAAAAATTCAACAGAAGGAAATCCTTAGAGGGCTGTTAGGAACTGGCTTGAGTCCATGAAGCTGGATAAGAAATATCAATCAGGATTCAAGTTGGGTTGTATTAGTTAGCTAAATACCTTTCCTTATTTTATTTTGGCATATGCCATTGCCACAGATTTTAATGTGAGCCTAATGGAGGAAGCACAAAGGAGTACATATAAAAGTGGTGCTTCTTAAACTTTACTTTTTACCCTAAGGATAATGTTCTCACAGTAATATGCTAGTGAATATAGTCTATATTGCATTTTATCAGATGAAACATGACAGGGGAAGCCGCTCTCTGTGGATAATCTTTTCTGACACTTAAAATAAAGAGAAATAATTGAGGTAAATAGCAAAATTCACGCTGGATTTTATTTTCTTTCCTTACCCCAACCTGTCAACCAAATGGTTCTTTAGGTTTGTTTTTCATCTTAACTGGGAGAAAATAAGGCCAGTTGACTTTAGTATGAGGCATATATACTATAAAAGTTTGTCAGCTTGCGAGTTTATTTTTTTTTCAGTTAAACACAGAATACATGGAACGTGATTGCCTCAAATTTGACTCTCATATTAAAATCAAGGACAATTACTGTGGTGCAACGTGTCAGAACATCAGGCAGAGCTTTATCTTATGATGTTACTGCCTGTTACTGTTGTTCTGCTCAGAGAGGGCAGCAAAGTATTGCAGGTCTAGGATCCAAGAGGACTTCGTCTCTGAGGTGTAATACTGAGCAAGAAATGTGTCTTGTTAATAAACAAGCTCTGAAAGGAGAAGTTGGGAGGCAATCAGATCATTACTACTTAAAAGCACTTAAGCTTTTTGTCCATTTATCTATGGGTGTTTGCTAGTAGTGGAGACGCTATCAAGAGAAACAGCTTAATCACTCTAAACTTAGACATACAGCAGTCCTGATGGCTGTGGAAAGAAGAGTCCCAGCAGAAATACAATTGCTGGAGAGTTCAGGATTCATCCCAAACTAGACTACTGATGACTGTTGCTATATTAGGTTGCTATATTGAGATTTTCAGATTCCTATAAGCTTGGTTATTTCTTTTCTGGTTTCCATACATAAAGATACCATCAGACACTAGATGAAATGGTTCAGACACTATCCTTTGTTCTTGATCTTTTGGCTGAAGATTAGAGTGTATTTCCTAGGCAATGTAGGCAACTCTTTCCTAGGCAATCCTTTAAAATTATGTAATCCAAGAAATTTGTAAAATTATTCTGCTTGATTTGTCACAGATCTGTAAACATAGCAATGACTCTTCTTCAGCCTTTCAATGCTTTGGTACTTTGGCTTTCACTGCTGATGGTAATAAGTTCAGTTAACAAAGATAAACCTGAAGAGAAAATTTATTCCTGCCAAGTAATTCAGCACAGTGCTCCTGCAGTCAATGGCTTACCAGGCAGAGATGGAAGAGATGATCCCACAGGTGAAAAGGGTGAACCAGGAATAGAGCTATGACCATTTAGCAATATTGTATTTTTGACACTTCTTATCATCCTTTTACTCTTGTTTCATGCCTCCTTAATTCTTTCTGTTTGTCTTTCGACTTCTCTCTTTTTCTTCTGCCCCATTAACCTCTTGTAGGCTCTGCAGAGTTTCAGGAAGCTGAAAATGCTGTCTACATTTATAATGCTACTCTCGATACTTGACTTTTAATAAATAAAAAAAAATAGAATACATTTTCACAGCAGCCCATAAACCAGAGATATAATGAGATTTTAATCTGATTGTACCATTTGTACTCTGAATCACAGAGTTTCCTATGATACTCTACTAAATGATTATTGCTTTTTATTTGCAGGGGCCAGCTTTCAAATCCAGAAATCATGCTTGCTAGAGTTGGCACTAATCTGATGGCCATAACTCGATTGCTTTGTACTCACTAAGTCCCAACAACAGAATTCCCCCAAGGCATGATTTGTCAGTTAGGTAACATTTTTCATGCACTGCTGCAACCAGCAAATATATCAGCAAGTGCTTTCTGTCACATGGTAGAAGCATGTCACCTGCTCTCCCAAGTTGCCAAATCGTAGTTTCTGTCCAAACGCTGAATAAATACATATGGAAACATTCTTACTCCATCCGGTCTGTATTATCACGTGCATACTACACATCTGGGAATTAGATAATTGCTTTGCTTTTCAGCTTCTAACCAAACTCCCATCATTATCAATACCACTTGATATAAAATCTCAGTGGCATATATTGATATTCTGTATAAACATTTTCTGGTCCACATACCCTCAGTATGCCTCTGCAATTTTATGGTTGAAATAAGTAAAATCATCACTATCCATTTCAACAAACTGCTTCAGAAGTATCCTTAGTCTTATGATTTAGATCATTTTCTAGGTCATATACTGTGATGTGTGATTGGATTACAGCTGAAGTATATTGGCTTTCTGCTTTTAGAGCATGTGTACCTCTGCGATAATATGAGACAGCATTTTTTTCAATGGATTTTCAGTGCCATAAGTAGGTGTAGCGAAGAATTTTGCATCAAAGTAATGCATTTCCTAGCAAGTGAAGCTTTCCATGGGAACAATTCAATGTTTTTGAGTTGTTTTTATTGTTGTGGGCAGAGGAGGGGGGAAAAGGTGAGGAGGGGACAAAGGAGTGTTTGTTACTCTCTCTAAGCACTAAGAAAACTTAGTGGGAGAAAAACTTAGAAAACATTCAAACGATTTTATTTTAAATCAAAATTTAGGAGAAGGATTGAGAGGTCTACGGGGTTTCCCTGGAAAAGCAGAACCTACAGGAATAAAAGGAGATTTAGGACTGCAAGAAGACAAAGGAGAAAATGCAGAACGTGGAAGTAAGAAGTAAGTTTCTCATGTTTCTGTGTTTCTTGTTTTTAACCTTTTAATGTATTTTCAAAAAAATATTTGTGTTAATGTCTGGTATTCTTATAACATCATTTGAGGAACGGTGTGATTTCCACCAGTGTGAGGAGCAGAAACATAAACCATCTGTTACGTAGGAGATGAGGTGACCAGCGTAACTAGGGGAAAAAAGTGTCTGGAATGAGTCACTACCTTATTGTTGTCTGTATTATCTATCTTGTATTATAAACGGCATTTTTTCTTTTATTCTTTGCCCGTTCATGTATTTTTGACTTCAACTTTTATTCATTTTAAAATGTTTACACGTGTGTTTTGCCTTTGAGAACTGGGCTTTTCCCTCTAAATAGACGATGACTTTGGCAGCCCTGAGAATTCAGAGCCCACCCAAGTATTCGTCCCAGTCAGGGATAAGGCTCTCCCAGTGGGACAGACTCCCAGGGAACAAAACTGCAATGTGGCCTGTGGTTTCTGCTCTGGAAACCAAAAAGCTCTCTCCCATGGCATCAGGTTACCGGAGAGCTAAGCATCTCAGAGACAGTTGTGTACTCATTTTAATATATATTACTAAATAACACCCTTAATTCCTAGTTGTAGTAGCCAATGACCTGCAGAGACGAGTAACTGCTTTGGAGACATAAGAACAGGTCTTGGATGCTGAACTAAATAGATACAAAAAAGGTACAGTCCAGTCATTGATTAATTTTCTTTTTGGCCTGGCAAAATGATGGACATGCTTTTGCTGGAGAAGGGACTGAAAACAGTGGGTTGAAACATACGTTACAAATTTCTCTTGCGTTGTTCATGGGAGATGTTCATTAATTAAATGCTGTCTCACTGGATACGTCCTTCCTGAACTGACCTGCCAAACTTTAGGGATCACTTTGTCAACATACAGGGCAGGGGCTTCGTTACATGGACTTGCAAGATCACAGAATCATAGAATTTCTCTAGGTTGGAAAAAACCTTTTAAGATCATTAAATCCAACCGTTAACCTGGCACTGCCAAGTCCACCACTCAACCACATCCCTCAGCAACACATCTATAGGTCTTTTCAATACGTCCAAGGATGGTGATGCAACTGCTTTCCTGGGGAGCCTGTTCCAATGTTTGACAACCCTTTTGGTGAAGGTGTTGCATTACATTTCTCTTACTGACGCAGTTCTAGATAATTTTCTATGAGTAGACATAGATTGGGGTGCTGTCTGCCTGGGCCTGGCTGCAAGTAACTTCTCAAGAGATACTGTGTGAAAACTTCCAAAGAATGTCTCGCACTCTACTGGCTCTGGTACAAGTGCCACGTTAGGAAAAGCACAAGGTCCATCATTGTTCTTAAATTAACCTGGGAGGAAATGACATAAGCTGCAATTTACCACATCACGAGCATCAGCATAATAAAGTCATATAGCTCCACGCCACCCACTGGCCATCCTTCCCAAGGGGGTGTTTTCCCTGGAGAAAGCACAGCTTTGAAGCCATAGCTGTGTGTAAAGCCTGAAAATAACCTAAAACTGAAGTAAGAAATTGAAGAGCAGAGTGGCTGAAAAGCTGGTAGCAGGTAAGCTCTTCAGCCATCTCCCTTTTGTCCTCCTGTGCTCATGCATCAGCAGCCTTGAATAGGGTGTCTGAAACCATTGTGGCGGTTTTACCTGGCACAGGAGCATAGCGGGGGTTCCTTGCCCACAAGAGGTTTGTGCTGGTACCATTCCCACATCAGGGGAAAATTTAACTCTGTATATGTCCCAGGTTTTGTATCATTGTTATAAGGTGGTAGACTCCCTTCACACTGATCCCAGAAATGTGTTAAAGACAGTAAGATAAACTAACCCGCCCATTAAAGACAGCAGCTGTGTTTCAAAAGAATTGCTGCTAGCAGTTTTATCTGCTAAATGAACAAGAGCTTCACTTTCCATTGGCTTTTCATGAAGGTCTGTCAAGGATATGAGCTATATATTCCTACTTAAGATAGATCCTCCTAAGATAATTTATATTTTTCTAGAGAAATACTCAGTTTCCTAGGCTCTCAAAAGCTGTCCCTATGTCTCCTCTTTCTGCTCTGTGGCTTTAAACCCTGAATTTTGTTACAGTCCCTCAGCTTTGGTTTCTGTGATAAAGCTGGTGGAAACAGAAGATCTCATTGCAGCTCAGTTCCTTTGTATTATTTTAATTGATCCGTGATTTTTGCATTGAAACTTGTCATGATTGCAATTTGAGTGTGAATTCCTGCAGATCCTGATTCAAGAGCTGTAATACTATATGAACTGGAAATGAAAAATATTAGAACAAGACTTGTGAAATTCTAATTTTCAAGTGTGGGCTTGATAT
Organism: Xenus cinereus; assembly: GCA_025774025.1. NCBI lineage: Eukaryota > Metazoa > Chordata > Aves > Charadriiformes > Scolopacidae > Xenus > Xenus cinereus. The sequence continues at coordinate 12,468,395 of JAOXJK010000002.1, read as the reverse complement.
ATCCAGGTGTCTCTTTTGTTTGACTTCTATTGGATTCTGCCTACTTCTTCCACAAATAGCCTGTTTACAGCTGGTACTAGCTACTTCATAATTGTGATATGGATAAATAACCATAGCATGATCAATTTTTGGTATAATACAATTATGTTTACTTTTGTTTCTAGCTTTGATTTTTAAAGAACATCAAGAGTATTGGTGAAAATATATTTGTCTCAACTGGAAAAGAAGACACTTTTGACAATGGAATCCCTTTGTGAAAAAGCTGGAAGTGCACTTGCCTCTCCTGGGAATAAGGCTGAGAATACAGCTTTAAAAGACTTAATAAGACCTTCAAAGCAGGCTAATATCGGAATATCTGATTAACAGACTGAAGGCAGGTTCATGTATCTGAATTCAGGGGCTGTAACTTACACAAACTGGAATGCTGGAGAACCAAATAATCGAAAAAATGAAGACTCTGCAGTATTACAAGACTCTGGAAAATGGAATGACGTTAATTGTTCAAATTCATGTGCCTCAATTATTTGTGAATTCTTGAGCTGATGAATCTAAGAAAACACAAAATTTTTACACTCGCTTGCATGGTTGATATAGAAGTTTGATCTCATAAAGGTGGCCTGGAGTAACCAGAACTAGAGTGTATTTATAATTGTTTTCTCTTTGACATTCAGTTTTCAATCTCCAAATAAAATACAGATTTAATTTTTTCAATTATTATGAATTAAGTTGTGTTTAGCATAGTGGTAGTATGGCTAATGAGTTATGGCAAGCTTAGCATGCTGATTGTTGTACATACCTTTCTATGAGTTCCTCATAAATGCAGCACAAGGGAAGCATTTTATAACAATCTTCAAACTAATGAAAAATTTGTATACATTCTGAGCTGAGCTGTAAAGTTGGAGAGATTACTCTCCACGTTGCTTCTGATGCATCCTTTTACCATGTAAATAATGGACAGTGCATGCAGTCCTATGTTATTTCAGCATTTGGTGATGGCTTTGCTCTTCGTGCACTTTTACTCTAGTTCTAATATTGACTTATTGGCTGCTAGTTATCACTTAGAGCCTAGAGTGGTATTTGTCATATGGGTACAGAGGTCTGTTGCACACAAACGATTACTGACATGCAAAGTATTTTTTGAAGTTTCGGCTATTTTTTTGCTGGTTTTACCATTTGATAGGAAAATGAAATGTAACTACAAAGAGGAATAAAACAGTAAAATGCCCAGCCAGGTTGCTTTATGTGCAGTAGAACAACCACAAAGAGAACAAGAAGATCTTTTTTGGCAATTGATGGGTATCATTTGAAGTACAGGAGATTTAGATCAAGATTTAAATGCAGTAGAAAGCAGAAAATTTTTGTCTTAAATTAAATGCAAGAGCCTGCTGGTGAAATTTACTCCAAATGGAATTTAGCTCATGCAGGAAAATAGCAAAAGGCCTTATTTATGTGAATAGGTCCTTAATGTGAGAGAAGTGATAATTATGATTTTCTTGATGGGAGCTTCTTTCACCTCAAGTGGACTACAAAAAGGTCAGCTCCAAACTGGATTAACTAGGAATAGGTGAATAGCATGACAACAAAGCCCAATACTAGAAGTTCAACAATTAAGGAATATGTTTACATGCAGGCTGTACGTTTTTGAACATGAAAGAATAGAATATTTTTAATTCCTCTTCCACTTAGTTTAAGACATGTAAGCTAAGTACCCCTATGGAGAGAAGGACTGTGTCTACACTGGCAAGTTATTTGGACCCATGGGAAGATATCTGTACAGAGGAGCATTTGGTACCCAGCTCATCTGTTTTATAGCTGTTATTTTCATTGCCTAATTCCATAATGACATTTCTTTCCTCTGCACCAGGTTATACAGGTACAGCAAAAAAATAAATTACAGAAATTGGTAAAGGATATGAATTTTCTAGAGTATGATGTATCTGCTGATCTGCATCATGTTCTCCTTGTCATTACTGCCAAGGTATCTTTGCAGTTCTCAAGTGAACTACATTCCTTTTCTTCATTAATTGGCATCCTGCAGCTATGAAAACAAGACGTTTTTAAATTTTGCCTGGGAGTTTTTAATTAATATTTATTATATGAAAATGCAGGATATGGGACAATATTTAAAAGACAAATTTGGGTTAATTTAGGACAAGAAAGAGACATTCTAGGGGGTAGGTACAATCCTGTTGTGCTTCCAGGTTTAGGGATCAGTGGCAATTCAGTCTCCGATGCATTTATTTGGAATGATTATGTAAGTCTACCTTGAGATCATATCCAAAAACCACTGTGGTATGTTTTGTGACCATTTCATTTGGAGCTGGACAAAGAGCAATGACGTATTACTCCCCCAGTGCGTCAGCCAGTAGGTTACAATGACTAAACTGCTGATTTGAAAAAGATTTGGAGTAATATTTTGCAGATGTGAATGGTTGTGTTCTTTCAGCTGAATTTTTTTAGAAATACTATTCCTAATTGCCATGTCAGTCACTCTCTCAAGAGTCTAGCTCTGAAATGTAATTTCGATTAATTTTTACATTATTTTGCCCAGAAAATCTCTAATACTGTTGTTAGAAATTTATAAAGCTCTTTATAAACTTACGTTAAGATTGTTTGTGTTCAGAGACCACTACACGTCATTCAAATGGGATGTATACAGACTGCAAAACTCTTTGCAGGTAAGTGCAAAAATATTACTATGCTAAAAACACTGGGAGTTCACAAAAGCAGAATGGGAGAACATTCATATTGCATGCTCAGTTTCATGCAGTCCAAAGTTATCAGATAACTAACTTTTTAATCAGGCCATATACATAAAAGGTGTATTTATTGAATCTGCTTGAAAAAATAAACACCCAGTCAGGTCATCTCTTGGGCCCTTAAGATATCTCAGGCTTCGGTTTGGTATACCTTCCCCTGTTCCCAGCATTCTCCGCCTTGTAGGTTTCCCCTGGTGCAAACCATCTCAAGGTAGATGGTTTCCCAGCTGAAACGCTTCCTGTGCAGAAGGGAAGCCACTAACTTCCTTTCCTTTCTAGAGAACCAAACTCTGCTCTGTATTACACTGAGGAAAATCCGTCTCTGATGGAGTTGCCTAGAAATGCAGCTGTGTAAGTGCAAGTATAGCTCTATTAGTCTGGGTTTACCCAGTAAAACGTCCTGTCCTGAGCTGTTGCTCGGAGGAGCAGAGTAGCAGCGCTGAAATCTGTGAGCTTCGGCAGGGCATTGTGTGGGAGCAGGCTGATCTTCTCAGACCACAGGGCAGGAACAAGACCTGCAAATAGAAAATGAGCTTTTATTAAGTCGTATTACTTAAAACCTTTAAATTCAGTGAGAAGTACTATCAGATGTGCCCTAAGTTCTGACCTTTCTGACATTGCACGTTAGGAGCACGTTTCTTGAGGGACACCTTTCTTCAGTAGGTGCTGAAAGAGAGAGAAAGTTTGAAATTGTGTTCTATTATCTTCCAAGAGGCTTAAATCAGCATCCCTGATGACCACTTAATTTTGCATTAATTATAAACTAATCTGTATTTGCTGTTATACCCCTGATTAGCACCATCTCATTTGGTGCTAATATGACCTCCGCAGAGCTCCTGAGTAATTCAGGATGAGAGCTGCATTTGTTAATCAGCTGCCGGGTTTGTCTTTCTAAAACAGCACAATTTCAGGCTGAGTACAGGCTTAGGAAGAACTATCCTGTCACATGTGAAAAACACAATCTCTGAAAAGCTCTTTCCCTTCTCTTTATTTTTCAAGTGGCAATTTTCAGTGGGAACTACAAGGTGGAAACAGGAAGCTATTTCAATCAGTAGCAACTTAACACTTTATTTTTTAATTATACCACATAAATACAGGGGAAGGGGTGGTTAGCACTCTCAGAGCAGAGGAGAAACACATGCTTTGCTCTGGCTTCTTTCCTGTTAACAGAAGGCAGCAACACCCTCCAGTGTGAAATGTGCAGAGGAGAAGCGTTACGCAGGGAGGTCTGGGGCTTTAGTGCTTCTGAAGTGGCTGTAGCACCTGGAGACAGAAGGAAAGAAAAATAATTCCTGGATTGTAGTTTGGCCAATAATGCCCAGGAGAAGAAATAATACAGGAGAGCCTGAAAACCTAGGTACAGTCTCGTATCTCTCTTAAGCTCTCTGCCAAGTCTCTAAGCAGTAGCAGCATGACTGGATCCTCTGTGTTATCTCCAGGGGATGAATTTATCCTCAGGCACCTACAGTTAACATCTCTTTTTATGGTCTGTGACCCTAGTGATGTTTCAGACATCGGTAGCTTGAGCTGTTTAGATCAGTGCTTCAGGGTAGACAGTTGTGAGAGCTTTTTCCTGGCTGGCTGCGTGCTCTGGGTTGTTTATGCCTTCAACCAGAGGCACAGTTTGTCCCACGGGGCTGAGCTTGTGCGTTAATCCTGCAAGAAGCTTCTGGCAGCTTTGCAGTGGGAGGAAGACTCTACAGTGTCTAACTAGTTGGCATCCTCTTCCAGGGTTTTTAAATACAGATAAAACTTCAAAAAGCTGGACTATGTATACAGAATGTGAGAGCAGCAGTCAACCCACATTGATGTGTCTGATTTCAGGGTCTGAGCGTGCTAACGTTGGGCTTCATGGAAATGGGCCTGCATCAGGGCAGCAGACTGAATTTCAGTGTTTCCTTGCAGCCGTAACAGAAAATATTACCACAAAGCTGCAAAAAATGCATGAGTACGTATACTGTCTCACAGCACTCAAAACCCCAAAGGAGCCCTTAGTTCCTGGGCTGCTTTGCCTTAGTTTGGTCTCTTATTTACCCTGTTCTTTGGATACTTACAGCAAAAGTATCATGATGAGTCCCAGTTGTTTACTTCCCTAACTGCCCTACTCCCTCTCACAGCTTGTACTTGAACACATTTCAGAGATGGTTAACTCTCTTGGTTGTCTACGAACTTGCACTTTATGGATCCAGTGACACCTGTGCAAGGGTGTCCCACTCAGAAGTGGTTTGATCAATGCTACTTTGCTTACAGATCCCAACCTTTTAACCCCTCTATCCTCTTATGCCCTCTCCACCCTGCTTAAGCAGCTGGATGAATTCATGGGAGCAAGGTAAAGAGGGTGAAGGTAGGAAAAGAGGCAGGAGGAAGAAGTTATGCATTTTTAAAACCATTTACCCCTTTACCTTTTATTATACAGAGCTACAGCTAAACTGAAAAAAAAAAAGGTGGGGTATTAACATTACTTCCTAAGCGTGCTAAGCAGATCTTTTATTTGTGCATCAAAAACCAGTAAAGCAAACATTACCTTGAAACATCAGATTGCCCTCTACGTGCTCTTTCTAGTACCTGGGATTTAGCTTAAAGCCGCGATTGTCAGCATCTGGAGAATCTCAGCTTTCATTTACAAGACTAAAGTGCATTTCTAGCTTTCATGAGTAATGGTGAAAAAAGCTTAAAAGCCTTTCAATTGGAAAGTTCTACAAAGTGAAAATATTTTTTTCCTATTAATCTCATGCTTTAAAATCTACCTTAAAAGCAGAACCTGTATTTTTAACAAACGGGGATTAAGTGTTGCCAACAGTATGACAGGCCCCCATATGGCAAGAAAACCTGCAAGCTCATCACACAGTAGCAGTTATAAAAGCTATTTAAGAAATGTTGTCTACAACACTTAAGTGTACTACATATCACTTCACTGAAAATTGTATACCTCACTGTCTTCAGTTACTGGGAGCTCTCCAGTGGTTTTGAATGATGCAACCCTGAAGTTTATCGTTGTCAAATGCTCTCAGAATAGGTCTGACTTTGACATTTATTCTGGCAAATTGTGTGAGTCGTCGGAAAGTATAATAGTTTATATCATTTATCTCTGTTACAGTAGCACAGCACTGTGCCACTGTAACATAACTAAAAGATGGAAGTTATTAGGCAGTTGAGCCCCATTTTTGTGGAAACAAAGCTGGGGAAGTAGATGCTAGAGAAACGCAATGTACCATTTGTGTGGTAACACTGGCAACTGCAACAGTTGGGAGCACAGTTGTTCTCTGCAGGTTTCGAAAAATAATTTTTATAAGTTAATACTTAAAATCCACCTCAGCTTTAAAGGATTGTCCAAGATAACAATGGATATGGACTGACCTTGTGAAAGGGACGCTCCCTGTACTCAGCAGGAAGGGCTCTGCACGGGGCTCAACACCCCGTTAAGGCAAATTAAGTGCCTTACCAAAGAAATATAATGTGTTCCCCTATACTTTTGCACTAATTAGAATCTAAAAATGTGCCATTACAAAAGAAACCGATTCAGTATACTGAATACTATATGATTCAAACAACACAATGAGCTAAAACATGCAGAATTTTGTGTTCAATCTCCTGAAAAGTTCTGTGCAAAATGAAATTCTGTAATGCCTATTGTCTTAATTTTCAGCTCATAACAGCAATAACAACCACAATATGTGGAGTTTCCTGGGAATTCATTTCCAGTGGGGGTCTGTTCAGTAAGACGCAAAGCAGCTTCATTTTCCTGTGACCATCAGACCTTAACAGGAGCTTGGTGAGTTTATTATTTTCATCTGTAACTTTGCATTTTCTGCCATGTGTTTTCAATAGCAAGTTTCTCCCAAGGACTTTGAATTTCAATTGCAAATAAAATGTTGACAATGCTTTTGGATATATATGTTGTAACACTTATCAGTGAGACATTAGATGGACCATTTCCCAGCAATAACAACATAATCACAGTTTAGCAGGATTCTTTTTTGCTATCTGCAGGCTAGATTATCTTTATTTTAAATTGATAACGAGGGCCAGGTGGCTGTTTATAAGGGCAAGATATGAATTACAAGCATATGTTTCCAAGGCAATGTTGGCCAGTGGCTGTTCAAGCATAAATTGCTTCCTATTACCACTTTTGATAGGAGGGACATGGTACAGTTCATCTCCATGGGAACAAAATGTGGCAGGACACCTTGATGATTGCTCTTTGCACTGTTTCCAGTAAGAAAAAGGCAATATATTTCTCCATCATGACACTACTAATTGATATTGCTGTGGGTAATTTTGTTGTGTTGCTGACCAAGGATTAGGAATCATCTCCCATACTGTTGTGTAGTATTCCCATAGAGGGCTACGTGCTTAGTATGGAAGATACAAGGAGGAACTGTAGAGTCAGTACAGGCCTACAGGATGGAAAAGTGACCACTTTGGAAAAAAAAAGCGGTCTTCCTTGGTGATTCTAGGGATAGCATCTCTCTAAACTTTAGTTTCCTTAGCTGCGAAACAGGTAAGATACAGGAAATCACTTCCTGATACCAATACTACTAATTATTATTATTAATAATCCTGAGATTATTTCATGGTTTCTCTTTGTTTCTAAAAGGAGAAGACAGAAGCTGATTACATTACGTTTAGAATTTTACTAAACCAGGAGAGAGAATATGGAAAGGAAAAATGGGAGAGAGTAGTTGCTTCCTGAAGGAAGAAGACTGTGTCTAAAAATCTGCCGTGTTATGGCAAAGCAGGAGCTGCTTCCTGCCTTTGTTTTAATGTGCTCTGGTTGATTTTATCTCTTTTTTTTTTTTCAAGGCATAGAAATAGTGGTCCAGTCAAAATTACTTGCTTACCATTTTCATATAATCCAAGAGGCTGCTTTTCTGATATCCTGTAGTATGCTGACTATGAATCTGTAGTTTAAATCAATTGCTTCAAGTATATGAGAAAGAAGGAATCAGATATAATCTGAAAACAAAGGACAAGTAAGTTCTTCTGCTAACATAACTTTAAGATTATAAATTTTTGGCAGAAGAGACCCATGACTGGTTTTTTTAACAAAAGCTCTGAAAAAATATATTTATTGTTTGGATTTGTCTCAATAAAATTAAACCACAGGTAGGGAGGAGGTAGAAGTTTACCCATTGTATTGTTTCATTACTTAATAGGTGATGTATGTTTAGTTCCCTAGACTTCTGATGAAGGCTTTAAGCTGATTCCAATGAGTCTTCTCAAAACTGACTATAGGTACGTAAGTCTGGGTGATTTTAAGATCTGTAGCAGCAGAGCAGAGAAATTACAGTGGACAAATATTTAAAAAAAATGAATGTTGTTTTGAACAAGGTAAAGATGGAGAATTGACCACACCTGCTTACCACCCAGATACTGTGCCAAGGACAAGCTCAGAGAGCTGGTATCGGGAACTTGCAGCACAGTGACACATTTAAGATTAATGTCTCACAGATTGCTAAAATAAACTAGCGTGGCTGTGCAGCACTGCATTTTATGTGGAAGAGTGCAGCATGGCTTTATGTAGATTGGGCCATGATAAGATTGTTAATAATCAGCTCATTTCAAAACAGTGTGCTGAGCAAGACGGAGAGTTCACCTTGTTTTCTGAAAATTAGAGGTTTGAAAGCTATATAAAATTGGTTCTGGTTTTGAAACTACCTCAGCAGTTATTAGTTTTCAAATTACTTTTTTGAGGGCAGCATGCACAGCTGCTGTATAAAGAAGCAGTCTTTATAGGTACATGGCATTTTTGAAAATCAGATTCCTTTTTTTCCCAAGTTCCCAAGGCCATTGTGGGGTTTGTGTTTAATTCGCTGGCATTAACAGCACAGCATATTTAATGCATTAGGGGACATAAGAAGGAAACTTATTGTTCTGCTTAAGACAGAAAGAAGGATGCAGTACGTGGGGCCCATTGAAACCAGTAGAGTCCCCTGGCTGGGTTTTGTAGGTGTTACCCAGCTACAGATCTTCAGGCATTACCACACGGGTTTTCCTGTAAATTTCAGAATACCAAGCCTGGTAGCTATTCTACAGGGGTGCCAGGTTGCAGAAAAAATATTTACTATCTTTCTTCCTTATTCTAGTATATTTGTTTTCCCTAACTCTCTGCCACATAACTAAGGAAAGTAAATCTAATGACTAAGTAATCTCTCATGTTGGATTATGTTTTAGAACTCTTATCAGCTTCCATTGAGTAAGTAAAATATGACTCATGGGAGAAGAACTGTTATGAAATGTGCATTTCTTTGAAAGTTTTGGTAAAATATACTAATTTATAAAGGTCTTATACATCTTAAGCCATTATTAGTCATGTTTTGCTCATGCCATAATTTCCCGAATGGACAGATAGTGTGTAGCTAGTGGGGCTTACTAGCTTTCCTGATTAATGTTTCCAATTCTTTATTTAATACTTTTTAAGTATAAACTGTTTTTTGTGGAAGAAATAGTACAAATCTGTGAAGATTCATCATGTTGTTCATGTATTCAAGTTGCATGTACATGTATTTGGAGGATGTATAAGGGCAGTTATACCACAGAACAGTATTAACCATTACAACTGTTGCAGAGTGGTCTAGAAACTGGATCTATATAAGAGTATGTTCTGGTAAGATAGATTCTCAAGAACTTGGGCACCTAATAATTTAAAATATTACTTCCCAAAATCTGGATCCATTAAGTTTAATCTTGCAGCTGCAGGAATTTCTTAGAGCTATAGGTACCCCAGAGGTCTGCTGAATTACCCATGTCTTGATGGTGCTGAATTGCCTCGTATTTTACCTACCAGGTAGTATCTATTCCACATTTTATACACTTAACACCAGTTCTTTTCATGTACCTCATTTGGACTACAGAAGGAAATAGTTTCAACCAGTGGGATTAGAGGTTTTGTAAAATGATGAACCTGCACTCAAAGCTTTGCTGCATATCAGGTAGCTAAAGGACTTGAAGACAGATTGTTTATAATATACATTTGTGAGTGTTACTTGATTATTTGCTTAAAAGGACGCTGATATCTCTTCAATTTGGTGTTTAGTTGTGGATTTTTTTGGGAGGGGAGACAGACCATGCTCAGCAGTTTTAACTGCAGGACGAGACTTGCAGTAGTGAATGGAAGTGGATTTAAGTTACTTCTAAAGGGGATCCTAAGTATTTCTCCTCCTTTGGTATTTTCTCTTAGCTAGGTCAGCTGCCTGATACCAGACATCTCTTTCTTTTTTGAACAAGGAGCCTAAAGATGTTAGCTTACAGCTGTGAATTCTGCTGGGTAAAAAGACACTATGGTTCGGGATCATGAAAAATCTTAGGTAGTTTTAGTAAAATGCAAATGAAAAGTAGAAAACCATTCTATCCTCAAGAGCCCCCAGTGTAAACTGGCAAAAGAGAAAAGCTGTGAAGCAGAGGTATTTCTTTCTTACAGGTGAGGGACTGGTGAGGTGTTGGCTTGCTGAGGTTCATAAAACAAACCTCAGCCAGGATCAAACATAAATGTCCTTATAGTAGAAGGCATCAGAACCAGAAGGAATTTACTCACGAGATCCCAATCTTTATTGCTGGGAAATCAGAGGACCAAAACATTTGGTTTCTTTTTCACTTGAAAATGTAATCCATTTGAAGATTTCTGTGCATGTATACCGATTTTTCTAGGATCCATCTCTGACCAAGTGAGGATCAGCTGCACTCTACATGCAAAAGAGACCAGATGCTCACAGAAACCTTGAGCGTACACGCAACTAGAAAGTGATGTTAACATAAGGTAAATACATGAGATACAGAGATGGGAAACAAAGTTCAGAATTCTGATTATCAGGTCAGACTCTATATGTAATGTGCTTCCCCAATTAACAGGAGCACCTTTCCTTCTACAAGGGTCACTGGTGGTTATATGCCATTTTTGCTTTTTTAAAACAAGAAAAAATTGTTAGAATATTATTTAGAATCACTGAAAGTTTCTTTAAGTTTTTATACACTTTGTATGTGTCTACAAATCTGGAGTTATCTGTTACGTCTAGATTGTTTTTTCTCCAACTTTGCCTTTCTATTCCTATAAAAGAAAAAGAAATTTCCCAACTCTTAAAATTGTTCTCAGTATTTGCATAACAAGTGTGTAATCAAAACTGAAAAGGCTCATTCATGCGCTCATTATCCAGTCACCACTTCAGTGGTGCCATTTAACAAACATGACACTGTATAAAGGGGACTTGTGTGAACTGCTCTTTCATTTCACTTTGAAGCAGAAGGGTAAGTTGAATTTCCTTTTAATAAATGACAAGGAACTTCAGCTAGAAGGCAAACCTGCTCCTTTTCACTTCCATGGTCATATTTACATTTTAAAATTAAGTTTTCCTTTATTAGTATTTTTTTTTACGTTGCTTGTATTAGCAATTTTAGTAGATGAGGAGATGCCTGAAGGACACCAGATTGTAATGACTGATGAGGTCATTAAAAGTGGATTAAAACTGAAGAGTGGGGTTTTTTTGCTATATAACTGATCAGGACTCTGACTCTGCATCATAATCCAATTATGAGCTGGATGCAGTAGTCCATTCAAATCTAATTCCCTGAATGATCAGCACTAGACGAAGAGTACCTGTTGTAATTGCATTTCCTTATCTCAGGGATGTAAGTGTTCCTAGCCACCTAAGGTAGCTTTCTGTTGGAGACTTTAATAACCTGCTCTCTGAGCCACTGGCCAGAAATGTCAGAGGTGTCTGCTGGCCTTTAATGGAGTAAAGGAAAACAACTTGAGACACCTCAGATTTAACGCACGAAACTCAGCAGCGCTTTTAATGCAGCACGTGTGTTCTCAGGTGGATTTGAAGTTTCCATTTGTTAAAGTGGAAATTCTTGACCATAAGGAATAGACAATGCTATTACTTGAACAGATTCTATATACAGCAAAATGCTGAAATTTGACATAATTGAATATTCTTATGTTCAAGGGTATGTCCCACTGAATTGATCTTGATGATACATTCCTCTAGAAAAACAAGGGAACTTTGCCCTTAAAAAGAGTCGGTATTGATGCAGATTTAGAATAATGTAAAAAGCCTTCTGTGATACAGTCAGTCTGAAAGATGTGAACAATACTTTTTTCAAAAAAGCTTATACTAGTTTTAGTGTATCCATTTTAAAAATGGTAATAATAACAAACTGATATTATTATGTGCTAATTAAATGATCTTGTAAATTCTGAATTTTTGTAAGGATGGAATTTTTTAAGAGAGCATAGTGCACGATCCTCTCTCGTGCCAAAAAACAGGGAAGTCACGGGTATTAAGTTATGTGTTTTGTACGAGAGCGAACCCATCAGAGTCATCTCATTAGAAAGGGATACCCATTCTGGCATCTTGAACTTTTCTTTGTCTCTCTCGTTATTTTAACTGAATGATGCCAATAACTGGATATGTCCATCCCATAGTGTCTCACAGTCCATCAGTTAAGGTTTTATAACTGCATGGCATTACCAGTGCTGCCTACCCACAATATATAGCTTCAGAGGGCTTTTTACTCATGATATCTCAGCACTGCAATTATAACCCTACTTAATGTTATATCTGAAAGGATAAAATAAGATTAATAGGTCTATTGCCAACCTGCAAAAATGTATTTTCTACAAGACTAACTCTGACATTTTCAAGCTTGTGGAATTTTGTTCAAAACCAGACAGGAATGTCAATTGAGCTATAAAATTTTGCCCTTGTGTAAAACACTCTATCAGTCTGCTTATTTCAAATAAATGTGCTTGAATAGTAGTGCGCTTAAAGAGATTGCTAACTAGCTCCAAACCATCAGGGGAGGTCGGACTAGATGACCTTTGAAGGTCCCTTCGGCCCAGATGATTCTATGATTCTACGATCACAACAATCAGTGTAACAGATTGTGCCTTGCAGGTTGGTAACGTATGCATCTGTGTTTCATTGAGTGATTATAGCCCTTACAGGCAACTAATGGCTTAAGTGTGATCGGTTACATCTGAGCCCATCATTTCTCAAGGATTAATCCAACAAATAGTCAGTGATAGCAAAAAGGATGATTTGTCTTCACTACTCCCAAGTATGTAGCTGTCATTCCGTAATGAGCATACCAATCTGTATCAGTCTAAAACCAGTTTGGTGTGTAAGCTATGCAATGATAGCAAAATAAATCTGGGAAATTTCTCATTTAAACAAGGAAAGAATGTAAATTACAAGAAGGGAAAGGAGGGAAATTGTTCAGTTATATCAGGCAATGCTTACAATTTCTTACGGAATCACTGCCTGACAAATATGTGGGTTTTTTTACAGCTGGCCTGAGCAATCATGTTGTCTTACTCATCCTACATGCTTGCAGCAGTGGCTGCTTTGCTAGTGACTTGCCATGCGCTGCCTAAATGTCCAGGAGTTCCTGAGCTACCTGGTACCCCTGGACTGCCTGGAAAAGATGGTCTGAAAGGACAGGCACACCTAGCAGGTAAGTAAACTTCCCTTTTTTGCAACAAATCCTTGTTGTGAAGGCCGCATGAATAAAACCAGTTAATACAGAAGGAACGTGTCCTTAAGGAAGCAGCTGCATTAAGCAGAAAAGGAAAAAATGAATGGAGGAAATGGTCAGTTTATTATTTTTTTCTAAAAGATAAGCCTCTCTCAAAGGAAAAGTGCTTTTCCTTTGACTTTCCAAAGGGAATTGCTTCTTTCGCAGCAGAAGTTTTTTTCTTTTTTTTAAGTATGAAGACAATTTTATTCCAGTGTTTACATGTGTAATTACACGGCTTCTGGCATGTTTCTCTAGTATTCAAAGGTGGTATGTGCAGAAGTGGTCTGGTGAGGAACACACTTTGCACCGTGTAATTTTCTTTCTATGTAGACACGCTTTCTCCAGGCCCATTACCAAGGCTGAAGCACTGTTAAAATTATTCATAGATATAACATATTTCAGTTTGAGATTAAGTTCTATTTTATCCTGAAGTTCCCAGGATATGCATACATTTGAAAGAAAAATATGCTTCTTTTCCAGGTCTCATAGGACCCTCTGGAAGCTTCCTGGGGCCTCTTAGAAGAGATCGTCTTCCTTGGTCGCAAGGTGAGAAAAGAGAAAAAGGGGATATTGGACCACCGTGTGAAAGAGGCTGATGTCCATGTAATGTTCCGTCAGTCAAATGGACTCTCTTTATTGGGTCAAATAGGTGGGTTTTACTGACTGTGAAGTGCAGTAAGAGCTCCAGCATTGCCTCTTGGAGGAGGGAGATATAGCAATATTTTGTGCTTCTACGCTGCCATCTGTTTTAATTGTGGGAAGCCGATTATGGAAGCACACTAGTAACTTTATTCTACATGTAGGACCTGTGTTACCCATGGAAATTCGTATGAAAAAAACCACATCTACCTTTACAGTGAGTTCCCATCTTTAGCAAGCAGTGCTGGCTGGACTCTATTACACACAGGCTATGCAGAGACTCTCCTTTACCAGTGTTTATGGTTTCCACTAAAATAAGAGCCCACTGTAAAAACACAAAGTATCCCCCCAGCAGATAAAAAAGAAAATGGTATGGTGCCACAGAACTGTTCCATCTCAAAAATCTCCCTTGTGCCTGTTCACTAATGATTATTAGAATAAAACAAATTCTCTTTGGCAAAGCCGCTTTCACAGAAATGACAAGCATAAGGCTGAAGACTAGAAAAAATCATTTGCTTCTTTGCAGAGGGGAATTACCAGCATTTCAGAGGATTGAAGGATTTTGTTTGTTTGCTTTAATATAGGTTAACGACACTGTGAGACTGTGTGAAAAAATACCAGGAAAATATTTATTTTGCACCAGATGATGTTAAAAAAAATACACTGCGTGCTACTTAGTTTTGGTAAATGATTAGTTTTATCCAAGGAATTGTTCCTATCAGCACAGTCTAGTTTTGCTTGATTGTGTAATTTCTATTTTTGTCTATGTAGGTGTACCTGTTTCGCTGGACACTGAACTCCACAATGTTCTAGTAAATTTGAAACATCGACTTTGCAGACTTGAAGGCGGTAATTTTTCCCATTTTTACTTTTTCAGCTCACAATCATTTTTAAGTGCAATAGGAGAAATTAGTTATAGAATCATGAGTTGCAGGAAAGAAATCGCACTTGAAAATGGTACTACGTCACAAAACTCCATTTTCTCATCCAAAGTAGGGGAGATCAGGGCTCATTTTTCCTGGAGAAGCAAATTTCTCACAGAACACTAAGGTGCATTCATTCAAATCTGATTTATTTAAAAAATACTCTGATGTTGCACTTTCCACGTGGATTCATGGGAACTCCTCAGCTTTGTATCACGTTGCTAGCGTTTTTATCTATCCGCAGCCAAACTTGTTAAAAGTGGTAAATTTTTTTTGTACTGAGAAGGAATTCACAGAAATTATCATTCTCTATTTCGCTTGCTCAAATTTGGAGCAGATTGATCCTCTTTAGAGACTACATACAATATATAATAAGGGCTGATAGTGTATGCAGCAAATGTTAGTGGGGCATCCTTGTCTTGGAGAAGACAAGAAGAAATGATCGCAAACAGCATAACAATATACTTAGTGAACAACTACTGAATTGGAAAAATTTTGAAGATATTAATTCCTCTTCATCCTTTACTCTCATTCTTCCCCTCTATTCCCTCCTCTGTTCCTCTTACAACTTTTCATTTTCTCTTCATCTCTTGATTTCTCTTTTTTTGCTTCCTCATCAATATGCCATAGGAAATTTAAAAAGCTAACTAGGTTTTTTCTTTTCACGTTTTAGTGCTTGCTTTGAATGGGAAAATAAAGGAAGTAGGAGAGAAAATATTTGCCAGCAATGGGAAGGAAGTGGATTTTGCATCTGCACTAGAATCTTGTGAAGAGGCTGGAGGAACTCTTGCAACTCCCATGAATGAGGAGGAGAATAATGCTATTTTGGGTATTGTGAAACAGTATAACCGATATGCTTACTTGGGCATTAAAGAGGGTCAGGCTTCAGGTCAATTTCAGTGTATAAATGGCATGCCTCTGAATTACACCAAGTGGCACAAATATGAGCCTAATGGCAAAGGGACAGAAAAATGTGTGGAGATGTACACCGATGGGAGCTGGAAGGACAGAAAATGCAACCTGTATCGCCTCACAGTCTGTGAATTTTAAAGAGTGGCCCTTCAGCCACCTGAGAGTATGGAGGCAACGAAATATCTATGTCTCAGGTTTATGCAATATCTGCAATTATTCTATGTCGGGAAATCTAAAATTAATCATAGTACAGTATTTTTTATCCGTAAGAAAATGCCAAATGTAGTAGGTGATTAAATTAAATAAAATTTGCCTAATCTGATGTGTTTATTTTTTCTGGGAGTTTGAGAATTGCTCAGGATTAGTTTTTTGTGGCAGATTGTCTCTCTGCCTTTGTGAAAATTGGAAGACAATTCCAAGGTTTGACTTAGGTTATTGGAAAAGCCTGAAGTTAAAATTGCCCATGACTACATATTGGAAGCATTTTCAAGCATTTAATAGTTTCTGCCTTAAAAGAGGTATGCAGAGGTTGAGTTCACTGAAGCAATTATGGTCTCAGGTTCTGTATGTCTCTTTGAACTATCGGGGTGGTATTTCATATTGAAGCATGAATTCAATATTTCATATTGAAGCTGGTTCACTCAGCATCCATATTTAACCTTTATTTTATAAAAAAATTAACAGTACCAGTTAAAATTAATTTTCTTAGATTCAGAAGCTACTCTCTATAAAACACTAAGATAAATATTGCATTAGATCCATGTAGGCATAGAAATATGTGTATAAAATACTAAAGATTGTGGTTTTTTGCTAGAACGCTTCATTCTCTCATAAAACTATGACCAATGTAGTGTCAGAATGCCACCTGTCTTATCCCAAACCACTGAGCCATCACATGCTATTTTGGGGGAGCAGGTAAGATTGGAAGTTCAGTCAGTTCAAACACAAACTGTTTCTCTGCTAATGTCATGCCAAGCAAGCACACAGTCAAACCATGATTCAAATCTGCTAGGATCAAGAAACGTCTTTTCACAAAAATCTTTTCACTGCCACTCCATTTGGGTAGCTGGCGAGCAGTGGGTACTCAGTAAAATACCGTAAGTAGCAAATTCCCACACACTAACCTTGCAGTGAGGAAGTCCTGGGGCCATCCATTATCGTTTTCACACCACCTGGTGGAAAAAAAAAAAAAAAGAGGAAGCACTGGAGTTAAAATACGTGCATAAATTACTTCATCTTCTCCTCCTCCCCTACACTTGGCTCTGTGCAGAGAGCCCATAGGAACCTGGACTTGACTCTGAGCGGTGTTGTCCTTTGTCCATGGCCTGCACTGAGGAAGAGATGTGATCTATTCAAAGGGTCATCTCAAGCCCTGTCAAGAAGGAAAGCTTTAGTGTCTCCAGACGCAGGAGGTAAGGGGCTACTTTTGGCAGCGGAGGGATCCATGTCCAGCATTGCGTACAGCGCTCCAGCTGACAAGGAATTTGAATTGGGAAAAATACACCCAGTACCATGTTGGATAGATTTCAAAGTGTGATGCCACTTTACAAAATAGCTTCCTTGGAGACCTATGACCATGATGCCATTTTGGCCAGAACTTTCAAATGGGAAGGGAATAGATCACGCCGTGACAAAAATTCTGACCCTCAGGTTACTTTGAGAAAAGATAAGGCTAAATTGATAACTTTTAATTTTCCTAGGCCTAGCTTTGACCAGCTGCACTAAATCTGCTAGAAGAAGTTGAAGGTTTACCTAAAACTACCTCTACCTTCTGTGTTTTAACTATTAGTATTTTAATGAGTAAACCTTGTTAGCCATTTTTGAGTCTTTCATCCATACAGATTTTTTGTTACAGCAAGATGATTACCTGGCAAAAGATGGCATCATGTTGGAGAAAGATGAAAAAAACCACCCAAATAATCACTCTACTGACGTGAACTTTTATTATCTACACCAAATTCACATATTCATTTACACAGATCTCCACCTAGGTTTGGAGTATCCTATTTCTTTAGTTAATCAACAATTTCTTTCCACTGCATTTGTGTTTAGAAAATGACTATAAAAACCTCTTGTTAAAATCCTGAATGTGTAAAATCTTACAAATGGCTTAACACAACATATCACCTATCTATCTCTAAACAGATTCAAGACAGTTGGCTACTTTTTATCCAGTTAAGGGAAATAAGATAATTTTCTCAGTCAAAAGCTAATTTTTATTACATCAATAAGCAAAACGTCTAGGCTAGGTCTCAGAGTCCAATTTCTTTCTACTTAAGTCATTACTATTAGAAAAAAACAAAACAAAAGACCAAACAAATGAAACACATATGCTGTTTAAAAATAAAAATACCTCAGATCCAGTCAAAGAACTGCTAGGCAGCACTTCCCCCTTTATGGTTCACACTCAGATCTGTAATATCTCAGGTAATTGAATGAAACTCCTCAGTTATTTTCACGAAATATCTTCATATAACATCATACTCAGCTCTTCTCTTGCTATGCTCTAGCCTTCCCCTTATTCCACTCTGAAGCAGCTCTCCTTGTTCTGTGTCATCATCTTGACTATGCCTTGTATAAAACTGAAAATATCAAGGGGACATCTGCCGGTTTCCCACCTTCTTTGTAAAAAACTGCATCCACCTTCTTTTGTGTGGAGTTCTATGTCCTAATTTTGATGAAATTCAGAGGGAAAAAAAACTCCAGTATCATATATATGGAAGAAATAAAATTCCCCAGTAAATGCAATGTTCTACAGACAGGCTTGGAATGCATTTGTGTTTCATGGGATTTGTACGTGGTAATAAAAATCCTGGTGAAGGTACGTACTCAGTAGAATGTTATTTGATTATTCTTTGCAGTTCCCCAAAGGAAGAGAAAAGTCTCCAGAAATCATTATGTTGTTCTTTTAGATGTTGGGTTTTTTTTTTTTTTTTTTTGGGGGGGGGGGGGG
>JAOXJK010000002.1:12429626-12439668 GCA_025774025.1 Xenus cinereus | reverse complement strand
AGCCTCCTCTTCTCCAAACTAAACATGCCCAGTTCCCTCAGCCTTTCCTCATAGGACTTGTTCTCCAGACCCCTCACTAGCTTGATGGCTCTCCTCTGGACACGCTCAATGTCCTTCCTGTAGTGAGGGGCCCAAAACTGAACACAGTACTCGAGGTGAGGCCTCACCAGTGGTAGCTAAAATCTCAAAGCAAGCAAATATTGCTCACCCTCCCTGAAACTGCTCCTCTGGTAACCCTGACAGCAGGCAGCTCCGGAACCAGCAGTCTTGGCCTGGAAAGCAGATTGGTTTGGCATTTGGTCACCTAATTTATTTCCAAAATCTGAATGGAAGGGCAGCACAGCATCATCTGATTTGTAGAAAGACAGGATTACCCAATGCTAGCAACTCTTTACTTCAAAGTTATTTTCTAAAACATTTGTGAACTTTTAAAAGCCTAATCCACTCTATCCTAACCTCAAATACTAGCTGTGCCTTGTAAGACTGCCACCATTCACTGTGTATTTACCTGTACTTGTGCAGGTACTGGACCAGCCAACTTGCTGACAAAGCCAAACCGTGCGAGGTTCAATTTTCAGTCAATGGAGAGCACCACTTCCAAAGGTGAGAATAACGATACCACCACCAGGATTTAGTAAGATTAAAATCATATTAATCTTAAAATCTAGTGAAAAACAGGATAAGCAAATTTCTTGCAAAGAAACTCAAAAAGAAGCTTGGTTTTGGGGGAGAAAATGTTACTGATGCTGCCTTGTACAGTGGAATTTTTTTTTGCCTCAAAACAAATGTTCAGATTTTTTTTTAATTCTAGAAAAACTATCACAAAAATTATTTTTAGTAATCATTATTTCCTGTATAAATATCCTAGTTCATATTTTCTGTGTTTTGTAAGAATTTAAAAAAAATATAATCTATTGCCAGTTAGGTGACTGTGAGATCTAAAGGAACATGCTTGAAGCCTGAACTTAGGTTTCAGTAGGTGCAAACTTGCACTCCTTTGGCTATCTCCATTGCAAGACAGATAGTTGCACAGATTTCAGTGTCCCCACCAAAAGGTTTTTTAACCCAGGCCAGTTTGGCCTTCACATCTTTCGTTGTCATCATACAAGTGCAGTACTCTGTACTGATAAGAGGGTCGTTTCTCAGGAGCTGTGGAGCCACCTCCACAGCAGAGAGGAGCAGAGCCAGAGATGGCTTTGCAAAGCCCTGAAGGAGCTTCTATGTGTTTTTTACTTCATGTAATAGACACTGCAGCAGCCTGACTGTAGTTGTGATTTTTTGAACTTTTAAATAAAGTTAAGCTTGTAAGTAGCAAGTGGGTTGTTGAACGTACGTGGTTGGATGAGAGCTGGGGGCAGGAACCCCTTCGATCTGCAATAACCTTAGCATCAGCCCTCATGCTCTGAAGGCTGCATGTGCTACTCAGATTCTGACTGGTTATTATCAGATTACTCACTTCTGGGTAAGTAAGATGATTTACAAGGAAAGCCCAACTCGTTTCCTGGCAAGAAAAGGGCCGTCATTTTTCACTACAAGTGACTGTCTCCTAAAGCAGCTTGTGCGTGTGTGAACAGCCAGCTACTGTTCTGCTGATCCTGAGCAAACTGTGGTCAAGGCAGCACCGCTTCATCCTTTCTTTGGAAAGGATCGTGCCACTTTAAGAGCACCAAGTGGGAGGTGATACAGGCACCGCTGTACAAACAAGTACCTGTGCGGGCTGTTGCGCTCACCTGAGCCTCGCAGAGCCGAGGGGACGCTGCCCTCACCTTCCCTGGTTTGTCTGGCAGGTTGAACACCACCTTCTCTAACACGGGCTCTGGCTCCCTGACAGCAGAGGATGGACGCCCAGACAAAGCCACTTGATTTTACCTGCAAGGCACCTTGAGGACGCCGAGCAGGTAAGAGTGGACAGAAAAGAGCCGAATGACTGCAGGACCATGTGAGCTTTAGAGAAAGCCAGAATTTATTTCAGGTAGTCAAGCTGAGAGCGATGCAAACATTCAACTCAAATTCAACCCCTTGCTGGCCTTTCTGCAAAAATAAGGGGATAGCTAAATTATTTCTAATTTGGTTACAAGGTTGTCAGCAGCGAAGGGATGAAGAGGAAAATACAGAGTTGCTAGTCATGTAATTTAAGTTTACTAGTATCAAACTGGTTTGCTAAATGGTTATAGGACTATGTCTGCAAGAGCACCACATGAAGCAATCCCTCATTTTTAAATTTAGCAGACCACCAGCTTGTATAAGTTTATTCAAAAATCTAAATATGTCAGAATAGGAAAAGTCTATTTGACTTACAGGTGTATAACATCCCTCTCTGCAATACATTCAAGAGTCAGAAAGCTTAGACGTATGCCAGGAACTCTAAGATAACACATAAAAACACCTTATTAGATTAAATAGAAAAATCAGACTGTACATGTCTAGAAAAAGTGATTTATGCATACTTTAATAGTAGCAGAGAAACGCTTCTGTTGCATTTTAACTTTTCTGGTAGTCAGCTCCTCACTTTGGAAGTGAGGTGAAATATACTGCGACTATACCAGTAAAATCCCAGCAGTCTGCTCTACTGCTTTTGCATTATTAAATAAGCTGTCTTCATACCTTTCTTTTTAACATCTCCCAAATTTTATACCTCTGGTTCCTGCACCCAAACTTCATTGGTTTTTTTTAATTCTTTAAGCAAGATTTGTGTCCTAGATTTGCAGCTAGAAATGCACGTGGAGACTTGATTCCCAGAAAGCTAAATGTATACAGGTTTTACTTAAAAGTAATCAGACTAAACTACAGCATGCTTTATAAATGCCGAAATCCTTTTACAAATAAATACTGAAATATTTATAATTAGCACTGTATCCAGTTGTTACTTGTAGAGGAGACATTTATAATACAAATTCAGTAATATTTCTTTTAATATTTTATGATTCTGAACATTTTCATAACACTATTTTGGTTTGAAAGGTTTGGCCCTCTAGGGATCAAAGCAGTGTTATTAGATCTTTCTGAAGTATTACATAGTCGAAATACAGCCTTTTCTGTAAGGTACTAAACTCCTAATTTCATTTTTGGTATTCACAGGAGTTTTAAGTGACACTTTCAACTTGCAGTAATAGTTATCTCTATCATCACCCTCATTTTGAGACAATCACTGTGCAAGAAATCCAGGTCTCAGAACTTTTCACATTCCTACTGTTTGCTACCTCTGCTTACAAAACACAGTTGCAGAAGCAGCACAGGAATTCACCTTTCATGCTGTTACAAGGCACACTGCGGGCATTGCAGCAGTGATGACCTCTTCAGAAAACTAGTCTATACATGTGTAATTATCTTTAAATATTAATAGGAAGTCGGCGGTTACGTTAGAGAGCAAGTACACAGTTAACACTCACTTTCCCTACTTGGAAGGCTAAAGAATGAAATCACTGACTGAGCAGAACAGGAGGCAGAACAAGTTCATTGCTATTCCCAGTTTAGCCCTTTTGACTTGTTCTTCCATTAAAATAAGTACATGTTTGGGAGAAGAGGTGTTCACACCTCTGCAAAACAGCAAGTGTTCTGCAGTCCCAGTTGTGCTAAAGCAACTGAGTAGATCTGTGTACCTAACTGGGCAGCTCTCACATCTAGATAATAAAACCCCTCCCCACATAAAGAGCCATAAGCCCTGTTTGTACAAGATACCAGAACCTCAGTATCACATATCTAGTTTTATCTGTTATACTAAATTGGCATATTAAAGTGGAATTGCTGACCTGCTAAACTATCAAAAATGATTGTCTAAAGAGATAACTAATATTCAGTCATTAACATTTCAGATACATTGTTTTGTTTAGTAGAATTAATTGTGTTTTTTCATCCAGTCCAACTGTATTAATCTCCACCAGGCAAACTAGTGATTGATCACTGTTGCTTGATTATGCAAAGATAAGTCTGTGAGGAAGATGTTCCAAAAAGCCCCAATACAACTATGTTTTGTAGAAGTTCTTTTGTACTGTCTGCTCCAGCTTCAGTCTGTTTCAGTGATAATGAAAATCCAAGCTTATGCTGAATAGGAACCCTTCTTTTAGGGATGGAGAAGGAAAAGGGAAGGACTGATTCTCAAATATGACAGATATATAAGTATAGTACATATACAATATTATATCAATAGTCCAATGGATGGCCTAGAGCTCTTGTAGAAAATTTGTCCTGGGTGATCGGTCTTTCTTAAAGCCACAATCATTTTCTTTGATGTAGGAACCATTTTCCTCTTCCCTCCTCCTTCCCCCCCCAAGTGGAATGTGGCAGAGCCCATCAAACAAATTCGGATTACTTCACAAGACACGTGATAAACACCAATACCCTGCTACCTGCTTCAAGGACAGCAGCAAAACCAAGCCTCCTGATATGTGTTTCCAGGCAGGTATTTGCAAGTGATACTTACTGCTGAGATCCATATGCCTACATTTGTCAGTATTTTCTTGCCTATGAAAACATCTGGGGTAGGAACCGATGCTGTTGCCAAGAGTTTCAAGTAACAGTAGAAACACAAATCTTAGAGCAGGCCACCCAGCACAAAATTAAACACTGAATTCACCTGTTTGGACATTAGTCAAGGGTCTAATTTCCTTGATGTGCTTCCATAAATATTCAGTCACACAAGCCTATAAGCAAGTGTCAGCCTGGGGCATGTTTATGCTTGCTTTACAAATATTTAGCAGCAAAGCTTTTACCCAGCAAGAGCACTTAGTAATTCACCAGTGAGGAATTTGTTCTGTTGCGGGTGCTGAGGTTCTTACCTGCCTGAAGTCATCCAACTCCAGAAATTGTTGAAGAGTCACACAAAATCAGTTCTTTCCAAAAGCATGTAAATACGGGTGTAAACCTGAAACGCTGTGTTGAGGGAGATGAAGGATTGCAGCTTTTCTGTTGGAACTGAAGATGAAAAAAGGCAAACAGTCTTTGCCCACATTGCTTGTTTGCTTCCAACTGAGTGTCTTTTGCTCTCAGTTGCTTTTTGATTTATATTAAATGCTGCAGTTACTAATTAGAATATCCTAATAGAAACGAGAGAAAATATAAATCAATTCACTGATATGAAACAGGCCTTGCAGACTTTGATCCGTTCTGCCTTTTGGTGGCTACACTTAGGAATTTCCTAGGGTAATTTTTTAAAACTTGTTTTTCTGTTCCCTGAGGGTAGCCAGTGGTACTAGGCCTGTGACCTTTCCAAGTAGGCATTAAAAATTACTACATGATAGACAATTATTCTGAAGTTTGCAGGAGGACAAATTATATAGACAGGTGCCAATTCAGATGCCAGATCATCTTTCTGCCCCGTGCAAAACATCTTCGGAGGAACCACAACTGAGACCAAGTAACAGGCTGGGTGGCCACCACCTCCCACAAGCATCCTGCTGGGAGACCTTCTCATGTTGCAATGACCCCTCTGAGCTTCAGAAGGCTGTCCTAAAGCTTACACTGCTTCTGTAGACAGCAAACCAGCCTTCTTGGCATAACAGTATCGCTACCCTCAGCATCTGGCCCCATGAGACACTGAGCTGCACCCCGTCCATCAGTGCACTGGAAGAGAGCAGCTCATGCCAAAGGGTGAATCACCCCACCTGCCTATATGTGGTTTGCTTTTTCCTAATGATCTAAAGTTAAGACTTCAAACCAAACGGTCAAGCAACATTTTCTAGCTTTTCTATATTGCAGCAGACTGTAAGCTGGCAGACGAGTACATCAGCTAAATACGCTATACTGCTAGTCTTTTGTTTCCTGCTTATAGGCCTCTGAAGCAATTGTGTGCCGTGATATTACGATTCATAAATAGATCTGTGCTACGATAAGGGGAGCAGTGAAGCATTCCACAATCTAAGACATACATTTTTACAAGGCCTACTTTAGATATCATTAAACATACGCAGTTAATGAAGCATACCAGCCTCATTTCCAGAGTTATGTAACAAGGTTATAATTTTGTTCTCTGTAGGATGCAAGGATAGAATTGTGATTTTTTTGTTTTTTCCTCTATGATAGGATGACCCATTCTTTAGGGCCCAAAAAGATATTCTATCAACTATAGTTCAGGGAAAAAAAAAACCAACACTTTAATTTGTGTAGCTTCACTCAAATCATAGAATGGTTTTGGTTGGAAGGGACCTTAAAAGAATTCCAACCCCCCTGCCATGGCAGGGACACCTCCCACTAGACCAGGTCACTCAAAGCCCCATCCAGCCTGGACTTGAACACCTCCAGGGATGGTGCCCACAGCTTCTCTGGGCAACCTGTTCCAGTGCCTCACCACCCTCACAGTAAAGAATTCCTTCCCAATATCTAATCTAAATCTCCCCTCTTTCAGTTTAAAAGCATTACCCCTCATCCTATCACTCCCCTCCCTGATGAAGAGTCCCTCCCCATCTCTCCTGTAGGCCCCCTTAAGGTACTAGAAGGCTGTTGTAAGGTCTCCCTGGAGCCTTCTCTTCTCCAGGCTGAACAACCCCAGCTCCCTCAGACTGTCCTCATAAGAGAGGTGCTCCAGCCCTCTCACCATCTATGTGACCCGTAATCTTAAATGGAACTGGAAATAGAAGGTACAACCAGAAATCACACTTCTCTTCACCTTTTTCCCCCTCCTCAACTGCCTTCATTATTGTATACGTCTCTAAAGTTATTTAATACATTCCACTTATTGCCTTCAGCTGCAACCCTTGCAGAGGCTTTACTCTTCTACCCAGTTGTTAAATTTACAGGACTGATCTAGTACATCCTTCACTGCAAAATATTTTGTGGTTTAGAGACCAGATTTTATATGCTCACGCATTCACTGATGAAGATTTTAGTTGAGATAAAGAACTTGCAGATCTCCAGTGACAGATGTTTATTTATGCTGAAAGAAACACCATGGCTTTTGTAGTTCTAGAGCCGTGTTTTGCTTATTGCTATTTTAATTCATTCATACCCTCCTGTAATCAAACCTTGGAGGTTTAGAGAGTTGGCAGGGACACTGGCTCTTTGGAAAGATTATTCAATCGCACCACCTGTGTATATCAAACCCCATCAATGTGAGAAACACCTCGTTAACTGAGCAGCAGTCCCAGGTCTTTCACAGCTGTGCTGAATGAAACCCAGGCACACAACACTGAGAAGGGTTATTTGAGTCAGGGACTCCAGCCTCTGTACTGCTGGTTGCACAGCACCACAGTTTAGCACACTCACTTGTCTGTGCCCCTATTTCTATTCAGGATGGATTCCACTGTCACAAATGTATCTGATTTATGATGTATCTTACTGAAAATGATGTCATATAGTAATACTGGTGTATGACATGACCCTCTCATCATACAGGCATAGTTAAGAGTTGCTGATGCATTCAATTCCCAAAAGAAAAAAGCAAGCTGCATTCACACCATGGGCTATGCAGCACTCAAGCTGAGAGCCCAAAGCCTTAAAACACAAGAACATGAGCGCAGTGAAAGCACAGAATAGGTAGGTGAAGGACAATTAATAGTTTGGGGACATTATAGAAGACTTACTATTAGCTATCAGCAGCTTTTCTAGCTAAAGCCAACATAGTCAACAGCTCCAGTAGGCTAACAAGGCCCTTGGCAAATGAACTGCTACTCTTTACAGCCTTGAACTACACAGCCTCGACTCCTTAAAACTGTCTCCACTCTATGACAGGCTTTCCCATCACTTCCCAATTACTTCTGCAATGTCACCCTCACCATTATTTTCTGACTGCAGAGCATTTCAGCTCCTCAGAAGAGCCAAGGCAGACAGAAACCCAACAATGCCTCCCAGTGAGTGCTTCCCCCCACAGACACATGTAGGACTGTTTTGTCCAACCTCTGTTTCACTGCCAGCAGTACAACTACCAGGACAGCAATTCCTTATCTAAGCATAGTGCCATGTCTTCTTCACCAAAGGACAAAGTAGAGGGGTGCCTTCCCCATGGTGCCTCTACTGTCTGCTTCACCTTCTTCACCTTCAGCAGAGGAAGAGAACAGAGCGTTCCTTCATCCTCAGCATCCAGGGTGTCTCTTAAGACCTCTATTTCTTATACAGCATGGTATATAGTTCAGCTGAAGATCACTGGGAGTTTGTTTTGTGGAAGTCTAACTGGTGCAACCTTCCCTCACAGCCAGGGTTTAAGGAAAGTGGCAATGCTCTGCGCTCATTCTCACCAGCAGTGGATGCTCTCATTGGATTTTTCCCCTTAGCCAGGTCCTGGTGAGGGATCACTAGAGCAGAAAATGAGGACAGGGGATTTCCCATGCAAACTATGGCTGAATAACTGCTTGTCTAAACAGGGGTGTTGCAGCAAACTGAAAGAGGAGAATGAGGAAGAGAATGAAATAACAGCCAGCAAGAATTGAAATGAAAGCTGAAGAAGGAAGCAAAAGTAGTTGAAGCAAGAAGTTAACAGAAAATGCCTGACAGAGAAAAATGCAGGAACAGGAGTCCACAAATTAAGTCGGAAATTAAGGTATTTAAAGGAATTCATTGATGGACAAAGAAAACTGAATTAGAGGACAGGAGGCCCACCTCTGATGTTTCCAGTGCAGCATCTGTGTGCAGCAACGAAGCAGCACAAGGCACCTCCCTGTGCACAAACATCCCTTCTCCCACAGCTGCCTCCCCTGATTGTGAGCAGCCTTGCACTTACCTGCATCCACCAGCAAAGGAGCAAGAAGGAAAAAAATATCAAAAGTGCCACAAGAAGGGTCAGAATATGACATAGCCTAATGAGCTCCAGAGCACAGCCCCACCAGTCAGAGCTGCAGACCTGACAAGACTAAAACCAAACCCAAACAAAACCAAGCAGCTCTTCTGTAGCTCAGGTGACACCATTGACAGAGCACAGCTGGCTTCAGGGAACGAACCTGGTGGGCAGCATTCCAGCATCGACGGCCATCCTGCCACAGGTATGTGGCTTAGCTGGTAGGGACACAGCCCTGAGCATACCCCAGGCTCTCAGCTAGGGGAGCTTCACCCCTATTCTCCATACTTTTCCCCAGTTTGCAAGACTTGACATTAATTTGAACTGTAAAACCTGACACAACCTTTTGAGAGCTGAGGTGTCTCAAAAGGTCTTGGTATTGTTGGAAGGCAGACACTGACCCTGCCTGGGCAGGCACACCTGAGCCTGGAGAGAGAACCTGTTTTCCACTGTCATTCTGTGTTTCTGTCTCTCTCTAAAACAAGGCTGAACTGGCTCTAGCAAGAGGAGAAGGTGCATACACAAGAAAGGTAGGCACAAGAGAGCCCAAGTTTGACTGAATAGCAGAGTCCAATTCGTTTAGCAGCCAAGAGAAACTCCATCTAGACCCTGCCTAACAGATTGCTAGCCTTCATTAAGGAATATCGTTACCTAAATCCTCCAGGATTTGTTACCAGACATCTGCTGCTTCTTCTCACAGGCCATAGCAAAAACTTTGAGCTGAGGGCAATTTTAACACTGTTAAGCCAGGTACAAAATTGCTGGTTTCAGTCTTCTCCTTCTCATAAGAGTCAGAATTTAATGACAGACACCCAGTATATCACCCAGTCTAAAAAGTAATGGACAAACCTGAGATCTCTTCCGGTGCCATCTATGCCAAGTTTCCAGGCTGAAGGCAGCGCTGCAGCCCCTCAGGACACCTCCTTACTGCCAGGGCACAGGGGCAAGAAGTTGTGGGGGAAAAAAACTTGCTCAGTTCCTGGCTACCACCTTTTATTCACCCTCCTTATGGTTTCGTTATGGCTATCAGGTGTGCGGCTGAAGGAATTGCATTGAGCCCTTGACTAACTAGGACAGACCTGTTAACAGTCCTGGCTCCATGTCCCAAAACCAACATGATTTAACTCCTTCCTAACTGGTCTACTCTTACTATTTTGCAAAACTAAATACTTGAGACTTACTAGCTATGCTTCTGCTTTGCACATATGCCCCAGTGCCTGGCTGTTAAAGCTCTCTGCATCTTAAGGTCATACTTTTATCCTTTTATTCTCAGCTTTAGCTTTGATACGTGTCACTGTAATGACAATTTTGTGTAATGATGCTCTAAGTTGGGGGGGTGGG
>JAOXJK010000002.1:12416215-12429422 GCA_025774025.1 Xenus cinereus | reverse complement strand
CCATAAAAGTCAAAATTTTAAAGAGAAGGTTACAAAGGCTGTCTCAAGAGTCAGGAACAGTGTTTCAGCATGGACGCAGTGTCTTACACTGGAATCAGTGTCTGCAACCAAGCCAAAAGGGAAAGGCAGGCTGTTGCTCCAAGGGGGCTCTCAAGGGGACAGAGAAAGAGAGAGAGACCAGGAGCTCTTTTGGGGCCTGCAGCCAGGGAAAACGTGTTTGTTCTTCAGGATGAAAAAATAATAGGTGAAAGAGGCTGGCAGCCCTATGCTGGGTAAACCAAACACATACAGCCATAATGCTTATTTGCAAGAAAGTAAGGCAGTGTATTTTTTGCTTTACAGCTTCAGACTCTTGACATGGAGGAAATCATGGTGGAAACGATCCTGGCCCCATGGGAAATACTGCTGGTCATTTTTGCTGCTGTGCTAATAATGAGTTTTCTCATGTTTCTGCCCCCCGCCGCGGTGGTGATCTGGAGAATGAAGCGCGTGCCGCAGATCTCCCTGCATGGCTCGGTGTGAGCCAGCCCTGGTACAGCCTGTCACGCCTCCCAGCACAGGACGGTAACATCGCCGAGGATGGCTGTTACTGACTAGGATCCATCCCAAAACCATGGGCTTCCACGTCTATTGCTGCGAAGTTCCTGTGAAAAGACATTGTGTATAATTTTGTCTTCATGTACTACAGTTCTCAGCACTTTGCCTTCCATTTTTTCACTACGTTGTAATTACTGTCGTTGGCTTAGTTCCTAGACTGACTTCATCTCTTGCTTTATAATGGTCTGAAAAGAAGACTGAAAGAGAAGCAAGTATAATACAGCATTGTATTCCCTTAACTAGTATCAGGAAAGCCTGCCTTTCTGTAGTTACGCTGTAAATATTACCTAGGCCTTCAGCTGAGGCGACCGACAGTTATACAGGTGGATATACCAACAGCTAGAGGTGTGCTCTGGGGAGGCAGTGGTTTAGTCTGGTTGTACTGTGAAGCCTAGAAAAAAACAACAGAGAACGGTGCAATAAATAAGCATCTTGTGCTGCTTTTGTCTGATCTGCAAACTTACTGGCCTAAAATGGTTTTCCTTTCTTTCCTTCTGTATGACTTCTTTTCTTCTCTCTGCAAATCCCGAGGCCCAGAACACAAAGCCCTCCCCATCCTGGGGTTAGGGTAGGAGCATGAGGGACAGCCCAAGGCTCAGACATGCCCGGCCAGACACCCAGTGGACATTAATGCAAACATACAGCAACTATTTGCCTGAATTACATTATGCAAATTTACTCTGGGAAATAACGTGATTAGGTTTCCTTTAGTTTTTAACTGTGTTGTGTAGGCTTATTGATTCAGCTTCCCTTACTCATACATAAAAAATAGAACAAAACTACCTCTCCTCAAGTTTATGGGGAAAAAAAAAATCAATCTCCATCTTAATATCAAATTCTTGCAACATCAAATTAAAGCTTTCCAGCCCAATTCTTCCACATTATGGGACGCTGATTACCAGGATTTTTGATGCACAGATTTAACAGTTTCTGTTAGTTTGCAAGAGCAATGGGTTTGATTTCCCCATAAAATACAATATTGGGTTTCTTTTCTTTTGTTGGTTGGTTTGGAAAGTCACTGAAATAGCTTACTATAACTCAGAGAAAAAATGTTTTTTAGCACCAGTAGAAAAATGATAATGGAAAGTGCTCAGTGCTTCAGCTATTTTATTTGAGCATCAGCTTGTAAGGAATTGGCTGGAAATGCAAGACTCAAAGACATTATAATTTCATTTGATAGAGATTATGTGTTTGCCAGAAATAAACAAACCCATCAGTAATTGAATAAAAACGTTGCTTTTCTTTAAGACTACAGCACCTTTGTCTCCAACAAAGTGAGTTAAGGTACTGCCTCACAGCTTATAAACAGCCACCTCATCCCTTCGTTGGTGTAATTGTCTGCTACGCTCATAGTCAGATGACTGACTGGTTCTGGGCCCAAAAGCAACCGATGGGTTTTTTTGCTTGTAATGAATGGATTCTGAGTCAGAAAGATAGTGTGTAATTTTCTATAACTGAATCATTTAACTGATTAATTAGGCAAAGGTCAATTAGACATAATGTATCACATAACCATGCTGTCTGTGTCTGAGAGATTCACAGGAATAGGGAAAAGGTAAAGTAGAGAAAGGAAAGACAAACAGATGATCTGGCTGTCTTCAGATCTGCGGCGTCAGAGTTTGCTCAACAGAAGAAAATTAAAACAAAACCCCAAGCCTGGGTTCCACCGAAAACCAAACAAGTAGTAACTAAGTTTTTTGTTTAGATTTCGTAATAATTCACATACATGTCTGTTCTGTAGCTGCAGCTCCACAAATAAACTCGGTCTCTAGTGCTATGGTGTCTTCGGTCTTCACTTGTACCAAGTGGCCAGTGGCCTGGGCTTTCTGCTCTTTACACTTCCTACTCTGTGGCTTTGGTTTTCCAGAGTACGAATGTGTGCAGGGGGGATGTAAAAGGCCCTAAATATGGCCTGTCCCAACTCTATCACCAGCCAGACCTCGGTTCCTTTTGTACTTTCCCACTGAAGCCAAGCCATAGCTTATGGTAACCACAGCCTCTCGCGAAGGGAGGCCCCGGAGCTGTGTGTGCCACATACATACACCAGGGAGCATGAAGACATGTGAGTGCAGAAGAACACTTTAGCCCAGGATCCCGCAGAGTGGACACCGTAGTTGTTAGAGCAAACCAAGGGTCAATAGGACTTTTTTTCCAGAGCCCCACAGGGGCTGAACAGAGGAGACTGAAACTGATCCCTAGCACGCTAACCAGAGAGCTTCTCATGCAGGTCCCTCAACACCCACCTCCACCTTTTTGACAGAGAAGACACATCTGCTAGTTTAGGGCAATTCTAGTTCCCACATTTTGTACTGGATGGCCATGTTGCATTTTTCCTGTCATTTTGTCAGGTTACAGCAAGCATACAGGGCACTTTTTGACTCCTAAAGGCTAAATCTTTCTGTGGGATGTCCTCAAGCTGCTAATTACAGGCAAACCCTTTGAGTTGTCCCACCAACAAACTACAAGTCTGTAGCTCATTAAAATCACATGCAAGCAGCCTGAACAGCTGTATGTACAGCCTGATTTAACCCCCAATCAAGCAGGTGTGTGAATAAAGAATTATACCCCTACAGACAGTAACTGTTGTGACTTGTGTTGCTTTAATGGTCATCAGAGCAACAATCGTGATTAGTTGGCAACTGTAAAAGCAACTAAAAGTATGGCCTTTCCTCAGTAAAGATGATCCCTGACAGAAGATGATTTCTGATAACAATTATTGTGTTTAACCAATGACTGCATCCATTAAACAACTCTAATTCTTATATAATTCCAGTTAGACAAATTTAAGCCATAAAAGTGATCTGCTTTCTTTGAAACACCTCTGCCATGAGCTCTGTGATTAGGTTTAGCCTATACCCAAGAGCTGAGGCCAGATTATGACTGCGATCTCTAGTCCTTTAATGAAATAAAAGCTGTATGTTTACATGTCTTAACAATGATGTCACTGTTCTGCTCCTCTTGTCAAAATACCCACGTCAAATTGCAGCGAGCTGGTTGGTGGCACAAGCGTTTCGGTGCTGGTTAACCGCAGATGATACAATCAGCCTCCTTGTCACGGTTGGAGCCGTTGATGCCTCGCTCACCAAGCTCTTTGAGGAAGATGTTTAGCTGCTCGCTCTGAGTTTCCGTGAAGGCTAAAGTGTGCAGACAGGTGCTGTTGGTGGGGAAATAGGCAGATTCAGCTCCACTGATAGCAATGTCAGAGGCTGGAAAGATCAAAAATGACCAAAAAAAAAAAGCAGCAGAATTAGCTTAGATTTGTCCTGATCTTTAAACAAGCATTGGTGTTCTCATTTTCCAGACTAAAGACTTTAAGTTGGAATAAAAGTGCCTAGATGATTGCTTTTGGTAAGCCTTGGGAAACAACTGCTCTAGCAACAAGGCACTGTCAACAGTAAAATATTTTCCGTTAACCAAAGGAGAGATAGGTTGGCCCTTTTGTGTATGTATACATACATTTATTTTTAAATTAAGGCACTAACAACGGAGACAGACAGCCTACTGCAGGTCACAGATCGCCCACTGGACGCAATACGAGCAGTCTTAAAACCCTTGGGCTGCCACATGAAAGAGGCAGCACTGCTGGCTGGGGGCCAGCGCCTGGGTTTTATTGTATGTACACACAGCCGATACTGCAGGTGGTGGCCAATTTTGCTGAGGTTCTTCAAGTACTATTGCAAGATAAACAGCAGTTATATGTTCTACTGCTGTCTGCCCAGCAGGCCACAAAGCCCTTGTGCAACATAGGGTTGTGGCAAGGTGATATTTATTTACTGTTTTTTTAAAAAAAAGTATGCATTTTCCCACAAACATTGCATACACATCATATTTGCTATCCCAAGCTGAAAGAGTGATGCTCACCAGCCCAGGCCTTTGTGGTAATTATAAAACTAACACAATTTCTCATCAACAGTTTGTCCACTCTCACAATGTCCCAAATACCAAGAGAGGAGAAACTTTTCTTTTATCCTTTTTCTAAACAAAACAGACTGAGCCTCCTGTCCCTGCAACCAGGTGTGTCTGAGAAATACTCACGGCTACAAACAGCCAGTTCCTTTCCCCCACCAAGCTGCGTTGTCCAGGAAAACCCAGTGTCATTGCCACATACTTCATACAGCCTACTTCTTCTGAGGAATTGAAAGTCATAACCCTTGGGAAACAAAAATAGGGAAAAAACCAAACAAACGGTGTCTTATGCTACATCATGGTAACCATAAGATGACAAAACATTCAGCCAGTGAAGGTGAATACAAACACTAAAACCTCTCCCTATCCTAAAGAAAGAAAGAAAAAAAAAAGTATAAGAAGGAAAACTATGCATTATGCAATAAACACTTGTAAATTAATGGTCAGCAATATGCCATCAGGAAACCATGACTATTTACCTTGTTGCACATGGGTTTGCAGTACTGAGCATTGTCGATAGTGACACACACCAGTCCACCGTTTCTAGGGGCTAGTGGGAGCGGGCACGGAGGGAGCTGCTTGCAAACTTTCCAGTGGGTTAAGGAAAAAAAATAAGAGAAAAACAACACATCAGAGTGAAAGTAAATATAGAAGTCGCCCCTTCCCAAGCAAAGCCTAGGCATACTCATTGACTTGGGCATGGCTGATAAGTGCCCCCACTAGCTGACTTGGTCAAAGTAAGCATTTTTCCTGTTTAAAAACATTTATGTTTTTCTTGGCAACACCCAGTTTTTCCATCACCTGTCACTGTGGCAGCGAAGTCCCTGTTATGCTTTAAAAGCGGCGTTTCGATTCACAGCCCTGCCAGTCAGTACCACTGTGGCCAAAGCTATCCAAATAGTTCTTGGAAAAATACGACTGAAGTGCCTCTTCCCAGCCACGGGAGATGCAGTTCTGGAGGGCAGAGCAGGCCCTGCTGCCTCCGTGACCCTGGGCTGCAGGGACGGTGACACCCTGCGCGTTGGTGCTGCCGTGCATCCCACACGCCTGCCTGCACAGTGGTTAAGCACCCTGGCTTTCTACCTTGTGGCTGAGGTGTCTTTTATGTTATTTTCCTCCCCCGCAAGAAATGCAGACACTTAGCTCGCTCTGACTATAGGTAAAAAAATTTCCTTAGTGCTTCTCCACTGCCACTTTGTTCAACGCCCAGCAAAGAGGAGCATCAGTTCGGTTCAGGAGGGGCCTCACATTTCTCTTGAGCAGCCCGCAGGCGATCCAGGGCTTCTTGCAGTGTCCAGAGAAGGAAATTGATTGAAGCTTTCTCACTCTTGGCGATCATTTCATTAAAGCACTTTGAATATTTCTATGGAGTCAGGGGAGAAAAAGGCTAAGTTGAAGAGAAAAAGGCCTTGGAATTAATTTAGGAAAGTAGTCAAACTTTTTTTTTTTTTTCCTTAAATGCAGAACAAGAATGAGCTTGAAAGTCATATAGCTTAATTAACACTGGCTTCCCCACAATCTTTTTGAAAACAGTGACTAGGTAGGATTTTTTCCATTATAGTGAGTTCAAGATGAAGAACTGGTATGGGTTGGTTTTGGTTTCTTTTTCTAGATATGAAAAAATGCCTTTATAAACAACTGTGTGCATTGTCTTTCTATACAAAACTGGTTTGTTATTCTTATCTTCTAAATGCTGGAGTCTTGTGGACTTTCTGTCTTTTTTTGTGTGTGTGTAAAATACATGTTTGTGAATGCGTGTAAACAATAAAGTTCCTGTATTTTTATCTGGCTATTGCTCTATATAAATAGCTTTCAGTCCATATGCGTGTGCCTATAAACATATATGGACTATGCAGAGCTGTGGTAAACTCCAGAGCCAAACACAACATTATAACAGACACCAGTTACTTTGAGCTTACACAAATGCAAGAAAAAGTGCAAGTCCAATTTTCAGTGGCGGCTACTGAAGCCAGCAATGGCTAACTCTGCTTCTCTGGCTGAAGCTTACAGAAACTTTGTTGAAAGTGATGGGCATCAGTCATACAGAGAAAATAATATAATTCAAATCTCTGGGGGAGACAAAGGTCTCAACCACTGGGAGAACACCTCCTCTGCAAGTGCTGCCTTCAGCCTTTTTTCTGTGCCCGTAAGATAAGAGCAATACTCCAGGCAGAAGCTGGCGGTCTGTACTGGTATGTGGCCCCCAACTCCAGCTATTAGTTCCACATTGCTGGTTTACAGAAAAATATCTCAATCACGTGTGACAGATTTATTTTATTTTTTTTTTTATAGGCTCTGCCCTGGTAGTGCTTTACCATTTCTACCATGTTCAAGGGTCACTGTCTGATCACTCCCTTATGATATGCCGGGCCCAGAGGAGACAGGGGCACTAATCCATAAAACACAACCTTTCAGCTGACTGGCTTTACTTGTATTTAACGTACTTAGCACTTTATGTTTGAAAGTAGGATTGAAAACAACATTATGCATGTAAGGCAAAAGACATAAAAGCAATACACAGGTTGTGCCCTGCAGACATGGCCTGCTCCTCCTGCCACCACAGAAGGTGTGGGCAAGGCAGGTCCTGGCTTGGCCGATGCAGCCAACCTCTTACCTCAAGACTCTCATTCACATCATCTATGGTCGCACTTTCACATTCATTTGGACTGGCAAAGGCTCCAATTTCAGTAAAATCTAAAAGGCAAAAAGCAGCAGGTTCAGAGCTGGTTAATAACCCCTTCTGACACGAGCAAACCCCAAATAGCACATAACATGCCTTGTTTATGGAAATTGTGCCGCTTTGCTGCAGCCCTAGAGCTACCTTGAATACCTGAGGCAATCAGGTCTCAAAAGTGAATAAACTGTGCAAATATTGATTTATTCTAAACACTTAGCCATCTGATTCCCTGTTTGTGGCCACCCAGGGCTGGGCTCCCAAGTAGGATGCTTTATTTCCCTAAGACAGCCACTATTTAAATTATTGTTAGTCATAGTCAAGAATGGCAATATCTTACCTGCAAGAAGCACTGCTAAACTTATAAAAACCAGTGTTTTCCAGAGCAAGCAGGAGCCGAACAGCATTTTGTGTGCGGGAGACCAGGGGCTAGTTGCTTGTGGCGCCTAAGGGCTGAGGTGCTGGAGTCGGGCACGAAACTGCGTGTCTGTGGGTCACTGGCTGTTGACATGGTGCCTGGCTCCGACCCAGTCCTGTGATAAGGGGATGCACGTATTGCCCAACTTGCTGGGAAGCCAGTGGGGAGTTTGCCAGCACGGCTTAGGGAGGGCAAGGGGAGGTTTCTCCTTACCCTACTGAGGCGGTCTGGCTTCCCTGCTGCTGCCAAACCCACTGGGACTTTTTCAGATTAACTGGTTTACTGTAAACATGTTTAGTGCATGCACACCCTTGCACGCTCCTGCTCTCTCCCTGCCCCCGCATCTGCCTGTGTTTGTCTGTCTCCCTCTCACACACATATACAATCATATAGAAAACATAAGTACGCCTTACCTGTAGGGCTCAACCCTGTATGTCACGCCCCAAGAGAAAGCTCAGAACATCAAATGATGGTTTAACAGCTTTGGACCAGGGGATGTGTTCTACATCCTGTAGCATCCAGAGTTTCGCTACTTGGGAAGCAGAGCAAATTATGGTTTCCAATTTCCAGCTTTGGAGTTACTAAATACAGATTAAACAAAGAAGCAACAGCAGTAGAAGGGGGGGGGGAAGAAAAGAAAAAAAAAATAACCACAAGAAAAAAGTTCTGAGAACATGAACCTGTTTTCGGTGTGTATGTTATACCACCAACTGCACCCCGGCTCTCGGTGTGTATATTTTATCAGCAACCGCATGGTATTTCTATTTGTAGTTTGGGTTTTTTTTTCATGGAGCCACAACCCTCACAGGCTTATATCCATTTATAGGAAAAGCTGAACAGCTAGCAAAATTGCCACAAAAGTTCAATCATTTCTACCCTATACACTTACAAGCCAATTAATGCAATTATGCTGGTAACGCCCGAGTGCTGGGTGTGTGACTGACTGACCCCAACTGTAAAATGCAGGTTTCAGAGTCACGGCCCGAGAGCCTGTCACACTCCCCTGCCCCTGCCAAGCCTCCACACCGTCCTCCCCTGCCCACCAAACCTGCCAGACACACACGTGCCCCCTCCCCAGCAACCGCTGTCGTGGCTGTTACTGCTCCTGCCACGGCAGAATTGTTCCTTTTGTCTGCAGATGTTTGGTTTTGTTGAGACAGGGACATCCTGCTTTCATGTTAGGTTATGCAACATGTTTATTTATACAGGCTTTTTTTTATTTATTTTTCATTGGCTTGCTTCTACCAGTTGCAGTACAACACATGATGACCAGGAGATCCTGATGAAGCGAAGCCAATGGCAAGGTCTCCACCGCACTAACGAAGCTGTGCCACCTTATGCCATCTCAGGGGCGTCTTGCTAAACAGGTATGTGTGGGACTGCAACACTTCCACAAAACAGCTCTCTGGCAGCATGAATGGCGACTTCCTTATCATTAGTAAAATGCCTTTGTATACATTACTGATTGGTAAAAGCTCGTTAGCAAAACAAGACTTTAATAATGAAGGCCGAGGCTTAAGTTTCTAGACAGACCAATAGGACCTGGCTCCAAACAGTTTACATTTTTGAGGCTGACACACGCAACAATCTTCTTCCTTGTAAGATGAGCAATGTGCAGCTGGGAAAATAGTCTGGGAATTTTTGCCAATATATTCTTCAAGATGCAGCTGCACTTTAAGATATTTTCCTGCCAAAAACGTATCCAGGTGTCCAATGAGAGCCACTGATTGATGTTCTAAGTCCTCAGGAGATCAGGAGCTACACATAAACCTACTGCTTCTTCGTCTCAACTTACCCAGTACATACAGCTCATCAGCTACCACATAATTACTAGCACACTGCTTAAGCACGTTAATAAAGTGGAGCAATTTCTGCTTGAACAGCTAAAAGTTGCGTTTATGACATACTTCAAGAGAATGAATGGCAGCTTTTCGTTGATGATCATCACAGTCAGGCATGCTTTGTTTCCACCTCAACATCTGTTTGGGAGACACTATACAAAGGAATTTAGTTAGGAGAGAAACATGGGGTGGCAGCATTTCTCCAGCATAGAAGATCTAACAGGATGCTGGTTAAACCACACCACCAGGATTAAGTGACTCTAGTGGGCCAGACACAGGTAACCCTTCTAGCGCAGGAGTAAGTTCATCCTTGTTGACAATGAAACTCATCACAGAGGATGTGATCTCACACCCTCCCAGTTTAAACAAACCTGGGATGAATCCACAGGCCTTTGCAAAAAGGAGTTTGTCACTTTATAGGACAATTGTCCTCAGTCTAGGTCACAGCCAACCCACCACGCACACCAGCCACCCTCACTGGTCAGAGGGAGAGGCTGCCACTACCAAGAGCAGGAGGACCAGGGTACCGGGACAAACAGGACATGGTTTCTGCACAGACTTGCTCCCACAGCTGTGGAGGGACACACAGCCACCTAGCGGCTGGTTCTTCGGTGACAGACTGCTGGACAAGGTAGTGGTTCAAAATTTAAGCTTATGCTATATCTATTTGTTGACGTTTCGCAGATATTTCTACGCACTTTCTTTTATTCCAAAATTACATCAAACCTAATAAGCCATGCAATAAACTTAACATTTAGGAGGAAAAATTATGAGAGCATACCGTAGAGGACAAAGCTAACAGTTAAAAATAAAAACCTTTTTTCACCGGGCTCCTATTAATCACAAAGACTAATCAGTGATCAAACGTGTAGTGAAAGATAAATTCATATCACAATTTCAAAATCTAACAAATTTCAATGATTTTGGTAAACTAAAATCCTATAAGAGTATAAGAGGCTGAACTGACATTGACCATTATACTGCAACATTAAAAAAATAGAAAAAGAGGCACCTTTACATACATGGTAGGAAAAAGCTTTTTATTCTATGATTGTTGTTTTATAGGGGAACACACTTATGTTTCAAAAACACAGGTAATTGAAACACAACAGTAAGAGCACATACACAGTGAAAGTGATTTAAATATTACATATATGTTAACATCTTCTGCAGAAGAGGCCAACATACAGTTATGCGATATTCAGCCCTCTCCCATCAAGCAACCCCCAGCTGTATGCAATGCTAACTCCAGTAAGGAAATTGGACCCCAGAATTTCCCATTGTCTAATCAGAAGCAAGAGATCTGCTGATCCTTAGCCAGAGTTGGGAAAGTCGTCTTTGCCTTTGCCCATGAAAGGCTTGAGGTTCAGCCATTGGTTTGCGTACCTGAGTCATACTTTGCCTTTATCAAAAGAACCAACAGAGCAGCAATAAAAAGTAAACTGTATTTTGTTGTCTTATGTTGATTAAAAAAGACTGTCTTTTATATCTGAGATAATGAAAGACACTGAGGGTTAAAAAAAAATCAATTTCCAAGAAAATATCTTTTTCTTTCTTTCCATTTAAAATCTAAAATTCCATTTGTTGAATACAAAGCTGTCAAATTTGATTTTTGGAAGCATCCTCATCATTAAGGGACTCCTCTTCCTGTTTTTAAAAGGTGACTGCTAGTGTCAAAACACAAGTTTTTTAGGCACCTCCCATGAGAATTCATTTCTTCCAAAGTGACCGTAACATGCAGTCTTCTGGTAAATGGGCTTTTTTAGGTCCAAATCCCTGTGTGTATAATAAAAAGAAGAGAAAAATTTTTCACATTAAGATACTTCACGATTACAAACATTAAAATCCTATCTTGATGTCTGTTTCATGCTCCTAGTCAAGCATGCATATTCTGGAGATGCAAGCATACCAGTGAACATGTCGAATGGAGAACTATAAAAATGAAAACAAAACTTAAATATGAAGTACTTTAGGGCTACAGGAAAAGTTCTTATTATTGAGAATTATTATTTTTAACAAAAAAGATTAAATAACCTTCAATTTCTTTTTTAAAACAAAACATATCTTTCTTCACAGCAAAGTAACCTAAAATTCTCGGAATAAAAAATTTATTTTTTAATTTGAATTCCACATATGACATAAGGGCAAATGCTGAAATTATATGCTTCATATGAAACTTGAAAAGGACATCTGTTATCTTAAAAGATATGGCACACTGCTAAATCCTTTAAAAGTATCAACTGTGAAGACTGACAGAATGAGAGAAAGTCTCTTTGGTACTGCATGGAACAATCCCACGCCAGTTCAAGAGGCTGACTCTTACATCGTAACACCTAATAGTTTGCAAGAAGTCATTTCTAGGATGTGATCACCAAGATATTTTCTTTTTGTGTGTTTCCATACCTGACAATGACTCCAGGCCGAAGATCAAAGTTTTTGTTCACAATATCCAGCAGCTCTTTCTCTGTTTTTTTGGAAGTTCCGTAAGTGAACAGTGAAATGGACAGTGGATGAGCTACCCCAATGGCATAAGAAACCTATGGCAAAAAAGACACCATAGTTAGCAAATAAACTTGGCACCTCTGTGGGCAACAGTGTGCAACAGAAGAAAGCATTCATTCATGAACCATCTTAGGAAAACTAAGGCCTCTCCTTCACTTCCCATATTTGCACAATCTGTATTTGTAGAAAAAAAGAGAAAACTTTGAAAACGCAGAGGTTTCTGGCTAACTTTCTTCCCCATTACCCAGTCACCCCATCTCATTTCCATGATAAGTGTCAGAGAGTTGAGGGCTCCATAAATGTCCAGAAAAACAGACAATAAAATGAAAGCCAAATGAAAAGTCCCAGCTTCATGGGGCTGATCAACCATTAGTGACATCACAGAGGTCTTGAACCAGGCACATCAAGGTCTTCCTTTCTTCAACTCCAAGCCATCACCAAGGCTATTTCTACTACAGTGTCTCATAAAATGCGTATTCAAGGTAAAGCTGAAAAGGAAAAATCCTTCTGAGAAAAGTAACATTCATAGCAAACCATACCTGAACCAGAACACGGCGACAGAGCCCAGCTTTCACAAGAGACTTGGCCACCCAACGCGCTGCGTACGCAGCTGATCGGTCCACCTTCGTGTAGTCTTTGCCAGAAAAGGCACCACCTCCATGGGCTCCCCAGCCACCGTAAGTATCCACAATAATCTTTCGACCAGTAACACCAGCATCACCCTGAATCAGCAAAAGAGTTTGTCTATTTTACAATTCATTTTATTTTAAGTCTTAAACAAGGCTATGCATCCTTCAGAAGACTACGACAATGTGCAAGTTCACCACATATGGATTGCTGTGGGGCAGAGGAAGGAATGAACTTGTCTCACTGAAGTACAACAGTGGCTACAAGTGTTCATTAAAGCCAGATTCATAAGATAAGCCATTCAGGAATTGAGAACTGTAACCAAGCAAACAGGTTTCCACCCAGATAGCTAGAGCATGCACTGCCTGGTTCAAAAGTAAATATTCCAGACAATATGGGAACTTTGGTTTAGAAGTGATGTATCTACCACTTCCAAGCTGAATACAGAATATTGCTAACAAATGACATGCCATAGA
Organism: Xenus cinereus; assembly: GCA_025774025.1. Taxonomy (NCBI): domain Eukaryota; kingdom Metazoa; phylum Chordata; class Aves; order Charadriiformes; family Scolopacidae; genus Xenus; species Xenus cinereus. The sequence continues at coordinate 12,416,381 of JAOXJK010000002.1, read as the reverse complement.
GGAACTACTGACAGTTTTTAAACTGTTAAAAAAAATAGGCTTTCATATCTTTTGGTCAAAATATGAAGTTGTGTGAATATTACATAGTAGATGTCTTTTTCGTATTTATAATTGAAAGGTACATCAGTGCCACCTTATACATCATTACATGGAAGAAAGCCGACAA
>JAOXJK010000002.1:12385466-12416205 GCA_025774025.1 Xenus cinereus | reverse complement strand
GCAGCATCATTACAGAGACTGTCATACAAATGTGTATTAAAAATTATATTTTCAACCCCCCAAAAATTATAGTCTAATTTAAACTATACACAACAGGTACGTTGCTGTAATAATTTGTTGTAATTACGTGTAACTGGTATAGGTATTTATAGGTAATTGAGTAATAGGCTATAGGTAATTGAGAAACAAGGATTACTTCTTTCTAAGAACAGATACTTATAGATGTATATTCTAAAATATTAATAAGAAAGTGCAGATAACCTTTCAGCTGCCTACACAGCTATACTGATTGCTCCTCACAAGTACCTGATATTTCCATTTGATCTTAGTTAGCTGCTCAGTACCTGACTAATTGACCCCTGCGATTTACAAAATGCTTAACCTTTCCAGTTTGAACGGAAACATGGTCAAATTTGAAATTCCACCACCTGTGCAGGTAGGTTTGAAATTCTTTGTCTACAGGACATCATGTCAGTAAAATTCAACTGCTGGAATGTTTGCATGGCAAACACAAGCAGAGAGTCAAAGTTTTTGTTAAAAAGACTGTGCGTATACACAGAAGAAAACCTTTGGCACTGTTTGTTCCATCCCGCTAGGAAAGCAGCAAGAGGTAAATCTGAACTGCAGATAGTTGAGCTTGTCTAAAAGATCCTGTCTTCCTGGGGTTCTTGTGCTTGATGCAAATTTAATTTCTGATGGCACAGACAGTTGCAATGAGAACACTTGGTGTGCTGTCATGACTTGACTGCAGAACTGAGAGGAAGAGAAATGGACAGTTGAAAGGAAAAAAAAACAACCCCGCCCTCGTTTTAAAGGTGCTGAAAGAGCACCAACGCCATTTGTAAAGCACTGCAATATCCTCACAGTACCAGTGGGTGTTGCTGTTGGGAAAACGGTGACAGCAACAATTAGTAATTTTGCCATAGCCAGAATTCAAGGTACCACTGTGCTCAAAAACATAAAGTGAAAATCCCAAGTGAAATACACGTGTCTTCCTTAGATGAACTGAGCTGGAGAGTAAGACATCTTCTATAGCTAGCGTTGTTATAAATAAAACTGAGTAATACTCACGAAAAGCAGTAAGAAAGTTGAAGATGTAAAAGACAAGGAAAGAAACAGTCATTTTCTGGTTGCCACAATGTTATTGTAAATTGCACAAGTGATGACAGCAGTCGTAAGGCCATGGACACACCGGCAGATTGACCCATACTAAGTAAACTTGTCCCAGGTTTAAAAAGCTGCAAACATCCACTGCAATGTGCCTGTGTTTGTATGTGCAAACATAAGCAATACAGAGTAGAAAAAGCAAAAAGAGTAGAAAAGGTATTCCTGGTTGCTTTACCATATGTAATTATATTACATTTTTAAACGCATGCAGTTCAATGAATGCCTGAAAATTTTCATATGTGTAGCCTTCTTTTTGTATGTTCATTTGCTACAAGTTACAGCTCAAGTGTGCCTCTCCATTTGTCCATAGCCTAGCATGTCAATGATACACAAAGTAGCAGTGATACAACCAATGCAACTACACAAAAATACATTTTTTGTATAATCATTATTATAATTATTAATCTCAACACCCTCCTACCTATTCCATGGCACTAATGTAAAAAAGACACAACACCTTAGAAATAATTATGGAACATTTCAGTAAATGAATGAATTTGAACAGCAAAGGAAAAAATGATGTCTACTTGGATTTGTTTAAAATTGGATCTTATTTCAGGAAGGAGCTTTGAAATTTTGCTGTGATAGTTCTAAAATGAACTGAAGACTAAAACATTGGAAATGGTTAATTTGTTTTCAAAAACTAAATCTCAGAAGTCCTGATTCTAGCCTGACTTCTGTGAGTGCAGGATCAAATTATAAATCCCAGCTTCTGCATTGGCTAGCTAAAGCAAAACCAACATTTATTTTCACACCAGGAAAAGCCTAATGGGCTGATTTTCTCAACAGATTAACACCTTTAGCTCTCATTGGTGTCAGGCAGAACAGTGCGAGCTATACAGATCTGAAAATCAGGTTCACTGTAAGAGAAGTAAACCTTCTCTTGTCCATGTCTCTGTAAGGAGTGCTTTTCGTGAGAAAGGACTGTGTGTCTCACCCAGTGCTGGACTTGAGAGGGTCTGAGGAAACCTAGAGCTGGGCTGTACATTCCACATGCAACGTATGATTCAGCTCACCTTGCCTGCCTAGTCACAACACGTGTATGATATAACCCTGCCCTCAAAGGGTACTTTGGCAGACAGCACATGAAACCCTGAGTGCTTCTCCCACATACAACTTCCACTAAGCAGCTTGCTTCTTACACCCTAGGGCAGACATGCCAGAAAGCTGAGCATTTCTTTTAAGACACACACCCAATGACAAAGACAAGTTAATAAAAGCACCGAAATAACACAGCACAAACCTGAGGCCCTCCAATAACAAAACGTCCACTAGGCTGAAGGTGATAAATAGTTTTCTCATCCAAGTATTTTGCAGGAACAACAGCTTGAATCACACGATCCTTCAGGGTTTTGCGCATACTCTCCAGTGAAATGGTTTCATCATGCTGCACAGATATCACGATGGTGTGAACGCGCACCGGGATGACTGCTCCGTTCTCCTGGATGTACTGAACTGTGACCTGAGTAGAACAGGGACAAGGAGGAAGCGAAACACAAAGTTGCTATAAAACTTATTACCGGTCTACATCAAATGTTCTGCTATGCTATTCCAAGAGCAAAATGTCAATGCTTATTTTATAATGGTCACTGCTCACATTGTTGCTAAGGTATAAGAAGTTAAGCCTATTTTCCCATTCTTCATTTTTCTTGTGCTGAGAAAAAAGAATAAAAAGACTCAATATGGACAACCGGATTTTCTATGAAGTTGTCCATTTGGTTGGGATTTCCAGTGAAACTCTCAAGCCTCTGAAATTTATGTTCTCAGTGCATCTTCAAAAAGGCCAGCCTGAATCCCTAAATACAAATCAATCTTTCGGATCTCCTGTCACTTTTTCAACGAGCACAGACTACTTAGGTCTGAAGGCTTAAAAGTTTCTTCACTGGTAGGTGTTTAAGTACTCCTACCATTCTGATACAGGTTAAACATTTTCTAACAGTCAAGGAGACAGTATCATAAGCAGTGGAGATGCTATATCTGCTACTTGTAGGTTATTCTGATACTCTGAAGACCATCAATTGCTGTTTTAAAAAATACCTAAGATTTCTGGAAAGAAAGAGTTTTAGTTTTCAATGATCTGGACTATCCATAGCAGTATTTACCTGTGTCTTAGAGTCAGGTCTCAGCCAAGGAAGTTCTCCATTACGTCTCAGCTCTGCTAACTTGGCATTCAGTTTATGAGCAAGAATAATAGTTAGAGGCATGCATTCTTCTGTCTCATCTGTTGCGTAACCAAACATCAAACCCTACAGGAGGAGAAGATACACTTCAATCACTGTTAAAAGCACCACAACCAAAGGCAACGAGATTTCATCTGAAGCAAAGAGTAAACAGTAACCTCTGGTTTACTTTCTACTGTTTTACATTACAGTGCAAGAAACCTAAGCTCAGATCAGGCTCCAACACGTTACAGTGTAATGAGAAACAAACCACGTTCCTAGACTTTTTCACTGAAAGCCTGAAGGTTTACATGTTGAGCTGGAAACCTGGGATAAAAAGGAGAAGTTTCTGGGAAAAAATCGGGTTCTTTCACAGAAAAAAAAAATCTGTTGGAGCAAAACAATTTCAGGACTATTCTGTCATAGGAAAGGTGTTATCGTTAGCCTGGAAAGGTTGTAGAGGCTTCTATATATGAATACAGACATGCTTATACTGCAGCTCGTATCTGAAATTTCAGTGGAATGAGACATACCATACAACAGTTTAAGGCACCTGCCTCAGATTTTCAATGCCACATGCTTCCTGTGACAGCTTCTACTCTTATATTCAGTCATGTTCCCTGCATCAGATTATCATTTGTTAAACAGACTTAGCAGCATTTTCTTTCTCCTCATCCAGTGTATGTTATGATAAAAAAAAAGAAAAAAGACAGGAAGGTACTTTGATACAATGGGAAGGGAGGCATCGAAGTGCCAAAGAAAGTCAGATATCTTTTCATCTTCTGCAGTTTTATGTCCCCATGACAGCATAAAAGCATTTTAATTTAGTCCTCCAGGGTTTTTTGAACAATATTAGCTTTGCTCCTGGACTCTGATATCTCCACTTATGGTTCTCAACAGCATTGTTATAAACTAGATATTACCACTAATGATAACTACTGTAAATGTTAAACTCACTCATACTGGCATCAGTCAGATTATGGTGGTTTTATGTTAGCATCTTTCCCTTGGGAACATACCATAATTACCTACATGTGTTATTTAGCTATAGAAATGCAGCTTGGACAGCCTTAATTATGTGGAACACCTATTAAAATAGCTGCCTCGGGGAAATAAGTGAGAATTAAAAGTACTCTGGCGTATTGGCCTTCATTCTACTAATGCTGAAGATAGTTGAAACACCGCTTAATTTTTTGCTGTGTAAAATCTCGAGAGTTCTGTGAAAGTGAAAAGATGCTTTGTTTATTCCATCTTACAAGACAGGTCTGGCTGCAAGATGAATGGTCTAATGAATCTGAAGCTACTCAAGAAAAACATGAAATACATAAGCAAAAAACCTTTCCTAAGTTCTAGGGACACATCCTCAGCTACTACAAACTGCCAGAACTCTCCTGACTTGCATGGAATGTTATAACAAACACTGGGCAAAAGTCTGCCCTCAAAGAACTTCCAACTGTCTTAATAAAATACGTTTTTCATTCTGGGTAGCTCAAGATGGAAGTATGGAAATCTTCACATGGGTTTTGATTTAGAGGGCAATAAGCTGGGGTAAATTTTTTCCATTCAAACAGCTTTGACATTTTAGATGTGATATTATGTCTACCTGATCTCCAGCACCAACATCCTCTTCATTCCTGTGTAGATGAACACCTTGGGCAATATCAGGTGACTGCTGTTCCAGTGCCACTAAAACATTACAAGTCTTGTAGTCAAAGCCTATTGGGAAAAAAACATTAGTGGTGAATTAGCTTTTTTGTCACAATTAAATAAAGTAACATGGAACCATATGACAAAATTTTCATTCTGAAAGATACTGTGTTCAGAACTCAAAACTTAACTGCTATTTTTAGTTAAATTTTTTTTTTAAACAATACTTGAAACGCTTTTGGGAGGAGATGGGGTTTATAGCCCCAATAACAAGCCTTTATTGCTTGTTACTGCTCGTTTTCTCTTGCATTGGCACCCTGCACCAAGCCAATTCAGATTATGAATTGTTAACTGCAGAAAACTAGTCAGAAAAGTAAATAACGAGCCTCTCCCAAATAAATAGTATTAAAAACCTCTATGTAAATTTCTAGGAGCTGATGTTTTCAGCAACCAAGGGCTCTCTGACACATTTTTTGCAATACATGTAAAACACTGTCTGTACCTAAATCTCTCATGGGAGTTTGTGCGAGGGCCATAAACAGAGAAAAAAGCAGATTCAAGTCTCACAGCAAATCTGGAAGTGGGAATTTACATTACTTTCAAAGAACAAAAGGAAGATTTTAAAAAGAAACTGAAAGACTTACAGAAGATTGTGGCAAAATTTTCCACCTGTTCCTAGGTATATTAATAGCAACTTGCTTCTCTCCAAATCCAACCTTTCCTAGAACTGTAGCTACTGGCAGCTGCTGACCAAACTCATGTTCAGCCAGTACAACATACATACACGTCCATATGCATATGATCCACTTGAAGAATGCTCTTCACCCTCTTTTACGTAGGCTATGTAGAGAAGAAAAGTTATATTTCTGTGTGCAATTGGTTTTTTTAGCTTTTTGTTTTACTTCTGCATAGAAAATGCTTTTTTACTGGGTCACTGTATCTCCTCTTATCATTTTTGGCAGTTAGGATAAAAAGGAGATCTATGACCTACTAGATTTGCCAGTGTTTTCTGAAAGCACTGCTGTTAGTTGATGGTGGAGGTAACCTGCAGATGTGCTGGTATAATATTCTCCCACCACAATGTCCCTGTGAATTCAATAGCAATTAAAGGACTGCAGGAAACAACTTTTCTTAACTGAAAGCTCTTGAAAGATACACTTCACTGTAACAGTAAACTTGAAATATTTATAATGTATAAATAGAGACATTGCAAATCAGAAAGTGAAATGTGCCTGGTATATAAAGCATTTTGTCTTTCTTATCGTTTGTATACTATACAAACTGTATTTGGGCTGCACACTCTGCAGGGTAGGAGGAGTTGTTCAGAGCTAACAGAGCACCTTGCACAGTGAGCACCTGCTTTACACCTTTTGTAGATGCTACTACAGTACAAATACATAAGGGTACAACAAAATGAACTAGGTTTCTTCTTCCCTCCCTTTTCCACCAAGGTTCATCAATTGGCTTGCCAAATGAATAACCAAGATTCAAGTTCTTGCAGGTTTGGAGGAGTGGGTAGATTCTGTGGCTCAAGTTGCAGTTAACTATTCTGGCCTAATACCACAGTTCAAAGTATATTCTGCCTACTCCCTTTCAGTTTTAACTAATATATGATGGTTTTTCTACTTACTGGGATAAAGCCAGAAAGTGTATCACGTAGCACCATGTAAGCAGCATTCACACAGGATATTCAGTTTTTATCAGGCTTACTAAAGCCCATCTATGGAAATGGTGACAGACCTGTTTTGCAGTTGCCTATTGCTTGCTCCTCAAGGATTTCATGAGTTTTTCCACCAACCTTTAGCTGAATCATCATAGCCAATATGTCTAATTGCATCTCGGACAACTCGTTGATAATCCACAATAGCACGAGATGTGATCTCCCCACAAAGCAACACCATTCCTGTCTTACATACTGTCTCTGAAAAGAGAGATAAAAACAGGATTACAACAGCAGAATAACCCATCCCACTGAGACAAGTAACTATGTTTGTGATGTTGGTGATTTTACCTAGATTTATACCAGATTTTACCCAGATTATACCCAGAAATACTGGGTATATACAGAGAAAATCCTTTCTACCTTTATTTTTAGCATTATTAGCATCTTCTACAAGAAATTCTTTTCATATTCATCATAGTCTGAAAGTAAGGAAAGGGCTATTACGTCCAATTTACAAATGGGAAATTCAAAACACTGAGCATGATTCAGTGATACGCACAGACTTTAGGGAAATAGAACATTAAGTTGTGATTTCTAAATCCACTTAATCACTCCACGGTACGTACTGAGGATGAATAAAACTCATCAGTGATCAACTATTTTGAAAACTTGCCTCCAGTCCCAGGATGAACAATCTGAAGACGGACTTTAGTTACATAATACATGAACCTGAGAGTTGATGGTACAACTCTTTCTGAAGAGATTTCAAAAAACAAGCAGTTATGGGGACTCGGACTGAAAAAATAGTACTTTATTAAATATAGTAAATTAACTTTTCAGCAAAACATTCAAATAGTCTTTCAAAAATCCGCTTTAATGAAGCAAAATCCGATTCTCCGAGGAAAATTCAGTCCACACACAAAATTAACCATCCTACCCTTCTACAGCCTGCTTAGGCTTCAGTCTTTATAAAAACTTTTACTGTTTCTTCCCATCTCTCCTTCTCTTGAGGACTAACTCTTCTGCAATTTTTTGAGAGTAAAATGAGTTACCAAATGATAGCATTGAGGTCTTTGCAAAGATCATAAAAAAAAGAATGGTGACTGGGTGATGACTTAAAGCAGCAAAAAACTCACCGCAAGCAACCTTGGCATTCGGGTCCTGTTTGAGATGGGCGTCTAGTACAGCATCGCTGATTTGATCACAGATTTTATCTGCAAGACATCAAAGTTGTGATTCAAAACCGTAGCACTCTATACAAAACATGGACTGTTTGCATCACTTTGAATAGGTAGGCATTTCAGCAAGGAATTATTTTATGGCTTATTACTGGAGTATTTAAGCAAGCTAAATAGAAAGACATGAAACATCCTGCCAACAAAGTCAGTAGACACAATGGGGAATTTACTTACTGTTGTAAACTAACGGTGACTACAACTTTACCTGTAGTTTTTTTCTGCACTTCAGTGTGAAACAAGTATGTTATGCATAGAATTACCTGACAGGCTAAGAGGCTTTACTCCCAGCCTTCTCCTTCTCTAACACCACAAGCCAATACAGCATGCACTCCACATCAGAAGTATTCTAACAAGAAGGTGATATTCCACCTACAACTTCCATCTCTCCAACAGAAAGCTAGAATGAACCTGACCAACACAGCTGGTAAAGCCTGAGAAACTATTTAGATTAATACAGATAATGCACAGCGCAGAGTCAAGAGCCTGTTTTGGGTTTGCTACTTCTCACCTCTGCCTACCATCCTGCAATGCCATCTCCTAATAATCCCTGCAACCCACCTAAGGCAAGGGATCGAGCCGCACACACAAAAGCAAGAAGCAGTCACCAATCAAAGTTTACCCGAGGTAAATCTTGAGTATATCTTCAGTTACAGCCCAAATACAAAGGTTTCAGCTCAGGCTTATCATAATAATCTTTTCTCATTTTCTTTCTTTCTTTTCTTACCTTTTTAGTGAATAATGAATCTTAATCAAATAATGTAGCTAATCTAATGAACACAGAAGGACAGCACCCATAACAATGCCTTCCACACAAAAATGGTAATTTTTCTCATACATTTTAATTGTTGTCTTAAAAAAAAGTCTAGTATTGCATACTACATTTAGGTGTTGCCATAACATGCTGTGTGGCAAAATAATCTCCTGCCTTGCCATTTGCAACACAATCTGTTGGAAAGCAAAGTTTTGCAAGAGTATGTCATTAGAGCCTTTTAATACATTTAACCTCAAGTCAAAATAAATTCTCATTTATTTTCATGAGGAAGGTGTCCATTTATCTAAAAAGGAAAAATCAAAGGCTAGAGAATTAATGTGATTCTGACACTCTTACCTCCCATGTTAACCACTTCAACACAAAAAGAACAAACACAAAAGACAATTAGCAGATGTAGGCTGCATTGGAACTTTCAGCCTTGCAAGAACTGTACATGGATTACTAAATTTGGGACAATTATTACCAAAACCAGGAATCAGACTCCATTCTTGCAATTTATTTAGAATTCTAAATGAACCTTGTTTAGCAAGACTGGGACAAAGGTGTCAGGAGTGATTAAAATGTTTCTCTGCTTGCTCTTTTCAAAATTTCCATTTTTATAAGGAAATATAGGCATATTTTCAAGCATAAAAGCAAAAATTATTGATGAAAATATGTAATTTTTTATTACCTGGGTGGGACAACAGAGCAACTGGGATAAGACGACCTTCTTAGTGCAGGTCCAATGCCCAGCAGTAAACTCCTAGTGATTGGAGCTGCTTTGTAGTCTTTTTTTTTTACCACCCAGAGTTTCGATGCCAGGAATAACTTTTATTATTCCTTTTATTACTCCATGTGTGAGACACATGAAGCATGTCTCACTTGCATTAGATGTCAGTGTCCCATGTTTGTCTAAGTTCCCTGTATGGCACATACAGGGATGTTATATGCATTCTTTCCAAAACATATAAGAAGAGCACAGGCAACTAATGACCAATTCATTCCCATTTCTCCTCATGTCACCTGTTCTGGTACAAAGAACCTTATGCTGGTGTTGCATGCTGTGGTTGAAATTAATTTATGAACTAAAACTTTCATTAAATGTCTCAAGGGAGCATTAGTCATAGTAAGCAGTGAAAGCAGCAAGTGAAGATTTAACAGGATGTTGGTTTGGTTGGTCTTTTTGCATTAACTGTATCATTAGTATCTACAGTATTTCATGGATATTGGTAGACAGAAAAGCAGCTCTTTTGCTTCCCTCTCAGAAAAGTAACACATTCAGAGAAGCAAACATTCATGATCAAAAAAGCATAGTCCATATTTACAGAAGGGGAAACTTTGTCTTACAAAACTGTTACTCTGAAAAGATCATGATAGAAAACCAGGTGAACAGTTGTATATAGAAACAAAAATATCTCCATACAATAGTATTAGTGGCATTGCTACAAAAATACTAGACTTTGGCGGGGGTATTCCAAAGATGGCATTCAGAAGCTGCGGAAGGTTTAAGACAGACTGAGAAGAATGCCCCCAAATCAGAAAAGTCTGTCTTACAGGATGAAATCAATCAAACTCAATCAAGTTTTGAAAAGCTGAAGGAAAGGCAACCTACCAGAAGAAATCCTTATAGGCATTGGGATCACAGTCTCTAAGAACCTAAAAATATGCTGAGGGACAAGTTTTTGTGAGATGGACAATAATGTAACTACAGTTGATAGCTGGAAATAAGAGAGACAGATAGATTCAAAAAGGAAAATCTTAAAAGGGTGAGAGCCATTGAAACCATTCATCTAGAGGTGTGCAGGATTCCTTGTTCCTTCAAATCTCTAGATGAAAATCGGATATGTTTTTTAAAGGTATCAATAAAATTCAACCATCATTTACTGGCATGTTTGAAGAATTCTTGCACAAAATACTATTACCTGTGTATTGAATTCAGACTAGATTATATACCAGGGGTCCCTTCCGGTCTTTAAAAACTATGTGAGAATTTAATCAATTAAAATAATAAATTAGAATAATTTAATCTACTATGCTGACAGCATATTTTCAGATTAAAATAGGCTGAAACAAATCAGTTTGACAATCAGTTAACAGTCATATCTGATTGTTGGTGCAACAACCAACAGTTCTAGTGCAACTAGATCCACATACAGATACAGATATATCTATCAAGACTGGAAAGAGAAATCTAGCTGGGTGATTGGATGATTAATGCATTAAATTGAAGGCATGTCTATTACTAAAGGTCTCTGGTGTAAAGTAAAACCAGGCATTCTATTTTTAGCATTGCTTAGCAGCTTTGTGCACTCTTAATTCTGTTATTTAAATTTCTCTTCTCAACCGTCCCATTTCTCTTATTAGCTGCTAAATGTGACTGGTTATGTTTGTCCAATATTTCCTTTTGTTTGTTCCTTGTATTTTGAAACAGGGAAAGCATAATGGCCCACCTCTGGTGAGGTGTTACTGTCTAAAAAAATGATGCAATAGGTAAGAATTCAGTTCATGTATACCTTCATCCAATAGGATGAATGTTGCAAAAGGGATGTTTAGGCTGAGGATTTATTGACAGAGTAGAAAAGTATTAGATAACCATGAATTCTTTTCATGAAATCCAATCAACCCACAGACCCAACCTTATGGCAGAGGTGCCAATTAGCTGTAAAGCTGCTCTTGCTAACTATAAAAGGAATGAATGAGTCTAGGGGAGCTGATGATAAACCCCACTCAAGTGCCCAGCTTACAAATTGTGAAGTAGAGGAGGAATGCAACAACAAAAGTGATCTCCAATAATTGGAAGGAGCTTCACAGTTTTTCTAGATAGTTGGACGTAAGTTTGTGATGTGAATCTGGAATATGTAAGAGCCTAACACAAGCCATGACATCTGCAAGTTGTCAGGACCTCCCCAAGAATTCAGTTTCATGGATTCACCACATACACACAAAAAAATCCATGAACAGCAGTAACTACTGAAAATTTAATTAAAAAAAATCTCTGCCCTTTGAAGCAGAACAAAGAGCTATAACCACACTTTTGGCTTTGATGGTGTAGTAAATATAACTAACATTGAATATTTCAAAAGGTAAGGTTGATTTTCTTAAAAACCTGTGATCATAAAAATATAACTAGGTATTTTTAATGATACGTTGTTTATATCAACAGAAGAAAATTAAACTAGAATGTGAAATTATATATTCAAAATGTGATGAACTGAGGAATTCTCAGTTTTCTGGTAAAAAATTAAAACAGTCAAGAAAATCAGATACTTATCATGAGCACTTCATCAAAAAATAAGCTTTCCACCAAAAAAGTTTAACTAGAAAGATCATAAATAGCTGAATTGTGCTGTATTACATTTTTCCTATTTAAAAAACTCTTGAGGAGTCCTAGTTGATAACTGCAGTGGTACTTCAATATTAACACTACACTGTTTAAATATCTTTTACCTCTGTTCTCTTTGTTCAATACACAGTTTACTGAAGTATTATGTATATTGTTAAGTATATGTTTGATATTGTTACGTATATATAACACGACATATAAGACATGCAAGCATCAACTTGCTGGAAAGATTTGTATTTAATGTTTGTTTGAGTTTTTTCTTTTGTAGTTTTTTTCCATGAATATCCAGAATACAAACATATGTTTTTAACATGGTTGAAAATGTGAGAGTGCTTTTAGCAGATGTTTTCTCTTATATTTTTAAAGCAATTTATTGATACTTACTGGAAAACTGAATGACATTCTGTTTGCAGGCAATTCCATCTGAAGTCACACCAGATAGGGGAAGGAATAATCTTAAGCAGTTTGGTACCTCTAAGACATCATGGGTCAGAGAAACACACTATGCCTTCCAAAGCACAGTGAAACCATTGTGCAGCACAGACAGACACTACTGGACAAAGCAAAATGGAGCAGTGACAATAAACAGCCACCTAAAAAAAATATGAAATCTTTCTCTTCCCCATGCTGCTATCTATGTGCTTTTATTATATTGAAATTAAGAAGTTACATATAAAACTTCAGAGAATTTGTAATGTACCCCACTAAATTGCAAGATTAAAGACCTAGATGGAAGTCCCAATTTTAGACCCAAGTGATTTTGAAGAATTTAGACTGAGAAGGTGGGATAAACAGAGTCTTCTACTAAGTCTTTGGGGAACGTAGGTAATACCTGTATGTTAATTATTGCCAGCTATTACTTGCTTCTGTGGAATTTGGGCTTCTCAGTGACACACAACTCTGAGGCATTGCCCAGGTATAAGGCAGTTCTCTATATATCCAAATAAGTAAGCATGTAATTTCTACTGCTTTACTTACTAAGAAGGAAGTCTCCATTAAAGCATTCAGTCCTCAGCTAATATAATCAGGACAATTCAAATTTCCACCAGACAGATCTGGTTCAGGATCTTTACTTCATATAATGCCCTCTAGCAAAATTATACTATCACATACAGAAGAGAAATAATCAAGAACACGCAAAATATCCATCTGGTATCAAACAGAGGAACTCAAAACTCACAATAAAATTCTAGTGCTACAGATAACGTCAGAAGCCCAACCAGAGCCTCAGACACCTGACCCCATTTTAAGAAATAGCCAACATCTTCCTGGGTGATAAAAACCTAATGGCAAGTCTACAATTGCCCATGTTAAAACAGAGACAGGGAAAAGGGGGGTTGTCTAGGATGTAAGGGCGATCAATTTGCTGTCAGAAACTAGAGCTATCGCTGAGACAATTAAGACCTCTTGCTGGGCTGTGCTCAGGAACAAGAATTTACTTACTGTCAACCTGTCCTCCCTTGCTCTGGAAAATCTTTCTTTCATCACAGGCGTTTGGGTTTTCAGTTCCCTACATGAAGACCTAGGCTGTTTAAGAAACGTATAAGCATCACAGTCTTGAAAATATCTTGTGTAAATTTCAGTTTCCCACTCAAGCCTCTCAGGTTGCCACTTCGCCTCTCGCAGTACCCAGAGATCTGGCAACCTCTGCCAGATGAGCAGCTGTACACAAATCTAACCAGTGGTAACACTGTTTATCAAAGGCCTGGGAGCATTTCAGCTCAGGAGGAAAATAATGCTCATGGGTCTTAGAAGAACGTCCACTGAGCGCCAATAGAGTTTCTGGAAATAAAGGAGGGAATGTGAATAAGAATTAAAAAATAAGCCAGACTCTAAAACAAGAAACAAGACAAAAAGAGAACTGGTAAAGGAAAGAAACCAAGGGACAAAGCTAAACCTGAGGACTCAATTGAACTCCTTCTGTTCTGAGACTTAACCTATTACTGCCCTAGGGGGATTAAAAATAATGATTAGAGCAGCATAAATTATGACCTGTCATCTTTGGAAATACCATCATCAATTGAAAATAACCATATTGTATAATGCTATTTTTCCTATGAAACCGCATTGCATGACAGACGCTGGATATAATTATATATAAATTTGGGATGGGACCTATGTCCCAAGGACCAAATGTTGTTGTCATTTTCTGATTGTGTTACGTCAGAAAGAACCCCAACTGGCTTAACCTGATGTAGCTACCTTGACATTGACAGAGAAGTACTCAATTGCATCAGCCATGGATTTGATCTGCAGTAATAAGTTAATATTATAGATAAGTATCAGAATTATAAACATAAAATTCTCACTGCTGAACTTTTTATACTCTGCTATGTCATTCCACCCATTTGTGATTTACTCACAGAACACGAGTACAGACCTGAAAAAGCCTGATTATTAGCAAAAGGTACAGGACGCAAATCAGCTTCTAAAATAAACAGACTTTTCAGGACATCAAACAGTCTATTGTCCCCTGGCCTCATTTGGGGGAACACTTGCTGTTGACATAAGGTCCATGTTTATGGCAGACGAACATTTGTTTTCAATAAAATTGAACTAAGCTCTGCTGACCATACATAAAGTTTAGCAAATAACTGTCCACTATTTGCTTAAGCAATTCCATATATTGCATCAGATGATGGAATGAGGGAAACAAATCAGCAACTGTGCCATGTACAGCTGCTGGGACCATTGATTTTTAAAGGCTTTAAAATAGCCTGCTTAAAGATACTCCTGTCGTGTGTGACAGTTTTAGAGCACAGCACACATGCAGGACAGTTTCATGGGGCCCATAGATACAGAACCTGAGAAGCAAGCTATGCATTCTTTTCCATATGTGAAACTTGAGTCTATCAGAGATATAGTAAGTAATGCACAGTAATACTGGAAGAAATTCAGACTAAAAGGAAGGAGCAGCAACCATACACCCCACTGGCCTCCTCAGTGTAACACACACCCTGCAAAGGCACGTAAGCTCCTGTTGGAAGCATCCTAGTTATAGCGGTTCTATAGTCTATATGGACATGGTCCAATAGAAATAAAGTAAAAAGCACTCTAGTACAAATAACTTATATAATAAGATTAAGAGCAGGTGAATTCTTCTTCAGGCTTTTAAAATATTTTAAATGAAAATACTAATTTTTTTACACATTTGCCAGAGCTGGTTTCTTACCTGGATGTCCTTCTCCCACCGACTCCGATGTGAACATGAAAGCCCCTTCATCATCCAGCGTGTGATCACATAAACCATCCACTGGCCCATTCATGACTGCGATGCTTTTCCTGATGGATTCTTATAAACAGTGGTTGAAGAGTTCTACCTTCAGTGCTTTCTCTTAAAGGAGAAGGTTCTTTATCAGCAGGACGATCGCTGTCTTCGCTTACTACCTCTTGCACTACCCTGAATTTCAGTGTGTGAAATCAGCATGTGCTTGCATCTGCGTACGCATGCAAGGAGTATGCATGTGCCTGAAGCCTGTATCCCTACCTAGCCTGATCTGTCAGTCCCTGAGCTGCTCCTATATATGGAAAAGTGAAAGTGCCTAGATAATCATGTGAGGAAAATGGAAGAGCCCATTTCTTGGCAGGGGAGTTAGTTAACTTTAGGATATTTCACTAATTAACTCAGTTCTTGGAAACATTCTGGATTCAACCCATGCAAGATTGGTTATCTTAGCAACTCAGCTGAGTGTGAAGTAATGCAGGAGTACGGCTGACAGCTCAGGGCAGCTGCTTCTTCACTTTGTCTCTCCCCTAATTCTGGGATCTATGTTGCGCTTCCAACTGTGTGTTGTGGTTTTACAGGGATAGATAAAAAATCTGCGAATGCATGTCTTCCCTAGCAAGAGACCGGGAGAAGTTTGTTCTGCATGATGTAGCTGTATTTTCCTTTTACTCTTTAACCTCTTGAAAAGTAAAATTCTCTCCTGATTTTTTTTTTCATTTTCATTCATTCTTCATGCACATTCAAGAGACGAAACGTGATAAGATCTAGCATGACGGGTGCTTCTCATTTATGCAGACCTTTCCCTTCAGCCTTTGCTTGTCTTTTCCTTTGTCCTCTCTTCTATTAATTCAGATCCATCTTAATCCTCTTTTTGTATGATATTCTCATATTATAATCCATAACCCTTAAAAATACAATAACTGCCACATCTGAGTACTCATTGCTCAGTTCTGCAAGCAAAAATTTCTTCTAGTCAGATGGCTCGTGCCTGGAATACGTTGATGATATGAAAGGTATGAAAATAGGTGGCATTTTGTGTCTTTAAGTTAGCATACAAAAAACAAGTAAACATACCCATGGGGCAGATCCAGAAAATGCCCAGCACTACTGCACCATTATAAAAAAGTGCAACTATTCTTAATTCCTTTACAGAAACCATTCTAATTTCAATCTCAGATCAAATCATTGATCTACCAAAATGAAAATTTCCCTTTCCCTCAATGAACACTGAATCATACTCTCTTAAGCATTCAGCGTGTACCTGCTACTGGGATTGGAATGAGTAGGGGTACATACGAACAGTATGTTACACTACCCGGGAACTGTTTGTTCTATAGCCCTTGCAATTTTGACAGCAATGAAAGATCACTTTATTATAAGGCCCCTTGGATTCAAATTTCTGCATTGCTACATATTTATGTAAGAATTCATTAGAATTTTCACTTTCTGCCTAGATTCCTGAAAACAATAACCAATGCCTGTGAATGTTCACCAGTAACTTGCTGTAGCATCGGCCCCTCTCTGATTATCATTGACATGGAATCGTTCATTTCAAAGACATTTTCTTGGTTTCCTGTTGTACAGAATTCACAGAATTATAAGCACTATTTGCACTTAAAAACGCACACATTGATGATACATGTTAAGAGGCATAGTTTTCTCTGGTGTAAAATGCCATCCCCCTGACACAAAGATTCTATCCCAGCCTGAATAAATTATGCATTAACAACACCTAGAAAAATAGAATTTGTTAAAAAAAATAGAAGACCAAATAGTAACTAATTATATTAACCCTAGTTAACAGGTAACATTCAAAAAAGATACATTAACTTTTAAAGTAAAGGAACACCAGTGATAAGTATTCATTATTAAATGTAAATTGTTTTTCTCTATGGAATTAAATAAAGACACGATGGGAATGGATGAAACAGCTCTGACGAAAACTTTTTTTGTACAGGTAAGAGTTTTCATTCTAATTCTACAAACAATCCTCCAGCAAAAGCAGACAAGATTGACTACTGTCAGTCCGTGAGTTCCACTCTCTTGCTGCTGGTTTTGCTTTTCTTGAGTTTTAATGCCACTTAAGGAGAGAATTTGTAGTTTGGGAATGCACATTCTTGTTTTTAAAACTTTGTAACATTTAAGCAGAATGCAAGAACAGGCCTCTCTCATAATCCTCTTATCCCACATAAAAATAAAAAAAACCCACAAGGTCTTAAAATGCTGCAGAGTGCGAGCAATTTGACATACAGAAGTAATGAATTTGCGGGCCAATTGATTATTTTTCTTTTAGAGTTCCTCTTTTTGGACTCAATTCTGGCTAGTTAAATGCATTGGTCCTTGAGTCCTGTGGAGGATCACCCTCCATTTAAATAGCATCCCCTGTAATAGTATTCTAGAAATGCTGCACAGCTGCATTTCACATAACTTTGTAAAACCTCCAGTTTGAACTGCTTCCAGTCGTGGTTTTACTATCAAGGGCAGCACATTCGCTTTATGGCCATGAAGCATCTCAGCATGTTCTCTTCTAGGACATCCGTGACCAACTCTAAACCACTGTAGGGTTAGGTAATGTTTAATTTGGCTTCTCTTCCCAGACAATTTGACTTGTTAAATATTTGTAAAAAGGTAAGATAGTGCTCTACCATCATGTCTTTTTGGCACAGATCTTCTGCCTATGAAAAAAAAAAAAAAGAGGATGATAGTAAAATAATGATTGATATCAGCATTTTTCCCCACTACATTTTATTGATAATGACTCATCAGTCAATGTAACGGGCTTCCAAATTTTCTGTTAACTTTATTGCCACACTCAACAGCTTTGTGGGACTGAGCCCTAAGAAAGTCAGTTTCTCTGCAAATCTCTTTATAATTCATATATTGTCCTTCATCACATTAAGTACCTTTTGACTATAGTCTATGACCTTTACTCAGAAGATACCTAATGGCAAAGTCCTCTTAATCAGTATGACTCCTGTGCTTTGAAATGAAGCTAAAGACAAGAAACTTATGATGTAAGATAACACTGTCCTTCTGTATTGCTCTAAGTATTTATTCATATTGACTATAATGTCAATCCCAACCACTGGAATAGCAATGTGAATTTTTCTATTAACTCTAAGAGTCTTCATATTTGGCACCATCACATGGTTTTGCTACTTTTACTCATAGCAGTTCTGCAAAACTACCCTCCTTCTAGTACATATAATACGTAACAGCTGCCAAAAGGCATGGTTTTACTGCAGCCTTGAGAAAGCCCTGAAAATAATGAAAGGAACAAGGTATCACCAAGAAAAGAATTTTATGAATGATTGCTATTGATGCTGCTGATTTTCTAGACAGATATGATCGATAAATTGTCTTGACCCTAGACCTCTCATGACATAGTCTCACCAGATCATTTTACTTGCTCACCTTCTCCTTTCCTACCCATATCTGCTTTTTTCCTCTACTCCCTTTCCCTCATTTTTTAATATCCTTTTCATTAAAACACATTTCTCTTTCCAGCTCCCTACCTGTCTCTAATGATGTCCCATTTATATTATAAACCACTGAGAATGGAGCCTACATGGATAAATTATGTCTATAGAAATAAGGAAACAAGTTTGAACTAATAGCTTACAGACAAAACACTTCCAACTATCACAGCAGAAGGGGAAAGAACAAAGTTAAGTATCCTTAAGACCTGGTCATCCTCACTTCAGCTGCAGAAGAATGTTTTAACTGGAAGCAGTAGAGGTTTAGACTCATTAACTCATACTGTTTCACCACCGTGGTAACTTTTAGGCAACTTCTTTTGAGTGAGGAGGAAATTGTATCAAGAACTCTGAAGAACTTCTGCATGACTAGAATCAGCTGTGAGAAAACCATTGCTTAAGCTGTGTAATTTGTCTCCCACCACAACTTTCAAATGCAGAGGACAATGACTTGATTTGTAGAGATCGCACACTTCACAGTAACTTGAAACTGCAATTCCATTATCATTAAAGCACCCAAACATGCTTAACTTTAACAATATACAGAAATACTTCGTGCATACAAATAACACATAGGAAAGTGTGTTCCTAAATACTTTTGTCTTATTCTGCCTATCATCAGACAAGTCTTCATTTATAGAAGTTAACTGTTTAACAGTTAACTGTTTAAGTTTCCTATCTTCTTGTTTTATTCTCACTTTACAAAATCATACAAGGAATTTACTTCTAATTTATGCCTTTGGAAATAAAACAGTTTTACAGGTGTTTGCGAAAACAACTTTAACACTAGTTTCATTTGTGCTATTTAAGAGGAGTAGGTCATATAATACAAATAGTGTGTTTTCAAGAAGTTACTACAGTTCATCTTTTTTACTATTGGAAATAAGCACTAAATTCTGCAAGCCTCATAGGGATGTCTTCGAGGGCCTTTTGGTTTGCTGGTGAAAAGACTTGATTTAGCCTGTACCTTTTTGTTCGGGGGAGGTGGATATTTTGGGGGTTTTTTTTAAAGTTAACATAAGGAACATTTGTTTTGCTGGGTTTATTTCTTCTGCATGAAGAATTACAAGCCTGGTCAGAGCAATAGAGCTTGAACATCAGGAACTAAACACAGAACACCCACCTGCTTCAGAACTCTTACCTCTATCTATTATTACCTGAAAATAAGAGTGGCTCAAGGCCTCTCAGATGTGCAGGTGTAGAGTTTCACTGGCTCATAAACATTCAGGGTAAAATAAATATTGTGGGACAGAAAAAACAGTTGTGATTGTTGAAGGAAAGAAGTTAGTGTGTATTCTGCAAGGGGTGTTTATCACCCAGCATTTGTTCTTTCACATCACCTTTCTCCTTCTCTGGAGTATGGGACCTCCTGCAACCTCTGCACGCTACCATAAGCAATTAAACTCTTTCATTCTTAAATTTTATTACAACTTTTTGAGTCAATGCTAATTCCACTCACAGCAATTTCTTGGTGTGCATTCTATGTAACTTATTCCCCAGTTACTCCAGCTTCAGAGAGATCCTTTGCTGTGTCTCCCATCTGCCTTCCCTTCTGCTCCCTATGAAGTCTTTCCAAGTTCTTCCACTACTAACATCAAAGAAAAGAATTAATTTTACTCCTATCCCATGCGCTTGTCCTCTTTGCATCTGCTTGACCTCAAATTCTCTATTCTGACACATCACTGAATCATAGAATGTTTCAGGCTGGACGGTCTCTAGTCCAATCCTCTGCTCAAAGCAGGACCAACTTGAACAAGTTGCTCATGGCCATGTCATGAAGTAACTTGTGCCAGGGCCTTATACATTAAGTAGCAACTTTTGCTTGTTTCTTAGGAAATAATTAGAGCTACTTTGGGCACTGAATTCTGCTTTCATTAAAGTCAGCTTTAGTCTTGGTACCAGTTTCACTGGAAGCATTATTTCCTCAGAACTGGGAGACTGGGAGGAATTGAATACAATTTCATTTTCTGTTTATTCACTTAATAAAAGTTCTAGCTGTTTATGTCTCACCCCCTACATCATTCCCCAAGGCTCTGTAAACTAAATACCTGTTTACAAACACAGGCATTTTTAACACCTCATAGACAGACACCTCAGTTTCCTGCATAATAACGATTAAAAAAAGGTCTCCATTTTCTAATAAGTCTTCATAAATTAGAATTGTTGTACCAGAAATGGTGGAAAAATAGCAAGATTAGTTAAAGTTTAAGGTTTCCCTTACACTGATTGGTTTTTATTGCTTCATTTAAACAGCATTAAACCATACTGGTATATAATTAGTTCTGCCTTTAGTCTTTGGCAGTTTTTCCCGTTTAAGTTATAAGCCCTACAGAGCAATGTTCAAGCATTTGTTTGTGTTACATCCCTACGTGGAGCACTATTACAACAGAATCACACATTCTCTGGGTCCTCCATGAATGATGAGGGAGTAGATGAGAAAGAACGGAGCCCTAGTCCATCTTTGTCTCACGCAGCAAAAAGTTTTTTAAGTTTGCAAACATAACAGTGTATAACTTACAGATTTAGCACCTTGTTTATAAGCTATTATGCTAAATTTAATAAATCAACCCATTCACTGTTAAAGTTATGCCTTGAACAGAAATGAAAAGTCTTCAGTTAGAAATGGTCTCCCTTTAACCTTACAGAAAGCCATCTCTGCATTTCCCCTGGATGTTTTTTCCAGTTGCTACAGCCAGTTGTTAGGGTAGGGAAAGATTGTCATCTGACATGTAACAAAGCACAACCCTCAATTTAAAGCGTGTGGGGTGTGGCCACACATCAGATAGACACACAGCCACAGTTCCTTTCTGGAGGAAGAGTTAGGACTCCTTACTGCTAATGACAGGTCTGATCACCTGTCCGGACTAAGCCCCATTACAGCCATAGATCTGTATCTCAAAAACAACCTGGCTGGGGAACTTAGATGTCTTCCAGCAGCTTGGGATCTGTATGATCTGCTGCTTTCACATGTCTTGTGACATTATTAGTGCGTATATATGTAAACCATTAAGATTTCCTCAGTACCTTGGGAAACAGACTGATGCATTTAAACAGTCATTACTCAAGAGATTTTGCTGCAGTGTTTCATAGATGTTTACAGTACAGGTGGTCTTTGGACTTTGAAACAAATATTGACTCTAGTACAAGTCAGGTTTCAGGAACCTATCTGCAAAAACAGTTGTGGAATTTGTAAATTCTGGCTTCCTGACAAGGAACATTAGGTTAAATTCAGACACTTTTGACTTTTTCTAGACATATAATGTCAGAAGAGACCTTTCTTTCATGAGGTATAGGACTGTAATTACTTTTCTGAAATATTTAGTGATCAAAAACCTTCATAAGTCTACCCTATATGCAAAGGGTATGTGAAACAATAACCAATATTTGCACATGTACCTCTTTTATGCTCGCAATGAAAATATTTACATACTTTAACTGCTTGACTTGTTGGCAAACACTTACACACTCAGTACTAATCTGGTAAATAATGCATAGCAGAATTTTACACTCATACATACTGACAATGACTGCACAATGCTGTGAGCTCCAGATTTAGGCTTGTATGGCTACCTGGAAAAGAGGTTACAACATACATCCAGCAACTTTTTTAGTCATGATTCCTATCCATGGGTTATTCACAGCCTTTTCAGATATGCTCCCACCATCACTTCTGCAGAGCTCAAATACACTACTGGTGCTCTGAGGTCTGCAGGAAACTGCTAACTAACTAAATAATCTGATAGGTCACATCTTTCAGAAATCCCCCAACCTGACCTTGTTACCACAGCTGGTTCAGCCAGGGAAGGCTGCCATTCAAGTAGCAATTTCACATACATCACCTGGGCAAATATATTAGCAAACAGCAAACATCATTATCTTTCATCTGTGTCTGAAAGATTTCACTGTAAGTAGTCATTTAGCAGTTTCAGATAAACAAGTCTGAAATAAAACACAGACAACGATATTCTTAGATATCTGACTAATCAGGGGACATTAGATAATGCATGAAGAGTACATAGCATCAATCAATACAAGTATATAAATTGTACTAGACAAAAATGCATACAGTTACCACAATACACAAATGTTTCTACAGATTCCCATTCACAGATGGGATATGGAACGGAAAAGTTCAATTTCACCAAAAGATCTTTAGGCTTTTACACATAGTTGCAATCTTATAGCTTCATTATGATACTCTTTTTCCCCCCCCCAAGTCTTTTGCCCTGTAACAAATAAAAGTCTCAGGAATTTTACCAGATTTGTAAATAAATAAATTTGGTTTTTTTAAGACAAGGCAAATAAGAGTCCAACATCTATTACTGTGTACTATTGACATTTTAAATAGTATTCCAGAAATGCTGCCTTGTAATTTTTGAATTAGTTTTGAAACTTTGTGTTCAGAGGAAACTCTGGGCTATGTCAGCAAAAACTCAGAAGATGTGCAGTGCAGGATATCACTACACCCTCACCCACCCTGCCCACCATCTTTGTTTTGGCTTTATTTTCCCAAAATTATTAAAATCACTACACTAAGAATTGATTCATAACCACCTAGAAAGAAACAGTAAAAGTAAGAGGTCTCTGCAAACTTTTTTTTCATATGCATAAATATATATTTGTATATTTGTCCACATGCTTTTTCTACAGCATAAGGAATTTTTCCTATTACTTTCTCCATCCCTACACAGGCATCACAGGATGCTTGAGAGCACCTAATCATGATGATGCTTTGAAATGAGATAGATGAAGGTACTTAGAATAATTAGGCTCTAAAATTTCAAGAAAGTATTGTGGAGCTTGTTACAATTATTGTTATAAACTTTCATATATACTAGGCTAAGGGTGCAACTGAGTCGTGTTATCTGTGTCATTGCTTTTCCAACAGAATGCTTATTGTGAGAGTGAAATGCAAGTAACATCCTTTCTAAAAGCAATTTTTTCAAAAGCCACGTGCAGAATTCTCAAAGTTATAAAACAGAAAAAAGAGAATCTTTTAATGATCCTTCCAAAATTATTAGTAAAAGACATATGAAACTAGTGGTTCCTTATTCCTATGTTCTTCGGGACTGGCAGACTACTCACTTTCTACTGGAAAACAGAGAAGAACCACCAAAGAATGCTAAACCAACCTAGGTGCTTCTGCTAGAGGTAGGT
Organism: Xenus cinereus; assembly: GCA_025774025.1. Classification (NCBI taxonomy): domain Eukaryota; kingdom Metazoa; phylum Chordata; class Aves; order Charadriiformes; family Scolopacidae; genus Xenus; species Xenus cinereus. Next base: position 12,392,378 of record JAOXJK010000002.1, on the reverse strand, counting down.
GTATAACAACTTTGCCTTTTCTGTGAGGACAAATTTTTACCCTTCTGCCAAATGGCACTAGACCTAGCTAGGAACTAATAGGGACTTGTAAGGTGTAGTGATCTCATTTTGATCCTTAGCAACAAGAACACTTTTAGCAAAGAGAAGTATCAGGACTGAGAATGTCACACCTTACCTGCTGTACTGAAACATGCAAAAAGGACTAAAACTAATATAAAAATCTCCTAAATATGATCTGGTGTCAGTGTTTACAATGTGAATTAAGACTATAAATTCAAAAGTTGGTTCTTAAAGATTAAGATCAATAAATTTTTAATTTCTGCAGTGCACATCTGCAATGTGATGACTTATGCTCATCACAAAAATCACAGTACTCCAGGAAATGGACCACCGACACTAGATCTTCTCAAGAAAGCAGACCCAGTTTTAGTCCCGTATAGGGAAACTGAAGCCTGAAGCTCTACCAGGCAGGGAAGGAGAAGGACAGAACTACCAACTACTTACCATCCTAAACCCTACCCTACGTGGGTACAAAGGGTACTCATAGGTAGTAGCTCATAGCTAAACATGTGCAAGAGCTGCTCTTAAGCTATATCTCTTTCTTCTTCCACTCCAATATTTTCTCATCCTTTGGTTCTTTTTCTCTCTCCCAGCTTTTCCTACTTATGGATTTAAGGAGTGCTCTAATTTCCTAAATTCATACCAATCACTGATACTGCTTCCTAGGCAGAGGATTGTTTCCTGTTTCTGAAGTTGACAGCTTACAAGGTTCCTCCTACTGCTCCTTTCTTATGTTGACAATCCACATTGCTTGTAATTAAACACCAGATTGCCTTTGGCCTCTCAACTGTTAGCTAAGAAGTCAAGCAGAAAATAGAGAATGGAGCAGACCTGCCATAACCAAAACCTATCAACTATTCCTATCAACTCTTAAAAGAAAAAGCATTTGACCCACACATACTAGAAGGTATAGACAGTGAACTGAAAGATCACATTTTCTGCTTTTGAAAATGAGTGTTGAAATTGGCACCCACCATAAACCAGCTCCCCTAAGGCATCCTCTTTTCTGTGTCTTTAGAAATCTTGGCTAATAAGAAAACTAATGATAAGTCTACGCTGCAGTTTATTATTAACCACTGCCCAATTGCTACCAATGGCTCAGCATCCTAAAAGCAACAGTTGGAGAACAAGGCATTTGGAGCTTTCGGGTGATCAATTCTATTTTGTTACCTCCCCACCTCTGCAGTACCATAAAATATGTCACTGGGATTCTGTAAGTCTTTAGAAGCAAGGTCAGCAAAGAGATTTCAATGTGTAATTATTTTTAAGACACATACAGATATTCCCATGCAGCTGGCATGAATGTTTTACAAGGACTCAAGTGGGAGTCCTGCCAGTAAGTTTGGTAAGCACAGACCTATCTCCTTAGAAACACGCATATTCTTTACACAGCCAGAAAACTAAAATACAAAATGCATTTCCAGATTTTGAATTCACAAATATTTGAGCCCATTCAAAGCTGCAGGTTTCATTTTTACAGTTTATAATATTGAAATACTGTAAGCAATATTATTTTACTTGATACTAGGAATGTATTTATCCTACCAAAGAAAGCAAAATACAGAATACTCAAATGGAAGGTTAGATGGTCCTTTGATTTAAAGAGGTATGAAAAAGAATATTGGTGTATTGCTCCCAGCTGCATGAGCTTACCACACATACAAGTGGCAACTTTCCTGTAGTCACAGAATAGTCAGACACTTGTAGCTGCTGGAGAGACATTTGAAGAAATTGCAGCAAAAAAAAAAAAAAAAAAAAGGGAAACCTTCCTTCCTTTACAGTACTCTCTATGTCAAGAGTTAGGCCAAGAATATAGAAATATATGGGTCTGGCTGTATTCCCCTGATTTTTTTGTGTGAAGCAAAGCTTGGGCAAATGCTAAGACAGAGTCATACATCATGTAATTGTGCTGAATTTCCAAGCAATAGTTTTTTAAAAAGCTAGAGAAGTCACATAAGAAGGGCAAGAGTTTAAGGGAATACGTGTTTGAGTTAACACTGGCCTACATCTGAGCCATGGTGAAAACATTTATCCTAAAGGTATTAAGAGATCAGTGTCTATAAAAACATGATCTACTGAGATAAGAGAACAGTTAGTGTTTCAGACAGATGTCTGATCATAGTTCTTGCTGAGAAACCTGACTAAATAGTCTTAAAATACAAGCAAATACAACACCTAACTTAAGTCCAAGTGAGAACAAAATAGTGGTGCATTTTTTCTATAGGCTCCACTTAGATACATATGCCCATTGAAAAAATGTTGAAGAACAGCTGTCTCAGAACTTCACAGCACTCCCAGCCCTAGAAATTTTCAGCTGTCAGTGCCCAAGGGTAACTTTTCAGAGCAGCTAGGTTTACAATGAAACAAACAACAGATCCTGTTTCCAGGGTTACAATTATCAGCTAAATAAATAGCATTTTTTAAACTTATCTACTAAACACATCAGTGGCAAAACCGCAATTGCTTAAGATAATAATGAACCAAATACAGGTGTGTCTGCATGCAGCCAGTCATTTCTGGAAGAAAGTACATTCAGGAGGTGGAGTACAAATGAAGCAGAATGATTGGAGAAGCCCAACACACTCCCAGGAATGTGACTTGAAACTGAACAACAGGGAGCTGCAGTGCCCCTTTGCTGCAATGGGGATGATTTATTATCTGAATCTTTCCTCTCTCCCACCCTCCCTGCAGCAATTAATCTCTTTTTATTTCTGCAGTATCTTCCCCTAGATGTAGTTTGAGTCAATCAATTCTCTCATGTGTTAATATTAAGTATATTAATAATAATATACTTAAATATACTAAATATACTTAAATATCCTGAATTGGAGACAGTTTCTCTGAGGTAGAACTCATACTCATGTTAGCGAGGAGCTCAATCCTCTCATGATTTCAACCACAGCTTTTTTAGCAACTTCAGTGAGAACAAAACTGAGATCTTTGCTTCCTCAGTGCACCAACAAGTGTTTTGGTTCAAATTATTTAAAGCAAAACAACAACAATCAGCTCTATTATGGAGCTGAAAATATGATTCAGTTCATTAAGAAAAACAGACTAAGATACTGATCAAGTTCAGAGACACTTCCCCCCCCCCGAAAAAGCTATTTTCTTTATCTGGAATCTGCTAGACTATGTCTAAATTATAGAGGAACCCCTGAGTAAAATAATTTCATTCATCCAGAAAACAATTTGCTGGACTCAAACACCAATGGGTTCTTACATTAAACTAAGCTCACGTATTTTTCACACTTAACTTTCCCAAGATTATGGAAAAAGAAAAATCATTTACAATAGGAACTTCTGTTGAGATCCATGAATGACTACAAGCAGAAAGTGGCAAAATCTCCTTGGAGAGTTTGTTAAAAGATTCCTAAACCTTCTAAATACTCCTTAGAGAGGGTAAAATTATTCAGATAACTTTGGTATGATATTCCTAATTATCAATGTTTTTTTCTAAATCAAACCCAAGCTTCACATCATACTTTAAAGTACATGGAAATTTTAAATTATGCTAGATGCAAAATGATGGGGAAGAGTTCTGATTTTTAGCAAAGCATATATTTCTGTGTCAGTACAGAGCCTTTGTAACAGATAACTCAAATATGATTAACCAACAAGAAGCAAATGGCAACCTTCTCTACTTATTACATTACTTGATCTTTTGCCTGTGGATTTTCTTTCAGGTGATAATACAAACATGCTTGGTGTTAGTAATAAAATGGTTTAACATACGCACTTTTTTTTTTTTTTACTTCCCCCTCAATTAACTCATGTCCATATAATCAAAAGACTAGCCTAAGGAACTGGTCATCTCAATTTTTTTCAAAATAGCCATTGATTTTGGGTGCCTTACAACTAAAGATAAAATGGAAGCACTCAGCGTCTCCCCACAGCCCTGAGTGAATGTAATTTTTCATGACATAGCATATGCTAGAGTCACTTATTTCAAATAAAAAATAGCAGCATAAATGACTACGGTTCCGATCTCTGGTCTAAGATAAATACCGACTTTGGTTTATGATAATGATTCTACAAGGTGCAGGTTAACGGGGAATACCCACAGCATTTAAGTTGGATATACATGTCAGAGCTCTCAAATTCTGTGAATCGCTCTTCTGCTTCTTAAAAAGTTTGCTACGCTGTGTCAGCTTGACCAAATGGCACATTCCCCTGCCTTGCCTTTCTTCCTCTACTATTATCCCAAAAATACCTATATGTTTATAATAGTTTATAATAGTATAGCCTCTTCCATCATATGAATTGAAAAAATTCACAAGTAAAAAGCACAAAGACTGCATATGAAGGTTCCTAATGGTACTGCCAGAAAACAAACAAAAGTGAAAAAACATCAAACAAGTGTACTGGTAAGATATTTTTAAAAGCAGATCAGTTTTTATCAGCAAGTAACAGGATTAGACTCTCTTTTCTAGCTCCAGTCAATAGACAACACTGTTCTTTAACCTAAGCACAGGAAAAACTTCACAGAAACAAAGCAATTAATAGCTGACTTCAAATATGAGTAAACTGTATTAGCAAAATTCAGAGGAATTCAGTTTTACATTTAATCCAAACTAATTCATCCAACTCTCATTACTATTAGCAAAGTACTGTATAAAGCTTTTGCTTATGAAAAAGATAAGTTAATTCCTTTAGACTATGAAGGAAAATCTTCCATCATAAGAACGGGGACTGTAGACTTAATAAAGCCTATCCTGTTAAAAGAACATTAAAACATGCTTGCTGCAATGTGTATTTCTCCTTGCAGGAGAAAAGCTGCTCACATTGCAGAGCTGAGCCTCTTTGTAAGCAGGCTTATAGTTAATTTGATTCATTTTGTCCTATTTTGGGCTTCATATCTGTTTTCACCCTTATGCTTCAGTATTGCTGGAATGAGAACAGCTGTGAATGAGCATGTTACTATCAGCACGTTCTTTTGAGGATCTGTACATGGGGTCTGATAGCAGCCTAAATAAGTCTGTTCCTATTCTGAAGAAAGGAAAAACAACAATTTCAGAAATCTTCTGTCAGTATTTAGCATCTTATTTCAGCAACATTTTCCATCTCTGAATTCCATCTTCTTCATTCCACTAAAATGTATTCAAAGGGAATGTAAGCTGTAGCTGAAGTTACATCAGGTAATTGCATTATTATTTTTTTTTCAATATAGAACTTTAGACTTTATGCAGAGGTTAAATTGTATTAACACTTCTGAAATGACATCAATGCAGTAACAACAAAATAGTATCTTTTCCTTCATTCTCTTCCTATTCTAGCTCTAGCTTGCTAAACTCCAAAGACGGTTAAAGTTCAGGCTTAGACGCTCAAGTCATCTTTCTTGTAAATTAAATTTCCAATAGGCTGCTTTGCACCTTAAGAAAGCACTGAGCCAAGAACTTTTTACCCTCCAGTCCCATATCCAACATAAGAATTCCTATAAAGCTGTAGAAGGCGATCAATGTACCAGGCCTACGCACATCAAATCCTGAAAAAAATGCAAATTCCTATAAGTAACATTTGAACAACTTAAGTCTACTGTACACAGGAAAGGAATAGGTAAATTGGAATCTACCATTTTATTTTGACTCTTGCTAAACAATTTTTTGATAAAAGTTTCCATCCAAAATTTCGATTCCTAATTAAAAAGAGAATAGGGAATACAAACTGCAGGATCACAAAGAAAAAGTCACAGATAAAAATTAGCTGAAACAAAATGACAAACAAAAGTTGTAGTTTTCACGGGTTGCAACTGACAGAGACACCATTGTGTTTATTTAGGATGCACTCTAGTGGACACACATAAAACAAAATAAAACAAAGATACAAATGTTATGAAAACATAGAAAGTGAAAGCCACATCTTGGAAGCGGTTAGAATTATTTACTAGCATGTTTTAAAATACTGTTTTATAACTTGAACATATTTCCTACTTAAATATGAAGTCTGTGTGAAGGCTGAAATTTTCATAGTCAACATGACTATGACATGACATGACTATGTTGACATAGTCAACATTTTACATAAAATGTAAATGGACACAAGTTACTTATGAACTTCTGAAAATTTTAATCTAAACAAGATGATTCAGTTATGCATACTGGCTCAAAAAAGAAACTCTATTTATCCAGTTGCTCCATCCCTTTGAGACTGGCACTGTATGGTGTGCATACAATGTTAATAGGTGGAATTAGAACCGTGCTATCTTAAAATGTGACCATAAAATGATTCTATGTTAACTGTTACTAATAAAAATAATCATAAACCGTGAAAACATCAGTTTACTGGAATATCTACCATAGAGGCATATTCATTCCACAGAAAAGGTTCTTGACTGTCCTAGAAATTGCAAACCTGTAGCAATGCAGAATAAATGCAGACAACAAAGCCTGAGCACCAAGTCACAGAAGTAGTTCCATTTTTCATTACTTAAAAAGTTACACAAACATTTCTAAGTATTTATATCTGGAAAGTGAGATTTTTCTCTTTTGATTTTAAGGATGTTCATCCATCATTGGCATCTGACATGCCAATTAACAGCATCCCAAAAGCAATATGGCAATAAAGAGGGCAAAAAATTTTAAATAAACACACTTTATTATTTTTAAGGGAAAAATAATATATTACTATGCTAGAAATCAATAGTGCTTACCTTTTTAAAAATTGATAGGATTATGCCTAGCATGAACAAGTTACTTAGAGCAGAAAAATATTTATTACATGATTCACCTTTGCCTGTTGGGTATATAGATATTTTTAACAGTTTTTCAAAGACAGAAAAACCACTAAAGCCAGATAAAATATAAACAAATTAAAGTGAAATTATCCCAAAAATCACTTTCATCCCAAAACTGAAGA
>JAOXJK010000002.1:12366328-12376764 GCA_025774025.1 Xenus cinereus | reverse complement strand
ACTGGGTGGACTCGCAGCAGAAGCGGGTAGGGGCGCGGAGGGGAGGGAGGGAGGGAGCGGGCCCGTGTCGTGTCTGACCCGCTTGTCCACCGTCCCCCTTTGCAGTACGTACCGGTTAAGGGCGACCATGTCATAGGAATCGTGACGGCCAAAGCGGGAGACGTGTTTAAGCTGGACGTGGGTGGGAGCGAGCAGGCATCTCTCTCCTACTTGGCCTTTGAAGGGGCCACCAAGAGGAACAGGCCAAATGTGCAGGTAATACTTAGGTTTATTGGCCGGTAACGGTTTAGCGGTGTCCTTTGGTGGTGCTTCTGTTACGTTGTAGTAGTTTTCTTAGTAAAAGGTATTTTTATAGGCTGCACGTAAGAGGAGGAGCAGCGCAGGTTTATTTGGCAGTGGTTTTGCTGTGGCTCTCCTTGGAGGTTATGGCATGGTTAGGCCGCGGGCTGTCTGAGGTTTCTTTAAAGAACATGGAAATCCTGTGGGTCGGCGTCTGGCAGATGGCAGGCTTTTCCACGCCTTACACTTTAACTTTCCCATAATACCGCCAGCAGTAGATGCAGTTAATGAGCAACATGCATCCAAGGGGGGGCACTGTGAACTTAAAAAGAAGCTCTTACGTCTGGTACTGGTAGAAAACAGTTGGGTTTTTAATAACACTGTTGTAAACAGTTGTACGGCACATGCATGCCACAGCTTCTGCATTCAACTAAAATATCTTCACCAGCATGTAAAGATGGACTGTAAAGAAAAACAACATAGGTTAGTGTGGTTTTTGTTGTTGTTGTTGTTGTCTTGATAAATGATTACAAGAGCAGGTTGCTTAGACTTTTAGTACCCTTAAAGTCTGAGGAAAGAGGAATTCATGCTTTGTATTTAAAAAGGAAAAGAGGAATACTCCATGAAATAAAATGCTATATTCTTTTGGTATCTTGCAAATTCTAGTGGTGATATAAGATAATTGTTCCTAGCAGATATTTTCTTTAGTAGAAGAAAAGAAAACAGAAATTTCTATTAGACCAGTTTATTTTTCTATCACCAGTTCTTCAAAACTATTTTTATCAACTGAGTATTTCCTACAAATATGCAGTATGACCTTTTCTAATACTTTTGCTTTTTGACACTACTTTCTTTAGGTGGGAGATCTTATTTATGGTCAGTTCCTTGTAGCAAATAAAGACATGGAACCAGAGATGGTCTGTATAGACAGCAGTGGAAGATCAAGTGGAATGGGACTAATTGGACAAGACGGCTTCCTCTTTAAAGTTTCCTTAGGTCTAATAAGAAAGTAAGTATGAAGAAAAGTAAGCAGTCACTCTAACATGGAATATGGTGGGTAAGATTTGCACAACTACTTCCTCTGAGCAGCGTGGAAAATGTGGTAGGCAGAGTGTGTAAACATTTTAGTGCATTTATACCAGTTTTGCTGAATAGTGTGTGGATATTGACATAGGAGGAGCATGTATTTCCCCACTTAAGAGATTCAGATGCTCTTCTATATGGTGGTGTGAAACCTGTTTAAAAAAAAAAAAGGGGATGTGGTTATCAAGGCAGTGTGGAGAACAAAACCATTGACCTGGGAAATTAAATATTCAAGCTGGAGTTTCAGGTATGTACCTACTACCTTGGAGTTTAAAAATTGGAAAGGCTTACTGCCCTTTTTCTGCTTAATGGGTTAGTGAGGGATGTAAATTTGTCTGACAACTGATTAAAGGGGTCCTTCCATATCAATACATGTTATTTTCTTACTTCCAAAGAAAAACAAATTATGTTGAAATAAGGATACAGATAAACTCATGTGCTTTTTATTTAAAAATGATATGTTAATCCAGAAACCACTTCATAAGCTTTTAAATGTATTGTAAACTTTGGAGTTACTTACACAAGATTTCTGTGACTGTCAAAGAATACCGGCTTATATGGATAGATAATAGCCAAACTTTGTTGTTGCTTTTTGGTGGTGTTTTTTGGTTTTGTTGTTCTTTGGAAAAGCAATCTGGAGATGCAGAGCAGCTGTTTCATACCTGGGTTTAAGTAATAATTTTTCTGGATTACATGTTCCATCTGAAGTTAGTGTGAACTGATACAAAATATTTTTGCAGCCATTCTGCTTATTTTCCATATTTTGTATGCAGGTAAAGAAATAACAGTATTACAAGTAAACTGCTAAATCTTGATAAGTTTGTTTCTTCTTTGAGAAAGCCTGCTGAAGCTTGATTTAATCCTCGATGTACTACAATATTCTTGACACTTTCATTTTTCGGTATGCTGTCACCTGATAAAAACAATATCCTGTTTACTGCTGTTAATATTGTCTCCTGAAGGAGAAGGGAAGTTGTCTTTTGAAAGACACATCTTTAACTCTGGTGTCAAATTTACAAATAGCAGCACTTCAAAAATGTCACTTTGTCAAGCAGTGTGGTTTTAGAATTTATAAATAAAATCATAGAATTATTATAAAAGTAACAATTCACTTTAAATTTCTCAGGTATTACTTCTGAATCTAATTAGAAAATTAAATTCACAAGTGCTGTGGTTTTTTTAGGTACCTGTATTTTATAGGAAAGGAGAACTAAAAATCTGATACTGTATTACTATTTTCAATGCATGTGTAACTTGATTGTCTTAGCTTTTGGTGTTGCTTCAATAGCTCCTATAACACCAGTACTGAGGTTTAGTTAGTGATCAATAATAATGCAGTGTCTGTCAAATGTGACCACTTGCTACTTCCTGTGACTTTTTATATCTTGTTTACAGACTCTTGGCTCCCAAATGCGAAATAATTCAAGAGTTGTCACAACTGTATCCATTTGAGCTGGTGCTGGGAATGAATGGAAGAATATGGGTAAAAGCAAAAACAGTTCAACAGACTTTAATTATAGTAAATATTTTGGAAGCCTGTGAGTATATGACTGCAGAACAGAGAAAACAAGCGCTTGCCAAATTGTCAGGGAATTGATAACAGAAAACCTTGAGGATCTGAGGTGTTTGTCGGGTGCTTGGTTATTTTTGTATTTGGATTTCTATTAAAACCCCTTTTTTTTAATGAAGTACTGGACTTTTGTTGTTGTTCTTCAATTCCCTTCTTTATTCACGTGGCTTGTTCTGTCCTGGCTAGGAACTTTAGTTTTAATCACTTCAATGATTATGAAACCCTGTTTATGTTCATGAATTTTTCTGACTGATGTGGAGACAGTATTTAAAAGCTTCCATTAGCTGTGACTTTTGAGATGTAACTACAGTCTTCTGTAAGAAAACTTATAAATTTTCAAACAGCGTATATTTGCTTTTTTTAGTCATTATTAATATTAATCACAAGAAGTGATTATTTGATATTTTACAACACTTTACAAGGGCCTAGCATAAAATAATCACAGAGTGGTTAAGGCAAAGGATCAGATAAGACCCAATGTATGGTCACAGTGACCTTACCACTTTACCTAAAAGATAATCTGATTAATAGTTTTAAGGAAGTAGTGATTAGGACATAACTCCAGTATGAACATTCAGGAAACTTGATGGTTTACTGGAAGTAAAAAATGCACTCAGTAACAGCACTGTTTGAAGCCACTTGCAACTTTTTCATAAGTGCTTTTTAACTAGAGATTAGGTTAAGAATGCTGCACCAATAGCCATGTATTTCTCAATTCTAAAAATTTCAGATTTGTTTAGTTACAGCGTGAAGATTCCATGTAGCTTTGCTTCAGGCTTAACAAAAGCAGCATTTCTGAAACAAAGCTATGTTAGGCTTCGTTGTGTAGTAGTTCCTCACATGCATATAGAATAAATGCTGTCCTCAGAAGGATATGCTGTCAGTCTGTTTCAATATGTGAATAGTTTGCTACTGCTCTTTTGAGAGAGAAGGAGAATCCTGGAGTCATGGAAGGGGAATGAATGATGCATGCTTCCTGTGGGAGAAAAATTTGTATGTACCCAATGAACTGCATGGGAGCTGTTAAGCTGTTACTTAGATTTTTGATGTTTTGTGGTTCTACTTAATACTATTTGATAGTGATAGTTAAATTAGAAAAAAAAATGGACTAATTAGAGTAAGCCTAAATAGCATCTTAATTCCAAGTGGAAATAAAATTCTTCCTATTTATTCTGTGTTTCACCTGAAGCTCATCCTGTGGTATTTGATATGGTTTTCTTTGGCATCTCTCTCATTTAGAAATTGCTTCAATTCAGAGCCACTCTGACTCATGCTTAATATGCTTACCTATGGCTTCCCCAATTCAGTAAAAACACACTCTAATGGTTTCTGTATGAGTCTAATGGCTACAATTCAGAATTCTTCCTGGGTTTCGCTGGCCTCCCTATTAGGCATTTAGAGTATTACTCATCTGACTTGGTAGATCTTTAGTCATCTCTTTTTGTTACACCTGCCTTCTCCTAGATGTGAAGTTACTTTCATTCGTATTCCATAAATCCCTTAGGTCTATAATCTAGCTCTTACTACACATGAAAAGCTGTAATAAAGATTTCACTAACTCTGTTCTTTGCTGTTTTTTCAACTTCAGCTAATCAGAGCCCCTGCAAGCATCTGTTACTAGAACAATCGCTGGCATAAGCAGAAAAGCATTTGCCAATCATCTCAGGGTGCTGACTTCGTTGTCTGTGAATATTCTTGGATCATAATACTAAAACCACAGGAATGGGGAATGACGTGGATCAATTCCTGAAGAGTTGTGGCTTGAAATGCAATTAGCCTCACCACTCCCCCTCTTACCTGTCTAAGCAACCTCCCTTTCCTCCCAAAAGTCTGTTTTAAACCTAACTGCAAGATACATGGACAAGCCCTGATTTTAAAATGCTGGTTTGGTGATGCAGCATAGCAAACGGTGACCTTGACAGTTTTCAACATCATCATCCCTCACACCAGCCATCATTCTGTCCCACTATCAACTCCTTATCACCCAAATACAACCTTAGGTAAATCAAGAGCAGGAAACAAAATGCATTAAGATTATACTTGTTTTTAGTTTAACAAAATGGCATATGCACGAAGTACTTGAGTTTTGACCCCTGCACAGTCATTTTAAGTATGTACTGCATTTAAGTTGGATAATTTATGGAGTGGCAAAAATGATGGTGGATGTGAGCAAAATGGTGTGGCAGAAAAATGCTTGAAAGCAAATACTTTTAAACACCCTACTAAAAAGTGGCAATATTGCTTGGTTGGTTGGTGGTGGTTTTTTTTTTTACTTGGAGAAAACTACATTCCTTAAACCAATTACTAGCTTTGACAAGCTTTATCTAATGAACAAAATACTTAGGAAAAATCTGTGTGATGTCTTTGCGAACATTTAGTTCTGGCTCAGCGCCTAAGCAGGTATCGCCAAGAAAAGCGACAGAATATAACTTGATTCTAGGAAAAAAGACCGGTCGTGAGTGAATTATGTATTCTGCTGGAAATATTACAGGAAGTCCTTCAATTCCCATTGAAGGCACATAAACACAAAGGTTTCGGGAAATTGAACTTGCGGAAGTGATGCTGTGGACTTGAAATGTACCTTGCTTAGTAGAATGTCTTTCTGTTGCATTTATCTGCATGATGTATTGTCAGTTTGAGTCATGAGAGTTATTCATTTCAGATACTTGGTGATTGAGCTTTGGCTGCTTTGTTGTATTGCTCTTCTTTCAAGTTGTTCTGATGAAAGTTCAGTAAAAATTGTAGTTGTCAACATGGACACGGTCTGTATCCCCAGAGATGAGCACAATCCCTTAAAAAGAAAGTTCACAAAGAATTAAAAAGAAACCATACATTGGAAATAGGAAATACGTAGTTTGTGGCCTTTCTAGGTTGATGTGTTGCATAAATACCAAGAAGAAATGCTAACAAGAAGTACAGGTATGCAGTGTTGAAATTAAGTGTGATAATAAAACATTTGTGTTTTTGCTGTAGCAGAAGAAAGTTTCACAGACAAATAATTCAATGTAGTAAGAGGATTAAGAGCTTAATTCTAAGGCTTTAGTTAGAGTGTGGCTGTAGCTCTGTTTGATTGTTTACTGTGCCCAACTACTCATTAGCACCAGAAGTTGCAACTGAGGTTTGCTGGCATGTCTATTTGATTCCTAGCCAAGTTCTGTCAAAATGACCCAGATTGGCATCAAAACTTTTAATAGCAGGGTTATTTTGTTTTTCTCTCCCAGATATTCTTTTAGCAGAAGAGGTCATGGAATTTTTCTCTCAGATTTTAAATATTAAGAGCAGCTCATCTACTACTGGAGAAACATAAATTTGTCAGAGAAAGCCCAGTTACCTTCTTTAGCGTTTGAACAAATAATTCTGTGTAACGGCTAAATCAACTGGTAAATCAACAGATTATTTTAAACCTTACAAATTGGTCACCTCCAAGCTTTGATTACTTAAATAAAAAAATATTCCCACTTGTTTTTCTAGCTACATACAACCAACTTGGTAAGATACTTGACTGACTATAGAAACTAGCTCTTACGGACAATACAGGACACATTATTTAGTTGTAATACATGCAGCCTTGTCCTTACTCATGACTTGCATAGATTGCAAGATGCGTAACTACTATTGAAGGCTATAGTAAGGAACTAAACACATCAGTTTTGCAGTTTTTTAAGTTTACAACTTCAAAGAGAAATAGCCTAGAAACATTGGGTGCCTCGATTTTAATAGAAACTGTGTAGTAGTTGTGGGTGGTAAACCAGAGTGGCTGTTTTCTGATACCCTGATCTTGCAGAAGTGCAGTTGCTGCCTTTTTGGTGCTATTAATATGGGTATTTTGGGATATTCAAGAGGATGGTTTTGCTTATAGAGCCGGAAGCTTGGTCACTATTCTAGTGGCTTGAATTGTTATTAAAAATAACTCTCTCTACTAGGCCTCAGTGTCCTACCTATTACGAGAAAAACTAAAAAACTGCTATAGAATAACATATAGGTAGCACTGCAGTGAACAGGACAAAGAAAAACTATCAACCCTGGAGATTATTAAAGACTGAAGGACAAACAGGACTAATGACCTCATCCGCTCTTTCCGAAGCGGCTTTGTTTATGTATTGTATTTCTGTAAATGGAAGGTTTTTCTGTCATGCATTGTTTGTTAGGCTATTGCCAAAAGAGATTTGTATTAGTATCTGTATGCTCTTTAAAAAGACTTACTAATTCTTCCTGCTCTTCCCTCATATGGAGGGTGTTGGCACCGATCTTGGTGTTCCACTGTGAACTGCTCGTGCGGGTGAAGCTGATTTCAAAAGACCTGTAGGCCCTTTGGTTTCTTCAGTGACTACTGCACCCTGGTCTTAATTAAGATAAATCTAAGATCCTGTGTCCAGGCTGTCTGTAGACAGACTGGTGCTTTTATTTCCTGAGAATCAGGATGAGGTTGAACACACCACCACGATATCACTGTACAGCCTCCAAACAAGAGGTGGCTTTTGCCTTCTCTAGCTGGAGCCTATGTCAGTCTGTGTCTGTGGGGATATGCCTTTAGAAGCACGTAGGTGAAAAGTTCAAGCTGTGTTTTTTGTTTATCTGCATCCAATCTTACTGGGTCAATATCAAAAATCTTAATCAGTCTGGAAATCCTTCTACAGACATAGGGCCTAGATCCTGCCCTAGCCCACCGCTCACTGTCTCTTTCCTTCTTGCTTTTGAGATCTCGTTTCATGATAGAAAAGATGGTTGGTTTTTTTTTAATATAAGCCATTTGTCTAACAACGCCCTTGGTCTAAAGCTGATCTATAGAAGCATGATCCAACAAGAAGGAGAAATAATTAACTTCTGAAATAACACACAGCTTTGTCATTCTGCATGTGAGTTGAAAGTTTCGTAACGCTAGATCATGTTTTAGCATAGATACTGATACAGTGCATGCCGGGTGACTTATGCACAGGCATGCTAGGCAAATTTAATTAACTGATATACAAGCAGTTTGCAGACTGATACTCCTCATTCAGTTTAACTGCTGTAAAACTGAATTATGAAAGCAGGACGAGAAGGGCTCAATGTGCTTTTCAAGAGCACTATTCAGAACCTGAGAACTAGAAGATTAAGTGTTGGTGCCTGTTGCTCTGTGAAGTGTTCTTTTTGTGTGTGTTAGGGACTTCATTATTCTCTTTAACCAAAAAAACGTGTGAACAACATCTGAATAGGTGTATGGAAAAGCTAAACTACTACAGATCAATCATTAATGATTTTATCAAGAGGGAAAAACGGAAAACCAAAGTTGTCAAATTCCCATTCAGCTTTCCTGCCAAAATCTCACTACCTTTCTAAAGCAAAGTCTAATAAGGAAGTCTATTAAGGACAAATTAATTGTTGCTGCAACTCCGCTTATGCAACATGGCAGCTTTTCATGGAAAGCAAGCCTTTCTGGAGATGAAGGCAAAGAAGGTTAGATTCCAGTTTTTTCATTACACCATTTTAATTTGTGTTTGTGCATCTACTAGAAGTGTACGTGCATTCAAGGGATTTCACTGCTTTGTAAAGTGGGAGGATATTCTTGGATGGAATCTAGATGTAGGAGCTCAGATTTTTCTGCATTTTTTTCTTTTTTACAATAGGGACAAATGAAGTCAGCGTTACTTCTGTGATTAACTGCTTATTGTTCTTGCCTGATGCCTTGTCATGGACTCCTACTCAGAGCAAATAATAAATGAAAAGATGTTTTCATCTTATGATCAGTTGTGGTTTTTTTTCCCCCTCAGGAATACTGGCTACCTTTGAATTGTGAAAACCAGCTGCCAGATTGTTAGAGGTATAATGTACAGAAGCATTAAGAAAAAAGGTTGTTTTTTTGTTTTGTTTTGGTTACCATGGGAACAAAAATAATGGCGCTGCAGTTCTACCATTGACAAATGTTGACAGGTGGAGCCACAACTATTACAAAATTCAGAAGAAAGGAATGTTGACACCCTACAGAAATTGGGGTTTTAATTACATGATGGCTGGCAAAATTTGTCGATCATTTTTTTTTGTCATAATGTTTTTCTGAAGATTGGTGTGTCACAGTGGCAAAGATAGTTATGTTCTAATGCTGATTGCATTTCAGAAACAGTGAGAAAGGCACCAACACTTTGGTGTTGACAGAAAACCTTCCCACACTGTTTGAGAAGAAAAAGTAGAAATATTGTTTGGTTTCGTGTATTTCCAATGAGGAAAAAAAGGCAGACCCAAACCCTTCTAGATTCAGGGAGTCCAGTAATGCTGCTTCTGCCATGAAGTTTCCTTAGGTGGTTTTTTTAATTGCTGATAAGCCTGAATAACTTTAGTGCTTTTTATAACCCATTTGATTTCTAAAAGCATGTATGTAGACAAAAGCATAGCCACAATTTCTGGCCAAAAAGACACAAAATCTTTTCCCTGCAGCTGCAAAAGTCTGCCATTCTGACCTGTACTAAGCAGCGTGATGCATCCAGGCTCTCTCTTGCAGAAGGGCTGGTCGGTGGGGCTGCCCAGCTGCCTTCTCCTGTCGGAGCAGGGCAGGGTGATGCGGGAACAGGCAGCCTCTGGGAAGCCACGTGGGCTTGTGCTCAACGGGGTCTGCCGGGGTGCCCAGGCTGCCTTCTAGGCGGTGATTTCTGGTGCATCCCAGCACACGCGGCACGTTGCCTCGTTTGGTCTGTGCAAGGTCAGAATTGTGGTGCTGTTGTCGCTTCTCATTGGGAGAGACCTTGTTCTGTGGTGAGATTCCTCAAGAAGCCGAGCTCCGCACTAAAGATAAACAGAAAATGCAAATACGGGGCAAACTGAGCAGGTCTAACCAGCGTGGCTGGTGACTCCCAGTTAAGAGAGAGATAAGAAAAGGCCGTTTGGTCTAGATAAGTTTGGGACGTGCTGAAAAACAGTGGCGCTCGGTCATTTGGAATGTAGACTCTCTGGTACCATCGCAGAGGTTACGTTAGTTCTCCTGAGCTGCTGTTGCGTTACCGACCAGGCTCTGCCGTCGTTGCTACGACTTTTTTTTTTTTTTTTTTGGTTGGTTGGTTGGGTTTTGGTATTAAAAGTTCCAGGTTAACAGGAGACTTCAGGAAATAGTCCCAAGGCAGCGAAGGCGAGTCCTCCGAGGTTGTGGCTGGAGCGGTGCCTAATGACTGCACGAGTGGCTGAGGAGCGTGTTCGTTAAATGACGTTGTGACGTGTTGTTGGCTGCCTTATCTGAGCAAGTATATTCTTGAATGCAATATATATGTTGGCGCTTTAAGTGCCTCATTAATCGGACCACTTGAATGGTAACCTCATTACGTTCTCAGATTTAAGTTGTTGGGGGGAGGGGTGGCCTTAAATACGTTTTAAGTGCAGGAGCTTAAAATATATTTCGTTTGTTTAAATGACGTTGGCTGCCCTATCTGAGCAAGTATATGCTTGAATGCAATATACATGTTGGCGTTTTAAGTGCCTCGTTAATCCCACCACTTGGATGGTAACCTCATTATGTTCTCCGATGTAAATTGTTGGGGGG
>JAOXJK010000002.1:12238574-12365849 GCA_025774025.1 Xenus cinereus | reverse complement strand
CCCCCCAGCCCTATGACTTGGAGTTGTTGATTATTTTGTATTTTTATGACTTGGAATCGTTGATTATCTTGTATTTTTGCTTTTAGTCGCGAATAATTTCGCTGTTAGAAAGGGTGCAATGCGAGAAATGTGAACGTTAAGATACAAGCAAGGCCTAAGAATCCAAAGAGGTGGGGAAATAATGATTAATTTAAGCTTGAATCTGCAGGAATTGTGGCTGGGTTGGAGCAGGAGGGAACCGCCTGGTGTCTAGCAGGTCACTGTGACTGTGGTGAGCGTTGGTTTGCGTTATTAGTGGGTCTGTTTGTATTCCCCCTTCTTTCCCCCAGCTCTGCAGACTGCCACAGCTTTCCTGCCCTGGATCCCCAGCAATGAGTTTAGCCTGTATTATCTTCATATAAGTCCTTTCCGCAGTTCTGTGCTCCAAGAACTGCCTCCCATCTCCATGGTGTCTCCATTTCGCTGACTGAGCAGAGATCTGAATTTTCCTGTACAGGCTATCTAGCTGCCTGTCCCCTCTGGATACACTTGGAGAGTTGGAAGATTTCCGAAGCGCCGTGCCAGAGCTCTTCGCTCTCCCTTGCTCAAGAGGGTTGTTGAGAGGTTTGGTTTCTTTCAAACAGCCCCGGAATGGGGGAGATCATTTGTTCTGTCAACTAACTTCCTTTCAGAGGAAGGAGTATGGTTCGCTTGCTTGACACAGCAACTTTCACTTCAGCTGGAGCCGAGCGCAGTGTTGTGCTGAATTCAGTAATGAAACATGCGCAGGCTGGGAAGAAACGTGAAAAAAAAAAAAGAAGCCTGTTGTTCTCAACACAAGGAATGCTTTGTTACAGGATCTTTACAATGGTGAAAAGAAAAAATTCTGTTGTGAAAAATTACTTGCATTCATGCCATCAGAAATGTTAGGAGGCTGCTTTGTGCATTGATTTTGGCAGTTAAAGGACAATTTAGGTTGGAAGGGACCTCTGAAGTTTGTCCAGTCAAATCCCCACTTAAAGCAGGGCTAATTTTGAAGATCGATCAGGATGCTGTATTTTGTAATCCTTAATGGTCTTTAAAAGCTCATGAAATCTTGATGAGTATGTTACCAGGTTTTGCGGATTGTGAATTGTCTTTATAGGAGTTAGAGTACAAAGATACTTGTCATATGACTCATTTTGGGGGAGAATGTCTCATAAAAAATAATCAGCTTAACTTGTTTGGGGTATGCAGGCTGTGACAAAGCTCTGAAATATTTTTAGAGTCAATACAGAATGTCTTGGGCAAGTTGTGAGTGGGAGAGAAGGGAAGAATAAGCAAGGGTCAAGGCTGTTTTAAACTTGGGTATATGTGCTAGGGCAGTCCAACTTGTGAGAGTGTCTGCTGTTTCCACTTTTGCTCAGCTCTCTTCTTAGGAAAAGTATGTAAGTAAATGTGTGTGCTGCCCTGAGTTTTATTGACAATTTGAAAACACAGACTTCCCAGGTTTTTTTTGACACAGCTGCAATGGGTCCTGTTTATACTGCTAAAATAAATGTTTAAGGATAACTATCCTCTTAATGACAATTTTTTCTGTGGTTGTGGGTGGGAGGGAAATGAGACATCTAGAAAACTGGTCTTCTTGACCCAAAGTGAAGACCATCAACTTAGAAGCACTTAGAACAGGATTAAACTAAGCTTGTTTAAATTCTGGTTATCTGAGTACTGACAAACCATAAAATAACTTACTGTTATCTTCGCGATCTTTTGTGGTCACCACAAAAAACACAAAATAAGATGTTTTTCCTTTTTTCTTTGGCCTCTGCTCTCTGTAAAGAGAAGTGCTCATTCCCTCCTGGAGGTTTTAGCGGAGTTGAGAGCTTGCAGATCTGATAGCTTCAGAGAAAATGATGCTCTGGTGAAGGGACGTTGCCACTAAAGCAGGTAGCCAAGCATAGAAATGCTGGGTTAATTCACCAGTATAGCCTCTATATTTAAACTTTTTTTCCAGTATTGTGCGTTGTGATAGCTTTTTAATTGTTTCCAGAGTTGTTTGTATTGTTTTGGCATGCAGTGTGCGTGTGTGGGGGTTAGAACAGGCTGAAGCCTAGGGACAATATGTAAAAATGCACAGTTCTACAGAAAAGCATAGCGTAGCACACAGATGTTAAAGTTCAGCGCTGTTCACAGCTTCAGAAAAGCTCTCTGTCATTCCCGTTCCCGGTACCCTCCCACCCATAAAGAGAGCAACCATGTGATTAAGATACCTTTAAAACAATCTTGCCCTGGATTGGACAGCTGTGCTTTCGTAACCGCTGCAGGGGCACTGGGGCACGTATTGCTCAAAGACGAGGAGAGCCAGGTCCTAGCCGCAAGGCAGAGGCTCCAGAGCTGGACTCCTACCTAGTCCTGCTCACTTGCCAGTTTGTCTTCCCTCCTGCCTGCGCTCGCATTCCGGGGAGCTGGTGGTGGCTGATGCTGGTGCCGGCGGCGTGGGCTCTGGTGAGTGCGTGCACCTCCATGTTAAAGGCTTACGGGATGCTCTGTTGTATCTTCTCCTCCTGGATTATGGTTTATGGGATGCTTTGTTCTATCTTCTTAGAGTGGATTGTCGTTTGATGTTTAAAAACTCAGGGAGTTTGATCGCGAGGCAGTAGTGTTTGCTTTTTAAGGTGGAGTGGAGGGTTGAGAAGTTATTTGGAGCTTCAGATTTCCTTAATAAAGGGCAGGTAAACAGAAATGAAGCTGCTGGTTGCAAATGCTCAGCCGTTTTCCATTTAGTCTCTTCACTTGGGGTTCAGTGACATTGTTAGTAAATGTTTTAATAATCCTGGCTGCTGTTTCCCATATGTATTTTTCAGAGTGGCTCACTATAGTGTTTAGTTAGCCGGGGAGGGATTTCAGTATCACCGTGTAGAACAGCTTATTCCATTCCCCTGTTTATTTAAATAGCAAAAGATTTGCATATTTGAATAGGGTTTTTTGTCACTGAGTGGAGACCAAAGAGTCCAATTAAACTAGAGATGTGTTTACTGAGCTTAATGATCTCTCTATCAACTACAACTGAGTGGAAGCTGGCTTTTAGCGATGCTAATAATGCTAATAAAAATAAAAAGCTTTCTGAGAACTACTCACTAATCAGTTGCCACAAATTTGGCAACATTTTTGTACACAAATGACATGTACAAGGGGTTAACACTCGAGTGTTGTGTTCCTCCCGGAGTTTTAACTAAGAATTAGGAGAAAAACAGTTCTTGACCAAATGAGTCAAGTCCAAAGGATAGTTGGATAATCAAATGCTGGAAGGGAGCAGGGCTATAGCCTTTTGGGTCACTACAGAGATTGTAAGTCTTAACACAATGATATTGCTGCATTACAGTAATATATTTTGAATTACATTTTGGTCATTCCAAGGGCAGAGGGTCAGGATGGTCTCTGATAGGAGTCAGAGGCAGATACCAAAAAATTGTCATTATGGTATGACTTTGTTTGAAAAAAGTATGTAGAGAAAGCAGATACGATCAAAGAAGGTTTCCCTTGGTTAGAAATAAGTGGTGCAATGCGATAGAATCTGTTCTCTTATCTGTGTTGTGTTTGTGTAAATTGGCCTTGTTTCCTGCTCGGGATCATGGATTACTTGTTTCTAGATACTGTGATACTGTCTGCCTTGGAACCAAGTATGCTGTTACAAGAATAAAGTGATCTTTGCTTCAAAATGTTTCCTAGCTATGTCTGCAGGTAGGCAGCTGGTCGTATTTGTTTGTCAGTAGTGTTCTGGAGCTAGTTTTAAGGATGGAAAGGGGTTTTCCCCCAGAGAACTCTGGGCGCTGTGGCTCTGACACAAAGTGAGGAGCTGCTACTAGTTCTTACTTTCTGAATTCTGGCAATAGCTACCTGTGGGGATAAAGATGGTGTGTTTGGTTTATTGCCAGTCACAGTTCAAAACACTAATATTTTCCCATATTTATGAGAGGAAAAAAATCTCCCATACAAAAGTACATACAGATGGTAATATTTACCAAAACAGTCCATCAGGGAATAGGATTTTGCAGATGGCTGTGGAATAAACTTGGTTCTCTGTATTGTGTAACGCTAAAGTTGGGTGACTGCAAATCTACAGCCCTTTGTAACACATAACTGTTACGATGTAAGTGTACAGGGACTTCTTAGACGCCCAAAACTCCAATGACTCTTGTACCAGTTATTGCTCAGAGCTGGATCTTGGATTTTGTCCACGAGGCAGGGCTAAGCCTGCTTCCCTGCATCCTCATAACTGATACTGCCTCACTGGAAGGTGGCTGTCAGCCCTTTCCAGGCTTGTGAAACATGTGCAAGGGTCAAGATTGGGCTGGAGGGGGGCGTTTGTGGATGGATAGTGGTTAAATAAAATTGCCACCGAACGAGAGTCAGCGGGAACAAGAAGTAGTGTTCGTACTTTAAGACTTGAGCTGGCGCATGGAATGGTTTCCATCGCAGTGTAATCAGTTCTGACTGATGGGTGTGAGTTCAAGTTGTTTGTTCCTGATGTCATTTCTGCTTTAGCAAGAGCAGAAATTGGTTAGCATATAGAAGGTGCTGTCCAGGGCATGTTTGTAATGTTGGATCACTCTCTCAAATAAAATGGTTGCAAGTCAACATATTTCTGTCTGCAGGCATGACCGATAAGCTCTAATTTTGGCTTGGTGCCTAGTTTGGTTTTAGTGTGTAACTGTAAGGAACAGGAAAGGTTACCAGTACAGTAAACCAGATACAGATATTTATTTATTTTTTAGTCTTCTGTGGTATATTTATAAAATTCACTGTTTGATATAGATTAATGGAAAAAAAACCCATTTAATCTATAAACGTTTTTTTTTTTGCAAGAAACCACTGTCTTACTGTAATAATTTAAATTACTGGCTAACACA
This sequence comes from Xenus cinereus, assembly GCA_025774025.1. NCBI lineage: Eukaryota > Metazoa > Chordata > Aves > Charadriiformes > Scolopacidae > Xenus > Xenus cinereus. Next base: position 12,360,981 of record JAOXJK010000002.1, on the reverse strand, counting down.
GAGGTCATCTTGTTAGAGGCTCTTTATTACACACATATACTTCAATCATTTTACTCCCCATGACATTTTAATCATGAATGTTTTTATCAGTCACATAGCGGGAAAAGGTAAGAATATCTTGTTCGTAGTTTTCATGTGGGTCAGGTGCAGAACTGGAATGTAATTTTGATCTTCTAAAACCCCGTTTAGCACATTAATAAATATACAGATCATCTCCAAACCAAAAATGTCCATGTGAGCTTTTAGTTGGTGTTTTAATCCAGTTCCTCCTTGTCTGGCGTCATTGATGTCCAGTGTTGGAGCTGCTTTTTTCTTTCTCTTTACAGAAATGTCCTTCCTGCCTGACTTTGGGATCTTCACCATGGGCATGTGGTCTGTTGGTCTTGGAGCCATTGGTGCAGCTGTGACAGGGATTGTCCTTGCGAACACTGACTTATTCTTGTCCAAGCCAGAAAAGGCTACATTGGAGTTTTTAGAGGAGATAGAGCTAAAAACTTTGGGATCAGGTAAGATTCTGGATGTTTCAGCCCACATTCTTCAATAATTGACTTTTATAAGAACGTTTGTAAGGCCAAGGTTGGAATACTTTTTCATAGTCTTTCCTAGTTACATTATGCAGTTGGGCGTCCTTGATAGCAGATAATTCTGGTGAAGAAAGAGCAACCAAACCTGATTTTTCTGGATGAAACATGACACCCTTCTAAAAATAAATAAAGCAATAATAAACTGTTACGCATATAGATTTTTTTTTTTTTCTGATAGAACTAACTGTATTTGAATGGGGAGTTCTCTGCAATGCTTTGTGTTGGTCTTTAAAGCATTGATCATTATAAACAAGAATGGCTGATATTATTGTTGATGCTGTTTCTCCTATATAAACAGAACAAAGAACATTCAAAGCAGGTGAACTATGGAAGAGGAATGGTGCAGTGATCATGGCTGTGCGAAGACCTGGATGATTTTTGTGCAGAGAGGTACTTGCTGGGCTTGGGGATTAATTAGGAAGAGTTGAGCTCTACTTGCTTAGATTCCCTTTAAATAAAGGGAGGGTGTCAACAGGACAGTCATCAAATGCATCTGAAGTACCTGAAAGGTCTTGTTTCCTAGCCCAAACTGGTCGCCAGCTGACAGTATACTTCTTTGCAGCTGGTTTGTATAGTCTAGGCGCTGAGCGTTTTCCTTCTGAAGGCAATGGGTGCATGATTTTTATGTCTGCTAAGGACCTAGCCCATGGTAATTAGAAAGGGAGATTGCACAACATCCAATTGGTAATGAGTCTTATGAGGTAGTTGTATTCCATATGTCCAAAATAAATCTCTGTGAGCCAGGTAGCCTTTGGTCAAAAGCAGCCGAAGACTGGACTGGCAGAAAGCCATGAGATAAAGCCCATCATCAAAAAAGAGATGTGCATAAAGGGGGTGTACCTCACTGTTCTGGATTCTGAACGTGAGGCAGGAAGGTAAGGAGTCTGAAGATAAGGAGATACTGTTCCATAACAAGGTGGGTTGGGAAACAAAATTTGATCCTTAAGTTGGCATTAGGCTCCTTGGGTGGAGGTGGGAGGAAACACTTAAAATAAGATTTGAATGTACCGTGTGCCTGGGAACAGCCATAACTTGCACCTTGGCCATTATTTTTCTCATAGCTATGGGGAAAAATAGCTATTATGTTGTTATGTTACTCACTGCTCTATAACATGGAGCAATTAATATGGGAACCACTTAATTAAGGGATCTGCTCCCATCAGTAGTAACTGCTTAAGTATGTGTAGAATTCATGGAAGGTTAAAGATTAAAGTACTTTGCTCTCTGAACAGGTGTAGCGTGGGCAGGAGGAGAACACACTACATGCCTGACTGACTCTCTCTTTCACATACGGTCAGACAGGAATTCAGTAATGATTTTTTGTCTTTAATGCTAGCTTCCTAAGTAGAAATAAAGAGTCCAATTGGCTTTTTTTTTTTTTCTTTCTGGAAAAGATTGAGGGGAGAGAAATTTAATTTTCTAATTCTTTTGCTTCAAAGCTTCCAATTTTTAACAGAAGCAGTTGCACTACTGATCAGCTAATGAGAGCAAAGAATTGTTTTGTATTTTAACTGTGAAAATGTTTGAAAAAGCTTTTAAATTGTCTAAACTGAAGTTAATTTTGATTGCAGTATACTCGTAGTATTTTTGTGAGTTCTTGCCTTTCTCCTAAGAACAGTTCAGTTGCCCTTTTTTTGCGTGTCCATTAATGTTTCTCTATAGTATGAAAGCTGCTTCTTTCCCCACTGACTCTGAGCTGCTGGAATGGTTCAATGCAGGTGACTTGCCATATCTGTTAACCTGCAGGCAGTAGGTTTTTATTTTTTTGTAAGGGACAAAATACACTTACTTCCACTATCTTTAACTCTCACACTCACTACGTTGGTGTTTGCGTGTGATGCTGATTCATCCTTTTTCATTTCCTGTGAAAAAGACAGCAGTGACTGGAAAGCTCTGCTTACCCTTTCACCTACTGATGGCCTTCTCTACTAGTCTTTCCTCCTCTGTTCACCCCTGTCTGCTACTTGATACTCAGTAAATTCTAGATAACCCTGCAAGTTAAGACATTTTGTTTAGGTGGCTGAGGGCGTTCATTAAACTGTGTCATTTTTTTAAAATGTGGAGTTCTTTGTGGGAGTCTTGTCCAGTAAAAATGACCTTTCTCCATTGGAGATGAGAAGAAACACATTTGCAGTATGCACTCTGATCTGTTAGAAACCTCGGAGACCCTCTGTGGGAGCTGAGAGTCCTTCAGCTGAACAAAAAACCCAGGAGATGAATGTTCTTACACACCAGAAAAAGCAGCGTTGCTTCTGAGATACTGAAGGTGTATGAAGAAATTCCCTGATTATTTTTACTGGGAAAGTTAAATGATGTGCAGGCACTATCTTTTAACTGTTCTGTAAACACTTAAAGAGTTGAGCCCCTGGCACAGGCAAGGTATATCTACAGCTTTAAGTTAAAACTATGTTTTATCCAGGATTTTAATATTTTATCCAGTAAATGCTCAAAAAAATCTCCTTCCTCCATGCTTAATGAAGAAAATTTTAATAAATATAAAGAAGACCTACCTAGGAATAAAACTAGCTTAAATGTCTGATTCACAGGTCTGTTTCTGCTTTGCACCTCGTGCTAGAATTTACTTATGTTTCTGAAATTCAAGGTGAGGCTTTCCAACTTCCATCTACTGCTGTAAATGATTGAGCTTTTTTTCCCTTTCTTAGGAGGCTTCTGAGCTCTCCTCTCTGAAACCCCAGCTGTCCAAGCTGGGTGTCCCTCTCTATGCTGTTGTGAAAGAGAAGATAGGGACTGAAGTGGAGGATTTTCAGCATTATTTCAAAGGAGAAATCTTTCTGGATGAAAAGGTATAGTGAAGTCAATATTCTCCTTTTGTTTAAGAACAAGCTTATGTATGTCCTCTTTGAAGAGCTTGTATAAATAATATAGGTAGAATGTGGTCTGAATGAAAAAGGATTTAGTAGCATTGTAGTTTAAGAAGTTAAGTAGCTTTGCTTTTCTCTCTACATATCCTGCTCAGCTTACAAACCGGTCTGTAGCTATGCACTGATAACATGCTGTTGCAGGATTATTCCTCCCCTCCCCTTTAACAGGTAAACAACGTGGCTTGTTAATATTTATTCCTTTCTTCCACTGGCTGTGTGACTTGCCAATGTTTATGATATGTGAATCAAGGTCTGAAGGTGACAGACATAATTAATTCATGATGTTCAGCCCATGCAGTGATACGCCTTCTCCCAGTACACTGGCACATGCCAGTTTCAGCTCCTACAAAACCACAGCCCTGCTTATTCCTTAACGCAGAAGATGCATTTAGAAACCATTTGGCTTCTGAAGAAAGAAGAAAACGTCATACTCAAAATTAGCTAGAAGATAACTTTATTTTCCCTCCCCACTCTGTCTATGTAAGTCAAAAGAAAACAAACCCAAAACCCCCCAAAAAACCCCCGAACCAAACCAAACAGATGGCCGATAAAGTTTCAGGGCTTGGCACTACTGTTATCTCTTTACCAGCATTTGTATTGTCATACTTCAAAAATAAGAAAAAAGTCATTTGTCACAAAGCACCACGTTGTCAGTAATAGGGATGTGGATGTACATGGGGCTTAAATACTGGTGGATCGGCATAAAAACCACATGAGTGGTGGCAGTGCCACTAGTCGGCTGCGTGGAGGTAAGTGGTCAGGTAGCGTGTTAAAAGAGGTTAGTTCAGGTGCAGTTCTGTTTTAGCTCTGCCTGGTTAGTTTCTGTGTGTTGTGACCTTTCTTGGATACAGGGTTGGCTGGTTTTCTTAATTTCTTTTGGGAGGAAAAGTCCTTTTCACTTTGTTTGCCAAGATATTTTCTGTTTCCCTGCAGAAAGGCTTCTACGGTCCACGCAGACGAAAAATGATGATGTCAGGCTTTTTCCGCTTTGGGGTCTGGCAAAACTTCTTCCGTGCTTGGAAAAGTGGATATAGTGGTAACCTGGAAGGAGAAGGATTCACCCTGGGAGGAGTATATGTGATTGGAGCAGATAAACAGGTACTGCAGGCCATCTAGGAGGCTTCTGTGTCTCCTGTGAGACCAAAAGTTTCTTTTCTGGAATTGTTTATTTGCTGCTCAGTTGATTTCCCATGGGTAGACTAGTATATGAATTTCTCTCTTGTGTCTTTGACTAGGGTGTTTTACTGGAGCATCGTGAGAAAGAATTTGGAGATAAAGTCAGCCTTCCATCTGTCCTTGAAGCTGCTGAGAAGATAAAACCACAAGCTTCATAAGTGGAAAAAAAATCCCACATGTTTGTGATCACAGCTTGAAATGTAGAATGCATCTGTTTCTTGAACATGCAGTTCAATCGCTTCTTAACTATTTAGTGATCAATACAGAGGAAAGATTCTCTATTCAAACATAGAAAAAGACGGAAATCCTCCTGGATCTTCTTTTGTTGCTTTGCAGCCTTTCAGGTGGTCAGGATTTCAACTGCTCTTTTGTGTCTGACTGTATTAATGAAAGGCTGGGTCTAAAATCTGACCTAGCCTAGATGTTTTCAGTCAGAGACAGTCGGTTGAAAACCTGTTTACCTCGGGGAGCAAAACTCTGCAAAGGTTGGAGTAATGGAGTACCAGCTGAGGTTGAAGGATAATAAAACTTCATGTAAATGAAATGCCTTCGCTTTTTGCTTTTTTAGTAACATGCAAACACGTCTGTATTTCTAGAAGATTAAATCCTGTCAGTCTAGATTATTCTGAGATGCTGCATTCAAGACATGCCACTGTGTCTACCCAGTAAGTTTGTTAGTTAACTACTGGCTCTAGATCTTCCAGCTCTTTGTATGGTTCCATGCAAGGGAGATTCAAGATATCTAATGTTCACTTTAGAAGATAATTATGGCAGGAGGGTAAGTTCCTTCTAGTATTTAAGATTCTAAAAAATAAAAGGGAACAATATCAGGGAGCAGCTTAGGTAGTTTCCATCCTGACTTGAGTTCTCCAGTAAATGGCTGGGTTGTTACTCGGGGACAGCTGCAGAGAACCATGTTCTGTCCATGTTCTGAGCTGCCTGGGGGCTAAGTACCACCCATAAGACGGTGTCAAAAAGCTGTTGGGTGCTCAAAGACATAAGAGGACTGACTGGGCTCCTCTGAATGGCATCCAGAGCAGCCAGCCAAGCTGCTAAGAGTTTGCTCCCTGAAATAAAGAATTGTGCCTGAGCGCTTTTTGTCCTGGGTTTTACCACTGAGAGGAAGTGCTTGCCTGACACGAGTGCTTGCCTGACACAAGGCACCTAAATCTCTTCCTCTACAAACCTGCAAAGTTCAAAGCATTGTGTAAGTGGCCACTTGTCTGCCGTGGGCATGTTACTTTGCAGTGCAAGTGGTAGGAAAAACAAAAGATGCTAAAATGAGCTACTGTTTCTTACAGTTGCAAGATGCTTCTAGTAACAAAGATCTTACTTCCAATAGGAGGAGAATTCTGGATCAGGGCGCCTATAGAGTTCTGAGTTTTCTTTCCAGTGGGAACTGAAAAGTTGCCATTGCAGAGGACAGATCTTCCACAAAGAGAGGCAAAGAAGGTACTGATCTTAGACCTGGATTTCAGGCCTTGTTCCAAGGGCTGTTTATGCATGTCACGTAAACACAAAATGTGAAAGGCATAAACAGTCCTTGGAGAATGGGGTGGAAGCCAGACAAATTCCAAGAAATATAAGATAAAGTGAAGTGCCTTTAGAACCTGCTAAATCTGGACAGCATCTACTTAAAATTTGTGTACGTGCAATTGAATTCCACTCGCTCGGACAGAGCTGGCCACCGGTTCTGTCAGTCAGACTGCAGAAAGTCCTAGATGATGACAAGGATGCTGTGGGGTTGCAGCCCTGCTGTTAGCCCACCCCAAGGGCTGGGGTGATCTTGGAGACAGAAGCAGGAAGCCATCATGTCCAGCATTTAGAATGTTAGTATAATGGCTGTTACACATAAAAATCACTAATGCATCATACAACAAGACGAAGTGTTCCTTTAGCAGAGAAACGTTTTTAGAAAGACCCTTAAGTGCTTTTGAGGATGTTTATTAAAATCCTCAGGGAGACTGAAAGTTCTCTCTCGGCTTCAGCAAAGGCACATACACAGTAACCGCGTCAGACCTAGGGCTGGAAGAGGACAGTGAGAGTTCCCGTAAACATCTAGTGGGACAGTGGACTTCTTGAGCTGAAAGTTACGTAAGCTTACCTGCATTTCTAAGTTTTCTAACCCTGCACTTCAGAGGTCAAGTCAAAATTTGGACCCATAAAAGGTCCAAATGGTATTTGAAAATGTTATTGATAAACCTGATTTATTTTCTTAAGCCAAGTTTGGGATTATTTGGAATTGACTCATCCTTTCTGAACTCTGTGTTGACAGAATACAAACGGAGAGGATAGTAAAATACACAGTTCCTAGGAGCTAGGAACAGTAAATAGGAACTGGAAATGGGCAGTCTCAAAGAAATGAAAATGACAGCAAAATAGTAAAGTAGGAACAAATGAATTCTAAGTGAATTTCCAATGCTGGAGAGTGCAGGGTCTGACTATCTGTTTTAAAAAAATGTTTTCTTCATTAAATGTAGAATGTTCATTGGGAAAAAAAAATTGCATAGTTGTTGATTTTGCTGTACTAACAGCTACCTCTGCTGGCCCAGTTCCTGATATGCATTGAATGTTTTGATTTTTTTTTTTTCTTTTAATGTAACGCACACACAATCTCAATCACTTCTCAGTCCATCAAATATCACTTCACAGTTCAAGACTCAGCTGGTTACTAGACACTGCAGTAAGTTTGATTATTCTGGACTTGAGAAACAAACCTCCCCTGTAGTAATTTCTCTTCAATCAACTGTCCCTTGTTTGCAAGTCTGTTAAATCTTTTTTTTTCAGTACGAAAACAGGGTTAATAAAAATTAAGGAGGAAAATGCTGTGAAGTCAGTGGGGCAGGTGTAATATGGGAAGGTGCTTTTTATGTGAACTTTTAAAAATACCAATTATGTTTCCTATCTGCGGTGTCCTTTTAAAGCTGTTAGAAAGATGCTCTGCCTCAGAGGGTGTTTTCTGTTTATTTCCTGCTCTTCCTTTTTGATTCCCCATGTGGGTTATCCATTCCCACGGCTGTCAGACTGCCAGCAGTTGGTGCCAATTGCAAATATCCACAAAGAGAAGGGAATGCCAAGGGTTCCCTGCCATTTTCTGATGCGTTTCCTGTGATGCACTGTGGTAGGAAGAATAAGCGGATTTCTTTTTCTCTCTGAACCGCTGGATGTCACTGCTACCCCAGCCAAAACGAAGGCCAGCAGTAAACCCGAGTTTTTTTCTGCAGTAAAAGATTTGCATAACAAAGATGCCAGGAACAGACCACTGCAGACGCCGAGTAAGCTGGAAGAAAGCTGTTGGAAAAGGCATCTACTCCTGCGATCTGTTTACTTGTGTGGACATTTTCCTTTTTAAAATAAGAAACTTAGAGGAAGGATATACTGTGTTGAGGGATGCAGTCCGTGGTATATAGATACTTCTAAATGAGTGTGGAGGGAATAAATTGTTAACAGACCCACTGTAATCCTTACTATGTCATATGTTTTAGTAACGTTTCCTTTAGGTACTGCCTGCTTGTGAGTGGTTCCCTTTGTCCCACAGAGCTGATTTATGAGGCTGTCCCACGGAGGAGATGCAGTGTAGCTGGCCTAGAGGTGCAATAGCCACTCGGTAACAGCAGGGGGAGCCGGGGAGCTGGAGAAAATACCGAGGAGAAAACGATCACAGAATCCTGGAACGATTTGGGGTGGAAGGGACCTTAAAGATCGAGTTCCAACCCCCCTGCCCTGGGCAGGGACACCTCCCACTAGACCAGGTTGCTCAAAGCCCCATCCAGCCCGGAGCCTGGCCTTGAACACCTCCAGGGATGGGGCATCCACAACTTCTCTGGGCAACCTGTTCCAGTGTCTCACCACCCCCACAGTAAAGAATTTCTTCCTAATATCTAATTTAAATATCCCCTCTTTCAGTTTAAAACCGTTACCCTTCGTCCTATTGATACCTAAGGCAGATTTTATGTAGTTTCTAAATGGTTAAACTGTAGAGAATCTTCTTTTAGAGAAGAAATGTGGCTATTTTAGTAGCCATCCCAAATGGTTTCAAGGACTTAGGAAGATAAGAAAGGACGTGTGTGGCCCTGAGAACATGGTGACCTAAGACAGGCATAAAATAAATATCGACATTGTCTGATACACAGGTGGGAGCAGGGAGATCATTAGTTTTAATGAGCAATTAAGCAGTTAGAATGTTTTGCTAACATGAAAAGTGAGCCAAAGGACAGGTGAAGAAGATGAAGACTGAGGAAGCAACGACCCCCACTCAGAATGAGAACCACCAGAAGGCACAACTATGCGTGCCCAAAAGCTTATTATAATATGTAAATGAATTCTCGGAAATGTAATGAATATGCTAATGTTTTCTTGGAAGTACATTGAATATGTATACCTGTTGCGTATAAATTTAATTTGACAACAGGACTCGGTGTGCACAATAGGAGGAGCCATCGCCCGTGCACCCGGCGCCGCAATAAAGAATGCCTGCTTTTGGAACTTTCCATCGAGTCTTAGAGAGCTTTATCTGCCGGTTTGCGGTAACGCTACTGCTCCCCTCCCTGACCAAGAGTCCCTCCCCGTCTCTCCTGTAGCCCCCTCAGGTACTGGAAGGGGCTATAAGGTCTCCCCGGAGCCTTTTCTTCTCCAGGCTGAACAACCCCAGCTCCCTCAGCCCCTCCTCACAGGAGAGGTGCTCCAGCCTCTCCTATAACGAATAAAGTTAAATCACTGATTCAGTCTAATTCACTCTTAATTTTATTTGATATCTGAATAGTTCAATGTTTAATTTTCTTCTAATTGATCTCAAAAATGTTGTAAAGTTTTTCTCTAAAATATTTCTACTTTCTCTTTTAGGTCCAGCTACTGATTTCTTAGTATTTCAAGTTGTTTAAAGTCTCTCAGTAGCTTCTGTGGGCTTTTTTGCCCACACGCCTTTCCCTCTCTTAATGCCATAATTAACAAAACCAAGTGATAATGCCAACTTAAACTCTGTTTTCCAGAAACCTCCTTGCATAAATGGAAATTTCTTCCACTGAAAAGTTGTGTTTGATCATAATGAGAACGCTAAGCCGATACAGTGGAATTGGTGAATAGCTCTGGTCATGCCATTTTCCACCAGCCACTCCTCATAATGGATCATTCATTAATTTCAATAAGTGTTTTGTATTTGGTCAGAGGAAATGGCATTGACAAACTGTACATGAACATCGGCCTGCACAAGTTCACTAAAAAATCAGATATTCCATTTTCATTCCTGCAGTATTATTGCACCCTTTTACTGCCAAAGTGACTGTCTGTTAAAAGTCTTCCAATTTGCCCGAGCACTTACTTAATGTTTCTGCGATGGATGAGATTTTTACCCTCATTTTCTTGACAACAGTGAAGCACACAGAGCAGAGATAATGTCAAAGGCAAATAAATGGGACAGAGAGAGGTTGTTCGAACTCTCTCCATGCTAACAGTGAGCACAGTCGATTTGACTACTCTGTGAACTGCTAACACTAACCATTTTACAAGACTATTTTAAATTGCAAGAGGACCTTATTTTACTGATGAATGCCCCTCCTAATTCCACAGTCCTTAAGTCCTAAAGCTGCTGAATTTCCCAGAAATTTCCCATCTCCCCTGCTGAATCTTAGCAGCTACTATTGCACCCTCCACCTGCCCATCTCCTACAGAAGCAGCACGCTGGAACTTTCTGCCTTGGCTCTGGACTTTCTGGAGACATGACTCGGTGCTCTATAAAATGACTTAAGTACTTTCGAGATGAGGAAAAAATGTCTTCTAGTTCTTTTTACCACCTGCTAATGCAGTGACCTTTTCTAGCTCCCCTTTCTCATTTAGATCCTCCTTAAAATTCAGGTGATTATTCTTCTAGCATCTTCTTTCAGCTTTACCAGTCAATTCAATTTCACTATGGTTTCTAAGAAGCTTCGAGCGAGCTTGGGGAGACCAGCAAATCCCCCGTCCCCCCTGCTGCTTTTTTTTAACATTTCTTTGAACAATATAGGGGATGAGAAGGAATCTTGATAACACGACCGGCGGATGGGTGACAAACTCATGTCTAACCACTTTCCCTGACTTCAGATGGGTGGGGAGCACTGTGCATTTATGCTGCGTTAATTCTAGCATGGTTTTGATTGTCAGCCTTGACCTAGCAGACAGTTACCACACCAGAGAAGCACTAAGCTCACCCAATTTAATTGCCCATTAGCCCAACACCCGGTGGGATTGTTGCCATCTTTGTGAGCAGTGCTTGTTCCTGACCTCGCCAGAATAAGGAAGTGCCCAAAGTCCAAGCCCTGGAGCAGGTAAAGGAGGTGTCAAGAATATGAGGTGACCTGTAATAATGCCTCTGGTGTCAAACTGCCTTCTTTAGCCTTGCCTTCCTGCACACAAATATATTTTCATAGTTAGTGAGGCACTGAAGAAAACAGTTTTGCTCTACATATAAGGGAATGAAGGTGACAGAAGCGTTTCCCTGTGTCAAGAGAGATCATAAGGGACAGAAAAGAAGGACACGGGAGCAGTGCATGGAAGTTAGGAGCTAAGCTAGACACTGGGTGCACAGAGCTACTGCTGAGGGAAGCTTTGCTTTCCCGTCCGTGCCCTTGGCTTTAGGGCTGTTATCCAGCGCGTATCCCCAGCCTGCTTCCTGGGATCCCTGCACAAGCCAGCCGGACCACTTTCGGTCTGTGCACGAGAGAGAGAGGAGCCCCCTTCTCCCGTAATTTGGGAGGACAGGGAGGTGGAGGTGCGGAACTCGGCTGGGGCTAGAGAAGCGGAGGCAGCCAGCAGGCCGGGGCCATGCCCAGGGGCTCCTCAGCTGTGGCGGCTGCCCGGTGGCCAGGCCCGACGATGGGAAGGGGCAAACATCTCCACACCTGCTAGCCCACGACTACCTCAGGTGTGAGTTATGGCATGCTCACCACACGTGCTTAAAAGCCAGCAGTCAGCCCCTCCCGCCTATTCTCCCAGCGCCTCGGAAAAGAGATTTAAAAGCCCTGGGACGTCTTAAGACTCAAAATACTTTTCGGGGTCGTTTTACTTTTGGGGTGGTTTTTTTGTCTTCCTTCGATTTCTGGCTTTCCAGGTAAAGCTCGTCTGTATCTTCAACATTAGGCCGCAGTCGCTGCCCCTGCCGCGCCGGCTCCCGCCCCGCTGAGGGGCCGGGCGGGCCGCAGCCCAGCTCCCTCACCCGGGGCGGGGCCGGCCGGCTTTCCCAGCCTCTTCCGCGGGGTGGGGGACGCCGCCATCTCGACCAGAAAACTAGTCTAAAATAATTTAAAAAAAAAAAGAAAAAAAGCTGAAGATCTTTGTGAGCGGCCACGGGCTTCCCCCAGCTGAGCCGCCAGAGAGGGCCGCGGCGGGCAGCCGCAGGGAAGGGGCGGCGGGGCCCTGAGGGGCGGCCGTTCCCGCCGCTGGGGCGGGGTCCGCTGGGGCTCACAGCCTCCGTCCGGCTCGGGGATCCTGGTGGGGCGCAGGGGCTTCCCCACCGGCTCAGGGGACGGCTGGGGGGGGTCACAGCGGGCGAAGCCGCCCAGAGAGCTGGTGTTCCGAAGGGAGAGCTGGGCCTCCTGCGCGTCCCCTTTGTGTGGAGCACGGCTGCGTGCGGGCAGCGGGCGGGGCCGGGGCCGGAGGGGCGGGCATTTCCGCGCTGCCTCAGCCCCCGGCGGCAGCAGGGACAGGAGCGGCGGGGCGGCTCGGTTGGGCGGAGAGGGAACCCTGCCGCTGGTGACCGGCTGCGCCGAGGCGGTGAAGGTCCGGGAGTGCCGCGTCCATGGACTAGCCGAGGCCGTGGAGGGACTCCCGAGTACGCCGATCGCCGCCTCGCCCTCCTCGCAACTTGGCGAAACTTCGCGAGCAGGCTGCTGCCCCCGGTGAGTCCCTGCCCGACCTGACCCGCCGCCGGCCCGGGCGTCCCCCTCAGCCGCCTGACCCGGGGGTCGCGACGCGTCCCCGCCCCACGGGATGCCCTTTTCTCCCCTCCCCGTCTTTAAGCACCGGCATTTCCACCTCCCACGCCGGCCCCGGAGCGTGGCTCTTCTCTGCAACATCCCCTGGGGGCTGGCAGCCATTGAACCGGGCGGGGAGCAAGCGCTGCCCCGGCTGCCCTCCCTCGGCGGGGGCGGGCAGCGGCCCTCAGACTTCCTAAGTTTCCCGAAAACACGGGGCTATGGCGAGGCTCTGCCATTGTCCTTATCCATTAAAGGAAGCCGCGGAGTCCGGGCGAGGCTTCCTCCGGGAGTTCGCGCGAAGTTGTTTCGTTGAGTGAGGTGCCACAAGGGAGGAAAATATATACGTATATTTATTAATATTTTTTTTTGGTAGTAAAAAGGGCTTTCGGGCTGTTGCAGCCGCAGGGCGGCATTTGCCTGCTCTGTGGCACCGGCTGCCGCCAGCCCCTGCCCTAAGCCCCGGCCTTGCTGTTGCAGAACTACCTGCCCTGTCTGTGCGAGGACTGAGGCCTGTAACTCTTTTTTTTTTTTTTTTTTTTAATTGTAACTTTAATTACCTGTAACCCGTGTTAGCGAGGGACCTCTCTGACACCCTTTTGGCTTCCCGCTGAAGCAGGCCCGGCCGTTTCACCTCAGGTGACGCCGTGCTCAGTGTCCAGGCCTCTTTGGGCTCCTGTGGGGTCCCAGGATGGGTGTTTGGATAATTAACACATCACCACTTACCATTTGATCATTTACTTTCTACCTGGTTGTCTTTGTAGTTTCAGGTGAATGTCTTGTTTCTGGTCTGTGACTGCTACAGAGCACTGTTGGGAAGCTGCTGCATACAGACCCTATGAGGAGAATTCAAGTAATACGTATTATGCACAGTTTATGTGGGGAGAGTGGTTTTTTTCCCCTTTGTAAAGTGTTGGGGGGGTTTTTTGGTTTGTGTTTTTTTTTTTGTTTGTTTGTTTTGGTTTGTTTTTAGGGGAGGAAAGGCCCTTGTGCATTTCTAGGGAAAGAGTTTAAGCTAGAAAAGGTTTGGTATTATTCAGGACCCATGGTGTTATACCTGCCTAAATTCTATACTGGCTTTTTTTTTTTTTTTTTGGTGTAGAACAAACCACAACTTCATACTTTCAGAGTGTCTGCATAAGGTTGTTAAGCGTACATGTGACTTAACCACCAAGTCTACACTGAGTACGTGAGGTATTGTTTTGAGTCTTTCCAAATTAAAAAAAAAAAACTGCAAAAAATAGGATACTTGTATCGGGTTTTCCCTTCCTTGGTAGGTGTCAAAGGTGATGGTGGAGGGAAGATATTTTAAGATAACAGGCAGGATACAATTTTTCCAGTACTGCTGTCTTTTTCTTTTTTGTTTTTAATTGGGACATAAAGCTTGTGACCTAGAGCTCTGCGTATAATCAAAGGAAACCAGCTCTTTGAAAATGGACATAGAGGGTATATCTTGTTCATAAATGCTCAGTAGGATAGCTCTCTGGCTATTTCCATTAGTAAGTTAGGCATCGGTATCCACATGCTTTTATGACTTCCTGAGCCACTTTATACTTACAACAAATGTGTGAAACTTCAAATGCTTGGGTGGGGATGCTACCGTTATCTGCTTGACAGAGGGTTGTGTGGGGAGAGAAGGGGTCAGGTGGGAATTCAAGTCTAGTCATTGGTGTGAAGTAGGAATGAGCTGTGGGGGAAAATACCTTGCAGCTTTTGGTTTTTGGGTTGTTTATTTTAAACAAATCCAGGACACCTGTGTTGGAATGGTGTTCTTTATCTTCTGGCTAATGATGCTGGAAGAAGGCACTCTTAAGGTGTGATGTATGTTCTTCTATCTCTGTTATAATGGGGTGGGGAGGAAAGAACATTGTGATGTTGCCTGTCCTTAAAAGACTTTAATGTTCAAAATTACAATGTCACTGAAACAGCAGGTTTTGGAAATAGCTTCTCAAAAATTAGGAAATGTATTTATAATAGTGTTGAACAGCAATGTGGAAGTAGGTTACGTGGTTTGCATTTTGCTTTGTTTTGTTGATCTCATTCATAGACAGACTTGCTAAAGGTGAGGTCTGGAACTAAATCAAAATCAGTGAAAGTTGCTCTTCTCTGTGTGGTTTATGCTCTGTATGACTTCTATTTATTGTAGGTTAATCCAGTTAGCTTCCTCTGTGTCAAAGTGATATCTCCAGTCCCCAGGTAAGAAGAAGCCCCAGTTCAGAAGAAACCTCACTTGAGTCTTGAGTCTTATTCTTGTATCTGGACATAGGCTTTTTCTGACATTTAAAGCCTCTTTCCTCTCCTCCCTGCCCCTGTGGGAGGGGAAAGTGGGGGGAACAGAAAGGAAAGAAAAAAATTCTTTTGTTTGGACCAATATCTGTGCAAGAGCCTTCATATAGGTAACGTACCTGACAGAACTGAGATGGGGTATGTTCTGGGCTACCTTTGGCTAGCTTTAGGCCTCTGAGCCCTAAAATGCTATCTAATTGGGGCACTTTCTTTGGTATTGAACTTTTTACTCTTACATGTAGCAAGAAAATTGTGTGTTACGAATTTGGTCATGTCTGGATGCAAACGTATAGATGATCTGGATGAGGAGGTTTAAGTTGTAGGCTAACTTCTAATGAATAACTTAAGGAGTATGCTTTTTGATCCCTTATTGTCTGGAGGCTGACCTCTGATTTTTCTTAAAGGGTAGTTACATTTATGAAGCTTTGGTGTGTGGCTACCAGTTGGCCATTGCTTGTAAACGGACGTTTGGCAGGGGTGAAAGTGGGGAGGGGGATTTTTCTGCTGACAAACGCCTACAATTAATTTTCATAGTCTTCTATCAAGTTTCCCATTGTGTATTAGGTGTGGCACAGTTTCAACGCTGCTGAGCATGAATAAATTAAACACTTTTTCTAATCTCACTGCATGAGATTAGAGATCTCATTGAGGTGTGTGGGAAAGCAGAGTTCACAGAGCTATTGTCAAAACTGTTCCTACAGTCCTCCCTTTATGTTGTTTCCTGCTTTTACCAAAAAAAATTCCACTTGGGTGGGGCATGGTAAAATATATGGGTTTCAGACACCAGACAAAGGAGACGTTTATGCCTCAATGACATGTGAATCGAGAATGTTTTTACTTGTGGGCTTTGTGCCATGCTACTTTGCACTGTGCCTTCCTGGGTCAAAACTTCCTGTTTCTGGTAGAACGGACTTCTGTACTTTGGCAAAATCCATGAATATGCTATGATTTTCATGTTGCTTTAAGCTGAAGTACCTCAGATAAACTAAATCAAACCCTTAAACAAGAATTTTCTTTACTTTGGAGTAGATGTGGCAGAGTGTTGCGAAGAGGGAATTAAGAAATGGTCATTTTCTGGGTAACTTCTGATTGTACATCCGAAGGACGGTCGTGTGTCTCCCTCATTAGTATTGCACAGTCCTAAAATCAATGGCTCTTCCAGAGCTGTGGTGTTGGTAGCTCGTGTGAGGGTAGTGACGCAGCCATCCAGCCCCGAGGGCAGCTTGGGCAGGAACAGGATCCTTCTCCTTGACCCTTTGGCTCATGCTCAGCTAAAAGCATTGGATAAAGGAAAGGTTAAGAGTAACATTGGACATGATGAGAGTATAGCTCATCAAGGTTAGCTATGTGTGGGTTTTAAAGTTCAATAGTTTGGGTCCCTGTAAAAAGGCTGAGATCTGGTTTTAATCTAGCAATCAAAATAAAAGAGGTGGAACAAACTGAAGCATGTGGCTTCAGATGACTTAATTTTGAAAACAGCTACAATTTAATGACTTAAATATAGTTGAACGTCTTGTATTTGAATTTTTTGCATTGTAAAACAGCTTCTCTTTATTCTGGACGACTGAACAAAACTTGTTTTCGCTATGGTTAGTGAGCTGAAAAGTGATTTTTGGGTAAATTCTTCTATTTTAGGCATGTTACCAGTGAGAATTACAGTACAGGATTTAACCTGCAGAAAATGGTGATCCTCAAATATTGACAGGAGAAGGGATTGCAGTGTTTGCAGTTGAAACCACTGAATGGCCAGGCTTTTGCTGACCTTCTTTACAGATCTGTCATAAATCTTGGCATTGAAGCCCTTTGAGAGAGAAGTATCATTCTGCTTGATTATTCACACTTTAATTCTGTTATCACTCATGCAAAAAACTTCTAGCAAACAAAAATAAAATATGCAGACTGTGAGAGGAACTTTATCCAAACCCAGGGCGCTTAGCAGGGTTTAAAACTAGAGTTTGTTTTCCTTTCTAGTCAAAGTGTGCATCAGCCCTCATTTGGAAGGGGGGGACCCGCACTTGTTTTGCCTCAGTGTTTCCTGTCTGTCTTCCTTTTCAGGACCAAAGCAATGGTGTTTCATCCCTTTGCTTGTAGCTCATATGTGATATGTGTAAGTCAGTGAATTTCTGTTCTTATCCAGTGTCTGCTTACGTGTGTTTTTTCTGAGAGATGTTTCTCTGTCTTTATCTTTAGAAGTCTGTGCAAAAGCTGAAAAACTTAGGGCTGTCTTCATCCCTAATTTGAACCTCAAGGTGAAAGGCAAGGTTGTAACAAACATATGGCTTTGCTTCCTCTTGGTCTTTGCAGTAAGTGTTGTTGAATTTTGTCCTTGTATTACAAAGGAGTTTTTCTGTTTTATACTCCCAGTCTAGAGAGTAGGCATTTATAAGAAATTGATGAAGGTCTTCCATGTGAAGACCTGTACTGAAGCTCCCCACTGTAGTTGGGGGCTCTGATAGACTCAGGCACTTGCTGAACTTGTGTTTCATATGAGCTCTTGGCTGGTTTTTTTTTTTATGGGTTATTTTATTTTGGCTTTTTCATTCTGTTTCAGACAGGTTGCTACTGTACAAAACCAAATTTGTTCATGTGGCCCAACAGCCCTTTCCAGAAATCTTTTTTCCTATTTTAAAGGTTTTTGTTTCCTGTTCAAAGACTAAATCATTGATACTTGAATCTCTCTGGAAAGGTGTTTTCTCTAAATAATTGATGGACTTGGAGGTAACAAGGCAGCTTCCAGTTGCTGCAGTCACAGCTACAAGGAGCAGAATGAAGCAGAGTATTCAGAGGCAGCTGTGAATTTTAATATTTCAAAAAGAGTGTGATTTGTTCTGCTTGGCGAGAGCTGTCTACTCTTGCTTTGGGGTATAAAATCAGTGTTGAAATATGTACACTGACATCCAGAAACTCCTGGAGTATATGATAAAGGGAATAGCCTCAAGTAACTTGAATCTGAAGGAAGACACCTGAGATGTTGGACTTTGGTCTCTATGTGACAGCAGGCTTCCGACTGCCAGGATA
This sequence comes from Xenus cinereus, assembly GCA_025774025.1. Classification (NCBI taxonomy): domain Eukaryota; kingdom Metazoa; phylum Chordata; class Aves; order Charadriiformes; family Scolopacidae; genus Xenus; species Xenus cinereus. The sequence continues at coordinate 12,343,092 of JAOXJK010000002.1, read as the reverse complement.
TGGAGCTGATTGTCTTGATGCACGTTTCTTTCCCCTCAACAATTTGTTATTAAATGGCGCTCAGGGAAGTACTTAATGTTGTGTGGAATATGAATGCAGCGGTATAGCTATATATAACAAAGGGTACAGAACGGCAAAGCTTTCTACCCTGCCCTGAGTACTCAGTTACTCCAGTCTGTCTGCATGGCGAGACTGTGGAGGAGGAAGGTGCATCTAAAAAGTTGTCTGACTTGAAACTAATAGATAGGCAATTAGTGAGATGACTCACAGAAGACAACAAGGTGGCTTTCCTTGCAAAGTGTACACCACGCTGAGGTTGGAAAGGGTATTTTAACAAAGTGGCCACAGCAGTTGTCTGCTTCTGCCCAGCAGAAGGGAGTTCAACTGAAAGACCTTGTCCAGCTGGGACAAGTGAGGAGGGAAGGTGGTGTCGAGCTCTCTTTTCTGCTTGTGTAACCAGTCGTGCTCTCAGCCTGTTAAGATGGCAGTTTCCTGTGATTTTTTTTTTTCTTTCCTTTTTCTCTGGAAGTATTTGTTTTGTTTTGTCCATTTATTAAAGGCATGGATTAGGAAGTGTTTGTGTCTAACCTCTGAACCTTCTATTTCTGCTGGTGCGTTTGCTGCTAGCCATTGTAGAGACTGACATCTGCACTGGAAGGAGCTCCGTCGGTGTCACTTCACAGCCTTTGCCGCCCTGATCTCTTCGTGACTCCGTGTTGTTCTTGGCATATTCCTGAGAGGTGGAAAGCCTGTTTTTCCTCCTTCCCCTGAGGCGGATGCAGAGTCTTCCAGCGAGACAGTCGAGGGTTTCTCACGACCCGTCTGAGCACTGGCTTTGGGGGAAGGGCTGGAGCTGTTCAAGCATGGGCTTGGTGGCCTGGAGCAGCTTTGGTCTCTGTCTCTTATTCTTTTTTCTTGTGTTGTGGTAGCATGTGCAGGGCGCTCTGTGAACCTACCTGGGACGTCTCCTGAAGCATTAGCTTATTTCTGTGTCTGTGGGTTGAGACAGCTAATCTGCTGAAGAGCTGGCAGTGGTTAGGATCGTGACATATTTGGCGAATGCTGTTTTGTCACATCACTAATGTTTTCTGGTGTTGTGTTAGAGGTTTACCTGCTAGTTGGTTTTTGAGAGTTGCACAAGTGCATTTCTTTACCAGAAAGTCACTTGGTAGGAAGAATAATTACATGGTGATTGAGCTGTCTACGTGGTAACAGAGAGCTGTTTTCTCTCGTGGCCTGTGAGCTGGTGCTTGTCCTGGTCAGCACATAAAATAAGGTTCTCCTGGGTGTTGTGAATGCAATTGGTGCACGAGGTGGAGGGCAGCAAAAGAAAGCAAGCTTTGAAATTGTCGTCCCCAAACCCAACACACATTAGCACCCCATCCCCCCAGTAAGTAACATCCTGTGGTGCTGGGAGGCTGACTCATTTGTGATCAGTGTTCCTCTAGTGTTTGAAAGCAGGGGTCCTGTTACTTGAGGTGGCTGGGGAGAAACAATCTGGTTTGTTATGGATTCTGCTCTACTTTGTGTCTCCATGACATGGAGACAGCGTTGTTTAACCAGAACAAGTGATGAACATAACTAGTATTGTGCGGACACATGCATTCATTTCTTAGCATGCTTATTGCCGGAGAACAGATATTAATGCTGGAATTATTTTTAACTTTGAGGTACCTTGATCTGGTTTAAATTGTTAAAATATAGATCTGTTTTACTATATATAGTATATATTTATACATCGTATAAATACATATATAGGAACATTCAGTGTGAATAAGAAATATGGTGTGAATGTGGACAGACTGCATGTTATATCCAAAGCAAGGAATGTTTTTAAGGGAGGAAAAAAAAAACAGCAAACCCAGGACAAATTATATGCTTGTCATTTCTTTAGTGTGTATTACTATAATCAGTGTCCTCTTTTTTTCTCTAGTGAAAAAAGGAGACGAGGGGGTATCCTTTGTGACAGAAATGTAACTGTAAAGTTGAACAAGTGGCATTCCGGGAAATGGAGGAAAGCCACAGTATGTCTAAAAGTTTCGGATGTTCTCTGAAGATACAGTGGATTTGTCAGCAAAGAAAGTTGGTGGCTTCTTGTCTCTTCTCCTCTCTGGTTGTGACTTCTTTTTGTAATATAAAGTGGTATTGCAAATGGAGGACACATTTTGTTCTTGAAACGTTTTGGTCTGTGTGGAAGTATGGAAGGGAGCAAACAACATGTATAGAATAGGTTCTGTTACTATTGGATCACAAAAAAAAGGTCAAATTACATGCTTGCTTTAATTTGAGACCTTGAGTTTTGCCTTTCTACTGTTGATGTTGGAGGGAGTGAGTATGTATCTGCTCTCATGAGAAGTAGTAGAAAGCAGCTGAGGAGTTTTGATCAGCTAAGATTATCGTGGCTACATGTTCTAACAGGCTTTGCTCCCTGGAGTAAATAAACTCCTGGTCAGAATGACTGACACACTTTTGTGTGTTTCACAATACCTGAGCTTTCTGTGAAGTAAAAGGAAAACATAGCTTGTGATTTGTTGTGTATTATAAATGAGTTAAGCACAGGCAAGCTCCTTTTCAGGTGAAACTGGTCAATAGCTTTGTTAAAGAAAATTTTCATAGACATCAAAGATTTCTCCAGGCCTTTCCAAGATGTTAATGAGCCATCCATTCAACTGTAGTGACAGTGCCTAGTGTTGGTTTCACTTATTCTGGTGTAATCCATCTGAGTTTTAACTTGTGTGAGCATGGGTTATCCCATAGCACTTTTGAGGATAAGGTCACTTATCCTGTGCTCCTACTGTTGCCTGCAATTCCTAAATATTAATAAAAAGCCTGACAGCTTACAAAAAGATCCTTCTCGCTTCTAGGGTCTCTCATTCTTACTCATGTTTGGAAAATTACTGGAATTTAGACTCAGTTTACTTAATTTCCTTTTCTTTCTGCTCCCGATGCTGTCTCTTGTTCTAAATCAGAATATGGACTATACACTTTATTTGCAGTCAGCTACTTTGAGGTGATTTTCCTTGAACTAGGTAAGAGTTCTGTGCCTTTTAGCTGGTACCTTTGTCAAGCGCGGCTGTATGTTGGAGCAGAAAGTCTCTGTTCACTTATTACTTCAGTGAGCTTCAGATCAGTGGAGCAAAAGTGGCATAAACCTAGTAAAATTCAGTGCATAGCTGCGTAGAGTTGTACCTCTACTCATGTCAATAACTAAAAATATTTGCATTTTGAATGTACATGGTCAATACTTGCATTCTACAGTGTCATTTGTTTTCATTCTGACCAGTTTGTATAAATGAAAATAGGGAGGGTTTGGAGCTGCTTTTGTTTTGTGGGCTTTTTTAGCATTACTAGTAGCTTCTATAGCTAACTAGGAATAAAATAAAGACTTTTTAACATGTGAAAGCATGGCCAGCCAACTATATCTTTTGGTAGCTTCTGTGTGAAGAATGGTGAAAAGTGGAATTGTTACAACAGCTATTGTCCTCTCTCACTGCTTTTTAAATGCTACAGCAGCGATCCTTAATTCTGCTTGTCTTTTCTAGTCTTCCTTTAGTGTATTTCTGTTAGTTTAAGAAATCAAGTGGAGCTGAAAATATCGCACGAGTGATAGCTTGAATAGCTTCTTGAATTTCGGTTGTGCAGTGTAGAGCTTTTATGCCAAAGTATCGGTCATGTTAGTCGAGTGGGCAGTTCAGAAGAGGGTAAGAGATGGTGCTTCTTGATGCCAGTGTAGATTGTTTTTCAGAATTCAAAGTGTCTATATTCTGAATGTTAGCCTAAGTTCAGAGTACTTTTACAAGGTATTTCAGATGCAACTCAACCACATAGAAGTAGTGGCTTGGCCAAAAGTGTGAGTTGTCTGGAGAGCTTATGTGGAGCTCTCCTGAATCGCTGCTTCCTTGTTTTGGGTTTGGGAGCACTGGTGTGTTTTCCGAAGTTACTGTTTGTGCTGGTCACTGGAACTGGAAACCCTTCCCGTGTATAGGGGATTGTTTTGTAGAGTTTGTATTGGAGCAACTTGTGCCTGAAATATTCTTCATATACTTTGAGAACTTTGAGTCTTCAGCACACCACAGAAATAAGAATCCCAAAAGGTGAAATCTTAAGAAATCTGTCTGGCTTGGGTCATATTTTCCATTGAGTTCAGAGATCTGTTATCTGCCAGTATTTTCCTATTAAAACAGGGATAACTGATCAGCAATATCTGTCTTACATCATGAGTTGTTCAGGTTAAAAGTACCATTTTGTTGAATAGTCCTCAGGTTTTCTCTAAGAATGAGCAAATACTTCTTTGCTCTTCTGGACTGCAGAAAAGTAAATGCACTGTAGTTGTATTCCTAAAGAGAAGCTTGTATTTGCTTTGTGAGGCCCCAGCCAGAGTTTCTTGGAGACAAAATTACAAAAATAAAGATGATACATGCTTGCAGGGAGTTCCTGAGTCATCCGCTGGGCTACTATCTCTGTTTCCAGGAACAAAGCACTCCGGATCTGTCAGTTTTCCTCACCTTTGTGTTGCCTCAGCTCAGTCCTTACATGTGAAGATTTGATGCCCAGCGCCCAGATATTATACTGAATATTTGAGGCTCCCTCGGTGGTCAGCTTCTCTCTGGGATGCGGAGAGAGCAATCTGTAGGTGCCTCTCAGTTGCCCCATGTTCAGAATGTTCTAAGAAAAACCTCTGAACTATCCCTGGTCAGGGATAAGTCTTTCTTTCAACATCACAAAAAAAACCCCTGATTTAGCACCTCCAAATAATATGACAATTATTTTTAATGGCACAATGTCTTGAATGAATGAACTGATGCTTTCTGATTTGGTATTGATGGAGTAATGGAATTAAGTATTCATATCAAAACAAATGATAGGCTAAAAGCACATCTCTTGCTGTATTTTAAAAAATCTTCTTGTTCCTCAGGGCGTTCTTCTTTTGACTTTGATTTGCTTCACCAGCTTCATATAGACTTGATGAATCATGGGGGGAGTAGCCAACAGCTTACAAAACGAATGTTTTTTCCTTTGTTTTTGCTTCCCTCAGTTCTGCCCCTGTTCTCCAGCTTAATCCATTTCAGTGCGTTAGCTTCAAGTGCGGTGTAGGCTGTGGTGCTGGTGTAGGCTGGCATTGCAGGGATGCTGTGTTTCCATGAGTGCTCTTAGAAGCTAGTGCTGCTGTTGGCCTCCCATCCTTGTTGTCCTCCTACCTCCTGACTGCACCCACACTGGCATTTGTATGAGCTCTGGGGAGGTAAATTGGAAAGCTAAAAACTGTTTGTTTTTTTTTTTTTCTTGGCGTGTGGTACATCACAGGATTGATCTGAAGATCTGCTGTATGATTGTTTGCTCTGCTGAATACAGTGATCAATGGTTGTGGATTTTAGGAAGGGGCAGGGAAGGGGATCAGGACTTCATATGGTGGCAGTACTGGCTGAACCTGGAACTTCAGCGTGACTTAGGTCTGCCGTGTAACGTTAATGCCTCCCGAGGAGAGAATTTGTGACCTAGATCTAGAGACGTACATTAGTGTTCCAGTTGTTCTAGATTTAACATCTTATCTGTGAGGGTTTCCCTGCATATCCAAATTAGATTGTCTAATATACCACAGCTTCTGTTTTGTGAGTGTTAAAAACTATAGACTGAATATCACTGTTGTAGCATTTTGAAGGTAAGAGTGGAATCTGTGGGTGTAGAAGTGCTTTGGAAACAGCAGTAGCCTCTTGATAAACAACTGCATTTTTTCCCCCTCACTAAAGCTGTAAATACAAAGATGAAATTATACATTCTACCAAAGCAGCAGTGCTCTGTATGTAATTTTTAGAAGTTCCCATTGTCGTGAGTGGGCGATAACTGTCAGCTGACAATGTGACATGCTTTGTCTGAAACACAGTAGAGAAAGTTACTAGTCTATGCTGCCCACATGCTACTTTAATCTTCCAAGTGTTTTGTAGTATTGCCTAACCATAGTTATGTAGCCTGTGATGTAAATTAAATGAAATACTGATGTAGCAGATTTCTAGACTGGTAACAGATGCCTCCTCCATTAGGAAACGTAGCTGGTTTTGGTATAAACAGGGAAGGTGGCTGTGTGGCCTTGAGTGGATTGCTTGGTCTGTTTATTTGTAGGGTTAGGGTAGACACGCTTACGCTTTAGATTTATTATGTCAGAATGTCACTCCCATACCAGTAGTGATAATGTTGCTCCATTTGGTTGTCTGCCAAGACGAGTCAAAGTCTTCTGATGAGGATAAGCAGAGAGTAAGTCAAATCTGCTCTTAGTGTAGGCAGATGTTTCAGAAGGCAACATCTGTCTGGGGAGCCATGTGCTGTTATAAGACAGCTTCTTGCAACAAGGAACCAGTACTGCCTGTCACTTTGGAGCATAAAAACAAAACAAAACAAACCCCACTAAACCTGTGTATAAAATAAAGTTTGCTTTTTCATTCTGTGAAAATGCTGTTGCCAGTTTTACAGGGAAGTGGGGAGAAGTGTCTTACAAGGTGGTGGTCAAAACAATGATGTAGGTGGGGAATGGGGCTTATCAGTAAGGGTACTTCTGCTGCTCTTGTTCCTTTGAATAGTTTCACTGAAGTTGGGGCTTCGAACAGTTGGATGTTAAGTCCCAATGCCAGGGAGGGCAACCTAACAAAAACTAAGACTTCAGACTATGTTTGTGTTTTAGGTCCTGGAATGTTTTCCTTGCCTTTCTGCCTCAGATTATATTTTAAGCCTCTTTGTCTAGTAGAACCTCATCTTTATGAAATGTATTGATGTGCTAGCTAAATGCCACCTGTTGCCTCCTCTTTTGTAGTGGATGCATTAGCAAAAGTGATGTTTCTTATTACTAGTATGCGCATCAGTTGACACTGCTGTTTTTGGCGAGAATCTTTATTTTTTTTTTTATTATTTTTTTTTTCATAGGGTGGCAGGCAAGGTGGTGATGGAGGCCTCAGTGTACCTGCCTCCAGAGAATGTTTGCACTGGCAGCCAGTGTATTGTTGTGATACGGGCTTACACTGATACAAATAGAGTCTTGGACTCTGCTCAGACTAGTAGGGTTCTTTTGTTGTTTCCTAGTGTCCCCTCCTTTTTCCTTTCTTCCCCAGACCCATCAGGCTTACTGACTTGGACAAGTGTGTGGCTATTGACTCTTGAAATATAAATTCCCATTTGGAACTAAACACTGAAGTGAAGAAGTTGGGAAAACCAGGCATTTGTTCCTTCTCTTGTATTCTCTCAGCTGCAGGCTTACAAAAGCATGTCAGGAGAGTGGTGTTTAAACAGGTTTTCTCCACTATGTCTCATAATAGTAAGATTCCTAAATGTTGTCTGTAAAGCTGAATGGGTTGAAAAGGTCAGTCTGTAAAGCCAATTGTGTTGAAAAGGTCAGTCTGTAAAGCTGAACCAGAGCATGAGGAAGCAAAACTGTCTACATTTTGGGAATGTATATTGCAAAACTCAGCTATCTATATGACTGAGTCACATCTAGGAGAGTCCTTTCTAGTCACTGCTTTTACTGCCATAAGGTACAATTTTCTTTTTTTTTTTTTAAAAAAAAAGATTAACTGGTTTTGATATGAATTAACTCTGTGAGCATTAGAACCTAGTTGTAAGATGAGGCATTGGAAGGCCCTGTTGCTAGTATTTGGTTAAAACTGTATGGACATCAGCATCTGAAACTTTTTTCCCTTTTTGAAAATGGGGGTTATGTTTCCCCTTCTCCAGTCAGCAGGAACTTCACTGGACTGCCATGACTTCTCAAATATGATGGATACTAGCTTAGCAACTTCATCCACCAGTTCCTTTGGGAGCCACAGGTGCATCTCATCAGGTCCCATGGATTTGTGCACCTTCAGGTTGCTCAAATGTTCTTGAACCTGATTTTCTCCTACAGTGGGCAGTTCTTCAGTCTCCCAGTCCCTGCCTTTGCCTTCTGTAACTTGGGCACGGTGGCATACTTTGTTGTGCCAGGTCACGTGACTTTCCAATTTTTTTTTTCCATAACTACTTTAAGCTATGGAGTATTCTACCAAAATATACCCTCTTCAGATTTTCTACATGGTTTCTGCATTTTTGAAAACTATTTTTATTTGATTGGGCAGCAAAGAAACTTCCTGTGTGGGGTTGAAGAGGGACAGGGGATGTGTCTGGACCAAGGAGGGACTCATGGTGCTTGGTTCCAGACTTTGATGGGTAGGCTTGGTCTTTGCATGCTGTCTGTGAATGTCCTGCTCCTTGAAGTCTTTCTCAGTTATGAGGTGTGTGAAAATTCCATGCTTGCTTCCCTGTTGCAAGCCTTTCACTGACAGCTTATGGGAGGAAGACATTTACCTTGAGGGGAGGGTTGAAATGTGGAACTGCTTTTTGTCTGTCGTAGGCAGCACTCCTGTGGTCAGTTCTCTAGAATGTGAGGGCTGTGGGAGTGCTTTGTCTTCCCTGCTCCAGCTCTTGATTTAAACAGCTTGTCCTCTGTATTTTTTCCTATGCATGGCATTTCTGCAGAGGTGTTTTAGTTATGATACTCTGAAAAGCTGTAGTTCTCTGAAATATTTGAGCAATGGTTTCAGTTGAACCTTATCTCTAGTGTTTGTAAGAAAGCCAGAAAACCAAACTCCGCGGAGCAGATAAGCTGTTTAATGATGAGGCTTTTGTTCTTGAGAATAAAACCTCTTATGGGGGACTGATTTGGTAAAGAAACATTAAAGTATGGAAAAGACGGAGTACAACTGCCTATTGTATTTAGCAGTCTGTAGGTTTTCCAGGTGACCAGTTCTAGCTGGGTAGTTGGATCTGCAATCCATAGGGTGGGTGTTTAGACTTTTGCATAAGTCCAAGCAGCTGTCTGTGTAAGTAGAATGGTTTTAAAGGAATGAGAAAGTGGATGAATTCAACTTGCTGATGCAGATCTTCCTAGGCTAACCGTATAGCTAGCTTCCTTTTTTGGGTGTCCCTCCCTGTTGCTACATAAGGGTGCTTAAAGAAGATAGGATTATTAAGCAACAAATACTTAAAGGGAGTTTAGGGTCAGCAGAAGTTTCTGAGCTGACTTTGAATGTACCTCTGGCATACGGTACATGTTACTACAGTCCTTTTCTCAACAGAGCAAAAGAGGTATGGAAAAAAATCCTTCATTTTTAAAATCTTTCATTGCCTAATTCTCATCGTTTCTCTTCTGTGCAGACGCTGTGCTATAGAAGATGCACTATTACCGATACTCTAATGCAGAAGTCAGCTGTTGGTACAAATACCTCCTCTTCAGCTACAACATTGTCTTCTGGGTGAGTACTGTAAAGATTGTAATAGTTAAGGCATACCTCAATTTTATTAACTGCCTGCATATTTCCTTAAGAGAATAGGCTGAAATATTTACCAAGAAGCTGATGTATATGTGCTGGGTGTTTTGAAATTGAAGAAGCCTGTCCCATGTGAGAAAGTAATAATTATTATTGAAAATGATATGAATAATGATTCCTCACAATCTTTCCTTTCCTTATCCCTTCCTCCTATCTTACCTTCTGAGTAAAGATAGAGGAGTGAAGCATATAAAACTGGTTTTCTTGGGGTTTTTTTGTTTGTTTAGTTTTTAATGGAGAAAGAAAAGATCTGCTTAAAGGATTTGTCAAAAGAAAACAGCATAGTCTCTACTGTTGCTGACAAGGCCTTTTGTCTTTTGAATGATGAAGGCCATTAAATGCTGGTTTAGTGTGGGCAAAGGTTAAAGCTCTCTTTCTCAAGTGCGCTTAAGTGGTATGTTAAGTTGCTTCCCTGTTAGGAGAAGTCTCTTCTAATATCTCCTTTCAGTTCTTCTTTGATCTCTGTGTTGGGGTGGTGTAGCTGTAAATACACTATGCAGAAGAGAATAAAGAAGCTGCTCCAGAGATGTGTCAACAGCTGGCATTACAACATAGTCAAAATCGTAAATGTCATGCTCTGTGGGCAGCAAAATTGTCTGATACGGTCTTGAAATGCTTAGCTAGGGACTAACCTGCTTATAATGTTTGTTTAGAATTGTGAATGTGAAAAGGGTGCAAAAATAGGCGTGTGGTTTTAGATGTGTATAATGGTCAAGATCACTGAAGCACCTAATTACCTTGGAAGAGAGGGCAATTCAAAGGTTAGTGTATAGAATTGCATTCAAAATAGTTAGTCGGTGAGGGAGAGATGAAGGTAAGGATGCAGTTCAGATAAACTCGATGGCTCTTTTCAGAACTTGCAGGTCAAATGTTAGGGGTTTGCATCTGAAGTCATGGAAACTGCAGTCATGGAAAGGCATGAGTAGTCACAGGGAAAGAAGCGCAGATACAGTGACTTGCCCAGTGCTAACACCTTGGATTAATGTTCTGATTCAGGGTTGAAGTTTCTTGCTATGGGTAGTCGCTTCTAAAGATATTCAGACCTTTTTTCAAAGCTGAAAAGATCAGATAGTAAGAATGGAAGTATGGTATGTAGCTGAAGGAACTTGTTTAAGTTAAGAGTAGAAAAAATTCACTCCCTGATTCTGACTTGTCTGAGATCAGTAGTCTTGCTAGAGAACATTATATTTATTCTATTTGTTTGCTGGCATGGTTTCCTTGAACCATGTCAATTTTTTACTACCTACAATTTGATATATGGAATCATTAACCCAAATCTGTATTTTACTTCAGTAAAATAAGGGGTTTCTTCTCTGAACATAAATTGAAAGCTGCTGAATCTTTTTCGTATTTGTCCATAATGACTTGGTATTTTGCTTGACTAACCCTTAAACTTCTGGTAAAGTAGGTTGGCATTTCTGCACATCTTGGCTGCTTTGGCAGTATTTAAAGTAGAAAATAAGCTTTTTTTGAAAGCTGTGTGTATAATGGACGAAACTCTGAATTGATATTAGAATCATAGAAAATCTAGGTTTGACGGAACTTCTGGAGGTCACCTGACCCAATTTTCTATTGAAAGCAAGACCCATAGGGTAGGAAATCACCGCTTGAAGAGAAGAGCTGGGAGTCTTGTGAGCTTATTACTTATCGATTTGTCTGCTGACGTCAGTGTAATAAGAATATTACAACATCAAGTAATACTGAGACTGCAATGCTTGAGTATTGCTGTTGAAGTTTTTGCTGCTGTCACCACATCTTGTTTACTAGTGCAATGTTTTAATATGGCACTGTAACATTAAGCCACAGGGGAGTTTATCCTTCTGTGGGTAACAGGACAGAAAAGAAGCCTGTGGCTTGTGTAGAAAATTTTCCAGTAAGAGTTAATTGGCCACAATGTTGCCATAGTGCAAAAGTTCTTTAGTTATGACTATTTCCCCCTGGCAATTGAGGATTCCCATCATGGCCTCATGAATCAAAAAGCATGTGCTCGAAGGCCACCAGCTCTGTAGCTATTTTTCTTCTATATAGTGCAACTCCCATGTACCTGTAGTGGAGTGTGGTGTGATGAGAAGCAATATTGTCAAGCTGTGCCAGTTTTCAGAGAAATCACTTTGGAACTGGGTGGGTGCTCCACAACAGATAGTGTGTGGGATGTAGGTAAGTGTGCAGACAGCCTTTTGCCCATTTAAGCCCTTACTGGAGGTATTATGTTAGTTCACCTGTGTCTCAACTTGTGGCACATTTTATTCACAAGCTGAGTAATTTCCGTGTAAATAAGGAGTTGCATTTGTTCATCTGTAATGCTTACTAAATACATATGTTGACTTACCCATTGTAGCCCCAAAGATAATAATAAAATAATAATAATTAAAGCATATGGTGACTTAGTAGTTTAAAGAATATTTAAACTTCTTAGTGGGTGGTTAATTTTCTTCAGTTTGTGTCATGTTTCCAGTATGGTTCACATAGATTGGTATGGAACAAAATATTGAACTAGGAGGAAAAATATGAATATTTTGGCAAGCTCATGGTTTAATCAGCCCTTAAAAATCTGTAAATCTTCATTCTTTGGAAGGTGGTTTGTCTTTTTTCCGAGATGGACGACTTGGCAATGGAAGGTTCAGTTCTGCTGACTTTAAGTTAGTTGTATAGGACTGGCTAGCAAAATCATTCCTCTATTCTTTGTGCTTGGCTTTCCCTTTTAAGAAAGGGAATGGAGGTCATGGGAAGGCTCTGTCTTTCAAGGCATTTTAATGTGGGATTACTTTATTTTCATCTTGCTTTTAAAGCCTACTAATAAGATTTAACTTCTCAAAGTACGCTTGTTTTAATGAGTAGTGATGAGGCAGTATTGCAACCATTAAGATAGCCCTGCGGGGAGTGCTCAGAAGTTTAAGTGAAATTAACTTATTACAGCAAGACTGGACCTCCTTTTGAGTTTTAAAGCTTTCTTTTTCTTTTTTTTTTTCTTCCAAATAGTTTCATTTGTCATAACGAAATTAAAAGAGTGCCGTAGGACAAGGTGAAGAGCACCTTTCTGTTCCGAGGTGTTTTTCAATGGAGTGGGTCCTCTGCAAGCCCCAGTGGAGGAAGGAGGCCCCAGGGGGAGTGCAGGGTGGCCTGCGCTTGGGAAGGCCCAGGGAATAAAAGGAGGTGCCTCAAAGGCCTGTCTTTGGTGCTTGCTTCTTTGTCTCCGTTTGAAGGATTTTTTTGGGGTAGTCCAAGAATTGCACCTCAGCCAGGACATAGCTATTCCAGTGAAATGAAGGATTGCATGTGTGCTCCGCGAAAGCCTGTCAGGTTACATGTGAGCTTGCTGTCTCAGATGAATCGAGAGGAGAGAGGGTAAAATAGCTTTTAGTTGCTGTCATCTTGATTTCCATTTTAATGCTCTGTGGCTCTCACAGGTTTTTGGAGAGGAAAAAAAACAAAACAGAACTTTTCACGCATGCTATAGGGGATGTGGCATTTTTGCCCTGAACATGATGATGAAGGGCGAAAATTCTCTTAAGCTGTGGAAAAGAATTCTTGGCTTTTGCAATGTATGCTGTTTTTTAGGAACATCTGAAACAGCAAAGCTGTGCCAGGAAGGGGAAAGAAACCACCACCAGGTGGTTTCCTGACCCTGAGAGGAAAAGTCTGGGAAGAGACAAGGGTAGGAAGGAAGGGCTGTAGGCTGCTGATTACTCCAGCATGGGTGGAGCTACAGTGTAAAATAGGATTGTCCAGAGGGTGTGAAAAGTGTAAAAGTAACATTTTGTGCTTACAAAAAGAATGCATTCCCATTGCTTGTAAGCAGACCCTGAGGCAGGCTGACCCAAAATCAGTTTGGGTGCAAGGGTTGTCTTGCGAGAATTATGTTTAGCTGTGACCTAGATTTGAGAAACAAATTAGATGTGTTTTCTCATTTAGTAGGGTGATTCTAATAGCATAGTGAAAGAAACTCAAAGTGTGGTTGGGAGCAGATAATGCTTAAGCCATAAGTGGTCTTGTGCATGGTGTCTGTGAGTTGACGTCAGCAGCGTATGTCTCCTGAGCAGAGCTTACAGCTTGATGCAATATGTTAATAATGTGGATTTTTCAGTTCTAAAGCAGGAAATGACCAAATACTGGTTACTAGTTTTAGTTTCCTGTTCAAAGGGGTGGCATTGAGCTGCTTTGTGTATGTTTCCATCTAACCTTTCATGCAGTATATGGCTGAAATGACTCTCTGGCATGGAAGTGAGATGGGTAATCCAGTTTGTTCTTGCTTACACATCATCCAGATTCTGGTGAAAGACAAATTTCAAAATGCCTCTTTTTTTGAAAAAGCTGGCTTGCTCACTCTCCATTTGGGAATACTTTTGGTTAGCATCGCTATTTCTCAGCTGCCTGCTCTCCCATTCACGTGGCCCTTTAGTTCAGTGAGCTGATAAAGGTTAAAACTTTTCTTTCAGTTCAGACTGCATCAGTTCCCTGGTCTGCCTTACAGCAGTCTCTTGAATGCCTCTGTGCAAGAGTGGTAGAGAGGGTATTTTCCTGGTGCTAATTCCCTATAGAACTCTGTATTGGGTATGCTCAGTCATGCTAACTTTTGAGGTGGTTTATCAGCACGGTGTGCTTTACAATAGTTTTCAATGAGATACTTTGAAGTATCTTGCACATAGTTATTTAACGAATGAGATTTCCTTGCTTTAAATACTATCATTGTGCTTCCTTGCAAATTGGTTGTCTTGGTAATTTTGCCTGTAAATGCGGTGGCTGATCACTTTGTTTCTTCAAGTACGTCGTACTTTACTGGTTTTTGCTGAAGAAACCTAGTGTGTGTGGTTTGGCTGCTTCTAGTGAGAATTATGAATCACTTGTGTCTTAGCTGAATTAAGTTTTAGATTTATCCACATTGATTCTATAAGACTAAGTTTATTTTTCTGCTGATAAACTGGTTTACTTGTAGATAGTTTGCTCATAGGTGCTCATGGAAATAACTTTGCAAGAACAGTGTAGTTTTGTGAAACTGAACACTTTATAAAAACATGAGAGCAATTTTTGTGTTCAGAGGTGAAAATGAAGCATACTAGTGAAAAATCTACTTAATCAAGACTCTGTTACAATTTAAGATGGTAATTATAACGAAAGGCAGCCAGTCTGAAGATGACACCCTATTTAACACCCAATAGGACACCGTTAGTGTTCCATTAACAATAGTTTGTATATAGACTGTGGAAGATGTGTGTCTTCCCTATTCTTCCCCCTTCTCCACCATTTCTTTAGAAAAATTCCCCAAAGATCCAGCTGTGACTACTGTGTAATTTACCCTCGTTACTGCAAATTATACCTGATGTCTTCACCTGTCTCAACATTCCTGGAGCATTTGGATGAGGAAGGGTGCATCAATTGCATGCACTGTAGAACTTAATGAATTTTCTGTTTAGCTCTTTCATCTGGAAAAACACTGAGTTAAGATTTAAAGGTAGTCTGGGTCAATATTCAGTTTATATCCATGTGATTTTTAATAGAATTTTTAAAGTTGTGCTTTAATCCGAATCATCACTTTAAATGTACTTAGCATATTCAGAGTCTGAGATGAGTAGTCATTGTGTTGTTGGTTATTAAACAACATCTGGAAACTTAACTTATTTAGCACTGCTTTGCCCAGTTGTAATTCTGTCCATGTATTAGTAGTGGATTTTGTTGGTTAATCTCCGTGCTTAAGCTCTAAAATATGGCATATAATGCTTCATGCCTAGACAGAAGTGTATAACACTGAGTGATTTTCATGAACTTATATGAAGGACACTTGCAGCCCTTTCCTTTTTTTACTGCAGTTTTCCTTTCCCCTACTCCCCCCAGCAGAGTAAACCCAGAACAAGTTCATTAGGGTCAGCAGGCAGTGAACCCAGCAGTACTTAAAATCTACATATGTATTTTCTTGTGGAAGAGGGCCCCATTTTTGCTTCTTCCCTGTGCTGTGGAGAATTGCCTGTAGTGCTTGATAGTTCATGGGAGGTGCTGCATTTCCTAGAGGAAAGGGCTCCTTTCTCAAGGCATATTTTTAATTGTTGGAATTTACTCGTCAATGTGTGTAAGGCTTGGGGGAAAAGAAACCTATGTCACTTATATGGAATTGTAGAAATACTTAGGTTGGAAAAGACCCTTTAAGGTCATCAGGTGCAAACATAAACGTAACACTGCCAAGTCCACCACTAAACCATGCCCCTAAGTGCCACATCTGCATTTGTTTAAATACCTCCAGGAATGGTGACTCAACCGCTTCTGTGGGCAGCCTCTTCCAATGCTTGACAACCCTAATACCTACTCTAAACCTCCCCTGATGCAACTTGAGGCCATTTCCTCTTGTCTTATCTCCTGTTTCTTGGGAGAAGAGACTGACCCCTCCCCAACTGGCTACAACCTCCTTTCAGGTAGTGGTAGAATGTGATAAGGTCTCCCCTCAGCCTCCTTTTCTCCAGGCTGAATAACCCCAGTTCCCTCAGCCTCTCCTCACAGGACTTGTGCTCTGGACCCCTCACCAGCGTTGTTGCTCTTTGGATATGCTCCAGCACCTCAATGACTTTCAAGGTTACATAGACATAGCAGGCTAGAATACCATTTTAAGTAATGAGGGGGAGCTGCCCTCAGTTTGTAGAGAAGTCATTTTAGTTTGATTACTGGATATTAAAGACAAACTGCCTGAGAATGGAGAAAGGGAATAAAAGACTAGAACAAGGATCTCTTGCTTTATTTGGATGAACATAATTCAGAAATATTTATTATACAAGCATATGAGTTAGTGTAGGATTTGTATGTTGTCAGTTAGATTTGTTGCTTCTTGAAAGTAACTGAATGGACCATTATATCAGCTTAATTCAAAAGGGCTTCAAACAAAGTAAAGATTCAGAAGACAAACTGTATCTAATTAGAGAAGAGGCTAATATAATGAGCCTTAACACTGAGAAGTTATGAAGAGACAAGCATGGCTACTGTCTCGGGGGTGGTACTATAAAATGACTAAATAGGGAATAACCTCAAAATGCATTAAATATTCTGAAATCTTTATTAATGTGTAGGCAAAAGGTTTAGAGGAAGTCACTGGGACAAGGATAACTCCCACTCACACGCTATTTCAAATTGAAATACTTTTAAAAAGTAGTTTATAAAATGCAAGAATGCTATGGAATAAAAGCGCTGTAAATCCTTTTTGCAGTAGATTGACTCATGGGGAGGAATGTCCCATGACTATTGTCTGAGATCACAGACAATATTTGTTTTACTTGAGCAATAGTGCTACTGGCTAAGTGTTTGAGAATTTGTCTATTAGTATATCTAATATGTTTTTTTTTTCTTTTTGTTTTAGCTAGCTGGGGTGGCCTTCCTTGCGGCTGGTCTGTGGGCATGGAGTGAAAAGGTAAGGGTAGAAATGTCTGATCTTACTTTGTTTGGTGGCTGCCTTCTCCTGCCCCAGTAAAACTACTTCTCCAGGAAGCAGCAAAGGTTTAAATGTAGCATCTGAGCTCAGGACTATGTTCAAATGATCTAAACTGAGTTTAGTTTCATTCTTGTCCCTGATCAGGTGTTAAGCTGTGGCCGTTGATGTTTAGACCTTTTAGTAAACTTCTTGGTAGCAGGTTGCTAGGGAGAATTTAATCTTTATGAATAGTCTTTATGAACTGGTTATCTTTTGAAAGCATGTTTTCTGAAATACACTTATCTGCCCACTGCTTTGTATTAAAAACAAGAAGCGTTTGGGAGGAATGTAAAAGATATCTTTTTATATTCAAAAAAAACCCAGACCCCATGCATCTTTGGGATCCTCTTTCTGAAGGATTCTAGTCTTCAGGCCATCTGTTGTCTTTCACTTTGCTCCCCATGGAGTTGCTTAAGTGATTGTGTCTCCATGTAGAGGAACAAAATCGGGGAACAGGATCTAGCTCTTTTTTGGCAAAGGTTTCTTTCAGCTGAGTAACTTCCCTGATCAGAGGAAGTCCGTGCAGGCGTGGTCCTACAGAGTTCACCTCTTGTAAGAGATAGTATAGGTATGGAAATGAATGGTTCACCCTCTTGTTATGAATGTAAAAGTGTGGCTTCGGTATTACTGCAAGCAGTAGGAAAAAGTGAGAATGACTAGCAGATTCACTGATCTGCATCTTATTTAAAAGTGGAGGGCAGGTGCCCTCGCTGTTTTTACCGTCATAGTGTAACGTTTCTGTAATCGGAGTGCTTGTACACAGCAGCTACCCACATACAGTGGGGTTCTGGGATTCCTCCACTCTTTGGAAGTGAAAGAGTTTTATGATAATCTTAATGCTGAGGTATTTATTCTCTTCCTCCCCACTCCCTACATGCGTGCACGCATTCTCATAACTAGATTAGTGATATCATTGATATATAGTAAGACACCTCCACGCACAAACACATTTACCTCTTGTTCTGATGTTATAAAAGGATTTTCTTTCCAGCCCTTTCAGGAGGGTGTTAAACTTGTCTTGAATTTGTATTCTGTCATGTTCAGACATTATCTTCTGTTCTCTAAAGAAGCACGTAAGATCTGTGTGGTTGGAAATGATTAGCTCATAACCACCGTTTGCCAAATGAACTTTATGGTACACTGAATTTACTAAATGGCAAAACCAGACTGTGTCTTGATTTCTTAAATTTTGCCTGAACTATTTCTGCTCTCTGTCTTTTCTTGCAAATAAGTACTCCAAAGCTTTTCCTGTGGTTTTGAACTTCTCAATGGATTGTGAAATCTGCACATTATTTTTTCGTGTCTGTTGTTCTGTGGTGTGTTCGAAGTCTTTTAATACCAGTGCCATTCTTCAGCCATAGTGCCTGTATGGATCTGTCTGTTTACAGATAAACATCTTGGTGAACAATAGATGGGAAGTAAGAGGAAAAACATTCCAGAAGCTGAGCTGCAGTGATAAACCCAAAGATAAACTGCAGGTGGTGGAAGAGTTTTGAACATCCTGTCTTTTAAGTGCAGCGTGAAGCACATTGGGTTCCTTTAACTTCTACGGGTTTTTTTCTTGTCTTTGTCTTTTTCTGTTAGGACTACACTTCAGATTGATTCTTCAGCAGTCTTTTTTTTTTCCTGGCTATAAATAGTCTGCGTCTTTTAGCTGATAATGTATCAAAGTGAGAACACTGGTAAAAATGTTACCCATCCTGATTTGTGTTCCCTCTTTCAGTCAAATCTAGTCTCTTTAACTAGCATATCTAATTGGCCTATCCTTATTGTCTTATCACTGGGTTTTGTTATTCTGAACAGTCATGTAAAAGTAACATTGCATAAAATTTTAAAAGCCTATACAATAAAAACTGGATAGATGTTAATATCTGTCACCCAAATTCTACTGTAAAAATCACTAAGAGAAAGTAAATTGCAATGAACTGTTAATAGAAGCAAGGTGAATAACACTGAGCCCTCTCATCAGGAAAACATTTTTTAATTGTTAAAACCATTTCAAGAAGGACACAGGAAGATCTGGGAAACTAAAGACTAGGCAGCCTAACTTCATTCCAGTAAGTTCATGGCTAATAACAAATGGAGAGGGGGTAGTCAGTCCACCAGAAAGCAAGATTGTTATTTAGAGGGACTTCAAGAGCATGGAGAGATGGGTTGACAGGAACCCTACAAAGTTTATTTAAAAAAAAAAAAGCAAACAAATGCAAAATCCTGTGCCTGAGACAGAGTTACCCCGGGCATCAATATGGGATGGGAGTTGAGTGCCTAGAAGGTAGCTTTGTGAGGAAACTGCTTAAGCTCCTGTTGATCAGGAAGTTGAATATCAGGTGCCTTCATGTCAAGGCCAAAGCATACTGGGCTATATTAGCACCAGTGTGGCCAGTGGTTGAGGTAGGGGCCTCTTCCAACAACATTAATCACACTTGAGGCTGCATCTGGAGTAGTCTGTCCAGTTTTGGGCTCCCCTGTGTCAGACAGGTCTCTTCCAATCTTAACTTATTCTATGATTAAGTGTACTTATTCTTTAGTTTGCTGATCTTTCTTTGTGTCTGTACATAGAGGTACATAAACTGTCTAAAGGTATATGCATGTAACTCACGTTATAATCAGTGTCACTGTGATATTGTGATAATCAACATCCAGTTTACAGAACTTCATTATAAGAAATCAACTTGTCAGATGTATTTTGTAGTTTCCGTACTAGTGTATCTCAAAACAGTAACTGGTTTGGCATTTGTTAATGAGCTGTATTAGAGACTTTTTTTTTTAAGGACAATCCATGTTTGCCCTCTGTTGCCAACACATTTCAGTTCAGATGGTGGCATACAGCTTACAGACATAAAAAAAAAAAAAGTGGAAAACCATTTAAGTGTGTACAGTTGAACTCTTAATTCACTGTTGTAAGTGACTGACAGGAAGACTTAAAGGCCGAGTTTTCTTCTTGGACTTTTGACACCGACTTCAGGTATTGGAGTCCATTTCTGTATACCTGCAGGAAATGTAGGTGCTGTTGTAAAGGGCAGCTTCAAAGAGCTTTTACCATCCTGCAGATGGCACAGGCAGAAGCATCCTTAGAGAGATGAGTAAGGTGGGATGAGATAGTCCCTTGAATTAATTCTCTTGTTTACTTCTTTCAGGATTTTTCACTTAACATCTTTTGTTAGTCAAAAAACCCCACAACCTTCTTTTCAAAAGAGAATGTTGTAAACATCAAATATGAACATGAAGAAACTGTTGTGCACCAGCAACATCTGAGCCCAGTTCCTGCCAACTCTTCTTCATAACATGCTTTGATCAGAGGAAGTTTTCTTCCAAAAGATGTTGCTTGGGCAAGTGAGATTGTCTTGTCTGAAGAAAAAAAAAAAAAAAAGAGCTTGAGTTTGGGTGCGGCAAGGAGATAGCTGGAAATAGTTGTGAGAGTTTCAACATCCTGGTTGCACAGTGCTTGGTTTCGTAGTGTATTGGTTCTACAAAGACACTGAGTTAGCCTAGCTAATCTTGGCACGTCATCCTTGACTGTGAGGTCTGAGCCAGGGTTTGGTTAGGTGGAACTACCATAATTAACGCAGTAGACCAAGTTTGACGGTTGGCTGTGAGGTCTTAGAGTTTGTAAGAACAGAAATGTATCACTGGTGGTACTAACTAGAAAAGTCATCGCTTCTCAAGACCACTTTTTAATAGGCTGTTTCAGCTGTTAGTCACCAATTATTGCAAGACAATTCTGATTTCTATAGTTCATTTATTATTTTTTTTTCTTCTTTTCATCCCTTCAACCAGTTTTGGTAAAAACAACTCTGTCTTGCTGTTGCCAAATTAGCAGCTCTAATGAGATCTGGTGTGTATCACTATAGTACTGTTAATCAGTGTCTTTTCCACAGCTGATGAAGTTTCTCCATGTGCACACTTTCTTCTAATGCTGTATTTTGAAGACGTTTTTGTTAAGTAAGCACTTAAATACAAATTGATATGGATTTTTTCCAAGGTATTCTCTTAGGATGTATATTCTTTGCACTTAACTCTAGTACAAATACCTGAGTAGCAAGATGAACATTTACGTTCCCTTGACAGAATTACACTGCTTACATGAATTACTTTATAAGTCTCTCTGGTATCTTTCTCTTACGCTAAACTTAGTTAGCTTGAGAATATACTTTATAAAGGAAAAAACCCAAAAGATAGTAAACACGTAATTATGGGATATTGTACTGGGTTGATTTTTGTTATTTCTCTGTTTTAAAGGGAAAGTATTTCCTTACTAAAATGTCTGTGTATTGGTGCTGAGTGTATGATGAATACTCAGACTATTGCAAGGCTGTATGGATGTCCCTACAAATTGTTCTCATTAAGTTTAAGAGTTTCAGCAGTTTGTCCCCGCTGTCTTCTGCATGTTGCATCTTCTTCTTGCATGTTACATGAGAACCTTGTATTATGTGTATTTGATGGAATTTTAATGGTGGCTGGTATATAAACATAGTTTCTTTAAAACCTAATCTAAAAATGGTAAAGGGCATCACTGTGCTATCGTAACATTTACATAGACTTAGAAATTCTGTCCTAAAATCTGGGCACACAGGCTTAATAGGTAAGATTATTATCAAGATAAGTTGTGTCTCTGGATAGTTAACAAAAAATACTGCTGCTAAATTAGGCAAATTGCAAGTATCTTATAGGGAATAGATAACTTCTTTTAGTGTAATAACTTTGTGGTGAAAGGGAAATAGAGTATACTTCTGTATTTTTGCAAGATTTTTGGAAGACCATTCCTAAGACTATTCAGAACTAGAAGGGGTATAACTAAAATGTTGAGAGGAAAAATCTGCTTCCATTGAAAACCAAAACAAGATTTTGTTCCTCTCCCTTAAAATGTCACCTGTAACCTACTTTGTAGTTAGAATGTCTCTCCCTTTCTGCCACCTAAACATTAGGATTGGAAAAAAAATTTTCTTATTTTTTTTAAAGACTTTAAAATTGGGGTTCCCTTCTGATTAGTGCATTTCAAATTAATAAAGAGCATTAATTCTTTTGCCTTGAAACTAAATGAAGATTCAGTGTTAGTGTTAAGCTTTTGGCACCATCTTGTGGAAGCTTGTTTTGCAAATAAACCTAGGAGACTGCACTGGATTTACTTATTAGAAAAATTAATAGCTGTAACTTTGCATTAATACTTCTAAGCTAGGATGAAGAGAATAGGGACTGTCAATAATCATTTTACAAGACTTTTCCATGTGGCTTGCTGTTGGTGAGCTCAAGGGTTTGCAACCAGTTCATTTGGAATCATGTGGAAATCATGGACATCCAGGAGCAATGTTAAATGAAAAATATGCTTATAGTGGTCACCTGTTTTCCTGTTTTTTCTCTTTCAGGGTGTCTTGTCTGATCTGACAAAGGTCACTGGTCTTCATGGTCTGGACCCAGTGGTGCTTGTCTTAGTGGTGGGAATAGTGATGTTTACTTTGGGATTTGCTGGTTGTGTAGGAGCACTGAGAGAAAACATCTGCCTGCTGAAGTTTGTAAGTAATATAATGATACAAGTGGGTTGTTGTGTGTGTGAAAGCTGGGAGTGGTGGGTAACTTACAGAATTTTTGTTTCAATGTATATCGTAAACTTATGGCAAGGCGCTGAGTAATGACATTAAAAGCAGTGTAGGTTCCTATGTATATTTTCCTCTTTCTGGAAAAACGTTTCTTCCCTTCTTCATCCATTCTGCTATACAGTGATGTTGTTATAGTATATATACCAGAATCTAATGCTATGGATGTTCTGGAATGTATTTAGTCAGGAATTACTGCAGCAGATGGTATAGTGACTTAGGAGAACAAAATCCCTTAAACATTTCTTCTAAATATTTGATGGGCAAAACTTGGACTTTGGTGACTGATGTGAAATCTTAAATGGTTGTTTTTATACTGTGGCTGCTTTTTTGCTTTAGATCTGAAAACAGTTAAGCTGGACAAAACATTATAAAACTGGAAACAATCCAAGAAGTAGCATCACGACTGCTTTAGCGCAGTTCTGCAGATTCTTGTTTAATGGTATTTTCACTGCTATGCATAATGACTGTAGTATGGTGCTTATTTTACTGTTGATTTCAGGTGACCAAATCAAAAAGGTAGCCCAACCTCTTGGGTGTTTCTTTACATTGTATTCTTATTTAACAGGCTGTGTTCTCATGCTATCTGTACTGATTGAGAATTCTAACCTACTTCTCTGTGTTTGTTTCTGGTGGAGTTGGAGTAGGGATGCATTCAAAATGAATGGATATTTTCTAATTTATAACTTCTTTTACAGTTCTGTGGAGCAATTATGTTTATATTCCTGCTGGAGCTGGCAGCGGCAGTTCTGGCTTTCCTGTTCCAGGACTGGGTGAGGGACAGGGTAAAGGAATTCTTTGAGAATAACATTAAGTCCTACCGAGATGATATTGACCTCCAGAACATCATTGATTCGCTACAGAAAATCGTAAGTTCATATCCTGTCACTTCTTGTATCTGTTCTAGGAGAATAGTACATTTGGAAGTTTTCCTTTTTGTTACAGATTTATCATACTCTGTAGCCAATAGTGCCATGTTACAGATGGGCTGTTTTGCTCTTTGTGCATTGAAAGCATCAGAGAGGCAAGATATCTGAGATGCGGTGCTGTTTTAACCGCAAATGTAGAAGCTCTGCCAAGCATCCATCTGTCTTCTGACCTTCTTGGCTTGCTCCCCTGTTCTGGTCAGTGTTGGTCCAGTTTAAGTGAGAAGTGAGCAACAAAAAAAGTCTTTATCCTGAAAAAATTGTGCAATGGAACTGGTAGTCTGCACTCTTATTTTAGGAGGCACTGTACAGGGATGCAGCACAGGGCCTCTTACCTTCTGAGATGCACCTCATCTTAAAGCAAAAGAGGATTTTTGTTAACTGGGAAAGACTAGCCTCTAGTCAGGCAGTTGTCAAGGAAGGTTGAAATCCTAAAATCTTCAGTCACCGGAAGACAGTGATGTACAGCAGGAGAGGACAAGGCTTGTGCTAGTAAGGGCCTGGTGGCTTTCAGTCAGCTGCTTTTGTGATCATGCCCAGGAAACAACCAGTGAGAGTGATTCTTCTTCTACTAGGACAGTGGTTTAAAAATATATATGGAGAGAAACAGAGTACATAGGCTCATACTTCATGAAGAGGTAAAATGGTTGCCTCCTTTATATATATATATATTTTTTTTTTTTTCCCTTAGGAAATAAGGTTGCTTTTATCTGTCTTTGATCTTTTAGAAGATCATATTTAGAAATCTGCACTCACAGCTCAGTTTGATAGCAAAGCATGTTTTAGAGTGGATACCACTTTGGTAGCTGCATATTACCAGTAGCTTACCTATCCTGTTCATTCACTCTTATGTCTGTTGTTACGGAAGCATCCTCTAAGTTGCCTGGGTGGATTTCAGTGCTGTTTTGCTTTAGCTTTTGGTGCTAAAGGCACCTTTTTGTAAGGTAGAGCTCCTGGACACAATCAACACGAGTAATTGTCTCAGTGTTGTCCACTCTGTTGTTGCTCTCTCTATCTAGTTCCAGTGCAGTCAGCTAGGCTAATACGCTAAGCTGATTTACAGTTGAACTCCAGTTAAATACTTTTCAATGAAAATAAAAGGCTGAGCTTACTAAAAGGAGTTCACTGGCCAGATTAACAAGCTAATAAACCTGAAAAAGGAAAGACCAGAAAAATCTCTGAATCAGCCTGTCGTTAATCCATACCTGAAAGTCCTGAGGAAGGAGGGGAACTATACAATGCTAATTAGCAAGGGTTGAGCAGCAAGGTGCAGCAGTGTGTTCAAATGCTCACTGATGCCCATCTTCTAAGGAGCCACACTCCTTATTAGGCTGACTTGTTCTATCCTCGGTGTGTTCCTTGGGATCCAGAGAGCTTTTGGTAGGTAGCTGCTTGCTCTGGCTAATTCTATAACTTTTATGCCTGTATGTGACCCCGTGGTCTGTACCTTACTGAGGTAGATTAGCGTGGTTAGTGGTTGTGTGGCTTTTCACAAAGGTCTAAGTGTGAGGGAGGAGGGCCTAGAAAGACAAAAATGAACCTGTTTTACTTTCTTCACAGTAAATGCATAAGTGAATTAAATTTTTTTTTTCTTGGTTTGTTTTCTAGTCTGACCATTCTGTTCAGCTCTTTAGTCATATTTCCTGTGAAAACTGTATAAACAATTCTGCTCTCTGTTCATATCAGTGTCTGTCACAACTTAACTTCTGAATTCATTTACTGACTTAAAGTTTTAGTGGTCTCACAGACTGGTAGGTTAATACAGGAAGTGGGTGGAGGAGTGATGATAGAGATATCCTAAGAGGATGGAACTTCACGAAGTACTAGGAAAATATGTGTGATAGTGTAACCTTTCAGTACTCAAATTACAGGGCAAGATTTGCTCCCTTAAATGTCCAGGCCAGTAAACTGCAAAGCATAACTTAATAAGAAACTAGCTTTCATTAGTTCCAGGAGTTGAACATTCCTTGAAATGTTGGGATTTCCCTAACCTGCAATCATGGTAATTACACTACACTGTTTAGGTCAAGAGACTTAGATGAAATACTTCTAGAGTTGACTGACCTTTGAGATAGTGACACTTCACCAGTTAATTCATTTGGATATGAAAACATTCTCATTTGAAAGAAAGGAAGTATATTCACAAATGTTTGGATTCGCTTTTTACAGTGAAGAAGAAGAAAACCTGTTGATTCATGAAGATTTAAGGATGGAGTCACAAATTTGAAGAAACCTTCTTATAGTTTTTATGATTTTTGTTGACTTGGAAATAATGGAGTACAAAGCATTTGCATGAACTGTTTTGTCGCACAATTTATGGATGTACATTGATTACATCTATCAATTACACCTAAAGTGGTAATTTTAATGATTTTGCTTGTCCTGCTGACACGTATTTCCAGGAGCAGTGTGCCAATGTATTGCTTTGATTTCATAGATTCACAGTATTGACTACTCTTTTTTTGTTTTTGTTTTTTTTACTGTGATGTTGCTGTTGATTCTGCTCAGCCTTAGAGAAAGGAAAGATGATGAACAAATGTTTTATTCAATTGTCTCTGAAATACCCCCAAGTGCTAAGTGTTTGTCTATCTGTTGCAGAACCATTGCTGTGGTGCCCAAGGTCCAGATGACTGGGATTTTAACATATACTTTAACTGCAGCAGTGAAAGCAAAAGTCGTGAGAAGTGTGGCGTTCCTTTTTCCTGTTGTATACCTGATCCTGCAGTAAGTTGTTTCCTGGCTTTGTATTACTCTGATATTGTTGGAGAGTTATGAAAGGAAGTACTTCTTGAATATGGTGTGATGAGTAGGGCTTTAAAAGGTCTTCTGTATGATCAAAATTACTGTTGCGCAGACAAACTCTTTTCATGTTTCTGCTCAATCCTTTTTTGAGGCAACCTGTTATACAGCTGAAAATTTAGAATTTATTATCTATTATCATTAGAATCTGTTATCTATTGCCAGTTAGAATTCACGTTGCACCACCCCTCTGCCAGACGGTAGGAGCAACTCCATTTGGAGATTGTTTATCAGCAACTAAAATGCTTGTGCACAAACTCCTTTTAAAGTATTTGAGTCAATTCTCTGGGTTTGGCAAGATTTAGGTGCTTATTGGTTAGAGCTGTTTATTAAACTTTAGGAATCTGACCCTTTCAGTGGAAGCCAAAATGTGGAGGTAGGAACTAACATATAATGCTATATAGTATTGGTGGGAATAGTTACAGCTCAAAGTCAGTCCAGCAATCCTTGTGCGGAGCAGTAGCCATTGGTAGGTTATACTAAGGCTTTGGATTTTTTTTTTTTTTTTTTTTTTTGCAATCATCCAAGGAAAGACTTTGTCAGGGACATATTCCATGTTCGTATTCCCCAGTAATTATTTTCTACTTTAATTTGGAGGAGTACTATTCCACTGATGTTTTTTTCTGTGGCTTGTGCTGTATTTAAGGAGACATAAGTATGTTTAAATCTTTTTAATATGAGGTTCTACTCCTAATATTTCAATATAACTCACTATGCATTGTGTAAATTGTGCTAAAATTGTGTAATACATATGTTTGCATAACTCTCATACAGACAAACAAAAAATGTCTTAAAATAAATGTCTCTGCATCTTTGGAGATAAATACTGTCACTGGCTTGTGTGGGATTGTGATCTAGAAGGTGTTCATGGTTTTCCTACTTGAATCTGCAACTGGAGTGTTTTCTCTTCAAAACTTGGGTATATCTTGGAGCTGGCTTGTGTGTGAAACTGAACAATCAACTAAGGGGGCTCGAGCTTGCAGCTGTTCCTTGTTTTAACTGATTGGGATAGCAAGTTTATAGCACTTGAAATGATGGAGTTGTAAGGCATATTTCTCTACTGGTGGTGTAAATAAGTCAGCCTGATACCTTTATTGTTACCTCAATGTTGAGACGTTCTGTGAAGTAACTAACATGAAACTGAGCTTGGAAATGCAGATGTCTTACCCCTATGCTGGCAATACAGTTGCTACACTTCATGCTAGAAAGCCCTTGTGGAGTTGAAAGCCAAGTGATAGAAGAAGCTGGGATTTCTGGTGGAGGATGTTTTCCTGCTAGTATACACCTCTGCTTTGTCATTCCTTTTCTTGTGTTCTGCTAGTGCTTTTCTTGTTTTTACTAAAAATACTTCTTAAAATGGCTGGTTGTGACAGTCCTGCTTTGTCTGTGAATCTAAAAGACAGAAAAACTTCCTGTCATCAGAAATGAGTAGAATTCAAATGATTTATTTTAAATCTCTTTTGCTTTGCAGCAAAAAGTTGTGAATACACAGTGTGGCTATGATGTCAGAAAGAAGGTAAGGTGCTGGGACCCTTCTGTCTCTTGTGTTCTGTACCTGCATAGGCAAAACTATGAAAATAGTGGAATTGCTGATAGATATGTCAGCTTAAAATTCTGGGAACTAATAGGCTGTGCTACATCATACCACAAGTAGAGACTTTCCTTTGTTTAAAGTAAACTTGTACTGTGGGAGAGTGGAGAAAACAAGTGATGGAACAGGTAAAAGGAAAGGTATGTTTCAAAAAGGGGTAGGACTTGCATTTCAAATGTGCATTTCAGTTATTAATTCTAGTAGTCTAACTCTGAATGCTATTATCTGCTAATTCTAAAGTATTCTAATAGCAGGATTTGCAGGAAGATACTAACATCAATGTCTGACAGTCCCTGATTTAATCTGGGCGTATATGTATTTCTGGAGTCTGGTTAAAAACATTACTGCAGAGGTGACAAATCATTAGTTTAGCTGTGTCATGTGATTGACTGATCTTAACTTGAGCAAAAAAGTAATGTTCTTATCTTCCTTCTCTACATTCAGAGCAAGAGTGAATGGGAAAATCAGATTTTTGTCAAAGGATGCATCCTTGCTCTTGAAGCTTGGTTACCCCGAAATATCTACATTGTCGCAGGTGTCTTCATAGCTATCTCACTGCTCCAGGTTAGTTGGTTTTGTTTTGCTACTTTGAAAAAAAGTTTCAAGTTTGCAGATTCAGACCTGCTGAAGGTAAAAGTCATTGTGGGGAGAGAGGTACAGTAAATATTTTGACACTGGTTTTTTGTAGTTATAAGAATAGTATAAAAAAAAAAATCAGGATGGGGGACAGAGTGAAAATATCTGCTATTAACTAATTTAATTCTGTTGAAATCATGTTCCTTAAAGCAATGAAGGTCATTATAAAAATACAATACAATTATAATAGATACAGTATATAATGATTGTGATGTATATTGTTATATGTTAATACAGCAATATGCTGATACATCATCATTTGGTATAATAATGTGATACAATAATATATTTCCTACATTTCAGTATGCCTTGAGGGAGTGGAGATCTGGTCATCTTCTCAGTAGGTTTAAACTACAGCCTTCTCTCACAAATATGAAATCACTAAGATACAATTCTGTCCTTCATGCTAAGATTGCCATTCAGCGTGTAGGTGACATAGCATACTGCTCAAATACTGTTGAGAATGGAAGAGGGAGATTAGTGAACAGGTTGCAAATGTGGTATTAGCAGACCCAGATGAAGGAGTTGCTGTGACTTGTCCAGTACCTTGTTGGTGCTTGGTACATCAAAGAAAAAGAACCAAAATTCTCAGTAAAACACATCAGATTACTTTTTGAAAGTGGATCCTGCTTTTGTTGTAGCAGTTGTTTACACTTACCTAAATTTCTTTGCTATGATACTGCTTCACTTCAGTGGGAAATAACGAACTTGTAAATGCTACTACAGAATGTATTTTCCATTTAACTGACAATAGTTGAGCACAGAGTGCTGGCAAAATACCTTTTCCCAGCCGTGGCAATACTGCCCTCTGTTGCTTGGGTTTTGATATTTTATTACCATCTAATGATAGTGCTTCCATGGCTTTGAGAGATGCTGTCCTGAGAACACCACCTTCAGTTAGGAAGATATTAAAAAAAATTTTTTTGCAGTTTGGTGACTGACAATAATTTGATGTTGTTGTTCTTATTCATGTTCCGAGTCTCTGTGAAACCACTTTCATAGTCATTTGTATTCTCAAATTACGTCTGTTTTGTGCTCTCAACTATTTCATGGTGGGACTGAGAGTTAGACATAACCTGTCTAGAAAGTGAGAACTTGAGTGAATGTTAAGATTTAAAATTTAAACGTTTCAGAATAATCTGGGACTTTTCTCACTACTGTGTGTGAGAAGATTTTCATTTTAGTGTAGGTAACTTTACATTCTGTATGTATTTAAAAAACTTGATCAGAAAATTGACTGGATTATGCAAAGTTGTGGAATGAATGAAAATGCCTGACTTGTAACTTTAGCAACAGGTAAGTGTGAGTGTTATAAGACTCAAGTAAACTTGGCTAAGTGGATTTCTTCCAGCTCTAGGGCATCTAGAAGCTTATTATTTTGAATGCTCCTGAAGTATTACATGACAATATCTTTTTCTCATGAGTTTTATTTCCTGTAAGATTCTACCTTTATTACTTTTTAGTAATAGCCATGCTTTGATGGATCATCCTGGCCATGAAATGATATCTGAACCTGCAAACACTTTATTAAATGCATATCTTTATTCACAAGAGTAGCTGCACTGACATCAGTACAGTTTAATAGGAACACATAAGAAGTAGGTTCTCATTCTGCAATAATGACTAATGGTAATAGGCTCTAATTTTTAAAAACTTCTTGTAGACTGGTACATTGCAAGTGTTCCATCTCACAAATGGTTTGTTTTTTTTGTCTTTTTAGATTTTTGGGATTTTCCTAGCCAGGACATTGATTTCTGATATTGAAGCTGTGAAGGCAGGTAATGCCTTCTGAATATAAAAGCAGGCATGTGTTGCAAAAAAGTATATTTTTCAGTTATTGGTTGGACACCAATGTGGAAGAAATGCACAGACCATGAAATACTCCTGTTATTAAAAGCCTTATGTGGATTTTACCCTGCTCATGCTTTTTGTTAGAAGCTGGTACAAAATATCTCCGAATGCACATCTGTCAACCTTTTTTCCTAATGAGGCATCTCAGTGCACCAGCATTGATCTCCAAAGAAGAAATGGAATTTCTCAAGATCTTGGCAGAACAGATTGTACAGATTGTAGCAAGGAGACATGAAACTCCTGTAAAATCTTTCCTTGAAGGATTACCGTGAAGATTGCTCTGTTTTCGCTCCCAACTGTCATCAGTTCAAAATATAATCATTTCAGAAGGTGTGTTGATTTCTTCAGAATCTTGAAATCATTTTAATCTCTACAGTAGACTAATCCAGTAATTTTTTGGCAAGATGCCCAGAAACTGTAGTCTTCATGGTATTGGAAATTGGAAAAAAACAGTCACAGAGTTTCTAGTTCTTTAATTGATTTTCAGTCGTGCAGAAGTAGTGGTATTTCTGTTTGACTGGGAATAACATAGATGTCTCAGGAGCAGGAACTTGTGCTCAGCATCAGAGCTTGAGTAACCCATGCCATTTTAAAAATGCGAGCCTCTTCTCAAGAAGGGAAAAATCTAGCTATCTGTAGCATTATATCTTAGAAATCTCCATTTTGGTCAAGGGGGTGTGAATCCCTGGTGCTGTTTCCTGTCTGAAAAAGTGTAAATATTCTTTATTTATAAAAGAAAAAAACTCTTAAAAAATTCTTAGCTTTTTATTGATCAGTAATCTCTTTAAAAAGTTCTGTCTGCAGAAATTCAAAATGCGGCTTATTTCTGTAGGTAGCAAACACGCTTATGCTGGCCGTAGATGGTTTTTGCCTTTCCTCTAGTTTCTCTCACAACTGCTATATTGATCTTCACAAGTCCTAACTGCTAATATGAAAACTGATGAAAAACATTTAAATTCAGCATTGATCCTTACTGAAATCCATTTTTTTTTTAATGAGGAAATACACATTTAGTGAAAGATGAGAGTTGTTGAATTTTTAAACCTTCTGTAAAGCTATTGAATCATTAGTTCTGCTTGTATTCAGATACCTGGTTCAAATGCCAGTCACAGTATGGTGAACCGGAATGATTTCTTCATTGTAATTTTCTGCATCAAAGTGAACTGCTCATGCTGAAGTAATTTTTATTTTTATCGGAAGAAAACTAAACTCTCCTTTTCCTGTCCTCCCTTCTTGAGGGTTCAATAGATGGATATGTAATTCAGTAAGAGTTCCAGTCTTCTTTGAAAGACTTTGTCATAGTATTTTTAGCTTTAAGATAGAAGTATGTGACTAAAAAGTTCTTGGAAATAGCTGTAGCTGTCAGTTTTACTGTGGGCCATATAATTAACATTGTTTATTGCTTCCAGTGACACCAATTTTTTCAGGGAGAGCAGGTTTATTTACAGTGCCTAACATAGTGTAAATTTTAGAAAAGTATATATTTTTATAATGATATTTTACTACGTGTAGTCTGTCTGAAGGATTTAATACTTGTATTTCCAGAGTATATGGCTTTCTTAGGAAGCCAAACTTTTAAATAGCTCTCTGATGTCCTTTTTTCTACTACGCATGTATTAATGAACATTTCACTGGCAAAAGCTGATCAACAGTAAGAATCTTTGTGTCTGTATTAATTGCCCAGACATCCTTCTAGCTTTTAATCTGTGAAGCGCTCCGCAGACAATGCTGTACTTCTCATGTACTTCAGTTCAGCTTTCATAGTTCTTTTTCTGGCCACTGACTGAGACACAACAGGAAAAGGAAGCTTGTCTGAGGATGCCTGATTTCCTTACAGTAGCAGAGAATGGTCTGCTATTACTCATCTGAGAAACCTGAAAGTCAAATAGCTGGAGGTGCAGCAATGTTTTAGTTTTTTATTTTTAGCTTTGATGTACAATGAGGAAACAACAACGATAGATCGTTGACCAGAGCGCAAGAGGCATATCTTTTGTAGAGCCTTGGCTTTGAGGCCTGTATTATTTATACTTTGAATCTAGTCCATTAGAAGCAGCCAGAAACTTGCTGCTGGTACTGCTACTTTGCAAACAGCAAAGCAGTGTCCAGCAACCTTGGCTTTAAACTCTGGTGCTTGAAACTTTATACCACCTCATCAACCAACTTACTCTGTTAAGGTTATCTGAAATAATCTGTATGTAAAATCGGAGAAGGATCTTCCTATTTGTAACTTTTTATTTGTAAAACATTGCATTGAAAATTGCATCTAGGGGAGTATATTTCCCTTTTCCACTTTTTGATACAGAAATCTCCTAATCCTGGGAAATCATTTCAGCAGTTGGTGAAAACCGTCATGGTGTCAAAGATACCTATGGAGTTTGTGCACTGAAATTAGCTGCTGACAAGAGCAAGTGTCATGGATCAGGATTCCAGCGTCTGCAAATCTTGCCAAGTTGCCTGAAGACAAATGAATACTTGGTTTCTTTTTGAAGTACTGTTTGTATGCAAAACAGAATTTAATTGAAGTGTTTCTTTCCACAGTTTGTTCTTATTGGCTTTGACTGTATTAACACCGGCTTTGTGTCAATGCTCCAGTTATTTGGAACTGAATTCAAGAGAGCATGTTCAACTGATTTTTGAGGATCTTTAAATTCATGGAGTGATTTGTTTTCACTGTGGACAAACTTCTCTGCTTATTCAGCATCACTTCTAAAACCCTAGGACTCTAGGCTGCCCTATCCCTAGACGCTTTGAAGTGCCACCCCCATTGGTGGTACACACGGATAGTGCAATTTCAGACTTGGAATGGGAAAGCTTTCTTACCGCTTTCTACTGTAGTTATATTTAGCATCTTCTCTGGTGAACTGCAGTGACTTCATGGCTAAAGATTTAGGTTATGGTTTAAAAAGTCTTGTCAGCAAAAGCAGTTGGGTGTGAGCCTGCTTCTAAAGCCTTGAAGGAGAAGCAATTCAATGACCTCACACAGGGAGGTTTGATAAATTGTTGATGTTGAGATTTCAGTGGTTGCGTTTGGAACAACTCCACAAACACTACAATGGAAACAAAGTTTTTAATGAAGATGTCCAATACAAGAGCAGACTTGAATAACTAGACTGAGAGAAGGAAACTTTTCAGTGTGATCACTTTTATTTTTCAGAAACAAGCACAGTTTATTTCTGTGAAGCAATGTATTTATTTGTCAGTATGGTTGACAATGCAACTGCCCTTTTGTTTCTATCAATATACCTGTGTTTGGACACAGTTTACCAGTACATGAAGAGGAGGATGAATATAAGGACTGAAAAAAATACAGTGACCAAAGGACCTTCGGTTGCCTCCTGAAAACCTGAGTATTTCTTCCCAAGGGGTCTTTAATTTTGGTGACCTTCATACAGTGCCGTGTGGATAGACTTCTACCTTCGGTCCATTGAGGTTGATGTGGCAATTGGCTTATATGTAGAATTGCCTTGTTTTTTGTCTCCCCGTTTCATCCTTTCTTCTTCTTCCCCCTACTGCCTGTGGGTTATGCAGCTTGAACCTCGTTTAGCCAATGGAATGGGAGGTTCTGTCTCTTCTTCTGAGATGGCTTTTCTGAGTGAATTTCAGTATATATTTTTTTTCTCAAGCCTTAAATTTGATTAAATAAAATCTAATGTTTTGTACTCCTGGAGTTTGATTTCTAAGATTTGTTGCTTATAGTCACTAGTATTTCCCTCTCTAAGGTTTATACTGGCTACTGAGACTGCAATTTATGGATAACTACAGAAATTGTAAAAGTCCACTGGTGTTCATATATATATACTTTGCTGAAACTAATTGTTGATTTATTTATATTTTTTCCGTCTGGGCTGCTGAATAATAAATAACACTCGTGGTTTTCTCTCCATTGTTAATGAAAAGCTGTGAACAAGTGAGGAGCTGCAGAATGGTGTAGAGAAATTATTAAATCTCTAGATACCCAAAAAATTAAAACTGCTGTTTGCACTTTGACTGCCACCATCCACCATTATTGCTCTTGGGATTTGCACAGTTTGTGGTTTGTTGTGTCTAAGCAATGTTCCTGAAACTACTGTAAAAATGCAGAAGGGAAGTACCTTCCAGGTTTGAAGATAAGGCTTGCTGAAATAGGTTTGTGTCTGCTGCTTTGACCAATCTAACATTTCGTTAATGCATTAAAACCTGATTTTAGTTTTAATAAGGTCAGAGAAACATCTAACCAGTAGACAAAGGCTGTATTAGAATCATACAATATCTGGAATTGGATACTGTAGAATGTTAAGTCATTTCTGATAAGAATGGCTTACCTTGAATGTGGCTATTTGGTGTGTACATACAGAACTTGTAATACATCCTGATATATCTCATACTAATGCCTGGTGTAGGTACAACCCCAGATCTTATTCTGAAGTTTAGATTATCTGAAGATGTTTATCATTCTGATGTTGGAAATGTGTAGGAAGCCCATGTCACTGTGTGCTCTAAGCTAGAGGAAACTGCACATGGTTCAGCTCTTGTTTTTCTTTTCTCCTACTATGTCGTCAAAACCTGCTTGTTAGTTACTCACCAAGTGACTTGTCTGGGTGATTTTATGAAATGCCCTTTCTCAACAGTATTCCTGAAAGTGATATTTGGTGGCGAATGTAGTGGGCTAAATGCTGCTAACAGGTTTTTTCAAGTGCGAAAGCTTTTGCAGGAAGAAAGTTTCAACGTTTGTTTGCAAATATAAACCAGATATACTCAAATTGTTTGAGATAGACGACACCTTGTTGACTTTAATATTCCCTGCTTTATAACAATTTTTTAAAGGTCAGTACTTTTATGTTTTTTTCTCAATAACTTTTACCACTGGCTAAAAAAAAGTCATTGTTCCCTACTCTTTGGTATCTACCTCTACAAGGTTTTGAATTTGATCTCCTAGGTCTTGGCAATGTGACTCTGTGACATAAAACTGCTTCAAGAAGTTCCCATAGGAACAAGTTGTGCAATAGATCCTGTTCTTATCTTTTTTATCATGTGACCATTTTTAAATATGAAATGTTTCTGTAGAAATGTTGAGACACATCTGTTTTACTACAGTTTTTTATTATCTAAAGCTAAACCCAAGTTCTCTTACTGGAGATAATTTAAGGAAATGCCAGCTGCCTCCAAATTTACATACACACCCACTTGTAATTTCTAACTAGCTTTAATTTGTTTCTTGTCCAATGTCCACTGTATGGACATTGACTGCAATTTCATGCAAAACTTTCTGCTGAGTCTCATTCCAGGTTACAGTACCTGCAACTCTGAAATTAGGACAAAACTGACCTCAGATACTTAGGAATATAGGTTGTGACACCAGCGGGTAAAAAATCAGAGATGAGCTTTAAATTGGGAGTTGGCTTAAGGGTACAGTTTTGTGGTGGTTTTAACATGTTCATTTAACAGTTGGGCTCACAGGTTGATTCACAATGTGCAGAGGTTGAATTGGTACTAATTAGCCCTTTGTGTTGTTTAAGCTACAGCTCTCATCTAACCTGAAACTGTTGTTTCAGGTTGCATGATACAAGCTTGAGATTTTTTTTTGTAGTGATTTTAAAATCCTATTGATACAAGAAAAAGTTGCAAGTGATATCCTGATTTTTACAAAACCAAGCACCTTAAAAATGTGTTACAGAAGTGGTAACTGCCTGATGCTTCTCATGGGATGTTTCCTAAGATCGCCGCCTCCTTTTCAGGCCTTATTCCTGCTGCTGTGCCTCAGTAGCTCAGTGAAGAGCAGCAGTGATGAGAGTATATCTCTAGACCAAATAGATGAGCAAATGAGTTTTGGGGTTTTTTTTATGCACAGCTTTAAATATAAGAGCTGTTCCTGGACTTCAGTAGTGTTGGTTATGCGGCAGCATAACAAATGCAAGGGAGGGCTGGCAGAGCTGGTGTTTTATTGCATTTGCCTCAGCAGCAGTGCAGAGTTGCTTCGGGGAAGAAGGGAGACTAGTGGGGTGTCTCTCCTCTCAAAACCTGTAATGTTGTGACAGCTTCCTTGACCACATTGGCGTTACTGTGACTGCAGAGCTGTTCGAGGGTTTCTTTAATCTTGTCCTCTTCTATTTCTTGTCTCAGATCACCTGAATGGGAGATGAAATGCTGACTTTTAGTGACATGCCGTGGTATAGTGGCTCCCAACAATTGTTGTAGGATAAAAGTTTGGAGTACTTGCTGTTTAAAATGAGCTTCTTTAATTTAAATAAACTTCTCTCAATAGGTACACTTTCAGCCACTGAAAGTATTGAACAGGTTAAAACTTTTTTTTTTTTTCTTTCTCCTGTTTGAGTTCCAAGAACTGGTTGAGCAGAAGAAAAGCACTGTGAAAATGTAATACTGGACAAGTTCCAGCATATTTTTTTTTAACTGTATACTTTTTGTTAGCCTTTCATATTAGTAAGACTCAGCTCCCAGTGTTACAGTTAGTCTATAAAGTAAAAAAAGTCTTATAGGTCACATCTGTTGTGTCAATACTCCATAGTAGCACTGAAGGATGCAAATGCTTATCTCTATTCCAATATCTGTGTGGCTACAGGGGGAAAAACAGTATACTGCAAAATTCAGCTTGTCTGCTAATGTAGGGCGGCTCCGGAATTTGAAAGGCAGCTTCCCTTGTGGCAGATCCTTGTCTGAGCACAATAATTATTTTCAGTTTACATGATCTATATATTAAGATATGAGAAACTGGCATGAGATCTTTGGACTTCTGCTTTCAAGGTTATTGGTACGCATCCAGGATGAGTCTGATCTTGCTCAAAGCACTTCAAGTCTTTCCTGACCATGGAGTGAGAGAAACTGATGTTATATCCTTCGTGTCTTTTACTAAAAGTTGCTGTGCAGAGGCAGCATTGCTAAAATTGCTGTTTTATCTCAGCTTCTGGTTTGCTTAAGCATAGGCAGAACAAATAATGGCTGCCTGTGGAAGATGATACAGACCCTATTTCTTCAAACACAAAAATGCCGTGGACATGGGGCTGCCAGACATTTGTGCATGGTGAATTTGGACAAAGATGCCTTTATTCCAAGGCTCTAATTCTGCTATTTCAGGACTTGATTATGTCACTGACTCATTGGAATAAAGCCTTTCTTTTTTCATTCAACTGATGGCTTTATCAGCTTGTCATAAAGGAAGAAGCAACTTGACTGGGATTTTTGGTGATCAATAAAGAATTAACCTCTTTAATATCCTTTAATACTCACTGACTGCAACAGTGCAAGCAGCACATTTCAGTAACAGAAAACACTTGTTTTCATTGCAAATGACAACTTAAAATGAAGTTACCTGAATTAAGAAGACTGCACAAAAGACCCATTGAATTATATTTCACCTCAGGACTTGTATTATCATCTTGCAGAAGTTTGTGTAAGCTTTGAACTAGCTGTGATTCCTTAAAAGATTCTTCAAGGGTTTCTGAAAAATAAGTAAACGAATACCTGAGTTGTTACCTGAAAAAAAGCTAGAAAGTTAATGTGTTTGCTTTTTAAAAGTAAAATTCCTGACTGGCTTCATTTCAAATTGGCTGTACAGGGATGTTTTGGGCATCTGTTCTCTTTACTGGAGAATTTCTGTATTCTGTACAGTGTTTCTTCACTGGCCTCATTCTGGAAAACAACCTGTATACTATAGATTGTATAAAATAACCTCATAATAGATTAAAATTTGCAGTGATCAGTGCTAGAAATATCGATTCACATTGGTTGCCCTATTGAGTTTGAGAGCCTGAGTGGTGGACCAAGGAATAAAATGGCT
Source organism: Xenus cinereus (assembly GCA_025774025.1). NCBI lineage: Eukaryota > Metazoa > Chordata > Aves > Charadriiformes > Scolopacidae > Xenus > Xenus cinereus. Next base: position 12,305,139 of record JAOXJK010000002.1, on the reverse strand, counting down.
CTTTATTGTCTTGCTTGTTGGTATAGCAAATTCCAATTTTTCAAGTCAACTATTTCTTTTCAATTAATCTTTTGATGTATGTAGATTTGTGGTGATTGTCTTTGTTGTGATAAATTGAGACCCATTTTCAAATGTGATCAGTCATACAGGAAAAGTCTAAAAAAAATATACGCAATCTCTGTGAAAACTGGCTCACTAAAAGTAGTTAGAGCTTTTATAGTTTTCTTGCTTGTTTCATTTGCAGCTCCTACAAGGCCCTTTTGTCTATGGTTCTGCTTTATTCTCTCCTGCATTCAAATGTCTCTCTTCTGAAGATTACTTCCTTCATTTATTGACTTCATTGACCATTCAAGTCTGTGATTTGTCCCTAATTTTGTGTTCATTTAGACTTTCTCATCTTTTTCCTCTAGTCTTCATCATCTTTACTTGCCTTTTGTTTTTTTTTTCCTGTAGGTTTCTAGCATCATACAATGTTACTCAAGAGATTGTGCCTGTCCATACCCCCTGATCACTTGGTGCTACCCTAAAGAAAAAAAATCTTGAGGCAATTCCTGAAGCCTATTGCTTTTGTGATCTTCTGGATGGCTGACCTCATTTCTTTAGTGCTGCAGAGATAAATCTAGATAAGAAACATGCTTTTTCTTACATGTTATGTATAATTAACAGCATGACAGTGTTTCTTAATGAGGGTCTTGCACAGATAAATGCTTTTAGCAGAAAAATACCTAGATCGATTGCAGATGCTATTGCCAAGGCATTCAGAGCCTCATTCTGCATGGCAGCATGTTCGCTTGTTGTCATGGAAACCAGATGCTTCACTCCTTGTGCCTCCTGGATTGCTTTGATCACTTCCTGTTAAAGCAAAGGTAAAATATCACAGATGGAAATCTGACTTGTGGAAAAAGTAGAATGAAGAGAGAAATGAGATTGCACTGTTTGGCCTCTGAATAGATGGAGAAGATTTGCCTGCTGCAATGCCAACAGATGATACTTGAAGACTAGAGATAACATTTGTTTTGGTACTGGTAATACATGTCTGCTTAGGACTGGTCTAATTTACTTCGAATATCAACACTTAGAATTATGTATATGCATATCTATAAGAAAAATAGATAGGTCTCAAGAGTTTTAGTTTGACCTTACTCCAGTTTTTCGTTTCAAGCCCTCAAACTAGCAAAGATCAGTTTTACGTTATTGAAGCATGTGCAGATAGTATCTACTTTTTTATCACGACCTGAAAGTAAAGAACAGTTGGAATGCCTGTGTTATAACAGCATGATTTACAAGAAACAGAAGCCTGTCCTAATATGCCAGCAGATACAGATCATGCCAGATTCATGCATCACTAGGTAGATAAGTGGGCTCTTTGGAGCTTCTGGAGGACTGATGTTTGGGATAGGTCTGGGTTATCTTTGCCATTTTAATTTGAAAATTGAAACTAATATTTATGGGGGGGGAAAAAAACCCAAACCTTTACCTACATACCGTTTGTCAAACCGTACTTGAGGAGGGTAGAAGTTGACATGAAGTAACCATGTTGCTTGTTTCTGTGCAGTATCTGTGGCTATGGAGAGCACTGCTTTCCTGCTCACCTTCCCCTTACCGGTATTGAGGCAGACTAGAGGGGATTTTACTGTGAACTTTATTTTTGTAATTATAAAGCTGTATGTGCTTCTTAACACTCAACCCCTAACTTTATCGACAAGCTTTAAAAATATTGGAGAAGGATAGAGTAGAAACATTAGACCAATCTCTCTCATACTTGGGATCTGTTGTGACGCAAGATCGATGCCAGCAGCCGATTTGCCTCTCCACAAACGCCGCTGTGGTCGTTAGCGTTGCACCACTGCACAAGTCTGTTGAGCAGCATGGGGTCTTGGCCCAAGATTTCAGCCGCATCAGCTGAAGAGAAAAAACATCATCAGGAACCATTCAAAATCAGAATTCTCGGTCTTTCTGTCATAGAGATGTGAATGTAGAGGTAGCCAGGACGACAGGCCTGAGCTCAGTGTTCTTTAAGAGCTGTAACTAAAGCATTGTGCTTTTAAGGGATCTTGGAACCCTTTACCTGAGGATTGCTAGTTGCGTTATGCAACTCTTGGAGGTAGAGAACAAAGTAAGCTGTTCCCATAGACCTATCCTATTTAAGAGGCTGTTAAGGCTTAAAATGAGCAGCTTCATATCTTTGAAAGCAAATGTTGCTATACTAAAATCTTCATGAAGACTATCCCTTTTCCATTTGGTTTCTTGCACTTGCTCTTTGAGACCTGCACAGATGTAATCATGGGCTTTTTAGAGTCTGTTCTTGCTGTTTCAGTACTCTCAGTAATGGTGATAATTACTGTTGGTAGCATGTGGGAAGCCAAGCCTTAGTGCAGAATTGCAGCGTATCTGTAATTGCACGTCTTAAGAAAGTGCATTGAACTGTGTATTAGGCATCATCAAAACTTCCCCCAGAGTTTGGAGGAGCCTTTTAATTTGCCTTCCCCTATGTTTCAGGAACCCTATCTCAAGAATTGCTATAAGTATTAATCAGTGTGGTTGACATTCGGAAAAAGCCTCACTAGATAACTTTTCCTAAGAAGTGGAACTCTAATGATATGCTGTGGTTTAAGGCTTGTTGCCACTAAGGGAGACTACTCCCAAAGCTTTTAGAAGTTCAGCAGCAAAAGGAACTTTACTCATGCTGTCTCAGTGTTGCATCAGTCTAACATACGATTCCACATGAGTCTTACTGCAGTCTAATAACACGTCTTTAAAGTACTGTGGCTAACTGGAAAGTGATTTCCTAAGCAAAGGAAAAATGCAGATATAAGGGTGCTGAGAACTGTGAAATACTCTATTTTAACCGAATATGTTAAGCAGGGGAGAACATCCTGGTATATTTGCTTCAGTAGTTTCAGGTAGTTGATTCTGTTTAATACTCAAGACTTTGAAATTGCACATCTTGCTTCAACTGGAATTTTCTTTTAAGTGAAGGGTACCAGCAGAAAGATAAGAAAGTAGTAACATGCACAAATTAAGCTGCCTTTTTGTAGGAATTGAGTGCTCACCCATTTGGCTTTGAGCACAGAAGAGTTGTTTTATTAACTGCCACATCGCTGTTTCCACATGTTCCAGTTGATTGTGAACTGAGGGTATAAATGCACAGCACTTCCAGCTGGGCACTAGGTGTAGCAACTGAGAGGAAGGAGTAGTCACAGGATAGATGCTCACTTTTGGTGTAGAATTATGCAAAAATTTACTGTGGTTATAAGATTTAATTCAAATTTAGGAGTCTCGTGTAGTTATTTGTAATTAAGGGGTTTTTCTTGTTGACTTCATTTAGGTCATCTTGAGTCCTATCCCATGCCCACCCCCCTACCCCTTGATGCTGGAGGACCAGAGCAGATAAGCATGAAATGTGTATTGTGTACTCTGAAGAAAGAAAGATGTGGTAAAGGCCTTCATGGGAAGCATACTTTGCCTGAGAAAGGCTATAAGTGGTCTGTGGGGTTTTTCCAATCTTTTTCTGCTTTCTTAATCTTTGAAAATAGTTCTAGGCCTGAAAGAATCATAGAATGGTTTGGGTTGGAAGGGTCCAGGGAGGTTCCTGTTCCTTTGGAAGCAAATTCAGAAAGGTGAATAGTGTAGGGAAAAGTCTGCATGGTTTTAAGATACTGAGAAGTTTGTTTCTTGGAGCTTTGCTGAAGCAAAGACTTGAGGAAGAACATGTGGAACAGAAGGGATAGTTTTGGCTGATTAGGGGTGGCACTCTCCTCCTGTTTCTTTACCACTCCCTCTCTGTGTGTTGCATTTGGTTAGAGGTATTCTGGAAAGTGCCAAATAGAGCATGCACCAGAAGGTCAGTGTCCATAAACCACGTGATTATTCTGAATATTTTGCAGAAACTGTAAGTCAACCTATACTTTTTCTATTTTAGGGAAGGAGATGTGTTTGTGCAGTACACAAAGGAACAAACCACGTGTCACAATACCAAAAGGAATCTGGGAGCTTCTAGCCTAGTTGAACATGTTTTGAAATAAGAGTTACTTATCGTTGCACAACCACCTGCATATTACCTTCTGTAACAGAAAGGCTTTTGTTTCTAGGTCAGACGTTACATGTTAGTCTGAGGAGATCATGGTAATCCAGTTTAGTACTGAAAGCTGAAAGAGGTAAGAGGGTGGTGAATGGAACCGGTTTAAGAGTGTTGTTCAAAGGAAGTGTCTTGACCCAGTTTGACAGGGGCTTTCTGGTATCTACCAGCAAGAGTTCTTTGAGATAAAACCATTTAGTTATTCTTCACAGGAACAGGAGGACCTTTTAACTTACAAAATGCCAAATTTGAATAAATTGTGTGTGTGATTGAGCTTTCAGTTGAGCTGAAAGTCCTCTGGCTATTGAAGTGCACAAATTATTCTGCTCCTCTGAAGCGAAACAGTGGAAAAACCAGGAGTTAATGTTAACATCCCTTGAGTGTAATGAAGCTGACAGATCTGACTGCAGATTTCTAGAGACAGAAAGAAACCTACCTCTTCCTAGTCTATAGGCCTCTGCATGTCTGGTGATTGTCAGAGTAATGATTTTATACTAGATAATGCAATTAACTAATTTAGCGTGGACTTCTTGCTTGATGTGTATTCATAGGAGTTTCAGGCTGAGTTAATTAAGGGCAATGTTAGCTCATGGGTAAACAGGATAGAAAGTAATTAAAGGTGGAAGAATTGTGTGCTTACAGGCAGGAATGGGTAGACATTGAATAATCTTCTCCACCTTTTATTCTACTCTACACTTTCATATCTGTATTGTTGCAGATTCAGAAGTTGTACTATTTTGTGTGAAATTCTGAGTTCATGCTAGGGCTGGTAAAAAGCATTGAGTTAAAAGACAATTTAGTGTTTGGTAATTTAGATCTGTATTATTATGTCTCAATTTTAAAAGCTAAATGGTCTCCCCTGTCACAATTCGGGTATAACTTCACATAAATGACCTTTTAATGATTTGCTTCAAAGCCTGAGAGGATGCCTTGTTGGTACATCTCTGCTGGAAAACATTTTCCTTTTAGGCCTTTGCCATTTCTCACAGACTGCTGCAGATACTTCCATTTGGCTTGTTTCTCAGCTATCTCCGAGGCTGGCTGGGTCAGTATGGAAGGCCTGCAGCCTCCCACAATCATCTCTGTTGGAACCTCTCCAGATTGAGTGGATTTAGGTTAGCAGGACACTTAGCCGGTAGTCTCCTTGCACATCCGTTGTCTTGCGGGAGGAGGGAATGAGGGGGGTGTGTAGTTGTCATCAGCAAACATTAGCAGTTCCCTACCTTGACCATCTGTTAGCATCCGTAGCGTTCCAAGAAGTTTAAACTGCACAGGAGGCATCTCTGACCTTAGAAGTGCCTGAATCCGTTCTGCCACACCTTCCTCCAGCATTTGAACCTTGTTAACCACTAGAAAATGGAAAAATAAGATGTTGATGTGAAGCTCAGTAAATACACAAGCATCTGACATACATATGACATAACTGTTGTTCTGAATTTTCTCTATGTGTTGCTCTTAGCAAAATATCCAACTTGTTAGAGCACTCAGAAATAGTCAGGACTACCCAACTGTTTAAGCATCTCTTTTGAGCAAAAAAACTTCCTAGAAATTGCTTATAGGGTGTTTTGGTACCTTTTGATCTCAATTGCCTGGAATGAAGTACATAAAAGAAAAAAGGATAAACACGACATTGTCGTTTCTCTTCCTTTTTCTGGTTGTAATAGATTATCCATCCTCTTGCCCACTCACATGAGCAAACCTTTCCTGTGCTTGCTCATCTTAACTGGGTTGCAGAAGCGATGTACACGGCCGCATCTTTTTGAGAATGAATTTTCTTTTTGCATTTGAGCTCACTTAATCCCCTGCTGTTCATACTTTGTTTCTATGCTTTCCTCTCCTAATTCTTTTGCCTCCAGTGGTTAGTGCAGTAATCCCTGGTAATAATCAGAAGCTTGTCTCTTGTCTGGAAAGAGTCCTAATGCTGCTTGACTGCACTACCAAAAGTTACTTTCTCCAGAGCAATTTTCTTCCCATCTTCTGCGTGCCTTTTTTTGAGGCGTGACAGGACAGTGAAATAGGGAGAAACCTATTCTGTCCCTTCCTCTATTGGGCAGATAGAGAAGCAGACACTTTGGTAACTTAATGTCTTGGTTTTCAGTGGCATAGACAGATTCCATTCCCTAAAGCATAATGACTTTTTTCAAATTCGTTTATCACTTGTTCTTTTTTAAGGTCATTACTTAATTTGAAGGCTTTCCCTGTGCCCATTTGCAAGTGTTGGCCCATATTTAATTCATTTTTATTTTATGATGTATTTGGATTTGCGTTCATTTTTTATTTTTTTATTACCAGGTACCAGACTATATTGTTGAAAGTGATACAGTTTGTATTTCTGGAAGTAATGTATTATTGTAAGGGAATGTCTTACAGCTTCCATGTTCTGATATTTTTACAAATTGATGAGGAAAAGCACAGCGTAGGAATAGCATTTAAAGTGCTATGCATTGCCTACACACTTAGAAAGATCTAAAATGGTTTGTATTAGACCAGAACAGATAACCAAAGCAGACTGTATTGATATTTTATAATTCAGAGTTGAGCCTTTTAAAATACAGCCGTAAAGAACATTAAGATCTATGGGTACTATGTGTAGCAGGCAGTGATACAGGGGTGAAGTTGGAGGTTGCAACCACATTTTTTCTAGAGTTCTAGATCTTTGCAAGATCAGCATGTTCATTGCTTTGTTACGGTACTCCCAAGGAACGCCTGGGTTTGGCATTGCAAAAAGTGGGCCTTGGTATTCACTGAATAAGGAGTTCTGTTGTGACTTAGAATGTGATCATCTCCCCTTGTTGTCAAGGGAAACTACATGAAAACTGCTGTCGTTCAAATGAGATTAATTGGTATCTTTGCTGCTTGTAATCATTAAATCCTATTGTACATATTGCAGGAGTGAAGTCAATGAGAACTAAGCGTGGGGCAACCCTAAGCTTATAGAAAAAAATATCCACCTTTTCATTCTAATAAAGATAGTTACATTTTGCCTACTAAGCTACTCTCCTAATTTCAGGTGGATCGCTTTCCATGATTTTTCATGATTCTATGATTATCTTCTAATAGCTCTGTTAGGCTGTAACTGATGTAAGGTAGCTGGTGTGCGTGGTTGAAATACTGCACATTCTATTAGCACCAAAAAGCAATTTGCACAGGCTTCTGATGATGTGAATGGTGGTAGAAAAATCTCTTCACAGAGGAATAAAATATACCTAGAAGCAGTGAGGGGCTTATGGTGTGAAATGTTTATTAAGATACTGAATAGACAGATGTGGCTGGCTATTATGATCCAGAGAGTGTGATAATACTCTAAGTCAAACTATAAATAAATTACTTGAGAGCATATCAAAAATAAGTTGAAGGAAATAGGTGAAGTTCTGAAGGGAGCTATCTGCAAGAAGAAATGAGGGTATATCAGGCTTTAAAAGGAAATAGTGGAGGCAAAGCGGCAAGTAGTGTATTCTGGGCTCTCACTTGTTCAAAGCAATGATTATGTATAAAACTGTTAAACCAAGCATGCTTGCTAGCTTACATAAGAAAATTGGCAGACAACTTCAAGTTCTTTTATTTTCAGAAAGTAGCGTTGGTGTCGTGCTCTTCTCTGGAGTACTATATAACAGTGTAAGGACTGTGTTGCAGGGTGCTATAGTGTTAAATCTCTAGCAAAACATTTTTGGCCTGAATTGCACTTTCACATGGAAGCAGTAAATTTGAGATGAGAAGCAGCGCAATTTTCTGATGTGTATTAAAAAAAGATCCCAAGAGTAGAATTATAGAATAGGTTGGGTTGGAAGGAACCTTTAAAGGTCATCTAGTCCAACCCCCCTGCAATGGGCAGGGACATCTTTTACTAGATCAGGTTGCTCAGAGTCCCATCCAACCCAGCCTTGATTGTTTCCAGGGATGGGGCATCTACCACCTCTCTGAGCAACCTGTGCCAGTGTTTTGCCACCCTCATTACAAAAAATTTCTTACTTCTATGTAGTCTAAGTCTACCTTCTTTTAGTCTAAAGCCGTTACCCCTTGTCCTATTGCAGCAGGCCCTACTAAAAAGTCTGTCCCCGTCTTCCTTATATTCCTCTTTTAAGAATTGTAGTTCTTTAACGTGTTACAAAGAACAAATTTGCAATTAATATTGGCTTTGTAAAAGAGGAACAGATTTATGAAATCCCTACCAGCTGTGATATGATAGCTCCACCTCATACTCTGTATTTTGAGCTTTAAACTGTGTTCTGCGTTTTTGTCTTGAACTGCTGTATGCTGTTAATATGAAAACATTTTGGCAGCTGTCAGAGATCACACTTTCTTATATTTAGACCTGTTATGTAGATGAGAAGTCCTGATTAATTATTCAAATATATATGTCTCTGCAGGGGGAAAAAAAAAAGGTCAATTGCCCCTCAGAATACAAAGGACTGGAATTGGTGACTTAGAGTTGCACAGATCTTCATTAAATGACGCATCTTTACAAAGTATCACAGTAAGTCAATTGTCTTCAAACTCTGTACCTGGTATAGCAAGGTTTCGAAGAGCACTGAGTGCTGCATGTTGAACAGAGACGTCCCCACTCTCTACATGTTTCTCCAAAAGATCCAGAAGCTGATGTATTAGTCCCACTTGTACCATTCGTACACAGTTGCCATCTGAAGAAAGAAGCAAAACCAAGCAGGTGAGAGAGATAAGAAATACCATGATAGAAATTAATCATGTAAATTGAGAATTCAGGGAGTCTTTGCCTTGACTGTTTTTATGTCTTCATAGAATTGAGACTGTAGCTTTTGCATGTTTTTTACAACCTTCAGCTCTCCAGAGATAAATGGGCATCGGCCACCTGTGAACTGATGCTGAGACATCCTCTAGTAAAGCTTAGCTTGAGAGAGTTTTTTACAGACAGTCGCTGTCAAATTCAGAACCATATGTTCTCCAGTCAATTTCTTCCTCAATACTGCTTTATTTTCCAGTATATATGTGGTGGAATACTGGTGACGTTTTCCATTTCTCCACAGGATAGCTTTAATACTACAGTTTTGCTATTCTAGTGGTTTAAGAGGCTATTGTGAGACCAGAGATCTTATCCAGCAATGGGGAGTCTGATTACTAGTTCTGGACTACTCTTACTTTTTGTATTCAATCAAATAATTTGTCATTAACTAATTACTGAGTTAAAGAATCAGGTTTTTCTTACTTGTTTTGAGAAATCCACTTTGTGAAACAAAGTCTCATTGCATTGCACTCATACAAAGCAAGGAAAATGAGTTGACCTAGAGTTCTGATCTGTTTAATGCTGGTGAAAGAACGGATTTATACATTCCAAAGAACAACCATTTTGCCCAGTAAATGTTGTGCAACGTTTTGTCAGTGCGTGTCTGAGAACTTGCTCTGCAGAGTTGACGGTCCTTTTGTTATTAGAAGCTACTTAACACCTTGATAGGAATGAGAAAGTGTTTTCCTAAAGAGCAGAATGAAACCCTGCATATTACGGTCTGCATCCTTTCTGAAGGAGTTGTTTTGAAGATGCCATTCGGCAAATATTTTTCTATATTTTTTTAATGCAGTTTACTATACCTCGAGAAGCATATTCCTGACAGCAGTCAAAATTTCCTTATTGCTGTGCTGTTACCATGTGAATGCTGTTTGTTAAAATGTGAAAAAATAGTGTGAATGCTATATAGGAAAATCACATCTTCACCTGGGGTAAAAAATTATCTGTGGAACTATACAGCCATACAAATAAAGATTCTGGCTAAAAGTAGCTTTAGGTGCTTCTCATAGTACTAGCTGCATGCCTAAGATGCATAGACCTCAAATTTTTGAGAGTGTGCCACTTAAAAATGACTCTAGTAATTTAACACCTTTGCTAATTTGAATGTTATTTCTACCCCAAAGTAGTAGGAACTCCTTCATGTCGTCATTTGAACCAGTGCCTACTACTGCTTTAATCTCTTAGCATTTTAGTTAGTAGCATATTTTTCCCCTGTATGTTAAGTAAGAATTTGTTAAATGCTTAGAAAATGTAAGTGGATATTTTCATGAGAACTGTCAGTCTGTGAAATAGTTTGAATTCTAGTCATGCAAAAATCTTTTGATACCAATTTATGCATACATTCTCTAAAGCTGATGTTTTTGCTTGTAATTCTTCAAATGTTCTCTTGCCTGGTCCTAACTTTGGAGATCAGGAAAATCGCCCAGTCCTCTTTAGGGAATAGGTTCTCTAGGAACACACCATCTCTTTTGGTCTGACAAAATTCTACAGGCAAAATACTTTGATCTTCATATAGACTCACCCCAATTGAACTTAATTTCTCTCCTCCCCCCACCTTTCAAACCAAAGAATGGCAGAGGATTTTTTTTTCTCTTGTGTAAAGCGCGAATAGGCAGAACCCATTAGTGGTTGCCTTGCTTTGATTGTCGTAGAGCTCCAAATTGGTTCTCTCTCCTATGGATTTTTGCTTGGATAGCAGCAGAACCTTCAATTTAATGGCTCATAGTTAAAGTCTGATAGGAACAGCCACTTTCATAGCTGCAAAAGCTGTCTGTCATCTTTTCACTGCCTCAGAAGTCATTTGATGCTGAGATCAGATTTCCATAGGATTTTTTTTTCCTCTTAGATTAAAGGCTGTGCATACATCAGTGGCACGTACTGGGGCCTGAAAGGGATTATTCACTTTTTCCACATGAAACGTCTAATGGGGTTGTAGGGAAGATGGAGGGAGAAGAGTGAGTGACAAAGCAAGCCATTCAGCTGAATAAATTGAAGATAGCCAGTTTAAAGGCACCGAGGGCATTTCTGTAGCCTTTGTAGAACCGTGATGCACAATGGCTGATTCAGAGCAAGGTATAGACGAGGGAGAAAGGGAGTCTAGAAAGGATGTGGGAGGAGGTGGAAAGATGTGTGCGTGATAGCTTGCTTTAAAAAAAACCCCACAAAACAGATGAGACTGACTAGCTAAACATTCAGACAGATGTGAGGGAATCTTTTATGATAATTAATCACATATTAATGTGGAAAGTTGAGCAATGTTGAAAAAGCTCCTTTTTGTTCATTGAGTTTGAACCCAGAACAGTAGCTATCAGTGAGAGAGGATGGAAAACACGGTGGGGGTATCTTCCGCTGATTCAGCACAGTGTGCCTTCCAGGAGCCGGTTTGTAAGAGTCTCTATGTGGTTCTCTCTGCATAGTATTAAGGCTCATTGTTTTCTGTAATAGGAAAGAGTGAAGGATGAAATGGCTTATCTTGAGACTTACTTTTCCCCCTGACGTGTCTGAGTAACCCTCCCTTCGTAGCAGTGATTTAAAACCTAAAACATCAATAACTGTATGTTTTGGGGTTTTTTTATATTTCTGGCAAATGTGTTTCCCATGAAACATTTCCAGAGGCTCCCCTCTACTAATGTGTAATTTAGGCAAAAAAAAAAAAAGAAACAGTGCAAAAGCTTGCATAGCTGACCACCCCATTTTTCACAGTTGTGTCCCTCAAACTACTTCACTACCACTGGCATCTGTAACTTAAGGCTATGCAAGTCTGCAGAAAAGCAAGAATGTTACTGTTTTGGTGCCAGGGACCAATAAAATCTAATAGTGTTGCTTCTCTCTCTGCTCGCAAACAGTGGCTTTCTATCTTTGGAGGACAGAGAATAACCAACTTAACCATTTTTTTGGGAAAAAATCAAATCAATAATGACTTTTAAAGATTGTTATTATGGCTAATAATGTAAGACCTTTACATTTTTGGTTGCTTTGGGACTGGGGGTGGTGGGATGCAGTGAAGCTGTCCAAAGTACAGCATAGGAGGCCCAACTAAACTAAGTTGCTGTTAGATCTTTAGCTGTTTTGTGGTGTTCCTGAAATCAGCTTAAAGACTTAGTGAAAAATCTAGGTCAGCATTGTGTGTAGTCTGTTCCTAAAAGATAGATGCAGAACTTACATTACAAAAAAGTTCTTAGATTTCATTTTTTAATCCAAATGATTGAATTATCTGCACAGATTTGGAATAGTGAATGAGGAAACATGAGTAGTTCAATACCATGTGAACTTAATCTGATGATTAGCTTTAAATTTAAAACTGACTCCTATGCCAGCTTTGAACTGACAGCCACAGGTACAGCTACAGTGCCCTGAAGTTCTTGTGCTTCCATTTGTTCTGCGCAGGAGCAGTCACAGTGCTGTTAGGTTACTTGAGGCAACGTATACGTATATAGAATCGTGGAATGTGCTTGAGGGGAAGCGTGGCAAAGTGAGCACTAGGCTCCTAGAAGAAGTGTGGTGTCTTTAGGAGAATTCCCCTAAGGGTTAAGAAACAGGTTGCAGGTGTGTCCCTGTTAAAGAAATGAAAGTGACAGCACAGATGGCAACTCCTCTGCTAAGGGGACTTTTTGATGTTGTTTCTTTATGTATCTGGACTGTCAGTATTCCCAGTTTTACCTCCAAGAAGCAGAGAGACAATGAGATCTGATGCAGCCTTCACAATGCATGTATCTTCAGCTTGTGAGCTGCCCTGGAGCCTCAGCAGGATCTCGGACAGCACCTCTTGGATGCCCGCTTCCACCAACTGCACTTTCACAGCATCTGTAGAGATCACAGTAATAGCACACCAAAAGATTCTTGGATTGCTGTTGAAGTGTTTCAAAGTAGGAAGCTCAATCCCTGAACTTTAGCCAGACTTTTTTCAGATAAAGTCCCTTTTTGGGTTTTGTTTGTAACAGACACGCTGGTGCAAAGACGACACCAAGGCAGAACAAGCAAATTTTTTGCATTGATCTTTGACATTTCTTGTGTTGCCAGTCATGAATTTCCACGTCTTTAAAAATCTGTATCGGGTGTCTAGATATTTTTAGCAGATTCCTGTCAGTGCTTGTTATACTGCTTAGAATAGACATCTTCTATGATATTTGATTGTCATTTTTTTATAAAATACAATCTGTCTAGTCTGCTTTCCTGTTACACACAATGGAGAATATGAGTTTGAAACTATCTTATGGATCCCCTGAAATAGTGGAATGCTACTGTCTCCTTCCTTTCTCTGTTGCCTCGCCTATTACGCTTCAAAATATTGCTCAGGCCACGATTTTGTATGTTCTTGTGGCTTATTTCCACTGAAGGGATTGCTGGTTCCATTAGTGGTAACCCATGGCAAACTCTAAACCCAGAGCGTTAAGCTAAGTACCGGTACACCATCTCCCCTCGTTCCCCCGAGCTGAAAGGAGCCTTACCGTTTTCTGCAAGTGCTTGAAGGACCTCAAAGACAATTTCTAACCTCTCATGGTTCTCTGCTCTTCTCAGTTGTTTCACCAGCTGTTCAGCAACCTTTGTCTTGCTTAGAGCTTCCTTAGCTGTATCTGTGTATAAGATAAAAGTCAGGATTTGGAACCTTGTTCGTTTGGTTGTTTTTTTTTTTACCTGGTTAAATGTATATCGCTATAATCTGAAGCAATTAGACACTACTTTGTTTTTAAATGCTTTTTCTTCTTTTGGTAGATGTTTCTGTCCCTTTGGACAGCACCAAGACAGCAAAACTCTATCCGTTCTCCCCCCGTGTCTTTCTTTAACACTATTTTTGTGTATTTCCTGTAGCTATGACTATATAATAGCTGCCAAATTAATCCTGGCTTAATTCCACTGACTCTTATAAATCCATCTGTAGTATGATTTAATATATCAAAGTGGCACATCCCAGTTTGCTGCAGTTGTATATTTTCTGCCTTGATTAGATGGTTCTAGTCTTGCTGGGATCCTAAACATCTACAAGATGTATGTTAACAAAGATAACTTTTTTTTTAAAGCTTGTTGCTGTCTGACAGAACACATTTGAATAGAATATGGTATTGAGTAATATAGGAGATCTAGAAAGGACAGACCTCACTAGAGGATGATTTAACAGTGTGATACAGTACCCCCTTCCCTGCCTCTCCAGCTAAATGCAGGAAGAAGTAGACCAAATTGTAGTCAGACCATACACAAAGTGTGGTAATAGTTTTATACTTGGTCTTTTGCTTCTATCACTACCTACAACTTGTGTAAAGTAGGGCAGTTGTATTTTAAATTAGTGCAGATGCCTTTGGTTTGGAAATTGTGTAAATTAAAAAGGAAGCTGTTTCATTAAGGTATATAAACGTAATTATTAAATAGAAATAAATTTTTAATAAATGAGTATTTACTGTACCATGTCTGAAGTAGTTGAAACTGTCCATTTACCACATGAAGTTATGCCCTCTGTACCTTTTTCTAGGTCAAAGCCTGTCTATTAAATCTTAATTGTTTTAATATAGTACCAGCAATTCCTGGTACTCCAGGAAAGAGTAGTTAATTCTCCAATACAGGTATTGCGGCCATTCCCTGAGTAGGTATTAGTAGTGTTTAAAAAACAAAACCCAAACCAACCAAACAAAAAACCAAAATCAAAACCCCACCCCACCCCCAATAACCCAAGAAAAAACCCTCACAAAAAAAAAAAAACCCAAACCAAAACAAACCACCACGAACATTGGTGTTCTGCGTGTACACGGAAGGGAATTGATGGTGTGAAGGGGATATTTTGCTCCAAGTTACAGAAACATTTACTTACCAAGTTCTGCAAGGTTGCATAAGGCCAATAGATCAACATGGATAAGTGGTTCACTCTCTGCATAATCAGTTAATATTCGGACTAGTGATGTGATTACTCCTACCTTCACCAGCTCTTCCTGAAGATTCCCTGGTAATAGTAAGCATAGAAGTCAAAGGTGATTAAACAGGGACCAACTGAGATGCTTTGCAGCAAGATAATCTGGTTCTTTCTCACACTGTGAGACCTGGTACAGCTTTTGTGCTGTGGGTTCAGGCTATTTGCATGTGTTTGGGAAGTGCAGGTTCAGGAGAGTTTTGCTAAACCTCCGGGCTTTACTTTGACTTGAGGAATTAAGCCACTGTAAAAAGATAGGATAACTACATCAGCATCTCTACTACTAGTGCAGCTTCTAAAGTGAGTTCTAGTGGACTGTATCTCCTGGTATGTGTCTGAAATGAGGGAGGAACAGCCAACCATTTGGCCTATTTCTCTCAGGGAATGGGAATCTGAGCCTTATTATCATATGGCTTCTTTTGTTCTGAAGGGCAGGTAGATGGAAGGGAGTGGAAACCCAAGATAAAGTGTAGTCTACTGGCAACTGTGCTTTCAGGGATCAACAGTGTTCTGACTCATATAGCAAATGTCCATATACCTGCTTTTTGTATGTTAGAATAAGGATTGTTTGTTGAAAAATTCTTTGTAAAATGATGCTTTACCAATACCTGGACTATTATAAGATATCACTGAGACACAGACTGCTTTAAGTTTATCTAGGGGAATAATCATCTTCCAGTTTTCTGAATGTTAGTTGCTTGGCATGTAGGGATTCTTGGAGTGCTTGAATTCAAGGTGTCTTTGGAATTGTTGTAGGCTGAGTAAGGTTGTCAAGCAGGTGTAAATTTGTGTGGTTTAAGGGAAGTTGGCAAAGTACAGTTAGTAAAAACTAATTTGGTACTGGTTCTAGTATACTAACTGCAGTTGTCTCCGTCCACATGTAGAATTGCTGAGGAAAACACTGATAACCGTTTTCTTCCTTTTTGTAGGTTGTCTTGTGATGAATGAAAGCTTAATATCTAAAATTATTTTGAGAATCTCAACAACTGTGGAATACAAGTGATGGTTGCTTAACAGTACAGTGACACTGCTTTTACAGTGGTGTCTTGCTTAGAGCTAGGCTGCAGCTTGGATGACAGCATGTATGACAGACACCAGGAAGTATCCGGGTGCTATTTTAATATATACTGTATATATAACTGTAATTCAATCAGGGAATCATTGAAATTACTTTTTCTGTGACTTATTTATTGCTGTGTTAGTAATAGAAATTATTAAAGCGCACGTCTTACAGTCAGAGTCATCTTGTCAAAGCTGTGCTGGGCCTGTGTTCTGAGAGAAGCGAAGCAGGTTTGCAGTATGGCCATATGCTGTAGTAATGCTGGTGTACAGCAGTTGTGTGAGCCTTGCGTGTAATCGTATGGGGAAGGTTTCTTTGAACTATTATGTGACATTCCTTGGCAAATACATCTAATTTTCAGGGGGTAGTAGAATCTATACCAGGTACCTATCATGCTTGGCTTTCATAGATTTCTAGATAAAGCCACACAGGTTCACACTGAAAAGACAAGAGAAGGTAGGTTGAAGGCAGAAGGAAATGGATAGAAGATACTGTGAAAACTTCCATATTATGTCCCATAAGCAATAAAGATATGTATGAGGCTTTGCTACTCTTATAGTTGCAGTTTTGACTAAGATGTGTCACCTTGAAGTCAAAAATATAGCAGGGAATTCAGAGTTTAGGAGGTATTTGGGATGCATTCAGCCTGGTGTCTGTGAGCCGTGTGAACTGTGTGTGTAAGTGGAGGCTGAAGTGCATTGTGTGCTCAGGCATCATAAAAAAAATTATAAATATTATGAGTTACAGGTTACAATGCCTTATAAAAGAATGCCTTACAGCTAGGGAAAATAGGATTCTCTCAAGTCAATACTTACGATTGTCATAGCAGATACGGCCAATAGCCCTCCCAGCATGAAGCAACATTTCTTGGTCTGTGCTTTCCAGCAAAGGTATCAAAGTTGGAACTAAACCTGCTTCAATACATGGCTTCTTCATTTCCTCTGTGTAGGTAAAGGAGAGGGACTTGTGATTTGGGGTTTTTCTGCCATGTTGAAATAAAACAGTTGCAACTGCAAAACCAGTAGCTGGTAGCCATGAAACAAAACAAGAGTGGAAACTGTGAAAGCTACATATTACAGCTAATGTGCTGTAATATGCCTTGTAGTAACACTTTAGTACAACGTACCATTCTTGGCTATCTCTGAAAGCACCTGGGCTGCTTTCACTGCGCATCGTGGATTGCCCTTCAGGATTTTTGCCAAAGTGAGGAAGATCCCACTCTCTCTAAGTAGGCTGAAGGATCTCTGCTCTGTAATGATAAGAGTGTTAACAAATGTGCAGTAGGTGTGCAACTGTTTATTTACATGTTGCTTTGTTTCCTAGAGTTCTGAGTGGATGTCTGTGGGATCCAAGATTCTGATTTAACAAGGTACTTAAAATTTGTCTCTGCCTTAAATATATAGGAACAGTCATCTGCTTCAATTGCAAAAAGTGTAGTTTCAGCTGATTATTCTGCTTCATGCTGAATTGAAAGCAAAGCAAGATGGAAAGCAGTTTCATCTTCTCTGGCTGTAAAAGGATGCTTGCATAAGGCATGGGAAGTCAGGGATTAAGATTCTATTCCCGAGCTATGGCCTAGCAATTAACTTTGTAGGTAGGCACAACATCTTTTATTAGACTAGCAATTAGAACAGTCAATTCCCTTAGCCTTTCTTCATCAAAAACTAATGGCTAATTGTTCTTAAGATAGTAAGTCATTGTCTGCCAGGAGATTCAAATAAACACAGATTTATGTCATTTCAGGAGAGTGTGCAGAGACCTTTAAGGACTTCCTTATAAGGAGACTAAGAACTACTTTTGAAATTCCTGACCTGATAGGGTCACCCCAATTTAATCCTAGGAGTTTGTTTTGTAGTAAATAGAATATTAAATATGGAATTTCTCTGCAGCTTCAGGTGCTTTAGTGCCCGGTAGCTTTATCTGGTCACAGGCAGATTTGTGAGTACACAAAGAGAACGGAACACAACGAAACGGGCTGAGGACAGCTATAGTTCCAGCAGCCATCACTTCTTGTATTATAGATTATCATAATAAACTAAAACCTCCAGTGAATGCTTTTGGATTGTGCAAATGGTTAAAAAGTGATCTGGAGTGATACTTAGCTATCTTCAGTAAGAGCCAGGAGAATCCCATTCAGACTTTCAAGGATCTGATCTTCAGCTTCTGTGTGATCTCCACAGACCCCAAGGTACTCCAGGTGCTGACTCAGGGTTTCTAAACAGAATGGGATGGAAAACTGTGGTGAGCCAGTATGGAAAACATTTTGAGTTCTTTCTGATATTTCTTTTCAGTAACAGTGGCTGACCATAAGATCATCTCCTGAAGGGTCCAGATCTAAATATGCTCATTAAATAACTCATTTAATCCAAAGGCATGAGGGCAAAGGCTTGGTCCACTTCTCAGACAGCACATAGCTCTTATGCAGGCATAAATATGCAGAGATAAATTGTATCTGGAAAAAGAAATTAACATTTAATAACTGTGGCAGAGTTTAAGGTAGGGAGGAGAGAGGAATAATTAGAGAACCCAAATCAAGCCTGTCATTTCTAACTACCTTTTTACCAGAAAGATAGTACTTGCAGTTCAACTAGCTGTATATCAACTCTGATAGTGGCCAGTAGCAGGCACTGAAAGAATGCAAGCATGGAACAGATACGGTAGAATCATAGAATGGTTTGGGTTGGAAGGGACCTTAAAGATCACAGAGTTCCAACCCCCCTGCCATGGGCAGGGACACTTCCCACCAGACCAGGTTGCTCAAAGCCCCATCCAGCCTGGCCTTGAACACCTCCAGGGATGGAGCACCTACAACTACAGCCTACATCCGAAAAAAAAAAAAAAAAATTCTACATCAACAAAAAGCACTTGGCCACCTGGAAAAGGGAATCCACTGACCAAGCATCAGATATGGATCTGCTTTTAAAAGCTGGATGTCTGCAAAGGAAATATACATACCTACTCTCACATCCATGTGCCTAACACCTGTGTTGCGCTTCATACCAGGTAACTAATTACAGCAGGACAGAAACACCAACACCCCAGTTAACCAACTACTTAATGAATCAAGATTTTGTGGGTATTAGTGGACATTTGTAGCAAAATGCAGTGTAATCATGAAAAATAGCATTACAGGATTCTCTTCTAAAGTATTCAGTTTATTTTTCCAAGCTGAATAACTGATAGGTTAATAGCTCTAATGCATGGAAAATATTTGTTGTATAGTCCCAAGAAACCCTACTCCCTTCAGCACAGTCTGAGGTTTCTGTTACTGCACTAAGAGTCCCAAGAGAACAGCAAGATAAAGAATCTACATTCTCCTATCTACAGCATCTCTATTGTAACTGCTGCTTACTATACCCCACCGCGGTGCCTCGACATATTTACAACTGGTTTTGCATTTACTCCAAGTTCTTTGCAGATTGTAATTCTGAACTTTGTTCCCTGTAGAGAAACTTTCATCTCTCAATCTGATTCAGGCTTCTACTGCATGACAGTTAAGTACAACATCTGAGCCCTGAGGTCAGATTATTAAAATTTCTTTCAAGATCATGCATAACAGAAAGCATCAGTTCACAGCAGGAGCCTATGTGAACAATTAAAAACACAACAGAGGAGACTTTCTCAGCTGCCAAGTGGTCATTCATGTTTTATTTAGTCCGTTAAGCATATTGCTGCTGGTTTGAAATTAATATCTACATAGTTTGCCAACAAACATACTTTTATAAGAAGTAATTCCTGTTGAACCACACAGGTGTGACACAATAGATTTGGCCTCACCACACAGTGACAATGGGCTGATTTACCCTAACCTTCTGCCATGCACTTCACCTCCAGCTGTATGTTCTGGGAAGAGCCGTAGTGTTATTAATATACTTCCTATACTTACTAAACTTCAGGCTCTCTGAAACCAGCCATAGCAACTCCTGAATCACGTATCTTTCAGCACTCCATTCCTGTGAGAGCCAAAAGCAGAGACTTTCCCCTAAACTGTCTCTGCCCCATACTCATCTGGAGCTGCTGCAGTGCTCCCACAGCTGCAAAACATTCCGTGTATAAGAAGGTCGCTTTAATTAGCGGATGACACTGAGATAATTTCAGAAATGGAGAAGTCTTCCTCTCTCATTTTCTGTGTCACAGCCTGTCCCCAGTCTCTAATTATGTATATTCACACCTCCACACAGAATTTAATGGGAGTGGAAACAGATTGTTCATCTGCAGGCAACACATCCTTTTTCTCTAAAATGTGGAAAGTTGTTAAGTAAAATGTCACTGGGAAAGGAATTTGAGGTAACTTTAGATTACTTAACTGTCCACACAAAGTCTTTGCATGTACCTTGAAATGAAAGGTTTCTTTCCATTAAAAAAGTACATATAATTTTCAGAATTTGACATTAAATGTATTGAGAAAATGCTCTGTCTCGAAGTTGGTGCAAATCTTCATAGTTCTGCTGATTTCAACAGAGCAGCACACAAGAAAAATACTTTTCAGTGGAAAAAAAGTTAGTTAAAAAATTTCTTCAAGTCCCTTATTTCAAGGTTTGGGGGAGAATTACAATTCTCACACCTAACTCTCAGGAGTTTTGCTAAAAAAAACTTCCAAGATGTGAGGGCAGCACAGCTGTAAACTGCTTCTTTCACACAGACGCTCTGGGACATCCTTCCCTCTCCGTTCATGGTCCCCTTTTAGCTCAAACCACAGGAGGCACCTTAAGGACTCACAGGGCACATCTGCAAACGCCGCTGAGACGCAGTTGCCACATTGTATAAACATAGGTTTTAGTACTCAAGGCAGGGCCAGCACCACAGAGGGCTTGTCATGGACCTTACTCTAGTTCCTCATTTGGCAAAAGGACCAGAGAGCAGGCTAACTGCCTCCACCCGACCACCATTCCTTGGAAGGGACCACTACAGCCTTGTAAGAAGAAGGATGGTCCCATCACACGGCTGAGAGCTGTAGGTCCCAGCCACCTGCACAAGGGCTAACAGGAAAACGCAAAAGTGACATCTGCCCCCAACCACTTCAACATTGGGGCATTCAGGTTTGAGGCATAAACTTTACAAGTAATGGTTTGCTGGGGTTTTTTGGTTTGCCTTTTTTTTCTTTTCAATGGCAGGTTCTATAGGTCCAACTTCCCTCAAAAACCCATCTCAAAAGAACATGTCTACTGCAAGCTGTAAACCTACAGCTATTACTCCGATTCTTAGGCTGCTCGAGTGACTGCATGTTATAGATGGGTCATCTGGAACTCTGCAAGCCAAAAATACATTTTCAGTGCTTTTAGTTTATTCGAAAAAGGCCGACTGCAGTTCTGTAAACAGATCCTACCTCCAGCACCAAGGGTCTAAAGTCACAAAGTGAGCTGGAATATGCATTTCCTAACTGCAAATCCCTTAGTAATCTCAAAAACAGGAAATGAAACAAAAGCTCACAAATAAATTGTATTTCAGTCACTGGTCAAAACACTGGACATTTCTTCCCAGAACCTCTGACCTTTACTCAATATCTCACGGAAAATAAAGATGCAAGGGATTTCTGCTTAAGATCACATTTTCCTCTCCTATGTATATCTTCAGGCCTCATGTCAAAGAAACCATCTTAGGAGCCAGAAAGAGAAGAAACTGCATTTCCCTCCAGAGCTCAGCTTGCCCACGTTGCTTCTCCCGCTGCCTGGAAGGAATCCCCTTCTCCCACCCTCTCACCTGGGAAGCGCGGCATCCTGGCCCCGGAGCCTTCCACCCAGGTAGGTGGCTGCTGCTCCCTTTCCTCTTGTGATATTGCCATGGCAGGATGAAGGTAAAGGTCACTCTGATGTCTGAATCTTCTACCATGTCCGCGCCCTGCTACTCCACACCCACGTGGTGGACAACAAAGATACCAAATGATTCAGGGCTTTCTCCTTCCAAGTAGTGTAAGCTTTTAAAATTCTTTTACCTCATTCTTGCCAGTATCTACACTGCAAGATGTCATCATACTACTCTTAAACTACCTATTCATAGGATCATTTTCCAGATGTTCAGCGATTAAAATGAACTTGCTCCACTACCTTCCTTCTCAAAGACAAGAGAATTATTGAACCCAAAACTTCAGAATTTGGAAAGTAATTTATTATTTTTTTCTGGGTACTCTTCAGTTAAGTGTAGTTTGGGCTTTTTCCTCCCTTCTCCTTTGGCATATTCTTTCCCCATTATTATTTGCACAGAAAACAACAACCACCTAGTGTTCTCTCTGTTCCTGAACAGTCTCCCTGTGTCTTATTAATGCTGCAGGTTCCTCTTGTTCACTGCAAATGCCCTCCAGGATGTGTCTGTAGAAGGGAGAGAGAAAAGCTTTTTCTCTGTGCTAATGGTTGGCACCCATTCCTCGTGTCACCACTTGCTCAGAACTACACTTCACAGATTCATCTCTCTTGCTCTTTTATTCCTTCTCACCACTGCTGACTCTGAGACACATTCACCTACTTAAATTCTGCTCAAGCACAAGTTGTGAGGCACCAAAATGTTTTTAATTTTCAAGGAAAGGAAGATTTAGAAAGACTCTTCTCACATTCCCAAAGCACACGCACACAAAGAGCTTCCCCTGGTTAGTATATCATTAGTATTTCTTTCCAAGAATTTCATTGCTTGCAAATAGATTATTTTCAGGGAAATGTGCTTGGTGTAAAATCTTGCACGGAGGTGTTGATTAGCTAAATGTCGCTCATTTTGCATGGTCTTTTTTTTCTAGTTTGGATCTGTAGGAACATTCTGGGAGGTTAGCGGATGCATAAGAAAAGTTTATGTAAAATGAGCCAAGTGTTTGCTACGGAGACAGGCAAATGGTCGTAAGCATCAGACACCACAGAGGGCTTAGACACAGGCAAATGCAGATGTGGCAGTGCACAGAATAAACACGAGGTGAATGCAGCTCTCGGCATGTGTAACTGGTGTCTTCAGGGTCACCAGTACCCGGCCAGCCAGGCTCTCAGATACACTGCCAGCAACACCAGGCTCCCCGCCAGGGCTGGGGTGGATGGGACCTCCTGGACAGCTGAAATTTGTATCTTGAGCAAATAAGGAGGAAAACGGTCTGCTATTAGGCTTTTTCTAAGACAGATTAACCCACACACAGGAAAGAAGGAAGACTAGAAAAAGCCTGTTCTCCCATGCTCATTCGTGTGACCTTCTGACAGGAGATTAATCTCTTGACCTCATCCATTTAGAAATAGGAACAAACCCCATGTTTCAATTAGCAAGGAATATCACAGTGTCAACCACAAATACTTGCCTAACTGTTTACGTGTAGGTGAATTAGGTAGTTCATTACATAAAATATTGCAGCTTTGCGGAGAACAAAACACCACAAAAAATTAGTATTAGTTGAGGTTTGGTTTGGTTTGTTTTTACACAAATGTGAAAAAAGACATGCATCTTAGCCCATGTTATATGTCCATGTTAAAACCAGAGTCTACAGCTGGAGCTGCAAAAACTCAGAGCCTAAGAAACCAGTTCATTTATTCACAGAGCCAAATTTTCACATTTTCATGTTCTAAAACCTGTTTTTAAGTGGTTTACTGAAGTTGCACAACATTTCAGAATTTGTTTTAAAAAACTGTTTCAACTAAGATTAGATCTGATTTCAGATGCTGTTCACATACCTAAGACTACAGAACAATTCAAAATTTGTGCACCCCATGGCCAATCTGTCCAGGAGCATGAAATTATTGCACTCTGGCATAAAACATTTCTTCTAATTTATAAGCCTTATCTGAGGTAGCATGGTGATTGATGCTTGAGTAAAGAACTTCTTCCAAATTTCATTTTAGGTTAAGTATCTGATTTTCAACATATGCAAAAGAGGAAAAAAAAGTATTCTAGTTGTAACATGAAGCTGACATTTCTGAAATGCCAGTGGACTGATTTCTAACTGTTGCCAGAGGAAAGAGACTGCCAATATTTCTTTGCTTCTTTCAGCATTCCTAAATTTTTCCTGTCATCGTTTTGAAATACCAGGACTCATCCCTCACAGCACAGCAACCCCCAAGCCTCTCTGATACCAAAACTGATTGCTACATAGCAGAGACCATGAAAACTGTTTTCCCCCTCTCAAGTTGAAAGCAGAGCATAGACAGGGCAAAAATCTAGAGAGACTTAAAAGTGTTTTGAGGCTCTAGAAAAACACCTGAACCAAACCTTTGAGAACAGCCAAGAAACACCCTAGTTCAGATAAGTTAAGTGTACAAGGGACCCTCGAAATTGAACTTAACCTAGAAATCCACTGAAAATTAATGGCTACTGTACTTTGTATTCACAGCCAGCAGCAGGAAGACCCCCTGAAATAAACCTGGCCACAGAGACAGATGCTTTGGTACATGGGGACACACCAGGCTAATACATCTGCTCCATACTCACTTTTCTCCCAGCTTATTGCATGGTTTAAGCTCACCAGATAAAAAAAATCTCTGTTCCTCCACACAGTTACCCACACAAGCCCTCACCTATTAGGGCTTCACAGAGGCTTTATCTGTAGGAGTTTTAAATACCTTTGGTTAAAGGAGTGCTCCATAAGGCAAAAAAAAAAGGGGGGGCTAATCTTGACAATACCCTTTCCTTTCTGCACACTCTCACACACATGTTACTCTCATGTTTCCCCTCTCCCCCTCTCGGTGGAAGCCTTTTAAACCACTTTTAATAATCCATTAAAGTCATGCATCTGCCTACCCACCAATATAGGACCTTGTCTACTCATGTTAAGGAGACTTCTTTGGGTGTCAGTCTCCCAACAGCAACCTGCAAAGCCAGTTCTTACTCGAATGGCATGAAGATAATTGAAATTTGCAGTCCTAACCAGCTGCTGAGGCTGAGCATCCAGCCTTTGCTCAAGCTGCTGCTGGAAGAAAACAAAAGCCTCTGTCAACACAGAGGAATGATTTAAAATGTGTTCGGTTTTTATAGCTATTCACTCTATAGCATCACTTGATAAACAAAACATGCCATTAAATTGCTACCAGTAAGCAATTCTGCAGTTGACAGGTACCCAATCGTTTCTTCTGGCCCAAAGAAAAAAGACTTTTTTACTATGTCAACAAGGCAAATAAGCTGGAAACACAGTAATCACCTGAATCTATAGAACTCAGTTCTGCTCCAGCCACGGGTGCTCTCATTCACCACCCTCTGCAACCACAGCAAATGCAGAAAGGGTGACAGAAAGCTAAGATTAATCCTAAAGTGTTTAAAGATGACTAACAAATCGCATGTCTAATTACGGCAGAAATTTCCATTAGTACTGAGGTGCGGCTCTGAAACCAGCAGAAGATTCAGGACTCCAAGAGGTATCTCTGCAACGGGGCTTGTGAGGCAGCAGTGGTGCCACAAACTTTATTTCTGATGCAGTCTCTTGAAAAGGTGAAATCTCATTATCTGCATCTCTTCTAAAACCCTCTGTTTTCACTTATTAAGTATCACTGAATCTTTATTACCAGGGGCATAACGAGGCTCTTGTTCACTGACAATCAACTCCTCCCACTAAAAAGACCACAAAAATGGATAATAAATAATGACAGTATTATCCTTGAAGGCTCATTACACCATCAAGCACTTGAACAATCCTAATTAAATGATCCCCTAGCCTTGTTGAGCAAGTGACAATGGAAGGGACGGCCACACTTTCTTACGGTGCTATATTTGATATTTCAAAAGCCAGCAGACCTTTTAAAATGTATTTTGTTAAAACCAACATGAAATGAATACATTACTAATTCTGTATGCACTGTACATTGAAATTGCTACAGAAAAATGCTTAGCAATATGAGAGTACCAAGGTTATCGCAGAGGTGTAACCTCTGCATTTAGCAGCCATCACCTGCAATGTTTTCTATTACTCTTCAGCAGAATAAAAGCCATGCAACCTCCCCTTTCTTCCACCATCCTGAATGCAGAAAAAGAAAGGTGTAAAGTGGCAAAAAAGTCACCGTTCTCCTCTTTGCTGATCCACCTCACTTCAGTGGTCCACCTCCCTTCACTGTCTCCAACCTTAATTTTCATCTGATACACATGAAAAATCAAAGACACTAAACACAGAAAGGACCAAATCTCTTCCCCAATCAACCTGCAATGCCCTGACGTCTGTGGCTCTGCGCTAAAAGCAAGCCTTGCCCAGGCAGAGGAACAGCGCTGGTTCAGCAATCAAGTTTCAAACCTCATTTTGGCCAAACTGCTGTTGACCTCAGGCTCAGCAGTGAAAAGCACACAAGGACAAAGGCTGCTCACAGCCCATGTGCCCAGGCAGGCATCACCCAGAGGGATGTAAAGAGTGGGAAACTGCACCCCTCCGCTTTCCCTGCTGTTCCTGGTGCAGCAGCAAATTTGCCACATTAAGGTTAAGCACCGCGGCATCGACAACACAGTTTGCAATCAAATTCTCTATGATACAAAAATTCCCTTCCTGATGGCAGAAGAGGCACAGGGATGGCTCTTGCTCCAGTGGATGACAACACTGCAGAGATACTGCAGCACTGAGGAGGCAAGGTGAGCAGAAGAGGTACTGCAGAGGTAGGACAGAACAAACTCATACATACTTTCACAAACAGGACAAGGCAAGGGAAGCTCTCAGTGGAGTGCAAAGAGTCAATGTCATCTATCTTTTCAGTTTACCCAGCTGGCAAGCAATAAGGGCAATCTGTTCATGTCCTGCAGAAATTAAGTGAAATTGCAGTGTTCAAAAGTATTCGAGTTGGATTAACTCAACTGAAGGAAGCTGGCTGATTAAGAGTGAGTTGCATTAGGCACTGAGGTGTTTAAACAAAGATTAAGAAAGAGCACACACATTTCAGTTGAGAGAATAAAAATTATTAAACATCACTAGCCCCATCGCATGGTGTAGCACAGACAACAGTACTGGAACATCAGACTACAAATGCAGACTGTACTAGGACTAACCTGTACAAACCATCACAGAGTTACTTTCCAGTCAACACAATGTAGCTTAGGTTTTTCTGAAAAAACAGATTAACAGATATGGGTCTAAGAAATTAATCTTCAGGGCACTTTCTTGAGCATTTCTCCCCACGCTTTGGGGGAAGTTAAGAACAGAGGGCCTTAACAGGTTACCTTGGATCATGAAATCCCATTCCCTGCTACGGCACATAAGCACCATTAGGTATCTGAACCGATACCTCTACCTCCCTCATCCACCCCAGCAGCACCCAGGCCCTGGAGTGGTGGGAGGAAGGCAGCAAGGGACAAAGGAGCAGCAGTGAGAGAAGAGAAGGAGAAACTGGACGAGTGGAAGGAGAATCACAATGATGCTAGAGGACAAAGCTAGCCACTGAAGGGCTGCAGTGAAAGGAGAGTGAGTGAGGGGAAAGGACAACCAACCAGTAATCAGGTTAAAATACACAAGAATCTCCCTATTACAAAAAAATAAACCACAGGTGAAGGGACAACACTGTGGAGGTCCTTTCCATAGCTCCTTCTGGGGCTGTCACCTGGGAAAGCCTGATACCTCTCTCTGGCTCAGAGGCATGGAAAACACCAAGGGGTTGGAAGACAGCAATTTATTCCTTAGAAAATCTCAAAATTTATGGGATTTCCATTACTCTACCCCACAAAAATTTCTCCTTTGGTTCCAACTCCAATATGGAAGATAGGGAAAGACTGAATATGGAAAGGAAGGAAGATTTTTTTAAAAAGTAATATGGGATACAGGGAAAATCTTCATTAAATTTAACTTAATACGGAAAGGATCTTAATTTGTCAAAACAACAATAGGAGGAGGTCTTCCTTATGACCCAAAGCATATCCTGAGAAGATCTCTCCCACAGGCACAGTGAAGCAACAGTGTTTTTTCAGCATGGCAGCAGAGCAGCAGCCAAGTCTGTTCCGATACTATAATCACTCTGTTAACCACAAATCCCCACTACATCTCTTAGCTACGTAACTTTTTTTTTTTTTTTTTAAAAAAGGAGCTTAGAAATAAAGACCTTTTCCATTTGGTCTACATCGTATTTTAGTTCAACTGATGAGTCTGGCATTGTAATTCCTACACTCATTAATGCAGCCTACATTCAAAACCTGCTCTAGAAGCCATGGTTCCTGTATAACTAGGAGCTGTGCTTACCGCAAGAATGCTGGAAATAAGAATAAATTTAAACCTTTCTGTGTTCATTAAAACACCTAATGAGAAAATTGCTGCCTAGAGCAGTAAGTGGTAACTTGTTATTGCTGATGAAGACAGCAGAGCTCATTTGTAGATACAATAAATGCTATTTCAGCTACTTTGGCCCTGAATCAAAGAACCAGCATGTTGTTCATTCACAAAGAAAACTGATAGGATTTTTACAGTCTGCAAGTGCCTAAACGTTGTATTTAACCCACTGAAGTGCAAAGCTGTACAGAACAGGATCCTCTTCTCATTGAGGTCAGGACAGCTTTTGACTCAAATGGAAGCAAATTAAACTCCATTGCCTCTAAGCTGGTAGACCAGTCAAGAGGACCTATTGTGTCCAGAGCTTTAGGAGCAAAATAAAGCAACCTGGACTGAAAACACACGAATGAAGCACTACATTGTATAATAGCTGCATGTCTCTGCAGAAAGCAGATGTGTGCCGCCATGGCTGGAAAGCACAGCTACTCATATTCAGTTAGGCTGACACCCTGGCACCATTTTTATTGCTCTCGACAGTGTGAGCCAATGAAACCTCAAAGAGGCAAACATGAAAGCCATGCAGATTTCAGCCACGGTTATTTCTGGAACTGCCAAAACCGGAAGAGAATAGCCTCTCCCCCATGTTTTTAATCAAATTAGAAACAAAGCACAGGAGCATTTTCTCACCACCTCACAGAAAGCAGGAACAGTTTCATCCTGAAACAAATGATGCTACAGGAAACTATTCAGTTACCAGGGCAATGGGAGGAAATTATCACCAAGCTGCTCCTCAGTATTTTCAGTAGACCCTGTAGCTTCGCATTTGGGCTCCACCACACCAGTGCCCCAGGCACAGACACACCGCATACACTTGACACTATTCCAGCACCCACTCTTAGACAAACCATTTTCAATATTGCATGATAGTTCTTTGTAATTTATGCATGCTGATACAATCTATTGCCATTACTGCTATTCAGACCGCTACAGGAAACTGTAGGTTTTTTCCAGTAACTGGAACCACCAAGCCCTAACCAGGGCTTTGATCTTCTATTCCTTTTGTACAGGAACTTTTATAGCAAAATCCATTATAACCAGTATGGTACAAACTGGCAGGTGACAGAAGAGCAAGCTGAGGAACATTCATATGAACCTGAACTAAGACAAAAACATTTATTTCACCATGATGCATTTAATACATTGCCTTTCACCTATTAAATTAAGCAAGGGCAAGGTACTTTCCCATACTCATAGCACTGGAGTTAAATTATGCATTCAGAGCTAATTATCTGATATGCTGTTTAAACCCTGTCATTATACATGTCGAATAAGGAGAATGCAAAATGTAGCTCCCAGGCAAATAAGACAGACAGAGTGAGCGTGAAAGACACAGACTTCCCCTAAAGGACTGCAACGCCCAAGACACCAGCTGTCCACCTCCAGCATCGCGACAAAATTCTGTTGTATGGCAAGGATGATGCAACGCTGATCCTTTGGGTGAGGTGTGTTGGCAGATGTGGTTGCCTGTCCTCTCCAGTTTCAGGTGCTCTCTTAACACAAGCATGACTGATGAACCATCTTGCAAGGCAGCATGCTATTTTTTCTCCTCTGCTTTTCCTCGTTATGCGCATTTTCTGTGGTCTGAAGGAACAGCAATGTTTTGAAAGCCACAGAAACCATGCAGCCCCAAACTTGCAGAAGGACTTACTCCAGCACGTACCAGGAACAACCAGCAGTCACTGATTTGGTTCCCAGCCACCTTCCTCCTCCCCTGGAGTGGCTGGAGCATCCCCGCAACCTCCGGAGGCGGCACGGGGAGCCCGGCTGGCAGCCTGCCAGCGGCCGCCTCTCCTCTTCCGCAAAAGGCTGGCAAAGCTGCAAAAAGCTTTGCTGGGGGAGCAGGCAGGAAGGAAATATGTTCTCTCCTCACACAAATACAGCTGTTTCCACAGATGCATGCCTGCAAAAATGCTGCTTTTGTTTCAGGCAGGAGTGCAAAAATCCAACTGGTCCTTCACATTCTGCCACTGCTCCTAGTAACCAAGGCCAGATATCCCAAGAAAAGAGTAATTCTTTAATGTCCTGGAAAAGTTTGTCAAGAAATGATGGCAAAACCAGGCTTCATCTGTACGTAACAGACATGACTGACAAAGTCTAAATGAGAACAGTAAAACTCAGGAAAGCTCCTGCGACTGGGTGGAGATGTGGAAGCATGGGATCACCCTGTCATCATTACTGGGGAATCCCTGTTCCCCAGGAAAATAGATTTCTGGCAGATGACGTCACCACAGCTCTTGCTGATGGCTGCTCCTGTCAGGCTCCCTGATACTCCATTCCAAACCTTCGTAACCAGCACCACTCCTCCCCTTACAGAATCAAGGGCACAGTGAGCCTGCACCCTCCTGACAGCCCAGCCAAGCTTTCAGGCTCTCACAAGTTTTCTTGGCAATTTCTGCCTACACCCAGGTGCATCTTCCCCAGCCACAGCTATGACAAGCGCCCCAGTGGCTCACATGTCCCGCTGCAAGCTTCTTCAAAATGCTTCCCTGGAGGTTCGCCCAACTTGAATGAAGCCATTGCGGTTCTCCTCATTTACACCAGGACTGACACCAGGCTGAAAATGGAGGAAGGTTCATGATAACAAGAAATAAACAGTGTCCTTCAGGCAGATGAAGTTGAACTCCAAAACTCATTTCATCCAAGATAATGATAGTGATTAATAACAGTCCAAAAAGATGATGTACCTCCAAAAATATGCTTTTTTAAGTCATAAAAACCCCTTAAAATGTCTGGTGCTTTGTCACAGTGAATGTGTACTTGATTAAAATGTTGACTGATCAGCTGGACACCAGAATTGTTTGCTCTGTTCTGGTTTGTGCTGTGTGTCCAAATGGCTACAGATAGTGAAATTATAGATGGTCCACACAGTAACAGGCACTGCACAGAGGTAAAACTGCCAAGCAGCAAAAGTAGCCAAGTTCCATTAATCACTGACAAAGCATCCTGATGCTAAATGCTTCACATTCATCCTTGAGCTTTTCACTTTGCAGTTTATTATAAACAGAGCTTGTCTCCAGAACCTCAGTAAACCCCCCATATAAAGCCACATTTTTCAAACTGTCATCCCTAACAGTCCTGCACTCTCCTGATCATCCACAAATGTTCCTCCATATTTACATTATGTACATTAAGAACATTTTTAATTTTTCTTCCAGCCTACCAAATGACCACTCACAATAACTCGGACACTGGCACTGTCTATCTGCAGCAGGCTACTGTGCTCAGTAGAAGAGGGAGCTATTTTTATTTTAACATGCGGAGGAGCAAAGCTTTTCAGAACAAGCAGACACAAGAGAAATTTTTGTTCCTTTTTTTGGCTGCCCCCTGCCTCTTGCTCCTCGGGAGAACAACCTGGTCTCCATTCACAGCAGGGAACCCACCTGGGGACATGCAATGTCAAAGGACCACTGCTTTTCAGTGGTTCCCATGTGCTTATACAAGAAGCATGTATTCCTTCTTACAGCGGGGAAGCCAGCCAGACCATACAAGTTGTACATTTCAGTGTATTGGAAAGCAGTATTTTTAAAGGATGGCAGGATCCTTTGCTTATATGAAAATGTTAGCTATCCTGTGGATCAACTGCAATTATCTTATGACTCACCTTCCAGTGGCGGTGTGAATTTTGAGCAATTATATATTTTAACTAGGTAAGAAGATAAGAAACCTTTGGTTTTCCACAGAGCCCTATCATCTCAACAAAGGCTTGAGAGGTTTTCATATTTTCCTTGCCTCCTCGTCACATCTTTTGTACCACCCTTTTCCTTAGATCTTACAAACATTAGGAAATACTCACCAGCAAGCACTTAATTGTCTTTGTTCCTCTATCCACCCCACTCGATACTCCTCTGCCTTTCCCACGTCCGTTGGCCCACAGTTACACAGCCTGGCTCTCCCAGGTTTCCACAGAAGTGACTGCAGCTTAACATACAAAGTCTCCTGAATTTGTCAGCCTCAGCTCATGAATGCTTGGACCACTCCCTTCACGTGCTCGGCTTTTTCATGTCTGCAAAATGCTCAGCAATTGCTTATGTGCAAAAGCACTGCACAGGAAGACATTTCATTTAATCTGCCACCACAGTGAAAGGAAAGCTGAAAAGACCCATAGACAGGATACAAACATCTCGCAACCCAGATTCCTGGGGCAGATACAGGATGCATTCAGCGGCTGCTCCTTAAAGGGTATGAAGACAACCCAACTGGTTTATACAATAAAAGCCCCTTTAACTGCAGCACTTCTTTATCAGCTGAGCCATGTACAGATGGTTCTTCAAAAGCCAGTTGGCTTCTCCATCACCATGCCATCCATGCTCCACACACAAATTTTTCTGTATTACTGTTATTGAATTAAGTGGCAGAGCCAAAAGATAGCCAAAGATGGTAGATACCTGAGTTGACAGGTAAAGGTGAAACCTGAGCCCAGCTATATCTCTGTTCACTGAAAGTGCCTGCACTGCACCATTCATGACAGACGCACATGGCAAAAATGGTCCATGACAGGAAAAGCTTCCTGTTGATATCAGATAGATTAGGCCAGATTATTCCTTAGGCTAACTCTGATCTGCAAAATGGAATTGAGCTAGAGATTGACCTACTATTATCATCAAATTATCGTCATTTTTAGCTACACTTCTGCTTATGCTCTTCCCAGAACTTTAGCTCCTTGGTAGAGAGCTGGTAGAATATGAAGTGCCTTACAACACATCTGTTTGTACATTTTTCTGGTGAGAAAGTTTTAGATGCTGGCGGTAATGTCATAAAAATTACCATGGACATAGAATGGGGCAGTTCAAAAGAACAGACGTATTTCTGTGCCAGTGCTCAGAGGCTGACAGGATGCTGAAAGCTCTCACAGTTTTCTTGCCATTCAAATGGAAGCCTCAGCTGTCAAAATTCAAAATCAGCAGACTACAGCAACTGTAAGTAAGAAAGTCAATGTACCTTGCTTTCCAAATCAGGGCTATTTAAGCCCTAACTGAGTAAAGTACTTGTGCACTCAGCATCTCACTATTCAGTAGGCTGCTTGCTCTCCTAAAAGTTAGTGCTTTCCCAGAAATAGCCTCTAACTTCCAGAGAGAAGGGTAAGCAGGGGGTAAGCTGAGAGAAGGGTAAGCTGTTTGCTCAGCTCCATATAGACTGAAAACTTCCTGCTTTTCTCAGGGAAAGATTCATAGAATCATAGAATGGTTGAGGTTGGAAGGGACCTTAAAGATCACCTGTAGGGCGGTTGGAACCAGGTTGCAGACCAGGTTGCTCAAAACCCCATCCAGTCTTGAACACTTCCAGGGATGAGGCCTCCACAGCTTCTCTGGGCAACCTGTTCCAGCGTCTCACCACCCTCATAATGAAAAATTTCTTCCTGACATCTAATCTAGATCTACCTTCTTCCAGTTTGAAGCTATTACCCCTTGTCCTATCACTACATGTCCTTGTAAAAAGTCCCTCTCTAGCTTTCTTGTAGATACTTGCCCCCTTCAGATACTCAGAGGCCCCTAAAAGATCTCCCTGGAGCCTTCTCTTCTCCAGGGTGAACAACCTCAACTCTCTCAGCCTGTCCTCATAGGAAAGGTGCTCCAGCACTCTGATCATCTTTGTGGCCCTCCTCTGGACCTGCTCCAACAGGTCCATGTCCTTCTTGTACTGAGGACTCCAAAACTGGAGGTTGGAGATTCTCTAATTAAGACAGTTAAACAAGAAACAAACTTCCCTCTTGAGGACTTCTTCTCATCCCCTGGTGCAGAAGTCACCACCGTGGCAGAACAGCCCACTGCAAATAATTCCACGGGGACTTAGGTTGTTCTAGTGCAGAGAAGTTTCTGTACTCAGTCCAGAATCAGCAAAGCACAAAAACCTCTTAAAATAATCACTATGTCTTTCTAAGTCTCCTTCCAGTCTAAAATTCAACATAAGGCCTTTTAATCGCTCTCAGAACAAACACCGCAGGGGCACAGTCCAATGGTCCTCTGCTAAAACTCCGACTGTAGACCACGGGCATCTTTCATCTGTGACAACTGAACCATTCTATTGGGCTCTAAATAGACACTTCATATACCGTGCATTCTCAACACTAAGTATTTATCCAGGCTGGAGCTTCAATGCATGTAGTAACAAGCTGTAAAAACATGTCAGCACAATCTGAGCTGAAGTTGCCAAGTGTCAAAATAGGATAGCATTTAAACATTTGCAAATATTGCTTATGATACAGCAGCACAAGGTAAATATACCAACATTAGCATTTCAAAAATAGTTTCTGAATGAAAGGAAGCTTTAAAAATAACTTTGTTTTCTCCTGGCATCCCTATGTTAAGAGAGTCTAATTTTAATTTTAAAAGTTTCTTCTATGAAGGCACAAGGCATCACCGTCTCCTTATGCAATTTAAGTTCCTACAGCAAAGTATATCAGACCATAGTCCACCTCTCACTTCCCCCCAACAAACCTGTGAGGTTCTGTGCACAGGTTGGTGTCTCATGCTGCTCCAGATGGCCATATTCCATTTACAAGTGACAGTAAGCTCATGGCAATCCCTCCAAGAGAGTTCTTTCAAGTAAACTACATGACATCACTGAGAAACAAGATTAACTTCTCTTACAGATAAATAAACTCAGCCAGAGAGAAATGAATTTGTTTATCCAAAGTCATCAGATCACTGCTTGTATGTCATTAGTACCACAGCAGACAGTAAAGTATTAAAGCAACAGGAATCAATATAAAACTATAAGGTAGGAAAAAGTAAGATTCCTGCTGAAAAAAGGGTAATTATGTTATAAATGACATAAGGTACCATAATGTGTAACTGCAGAGGTGGTGAATTCTAGTTACACAGGCCCTCCTTTTCCATAGGATGCTTTACTGTGCAGTGCCAACATTTTTCCAGATCATTTTATGCATGTGTTGCAAAATACGCCGAACTTTTAAATCTATCTTTCAGTACATTGGTTTTTTCCTTTTCCTCGCATTATCTTCTCAAGTATCCGGCCCAGATCTGTGGTATGTAAACACAACTAATTCAAGACCTATCTACCTGGAAATCTCATTAGCTAAGATAGAGAAAGCATTGCTAAAATAGATAAAGAT
The DNA here is from genome assembly GCA_025774025.1 of Xenus cinereus. Taxonomy (NCBI): domain Eukaryota; kingdom Metazoa; phylum Chordata; class Aves; order Charadriiformes; family Scolopacidae; genus Xenus; species Xenus cinereus. The sequence goes on along the minus strand of JAOXJK010000002.1, from coordinate 12,270,096 downwards.
GATTATTTTTGTTTCTATTAGCCAAATGGACATAACGAACAGCTGAGAACTAAAATTACACACTTGAAGTGAAGCAACACTAAATCTGAGTGTTGCACTGAAACAAAAACCCCGGACAAGCAAGAATTCTGCAAGTAAGATCCTCCAGAAAGTAAGTTATTAACCTGACTTTTAATCTGTTTGACCCAGTACAGCTTCAGTGGTAAACATACTCTGACACTGTTTTCACTCAGGATCCTACAGACTTCACCACTTATTTTCCCTAATACCTACCCATTATAGTTTAAAAGATTCTATCTTACTATATGGCCTTTTACTTCCCAGCTCAAAACAAACAGACAGGTAACAGGAGCACTGTGTTGGGCCACTGGTAGTGAAGAGACCACAAAGCTTCAAGGTGTTTTGGAGCTGGTTGTTTTACAGCTTTTATATGTAAGAGAGGTCATTTAGTGTGGTGGTGCTAACAGCAGTGCCATGGGGAACCAGTTAGAACTTCAGTGTTTCTGCCCATGTTCACAACAGGCCAAGTGCTGTAACAGTGCTCAGCACCTCCAAGCTACTCTGCAAGCTCCAGGCAGCTCCAAGACCTAATTCATGCCCAAAAGATGCATACCTTGTGCTTGATCTCAAATCCGTCAGAGTACAGGATCAGATGGGAGAAGGAAATATTTTTCCCCCACCATCTGAAGAAAGTAAGGCAAGAAGCAGAAAAGGAAGGAGACTGTATTGTAAAACCAGAATTAAGATATGCCCTAGTGACAAGACGCAGACCTTCTATGCTACCATTCACCAATTAGCACTACAAAACATTGTGCCCAGTTTTAGCTTTAAGGCTTCTCATAACAATGTATTTATGCACATGCTTACACATTTTAAGAAGTAGGGCCTAATTAATATAATGATTAAGTTCCTTGACTTCAAAAGTGATGGACAAGTTCGGGCTTTTTATTTTAAGATACTTTCTCTGCCACACCCTGGAGGGGCCCGATTTTCACGAAGTACCACTCACCCTCTCTCCAGCAGATCCCTTCCTGTTATATCTCAAAACAGCCAGCCAGAACCGCAGGTCACGCTGGAGAGCACAGGGTGCACTATGCCAAACACCATGTGTATCCAGTGCTCAATCTTCAAATCCCGATCAACTCACTTCCTTCTCAACTGCATGTTTCTGAGCACAGAACCTGGCTTGCTGTACCATACAACAAGCCTACCTTGTGCTCCAGGGTGCTCTCATCCTTCTTTTGCTGCAGCACAGATACTAAATCCTCACTGTTGGTAAGAGGACAATCAGTCTCCAGGCTGCTGCCTTTCATGGCGTATACCTGCTAAGAAAACTATACCCTGACACACAGCATCTCCAGGTATCAGAGCCCAAAGAGGACTCATCCTGCCAAGAGGGAAAGCTGCAATTCTCACCACTGCTAAAGGAATTGGCTGTATAGATTGGAAACCCTGAGGTTTTATACTACATCCTCTGCCTACCAAAAAAAAAAAAAAAAAAAAAAAAAAAAGATTTTCTAGGAAGAAAAGGAAATGTAAACGTAAACATGTAAGCAGGGAAGACACGAATTTTAGTCAAATCCTGTGGGCAGACTGTGGGCAGACTGCACAAACAAAGAAAAGGAAAACCTCTATTTTGTGTACACTAGGGAAATACCTTTGGGTAGGGGCTCCATTAAAGCAGTGCTGGCTGGAGATACAGTGTACAACTGCAAACAAGTAGCGTAGCTTGTATCAGTTCAGGTAATGAAGAAAGGTATGCCAGGAACCAGACAACTTTTTTTTTTTCTTTGAAAGTGTAGCTCCATTCTAGCTAAACTTTTTTTTTTTGGACAGTGTTGCTAGTCAAAAAATGTCAAAATTAAAAAGAAAACAATCATATGCATATGCAACAACCAAAAGCTGCAATATAGCAAATTGAATACAGCAAGGGTTTGTACATCTTCATCTGGCGTACCCAGACTCACAAAGTCATAATCTTGTAAGAAATCCATCAGCACATAGTGCCAGTTTTCTGGTTCACTACTAACCCAGGAGAGTGACAATTAATGTTAGAGGCTTGCGATGCTCTTTAGTTCAGAGCTTCCCTAGACTTCAGAGGCTCTGAAACATTGGAGGGAAGAAGAGAAAGGTTTTCTCGTCCCCAAGCTCTGAACAGCTGGTGGTGCCCTACAGGAGTGGTCACACTGTAGAGGCAGAGGGTACAATTCCATGGGTGGCTTAAACTGGATGCAAGCAACGGGACGCACGCCTCCTGCACGGGGCATTCTCATGCTCATGTCTTCCCAGCCCCAAAGCAAACATTGCCACACTCTCTCGTGTCAGCAGTGCAATCCTAGAGTGACACAAGTAAATCAGGGAACTGACCCAGGTGAAAGCTCATCTTCGGCAGTTTAGTGTGTGCTAAAGTGTATATAATTATTGATATTGGTGCAAACTTGTATGTAAGTCAGCAACATCCCTGAAGTTCACGAAGGAGTACCAGGGGACACTTCACCTCACAAAACCAACAGAACTTCTTCAGGAGTTTCAGAAAATGTTCACCTGTATGTAACTTATCTTTCTACTTATTAATACTCACAAAACCCATCGTCGATATTTATCAGCAGATTATATGGCAGTCCCTTCCTAAAGCTGTCAAACATTGTTTCTGCCATCTTTTAGGAATTAGTATTAAGAAATTCTGCGTAACACTCTGAGCTGTGGCCCTCATTTCAGCAAAGGCAGGTAAAGTGCAGGAGAAGGAAAGACCTATAGTGTTGCAAAGACACATGTAACACCATATGATATTTATGTTGTGCTGTACAACTACACATAGCTTAGATAATTCTAAATATTGTTGTAAAGTCTTATATAGAAATATTAAATTGGTATCCTCAACCACACCCCACCACAGCCTAGGGAAGAAGGCAGTGAGGACAACAGAGCAGATTTCTATGGAAAATACCGACCTTGAAGGGAGACCCTACTCTGAATTGCATGTGAGACTGATCTCTTTCCTTCTCTCTCCTGCCCAGGAGCTGGCCCTGCTGGTCAGGTCTACCACCATCCGCCCAACAGATATACAGCCAGCTCAAGAGAAGCCCCAGAGGCTCTGGTGCTGAGCCCCGCCAGCCTGGTGGCATTTGGAAAGACCTGCTGTCTTTAGCCACAGATCCTGAGCTCCATGCCTGCAGCACCAGCCAAAATAAGGGCCTGCAATCTTGGCTAGTGCCTTGCATGTCAGCTTGCCCTGTTCAGGGTGACACAGCCTCTACCCTTCCCCATCATGCAGCCACTCTTCTGGATTGCTGTCCAGCACAGCCCACCACTCCTAAGCCCCCAGTCAACCCACCAAACAGAGCACAAGCTCCCTCCCTCCAGCAGCACAAAGCAAAGGGGGCTTCTTAGACCCCTGGCCACCCCCAGCCCTCCTTGCACAGCAGTGGACGTGCTGCGCCGAGATAGACACCCTGGTATAACAGATGGGATTCAACGTGAGGATTACGGCCCTGCTTTCATGTCTGGCCTTTAAAGGTCCCCAGACAACACCCGTACCAGTGCTGAATCAAGCCTCATAAATGTAACCGCTGAATGCATTTTATGGACATAATTCCCAGGGTCTTTGAAAACAATGCGTTCTGTCAAAATAGCATCCAAATGAAATAGGCTCTTTAACCACCCAACAAAGCCCTGTTTGATGTGCCACATTCCAGGAAGCACAGCTCAGTATGATTTTATCTATGCGTTGTTGGGCCCCTTGTGCTTTTGTTGAAAAACTAATACAGCTACGCAACAGGGGAGAAAATATTCCTCTCTAATAAAGTATACAGCCAGAAAAGAGAGATGGGATTAAAATAAGAACCATCATACCAAGTTTCTCTGGTGTCACACTTTTTGCTTTCTTCCTTTAATGATCTAAATGCTCACCTCCTAGAATTATGGTCTCTCTTCAGGCCACCTGTAGTGACCAAAATATTTGTGCTAATACAGGTGGTAAAGCAAAAACCAGAACATATTTTGTTCAGATGTATTCCCTTCAACCTCCAATATCTGTGCATTGCCTAGTTTGCTTTTAAATCATTAGTCATGATGATCATCTCACTGAAGTCAGTGGGAGGCCTCACAAAAGAGAAGGATGCTTCCTTTCTCCTGAGGGCAAGATGCTTACGCCTCAGGATAAATTTCATTTTTCATATCTGTCTAGGCCCACACAAGCAAATAGAGTACATTCTGCTATAATGACAGTGCATGCCCAGGAGTGAAAAGTGAGTATCAAAGAAAGCGAAGTCCTACCCAAGCTTCTCAAGTGCTCAGAAATCTCTGCATGATCACAACACAAAGTATGTTAAACAAAAAGTCCATCTACCTGCTATTCTTTCTTCAACAGCTGCTAACATGGGAGACTTACAGTAGAGCATTAGAAAGTGGCTAGTGACACTCTCCTGGTACAGGCTCTCTGAACAACTTCTAGGTATCTATGATTGAGAGACTTCCTGGGCCAGTAACTGCATTTTTGTGTTTAATAGCTCCCAAACAATTTTTATATAATGATTTTGCTTTTTTAGAACCAGCTCTGCTTTTGAAATTTCTATAAATTTTTTTTTTATTTAAGCTTAATTACTTCTTGTATGAAAAAACGTATATTCTTTGACTCTGAACCTGCCACTTTGTAGTTTTATCTGAGGTACCATAGCTTTATTATAAGCAAAAATAAGCAGTTTTATTCCTGATGCTCATGGGTTTGTAGAGCTCTGCTTCTCCCCTCTGTAGTCTCTTTTCTGGGATGAAGAACCTTCATCTTGGAAGTCTGTACTTATTTAGAAATCATCCCATACCTGGGACTGTTTCCTGTCACCCCACACAGTGACTTTCCAGACTACTCCAGCCTGGCTGAAGTGAGATGGCCAGCTATGGTCATACAATGAGTCACTGCTTAAGAAGATTTTAAACCACAGTGAGAGCTGAAAATTCACTTCACATCCCTCAAAGCAACATTTAGCAAATGCCACCAGCACCTGAGGGCCACATTTTTTTCCCAATCTAAAGTTCTAGCTCAATTAATAAAATGACACACATGACAGTCTGTCTTGTTCTCTTTAATGATTTCTTAGAAGGGTATTGACTGAGCCTTCATTCCTGCAAAGAGTGTGCAGAGTCAGAGCATCTGCACATCTTAGTACTTTGGTGCTCAATGCTGCCATACTTTTTTCTTCTCTTTCTTTAATTTTAATGTCTGCAGTGAGTCTAAGAATGGAAGATTTCCTTTGCCAGCCAGGCCCCCACTGAGCTGCAACTGCATCCATGGAGGCCCACGAGCGTGCTGGGCTCTGCACTCTGTTAAACTGGCTTCCCACTACTGAAACCCCATTTCTGTCCGTGGTGTAAACCAGGTGTGTGGGATGGGAAGAGCCTGCCTAACATTTCCCCACTGCCCTGCTAACTGGCACACGTAGCTGTTCTGCAGCAGATGCTGACATACACTCTTCACAGATGTCTCCAGCCAGTGAGGCCAGCAGATTTACAAGGGGGGAAAAAAAAAAAAAAAAAATCAAGAAAATTGTCACCATTTTGCTCCAGGGCCAAAATTCCCCCACATAAGAGTGAGGGAGGAAATGGGGGAAAAGGGGAATTGTTTAATTAAAGCTGGCATAAAAGGTTGAAAGGTTGTTGCCCTTCCAAAAAGGTGTGTACTACTAGCAGTGCCTCAAAAATGCCATTTAAATGATAAACTGTTTTCTAAACCCCTTCCCCAGAGTTTGTGCACAGATAATTGTTTCAACCCATGAAAGCTGAGTCTGTTGAGCTAAAGAACAATGTATTTTGCACTCCCTCACAGCTATTCTATTCAGAAAACACACACCTTTGGAGCCATGGTGGGGAGGTGAAGCAAACTTCAACCTCATCAACCAGTGCTGGCAACCATTAGCTTCTGCACACTGTGAGACCATGCCGCCTGCGCTGCTGTGGTCTTCGCAATTCGGTTGCTGCTCTGAGGAGGGAGTAAAATTGAACCACTTGCACATTAGGATTGACTTGCACAGGTCTCTATCCTATTGCATTTCCATATGGTACTGATGTGATTCCTTTTCTACCGCAGCACCTTTCTCCCGGCGTCTCAGTTTGCACTTCTGGCTTCACTTGCTGGATTACTTGGAGCAGATTTTTTAAAATAGCTCAAGCTAGACCTAAAACCTCCCTGGTGAATATTAACGTATAACAATTAAAGAATTCTTACCTTATTTATGTAAACATGGCTCTTAGTTCCTTGTTATATTACCTTACTTTTGGCTGAATGAAAACAAAAGTGATTTACATTGTTCTGTAAGCTGACATCCTCATTGCTTGCACTTCCTTATGCAAACTCTACCAACAAAACCCTGCACTATCAACAATAGGTATGGGAAGACAGGAATGGGTCTCGTTGTTCATATGTACATATTAACAAATTAGTTTCAAAATCTCAGGCTTTAAATCCACATAGAAGGTTAATTCAATATAACATGAGTTTTCTGGATTTTGCTTTTAATCAAAAAGACACATATTACTAGCTCAAATGATTTAGAGAAATCCAAGCGTATTATATAATCACTGGGTTTTTTTATCATGAAAGTATACATCCCCATCAAAACAAAAAACAAGTTGAAAAATCTACCAGTGGTTAAACCATACTAAGTAGGAATTATATTTTTAGTCTTTAATACTTTGGAGTATTAAATTAATACAGAGTCCCAAACAAACTGTCCCATCAGCCTGTAGATAACATCAAATCAACCTGACCTACTAATTAGGGTTATGCATTTGGGCCTTTTAAACACCAGAAGGGCCTGAGTCCCACAGACCTTTGGAATTCCCTCAGTTTCACAAGATTTGTTAAAAATCAAGATTATTGTTTCAGAGACCGCTGCAGCCGGCTTCCTGAGCTCTCCTGGGAGTTACTTCTCAGCACTGGAGGATTTCAAAACACCTGAGCGGCCACTGTCTCACCACCTCTTCTGCCATGCAGGACCACCTTCCCTTTCCACACACCCCACCGCACAAAGGGAGCCAGCCTGCCCTTCAGCTCTGGTGCCTGAGAGAAACAACCCCTGAGCATCTCTGCTGCTTCTGTAGCATTGTTTATAATTATACCAAGCGTCTCCCCTCACACATTAATTAGCTCTCTGGTAAGTACCATTTAGCTTGTTCTCTCCTGAGAGTAACCTATAACAAATCCCCATCTCCATCTTGTGCTTACTTAAATATACAGCAGACAAAGTAGTTTCAATATATAATTTTTATAAATACTACCTCAAAGATACAGCTACTTGTGTACTGGCACATTATCCTCTTATGTAGGCACATAAATCTGTGAGTGTATATACAGTCCTGTGCATATATGAACAGGCAATTGTGGCTTCTCACATATGGATATGGAAGAGAGATTAACCCAATGGTCCCTAAATAAGGGACTGCTTTGAAATACTTCATAAACATACTTAGCATAATGCAGTTTGCATCCTGACTGGGGCTTCTAGAAACTACCAGAATATAAACAAATTCTAAACAAGTTTATTTCTAGAAATAATTGCGAGACTCATGTTTTCTGTTTTACGCAGCACCAGTATTTTAACACAATGACCTGGCACCAAATTTTGCCAAAATGTGACATGTAATTAACATGGTTTCCTCTTGCCATCACATCAGAAAGCTCTTCCCTGCACAAGATAGCTTTAATCTCTAAGAGTGTGTGCGTGTGTACACACACGCATTCTGCAGAGGAATTTGCATGCTTTAGCAGGTAATTTGATAAAGGACATTAAGCCACTTCACTGCAATCACTGTAATCGCTGCACCTTTGCCAGGTCTATTTGTGCTGGCTCCCCAGGTACTTGGTTGGGGTACCACCAAGCAGAGCTGACCTGGCGTGGGGCTGGGCACTGATCTCCCCCAGGGGACATGGGACCTTGTCCAGTTCACTAGGAGCTGCCTGCTCAGCTATTTTGAGTTGATTGTGCCTCCTCCCCTGGGTACAGTTGCACTAGCTACTGCTATATATGCTCACAGATGTTGTTGCCTGATGCCTTTCATGGTCATTTCTGGTCTAAAAAAAATTTAAAAAGCAGCTAGAAGGGGCGACAGATGCCTTTCTGTTAGTTTTATAGAGACACAAGAGTAAATATAGTAAATAACGTAACCTATTACAGACCCATCTTTTGCATTATGTCAGCAACAAGGCTCCTTTCTTGTTCCAGAAAACTTTCAGTCTCTCTTCCACACTCCAAAACAGTAAAGGATATACAATTAAATTTGAAGAGTTGCAGCACAAACTTTCTAAATCTTTGCTCTCTCGCCTACAAACTTAGGGATATTTGTATCTGTCATTTCCAAGATGGCAAGCAGCCTGCACCTACAGCTATCATTAGCTAAATCTGTGCCTTCTGATACTTCTCATTTTCCATCCTTATCTATTATTTTCCTTCCTCTTACTTGGAGGAGCACAATCAAACTTTCTGACGTGTTAGAGAAAAGCTGAAAAACAGTCTGTTTAATAAGCAAAACTGTGCCCGTTTGATTTATTTAGGCAGTTTCTCCGAACTCACTAATCATGTTTGCATTAGCGCTCCTCATCTGGACTAGCTGGATGCTACAGAAAAAAAACCTCATGAATAATTGATATTTCATGAGAAACATACACTTTGGGAGCTATTCCGCTCCTCAAGACCTTTCCTCTGTTTCTGTTCTTTTTTATTACTAAGGACATTTGTAGACAACAGGATCATTACTTCTTAAGTGAACATCTGCTATTAAAAGCTACCTCCCAAGTGAGCCACATCTTGCCTGCCTTGGTCACACAAATAGCTTTATTGACTTCAATAGAATTATTTGTGCGAAGCAGACAGGACTTGACCTCTGCCAATAACTACACGCCATCTCCCTGCAGGCTGCTCTCGATACTTTGGTGATCTCACACACTTCAATTTTAAAGTACTAGTAGTTTAAACAGAAAGACACTACAGAAAACAAGTTCCTGCTATTGCTTTCTACTGCCAGTTGACACTGCCACAACGGACACACCTGGATAATATTCTTACTGCTTCCTTTGCATTTGTACAACTGGTAAATGATAAAACTAATGTTTACAAAGAGATTAACCACACAGTAGGCAGTGCTGAACTCCTCCATTCAGCCGTAAACCACAGCAGTCCTACATCTACAACTCAGCTGTAATGTCACACCTTGTCAGAGCTCTACGTATATTTTAGTCTATGTCTGCTTTTTTGTTTAAGCAAAATATTGGAAAAGAGCCCATTGCTGCACAGATGGGTACATACAAGATGCATATCCTCCACCTCCTAAAGCACTGGCCTAGCATGGCTGATTCATTCAGAAATTTTCCAAGGATTCAAATGCGCTCCAGTCACAACAAGAGCTGGCTAATTCCTCGGAAAGTGACAGCACTAAGCAGCACTGTCTCCCTGCTCAACCTTCGTGTGAAGAAGTGAATTTCCTGTTATCCTTTTAAGACTGTCCACCACGTGTTGGCTAGTAAGGACCAATGCTGTTACAACAAAAAATTTTATCATCTGCAAAATATTAGTTGCTTCACTTCCAATTATAATAGCAGTTTTCATACACATGATGCAAAATAGATTTTAATTTATCTAGGCTTTTGAACAGTTCTGAGTTTTATTTTAAATACAGAATTTAACATTTACTCTAGAGGCTTTTTTCTGGTAGTTAAAGCACTTGCAATTTACTGTCTTTAATTTATGAAGTGCGTCAGAAACAGCTATTTAAGGCACATGCTTTACCTTCCAACCTTCATTCTGTTGTGCTTTTCCTGAGGACTATTGTACTGACACTACCTGGATGACACCACAGCACACATTTTACTCATTCTCATATGTTTCCAGCATTCCACCCATACTCACCCCAGGCACAGGGAGGCCCTTTCGTTCTTAGGAAGAGATACCTTATGTGTAAAATCACCGCAATAACTGGGCTGGGCTCTAGCGGGGCTGCCAAGTGTCACGCACCTCCTGCAGCCCGGGCTCAGCAGGGGCCGTACTGAATTCCTCGAATAAGGGGTTGGGGGGGGGAACGGTGGCACCTGGCTTTCTGTGGATGGCTTCTGTGCATGCCCTGCCCACGCTGCTTGCGGCCTGATGGCAGAGGCAGCCATGGAGGCCCCTAATGAGGGGAGGATAACGAGGAAGGGAACAGGAGGCAGGCTGAGAGAAGAAAGCGATGGTGTATTTGCAGGAGTCCCAATTATCTCGCAGAGTGACTTGACTACATCTCTGCCAGCTCCTTTTAAAGTATTCTACTGTCCAATTGGTACCAAAAACAGAAAATGAAATGGAAATAACTGGAACACAAGATATGATGCAACTAGTGGGAAATTACCAGCTCCCTGACTTGAATCCCCTGTACATCTTTAAGGGGGTTATTGATAGCTCTTCTGAAGTCTAGAAGAATTGACAGACATTTGGCTTAGAAAACACATATTTCTTCTGAACAAAAAAAAAAATTATTTATCACTTTCTCATCACCTATCCACCGCCTTTTTTCCATGTTAGTAAGACAGGGAGGAATCTGACAATTCATTTGCTCTAGTTTATTGATTTCTCATATGAGGCCACGTTCCCCAGACCGTGATGTCATTTATTTCCATAGCAACTGTATAACATCAGAGGACTATACTTAAGCAGGTGGCGGAAAACCTTTAGGGAACAGGAATGTCTTATGGTTCTGCAAATCTGCCTGCACCAGAAAAAGGCTTTTAGAAAATGTCTGAAAGCTGGCTCTGAATAGTCTTACAAAAGACTAAGCAGCGACAGCTTTATTAAACATTTTTCATTAGCAATGGTCAAATCAAATTCAGATGCACAAAGCTTAGTCCTCTCTGCTCTGAAGACTACTACTCCGTAAATGCCACATTCAGAGAAGTGGCAGAAAGACATAGCTTTTCACCAGCCCACTCCAACCACCAAAGTCCATCCTCCCCCCCTCAAAAAGCAGCGCTCACCAAGTTACCAATGGACCAAGGGTGGTTACCAACTTTTCAGAAGCAAAATTTACCCTTCCAGACCAATACTTAAAACCTACGTCATGCCATCAGTGTCAGCCATCCCTGTCCTTTGCAGGACGAACTTGTGCATCAGTTGGCTCCAGCCACACCGTGGGCTCTGAAATTACTCATTCTGCAAAAGAGATGGCACAGAAGCAGTCCAGGGAGAGACTTACTTGATTGCATGAAACACCAATTACACTCATTACCTCTCTCAGAAGGCAATTTTTACCCAAAGTACCAGAGGTTCAGGTAATCAAAGCCTCCACAGCTCAACAAAGTCCTAGACACGGTTCTGGCTCCTCTTCAGCAGACACAGTATTTGAGCCAAATCTGATCTTTTTCCACGTAGCTGGCCCATTCTTTTTCTCTCCAGAAGGCACAGCAGCTTCACTCACAACCACAAGAAAACGACCCTGCTAAGAGCCCTTTCTTCACCACCTAAGGTGGTGGTGTCAAGGAGAGGAGAGGGACATGTCCCAAGGTCAGCTTTCAGGGGCAGATGGACAGGCTGACTCACCCCCTGACTCACTGTCTTGTGAGTTAGCAGCGTCTAAAGGGAAAACAGACACAAAGGTGCTCAGAGATTATCAGCAGCTGACAGCAGCTGCATAATGCAGAGCATTACTGGGTTGGGTACAGACCTGCTTCCTTCCAGTTCTCCCATAGACATACACAGCATTTATTACACCCATGCAGATGACCAGATGCTATCAGCTCTTCCTACCACCAGTAAACATCAAGGAATTCTACTTCCATCATTGTAAAATAATTCTATAATCTAGACTGAATAAGCATTCCAGGCTGAATTCTGCTTTGTATAAAAAGAGAAAAGGTGAAGTAAGCCACTTTACACAGTAAATAAAAACAAAAGTAAAAAATAATCCTTTTTCTTTTTTCTTCTGTGAAAATCAAGAGAGATAAACACCTTAAATGAGGTTCAGCTAGTGAATCTCCTGTACAACAAAAGCACTAGATGGTAAATGGGTGCCTATTCAGCAGGTTGCTAAATTAATTACCACAAATTCCTGATTTAGTTCATCTTAGCAAAGCATAAAGTGAGGTTTTTGCTTTGAAAATCTTCAAATCGCAACAAAAAGCTAGTCTTCTCTTTTCCTATTAGTAAAGTATATAAACTGATAAGGGATGCTTTGGGCAAATTCAGAACTTGAATTATTCATCAGCTTGACTAATTAACCTGCAGTTCAGTAGAAGTAATATTTTCTTTAAAGTAGCCTCAGAAGTCATGGAGATACAGAGCAACAACTGACAATGCAAATATATATTTTTCTTTTTTTCCCTGATTACCACCACATTAGGCTGTGCATAAAACTTTCTTTTGACATCTAAGTACATTGCCACTGAGGTAACACAGAATGAGTTCAGATTATTGCTGCCAATAACCAGTATTTTCCATTTTTATGATCTCCGTATTCTTCAGAGGCTTTTGTCTGCTTTATAATTCCATTGCCCATCCATTCTCAAGTCTCTCCAGCATTTGTAACCTGTTGCCAACCATGATTTGATTTACTTTGCCAGTAATGCCCCTTCTTGTGCCCTTCAGTCTGTGCTTAAACATAAACTATACTGACAGCTGGAGAGACTTGACTGACAGCTCCCCATGTTTCCCTTTCTGAGTTTAGCCTGTAAATGTTTGGTATAGTCTCATGAAGGCACATAGATGAAGAGCTGACATCACTAAAGATGCCTCAGTGGCAGGTGGCCTCCCTGAACTACTCTACATATATTCCCATGCCCTCCGTGCACCCCAAAGACAACATGGATATTACTCAGTCAACGGTGCCTGCACGGGATGATATTCAGATGCACTGAAAGACTGATTTTTCCAAAACAGAAACCCACACCTAGACAATGAGTTATTTTCAAACTCAGCTTCCATTAGTCCTATTGACCTGAAGCTTAAACCTGCAAAGTCTTTGCTGCTCCAGCAGTCACCCAGCACAGATCCTAGCTGTGTGCTCAAACACTGCAGTACCTCCTCCTCCATCACAACAGAGCGACAGGGGTGCCTGCCCAACACTCGCCTGTGTCACCTGCTCCACCTGGTCTGTATTGAGACCTGTGAGGTGAAAAAATCTTGGTCTATGTTAACAAATCATTACTTAACAGATTATTCCATATGAAATGCCAGAAATTAACTTACACTTATTCTTACTAGTATTTCAACTCAAATTCAATTAAATGTAATTAATTTGGAATGCAAGAACATACTACCTTTTCCAAGGTACTCACTCTCTTTTACAGATGACATAAATATCAAAATAATATAGAACCTCATTCTAACCCCGGCTGACATTGGTATACATCACTATTACCTTTACCACTGTATTACAGCCCATCCAGGTGTTCCAAGAGCATAACATATTTTGCAGTCTTTAAGATCATGACCATATTACCTAGAGCAGGAAAATGGAGCATTTCAAAAGGATTTTCAATTCTCCATTTAAAATTAACACATGGAAAATTATTTTCATTTGTGCAATTAGCTACAACCCTAAGAATATTTTCCTACTGTATTCACTAAGCAACAGCAAGAGCTCAGCTAAAACAGGAGCAGAAACAAAGCAAACTGAAGCAAGCCCATTTATGTCTAGTTCTGTTCCTTCGTCTTTTGTGAGCAGAAGGACCACATATGACGGACAGCTACCAGCCTCTTGAAATCAAATCAGTTTCTTTCAAAGAACATTTGTATTTTGTAAACCAATTAAACCACATGAATAGTACAAGCATGAATAGGCTTTTGTTTTATTCAAATTAAGATGTTTTGGATTTGTGAAGATGCAAATAGATATGACAAAAAAGGTAACAAGGGTACAATAGAAAATTATGGAGCAGGGAGGAATTTAATTACATGCTTGTTTGATTGAAAGTTCAAGGTCCTTTTTATATTGCTTCAAATTTAAAAATTCACAGATCCCTTCTTTCTGTTTTCCAAATATGTTCAGGAAAATAAGTTGCTTGAATTTTTCTTTCCATGGCTTTTAATTGCAATTGCATGCTATTTGGATCCTTTTATTTCTATGGAAATGCAAGACCAGTTCCAAGTCATGAACTAACACACTTCCTTTTAATGAAGATTGTATAAAAATCTGTACTCCTCCCACAACAGAAAAATCCTGTAGAATTTAACAGTGAACGATACCCCTTCTAAAAAAAGTTTAAAGAAAATCTAAACCAGCCAGCAGAGCTCTATAACACTGTACTCAGCGGCTGAAAGAGCAACACTCTCCATCAAATACTGGAAGTTTTTTAAGCAGTTTAGTATTTCATTCCCATAAATGAAACCCTTCCACTAGATTTAAAATAGAAACTCCTACTGGCACAAGCAGTGGGTTCTGCTCACAGCTCTGCTGCAGCCTGACCCTGTGGAGCTGACCACCTCCATCCCTATCGCCTCTTCAGGGTGATGCCCTGGCCTCCTTCAGCACCACCCATTAATTCCCATACACTTTAGTTCACTGGGATTTTTTGCTGGATTAAAAAAAAAAAAAAAAAAAAAGATACCGAGAGGCCAATACATGGAGTTCTGCTGTACGAGTCTTGAACAAGGACTTCAATCATCTGGGTCTAATCATATTCCCCTGAAAATCCTCAGGAGTTTTGTCAGCTTTACCGGGAGCCACATGATGTGCATGACACTGCTGGGGTGACAAAAGACCTTCGGAAAAGGCACTGACCTGGGTCTTTGTCAACTACTAGGTGAGATCTCACTAAAAAGAAATGCATGTGGTCATTGCCAAACCCTACAGGGCAATGACCTACAGTGAGAATAAGAATTAGGAACAGAACTGCAAGTAATAACCTAGTGTCACAAAACACAGAAAACTGCCCCTTCCTTTCAGCAAAGAAAACCTTAGCCTCTAGGAATATCTGTTTTCACTCCGCCGTCCTTTTTAATGCAATCCATTGGTCTCTGTCGTCCCAGCTGTACAGACAAGCTGCCTGATCACCTACAGGGATCCACATAAGTGGTAACTTTATCTCTACAGGTAAACAGCTAAAATATACAGTTTGTGCTGTGTAGAAGGTAAGGAAATATAGGACCTATCCAGTCCCTTATGTTTCCCCACCTCTTGTCAGTTATGGGACACACGCCAAAGAAGCTAACAGTGCAAGGTACCAAGTATCTCCTGTAAATTAACTCCCACTGTTGCCAGTCCTAAAAGGGGACACAGCAATACAGGGTGCTGTTGCTGAAAGGATACTCACATAAGTCTTCAAGCATTTTTACCCCTCCACATGACAGAAGGAAACCATTCGTACAAACAACGACTTACAGCAAAGAAAGCAAGCCAAATGCAAAAAATTATGCTGAATATAGCAAGAAGAATATAACGCACATTTCGGCTTTCTCCATGAGACTGGCTCCTTGGCTGCTTCTGGCTGCTTTGGCCCTGGCAGCTCAAGCCGAGTGCCACCCCTCAGAGGACCTCATCCATGGCTAACGAGGCCAGCTGGAACACAGGCAACTGCTCACCAGAGCCAACCTCTGCCTCCTTGCTGTACTGAGGGCACAGGTCAGCAAGAGCTGGCCCAATCTGTTACTGTTGAAAATGGCCAAGTCAGCTGAAAATGAGAAGAAACTGGTCTGAGTTAGACTTCTGCAGAGGTTGCAGGTGACCTGTTGGTACAGTGTATTTGAATCCAGCTGGCAGTGAGGACACAGCTCCCATGTCATTTCTACAGAGATGGTTTCCAGAGAGGAGCTGCACTTGAAATAACTAAACCAAAGGAAAAGTGAGAGTGCTGGAAAGCTATTTAGCCCGTTGGCCTGCACAATGCAGTAGCTTTATAATAGCTCTTGCAAGGTAATATATGTGCTGCAATTAATTCCAACAAACACTGAAGTATATTAAAGAACATTTGGAGTGAATTAAAGCTAGCGGCACACATGTACAAGGAAAGGTTCTGGTTTTGGCTAACCTTCTTTGAAATGTAAACAACAGCTGAAGATTTGGCCCAGCAAGCATAAAGAAAACTCAACCAAATCCATCATCTCAGGCTTCACAACAGGTGTTTGTGGATGGAACAACTGCAGTTCATAGTTTTCCTTTGGAATTTCTATTGGATAAAACAGATCTAACAATTATAACGAGATAAATTCAAGGCCATGGTAAGGTAAGCTGCCAAGGAAACTATCTGGAAACTACTCAGCGTGCAGTTCTTTATTACAGAGCCTGTGGATGACAGCTGACCCTGTGTTCAGAACAAGAGGTTGCACACTGAAGCATGAGACACCAAGGGTCCTTGAATAAGCTCCTCTGATTCGCCCAATCCACCTGAGCTACATTTGCATTACTCCTGCTTTTCCTAGCAGAAAATGTTCACATGGAAATGTGCAAGGCATGGGGCTACCACCAATACTTCTACAACAGCATCCACAATCAAAATCTCAGCCTTGTCATCTTCCACCAGGCACTGACGCTGACAAATAAAAACTGCCACTTAAAAACCAAAATTAAATCATGCTCTCTATAGCAAACAGTAGTCATTTTAAATGTAAATTTCTCTAGGGTTTTTGTATTAGTTGTTATATTATTAGCAGAATAGCAATATACGCTACTGCTTAGTATGTTCATGCACTATGAACTTTGTTACCATTTCCTCTTTTATAGTCAGGCTACATAACTCATCTTTCACAATAATGTTTTCATGTTCAAAGTGCAAACATTCAGAGCAGCATAAAGATCATTTTTTTACACTTCACTTACATGATGGCATGCTAACACTCATAAATCACATATACACTGAGTAACATACATGTCCAGTTTAAGGGATTATTTAAACAGTTTCCTGCCTGTGCAAATGAAGGAAACCCCAAATTTAGGAGTTGCACAGAATTTATAATTCTGTCTCAAAAGGGGCAATGCTAACATAATTTGCCCCTCCTTTATTTAGCTTTGGTGTTTGTAGGCTTTGAGCCACAACATGTCTGACAACCCATTTCAGGAGCACACTTGGCACACGGGGGAGTAGCATGTCCCTTTCCACACACGCTCTGCAAACCTCATGGACTACTTCTTGTGAGTCTGCAAGAAGTTACTAAGAAAAGAAAACCTGCCGCAGGAAGCTCACCATCACTATCCACACCTGCCTCTCTTGCTGGAAAGAGAGACTCTTACAGGTCTGCAAACTGGAAGGGATTGAAAACCCGTTTCGTGTTTTGCCATGTTCTGCATGAAGTCACCCTAGAGCTGAAGAAGCATAATCATGCCAAGTGCAGAGTCACTTGAACTGTCTGGGAAAAGGTAGGTCTTGCAGCATAGAAGAGAAAATAGCAAGGGAAAAAACCCTCCATTACAGTGGTAATACAGACTTTCTACACAGAGGAAAGGTAGGTATTACTGTTTTCCATGCAGTACAACTTCCTACGTACAAGCACTGCTCCTTCTTTTCTCCCTTCCTACATTTCCCTATAGAAATTTCTCGGTACTTCTCCAACAGCTGCAGGGTGAAATCTTGCCTCTTCCAACATCAGTGGGAAATCTGCCATTGACTCTGATGGGATCGTCATTTCATCCTGTTTTGGGAAGGATCTTTGCCTGAGTGAGAACCACAGGACTTGGTCCAGGAAGAGCTAGTGCTCTCCTGTCAGCGGCACAACTCCTCCCCTTGCCTAATTTCCATAATAACTCAGAGACAGCAAGACTTGCCCTCCCCCACACCCTGATTAATTCTAGCCATAATAGATGCTCTGTAGAAGCTGAATGTTACATCTACAAAACAATCTCTGGATTAATTACAGCATTTAATGCCCTTAGTTCTCCAAACAGGCTGTGTATACAGGCAGTGCTTCCTACCCAGAATTTGACAATATTTCTTTAAAGTAGCTAGTATTATGCTTCTGTGGGTATAAATACAGGTTCTCTTCACTCTTCCCGGTAAAAACCTTCTCTTCAGATAAAGGAATAGATCATCAAAAAGGGCAGTTCTAGTCAACAGTTATTAATAATAACAACCTTAATAACACAGTCACTTCCATATGGTTTCCATCTCAGTGGTTTCACACATACTTGCTCAATAAACATTCTTATACCTGGGTAGTCAGTGAAATATTGATTATCTCCTCTACTTCATTTTGTCTTTTATAAACTAGGAAGTACCAGTGAAATTACGTGACTTGTCTGCAACAAAGCAGAGTCCAGAACTCAAATATTTTCACTTCCCAAATTGCTCAGGCCCCTTCCCAATGTGTAGTCACACACAAAGCTGCTTTCCTTATTTAGGCCATCTTTTGATTTAGTTTAAAAACAGACCATAGTTTAGGTAAAACATAATTCAGGAACACCCACAATAAGCATTGCCATCAGTACTGACAACAGGTGAAGAAATTTTACAAAGCAATTTCAGCCTCGTATTTGCAACGCTGTAAGGGAACTTCAGTCCTTCAAATGGCTTACTTGCTCACATTTTGCTAAATTTATTAGGAAAATATTAATCAGTGTTGGTTGTCAAATTCAAACAGACAATTAAAGTCAGATCTTCTACACCAGCTCAAACTTATCATTTGTACAGAAGGATGGAAACTTTAATTAAAACAAAGATCTTTCCAAGCTGAGCATGACATAAGTCATTCTGATACCTCTGGCATTTTATAGCCATTCCCATTTTTAAATGAATGCAACTATCTATGGCCTCCAACATGCTTGTCTTTTAAGCAGCTAGATGTGACAGTCAGATATGCCAATAACCTGCCTTACCACTGTTAAGCAGAAATTACTCTTGCAGCATAAATTTCAAAACCCACCACTCTTATTAAAAACAAAACCAAAATACGCACATGCAGTAGGAGAGCAGGATCTCTCCAGAAAGATATCATACTCTACCAGCTTTACAAGACAAACTCACAAACATAACATTTAAACCACTCTGTGGAGGAGAACTCCAATAGAGAGCTACTGCATGGAAAGACGCGTCAACTTAACACCATGTTGCATTTCAACATGATCCCAAAATCCTACACAGGTTTCACAGGATAAAAAATGCTACTGCACACTTTATAGAACAAAAAGATCTTCCAAAGCTTCCTTTTCAAAAGCCCTGTCTGCCAATTACTCTTTTGGAGACTAACAATGAGCAAAAATCAGTTAGTACTTCTCTGGAATTAACAGGTAGGCTTTGCAGAAGGTGTTGCAGAAGCCCTGGGTACTGAATGCACAGAGATGGATAACTAACACCATCCATCAGAGAAAGCTGAAGCTTCTTGAGAAAACACCTACCCGTAACCTATCTTTCTCCCATTACCTCACACTAACCTTCAAGAGCTGCTGAACGAGCAGCAGGTGTTCATTTTTCATCAGTGCTTCAGCCCATGTGCATGGGCAGGTTTCACTATGGCTTAGCTCAAATACGGTTTCTCATTATCTGTGGGGTTTAGGAACAGCTCACTGAGCACCCTGAGCAAGCATGGGTATTGCAGCTGAGTTTAACACTGGAGCAGAGATTTTCCCCAAATGGGGGAAGAAGACTGGAGCTCCCAGCTCATCATGTTGGTAAGGAATTTTTGAAATGCTTTCCAAAACTTTACATGTTTCCAGTACTTTAAGGTTAATTCATTAGCAGCAAATCAACATGATTTTTTCAGAAAAACTGGAAAAGGAGACTAGTTGACACTGAAGGAGACTTTCTGAATGACATAAAAGCATAGACAAAAGTCTGCTTTTTCCTCTTCTGAAACTCTTCAACACAAGAAGGATATTAAAGAAAGTCAGGGCCTTCGAAGTAGACATTGGTCATATACTACCTGCTGGAAATAACACACCACACGTACACAAATATCATAACTAAATAACCAGAGCACAAATAATTTTGCAATAATGCTCAAAAAATCTGGTATATTGAAAAAAACAGGATGCGTAATACTTTCAGTACTGGTCTAAAAGCAGTCCACAGTATTTCGCTTCAACACATTCGTTAAGGCTCCAAGATTTGTTTAAGCTTACATAAAAGCAAAATTAATGGATATTGTTGAAACAGTAAGTATGATTTGATCTTTACAATAATAACTAAAAAGCCTATAAAACACAAGAGCAAGCAGCAATGAGGCAGGGAACTAGAAAGCATCAGGTTTCCTATTATACTCAATTAAATTGTTAATAATGTCATGTACTCACTTTTTAATCTCTTTAAACCAATACAGCAGTATGATAAGTAATAAATTCGTTTTTATGAGGAAGCTTCTGATGTACCCTTGGTTGCCAGAAATGAAAACTGTTTATGAAAATGTAATTTACAGCAAAAGTTTATATGAAGCATACAGCTTCACGGCTATCAAGCCATATGAACAACAATTCAGATAAGACAGAAACAGAAATATGCTAAAGTTTAATATTAATTCCTCTTATTTCTGGGACCTTTAATGTACAGTTTGTGAAGCTTAATTTTATAAAACAGTTTCTACTGTTTCATAGTAGTTTATATCTTTCCAATTCTTCCAAGACTGGTGAAATCCGCTTTGTAATGTGAAATGAACACTATACAGTTGGTATGTTTTGAAAATTCAGAGTTGATTATGGAATCAGTTGCCTTTCTGTTAAATAGGCAAAACAAAACCTGCAACAAAATTAATCATAATCTACATGCCTTTGACAACAAAAGTCTTTCTCTGTGCTGGTTTTGGCTGGGGTAGAGTCAATTTTCTTCATAGTAGTTAGAATGAGATTGTGTTTTGAATTTGTGCTGAATACAGTGTTGATAAAACAGGGATGTTTTAGTTACTGCTGAGCAGCGCTTACGCAGAGTCAAAGCCTCTTCTGCTCCACATACTGAGAGTACTTCTACTCCCCACCAGAAAGTAGGCCGGGGGTGCACAAGAAGTTGTGAGGAGACACAGCTGGGACTGCTGACCCCAACTGACCAAAGGGATATTCCACACCATATGATGTCATGCTCAGCATATAATGCTGGGGAAAAAAGAAGGAAGGGGAGGACGTTCAGAGTTATGGCATTTCATCTTCCCAAGTACCCATTATGTGTGATGGAGCCCTGCTTTCCTGGAGATGGCTGAACACCTGCCTGCCAGTAGGAAGTGGTGAATGAATTCCTTGTTTGGCTTCACTTGCATGCACGGCTTTTGCTTTACTTATTAAACTGTCTTCATCTCAACCCACAAGGTTTATTTTCCATTTTCTCCTCCTTCTTCCTGCCCTATAGGGGGAGAAGAGGGAGGAGGGAGGCAGTCAACAAACTTCACCTCGTTTCTTCTATCACACCTCTCCTCTTACTTGAATATTAACCCTGCTCCTAACCTAAATTACCAATACTCTTGCAAAATGATACATAAGGCATTTGTGTTTGACGTCACCAGCATTCACATTACAGATGTGATCTGTCCAGGATTCAAAATTATATTGAACTGCTTAACCCTTTTATACCCCACAAGCCCTCACCGTCTCAACCATAACTGAATTTTGTCTGGAACAAAAAAACAAATGCCATTTATGTATAAATGTGACATTCATGGCTGTCAGCCATCTTCTCATCTACCCTAACATACAATGTAAGACTTGGACAGAAACAAAACAATTCTCTCACCCAAATTGTACAGAAAGATTTGTAACATTAAACACAATCAAATTATTATTACCTGCAAAAAATGAGAAAAAGTTTATTCAAACATGCCAAATCCAGCCCACGCCACAGCTCTGGGACTCGTTACTTTTACAATTGCTCATCCTCTTTTAACAAGCCCTAACAGTAACAATAATGCCAACATAATAAATGCCCAAATAACTGACTTCACTAAAAAGTTTAACACAACTCTTCTTCCCAATTCAACCCGTATCCTGAAGCTGAGGATCACAGAAGACTTAGCAAGAAAGTCAATGTCTCACTCTTGTGTTTTCAAAACTTAACCTTACCAAATCCTAATTCCAGCCTTAAGGTACTCAGATCAGCGGCAGCTACCTTAAAAATAACCTGGCACATTCTCCCCAGCACCAGCTCTCATCCCACTCCAGTGGTTCCTTAAAGATATTAGGAAGAAAGGGGCCTCTGATCTTTCCTCACCCTTTTCTCACTATCACTGTCTTAATGTCCATGCCTACAAAAAACCTAAATACCCCATAGTCCCTCCTGCCAACTGCCAAAAGCAGTTCTTGTGCCACACTAACTGCTCCTGGAGGGAATTCAGCAAGAAACTGATTGTCTTCTCAAGTGAAGAAAAGGTGGCAGCTCTGACACCAGCCTAGAAGGAAAAAGAGGTGCAGAAAAAGAAAACACAGTGACTTTGATGAATTTGTCATTACTTCAGACCTAAAGCAGGGAGCAACTGTCAGAGCCTGCCGTGTTGACTGTTTAGAAGCTATGGTAATTCTCCATGCATTTCCACATGCTCCCAGGCCTTAGGCAGGATGATTAATAGCCCTCTCTCACAGCTCTGTATGAATGGGAAGGTAACGACAGTGACAGATCACTGTAGCTGAGACTCTCCTAGTTGCCACTGGCCTTCGGAAAGCTATAAATACTGCAATTTCTTTAAACTGCAGGTAAGGTGTGTGAGTATCCATGCCTCTAGTTAGAACCCACAATTACAGCTTCGTGCAAATAATTCAGCTGAGCAAAGATCCTTTAACAGTCTGGCAAAGCACTGATCAGGGTGAGAGCGCTAGAAGAGTGTCAATCACCAACTAAGCCATAAAAGTTTAATTAAAAAAAAATTAAACAAGTTTGGTTTAATTCTTTTTTTTTCAACTCTGAGTGTGTAGGACATATCTGCATTTTCAGTGAGGCCTGAGAGCCTGCCACTTTCTCCCTGTCACATGCCCTCATGATCCTCAGAAGCTCTGAAGTCTACTAAATCTAAATTCCTAGAGGCATCCTGATAACTAATAAAGGCAAGTCATTCATGCTATCCTCTAGAAAATCAAGGCTTGCTTTCAGATATCTTCCCTGCTCTGAAATCCTTGGAAATTCAATTTTCATGCCTAATTAGCATCTTTGCCCTCATGCCACACCATTTACAAGAAGCAGTCCTCATTACACAGTTATGCATCTGTATTTCCTCCGCTTCTGAGTATACATTGTGCCTTTAATTCTTGAATCTGGTTCACTTGCTGGTTTGGGTGTGAGACACACACATTAACACATTGAAGAACCAACCTACCACCTTCATATCTGTTTTCTTCAGTTATATTTAAGATCCAGCTCTTGAAATGCCTTTCCATAAAGCTTTTCTGAAATACCTGAAATCCACCATAGCTTCACCTGTGCAACTGTGAAAAACCTTTTGGTCTTAGAAGCAGAAATGACCTTGGAAGCTTATGCAAACTTGAAAGGTAACAACACATCAAGGGACAGAGGGCAGGGCAGCTGAAATCTGAGAGCTGTATCACAATAATTATATTTTATTTATTTATTTTTTAGTAAGCACATGTACCTGTTTTCTACCCTTTCTATTTGGACATATTAGAGCTCCTGTCTACCTGCATCTCATACCTCAGCCTCCAGTGCCCTCTCTCACATAGATATGCTTCAGATGTGCAAGGGAAATGTCACCTCGCAAATGGGGAATGGGGTGGACACCTAAAAATGTGCTGGAAGAAATAAAGATATCGCACAAGTAATGCAACAATATATTGCAAGAGGCAATTAAGAGTACCGTTAACATATTCTCCTAGGTATATATTAGTTGGCTATTTGTGTCCACAATGGATCAGCAAAAGTTGTTTGGGAAACAAATTTAACACAGTCTGCAACTACTCCAGATGCTGTGCAATGCTGCTGATGAAACAGCACCAGAAAAGTTTGCACGGCAAAATCATCTGAGCAAGACTGGCAAACTAAGAAGTAAGCCTACGCCTTTTAGCTTAACATCTAACAATTTAATTTGCCTTTGTGACTCATTATGAATGCCTCCACAAGTGATGGTCAGGGGGCCTCAAACATTTCAGTTTTGTGACAAAACACCATCTTTGGACCTCTCCAAACAAACAGTAAGGGCAGGCCCAGAACAGAACTTCATGTCTTGTCATGGCCTCTCTCCTACAGCTGCTGCATTTCCTATTGTCACCCTGACTTGAAAACCCAGAGTTCTCAAACACATTTTTCGCCACTATGTGCAAATACTAACCTGGAAATACCTGCACTAATAGCCTACTATTTGTTGTTAAATGATGTACATTTTAAATTTTCTTGTTTAATTTATTGTTTCAAATGGATTCTTAACCATTTTGATATGCTTCATCTGCTAATCGGAGACAGAATTATTTTAAGACTGGGCACAGCATGTTGAGATTCCATCACAGTACAGTCCCTAGATGATAAAAGCTTGGAAAAAATGTGTCAAACTGTATTAAAAAAAATAATCATCCTCCATCTTCCAATAAGCAAAGCTACAATGTATTGTTTTTTGTGCACTAGAGTGCAAGGTGCATGGGTATGTGTTATTACTCTGTCAGAAATCACCAGCCTCTAAATTCCTTGGTGATCAAGCCAACGTCATGGAGCTGTTCAATAAATAGTATAGTACAACATAGAGTGTGCACTGAACACTGTGTCATCACTGAAAGAGTGATGTTAAACAGAGGGAGGAGGTTTTCCAGCATTTCCCTGGACCCAGGAAGGACATGAGCTCTAATGGGGTTGCTCTGACGATGCGACACAGCACAAGGTCAGATTCAACACCCATCCATCCAAGCCACTGGATGATCAGCAGCACAACACTTGGTCTGAGTACAGACTCACCCTTTCATTATCATTTGGTTTTTAGAAATCCAGGGGTTACAGGCTCCCACACAGATTGGGAAAAATGCATCTTTGCTGAGACTTAAAGAATTTTGCATACAGGGCCCTGTTATTAATGCTCTTACTCCTGCAGCAATCAACAAAATAAAATCCTTGCAAGTAGCAGCACTTTACAGACAAATAAAAGACATGACCCCTGCCCCCAGCAGTTTACAGTGGAATGAGAAAACATGGTAAAAGGCAGGGAAGTGGAACAAGAGAATTGATACAGCATAATGTCAGGAGGGCACCTGCTTTCATAGTCTAAGCATCCAGCTACTTCCATCTTTTAAAACATTGGCACAAGCCTTCAGGACCATGCCTTGCCATATTATCACCAAGGTGCCAGCATGGCAAGCCTAACTTTCGCATGAATGACTCCTTTCTCTAAATCCCTCTTTTCCTTTGCGTGCAATGCTATTGTTTCTGTAAGCTCTCATTACATATTAATAACCATTCACCCATTCATTCTGATTCCAGACGGGAAATACCAGCTATATAGGGGCTGATGGAATGAAATTTTATTCACAGGTCTTAACATTTCAATCATGTTTCCAAATTCACCATGGTTTTTGAACCAAGGAGAGAAGAAACAGCCTGGCGCTCAGCCATGCTAAGAATCTACTTGACTTTTTCCAGGACTACAATCTAATTCTGTGCCTGCTTAGATTAACTAAGGGTTTGACTCTTCAATTGTCACCTCAGCCTTCTGCCAGCTATGTTTTCCAGACAGCTATCCCTTCGTGTCTTTTTGTCTCCTCCTGCTCAAGCAGGAGAGCTATTCACAACCAATGCAGTAGGCTTAATCACAATGCAGCCTCCTGTGATTAACAGTCATGAAGCTCAAATAAGGATATTGATGATAAGCATATTTTAATCATTTCACAGTCTTCTGCACTGAAGCTCTGCTTGGCGTCTCTCAGTAAAACATAATGGCTGCGTATACTGTAGCTTTATAGCCCTGTTCACTTCAACTACATACATCAAATACAAACATACATCACTGCACCTCTACATTATATCTTATTCTTTCTTCCTCTTTCCCTGCACCATCCCACATCATGACCCTGGTAGTCACTCAGTGAAAATTAACAGTATTTAGAGTTCAAACTCTTTGACCTGAGCCTTTTATTACCTGGTTGTAGAGCCCCATAATGTCTGATTTCTTTGCTCTTTCTATTGTCCTGTCTTTGGAAATAGATCAATAATGTATTTTCAACAACATTAAAGGTAAGTCTGTGGAAAAACAAAGATCCATCTTCATATCACAAGGCAATTATGTCAATTTAGTATCTCAGGTCCCCAGGCAAGTTTCCTATCTGTTAATAAGAAAAGCTAATTACTAGCCAAGGTTTGAGCACACTTATACACCTTAGTGGTGCAAAACAATCATTCTGAATCGAGATGCTCTATTAAAACAAACAACCCTTTTAAACTGGAAAAAAGTACTTACTGGGACAAAAGTGTTCTTTATGTAGCAAATCACATATTCAGGTGTTTGGGTTTTTTTAATGCTATGTTGCTGTGATTTTAAACAGCATAAGATGTACATGCAAACAAACCATGCTTACCAGTAAGCAAGGTGCACTCACGTGGAAATATACACACAATATAAAGAAGGTTTAGTTACAGATAGAAATATTTCCATGTATAATTCATTTTTGTTACTATCTCTTAAAATTAAAGCTTGAATAGAATGCACTTTCTTGCATATATTTGTAAGTAAAGGCTAGCACATCCTTTACAACTGTTATTCCTCCTTCAATGGCCTGCAGGCCATTTGACTCGATACCCAAAGATGTTGATCCACTTGCAAACCTGTGGGACCAATTCCATTCTGCCTGGGAGACACCAGGCATCTAAAACTTCCCTTTCTGTGTTCCAAGCATTTAATTAACTTCCCACACATAGCATACTACACTACCTGCTCTGTTGATTTTTCAGGAAGTTGTATCGTTCTCCCTGTCCCAAACCAGACTGCTTTTCTACAACCAGAAGACCAAAATCTCTGTACCATTTCTCCAGTTTCCTCTGTGTATACCTCTGTCTTCAACTAGAAGGATATGAGAGAATACTGTAGACGCTATACAGAAATTGAGTTGCCTACATGCTCATACACACATAGAACAACTTGACAATAACCAAACATGTCTCTAGAGGATATCAATATCTATATTTGCAGTTCTAAAGAAATTATGTTCTATATTTAGACACCACTAGATGATGCTTTCATGTTTCAGTTCATGAAGATGCCCAGAAAGACAAGTCTGCAATGTCTTCTTTAAGTTACTTATAGGTAATTTCATTTACAGTAACTTTCACTGTCAAGCACCAGTTGGCAATTAAACTGTAAATATGTCTCACTGAAAATACACAAAGTACAAAAAGTGAACTACAAAGAAAGGACATGTTCAAAAGAGTTGCCCTTGAACAGAAGCATTCTTTAAGTATACAAACCCCCCCACTTTCTCAGTTATCTATGCCTGGGAAGCTTCCTTTCGCAAGCCCACATTTTTTTGTTTATTTTAACAGAATCTCTACAAAACATGAGTTAATGATCTTGGTGGGTAAAAGACAGGCAAGTTCCAAATTTTAATGAATGCTGGGATTCTTCCAGAGGCTGCTGGTATATCTGGTATTTCCAGTCGCCTTGTCAATAGAGTAAAATTGGGATGTCTACAATTCAGATCCAGCAGGATCCAGCAACACGGGGAGGATATGACACACAGAAATGAAA
The DNA here is from genome assembly GCA_025774025.1 of Xenus cinereus. NCBI lineage: Eukaryota > Metazoa > Chordata > Aves > Charadriiformes > Scolopacidae > Xenus > Xenus cinereus. Next base: position 12,242,584 of record JAOXJK010000002.1, on the reverse strand, counting down.
AAATAACCAACATCAACTTCAACCCATGGCTTGCAAGAACACTGGGTGGTAGGTGAGTGGAGACACGGAAACACTGCAAAAGAAAAATAGGAAGAGCAGGAAGAGCAGCAGCTTTTCCCAAACTCTACGACTCTAAACCGACTCCCAGTGAAGCTGGCACTGCTGTCAGGAGGGGGAGAAGGAGAGGACCTCTGCTTTGCTTCCAGCCTTCTAGCGACATATTCCCACCCCCTGGCACTCTTCCAGCACAAACATTTACGTAACTGTATGAGCTAGAAATAACCCAAGTACACAATAAATGACTATGGATGGAGTCTCCAAGGTCGATGAGTAAGAACAAGGAAAAGACGGGTCATTTCATCCCTCCCCTCCAGTAGCTGAAGGAGGAAGTTAAAATGTCCAAATTGCAACCCCAAGGAAGCCACACTTTCCTAACACATGCCGTTCCTCCGTGTAGCTGCAACTCCACAGCATCTCAACCACTGTCACTCACTGACAGAGGTAAGTCATCGACCTTAAGAATGCCAAAAATACTGACTAGCCCTTTATATTTAAAAGTTCAGAGCCCATCTCCAGTATTTTGTATGCAAACATACTACTTTCAGCTAAGTTTTCAGCCAAGACATTTTTCATTAGAAAGCATATGAATAGTCACTGCATTTTAAATGGAGCTGCAAGCAACTGGAGAGGAAGATATCTCCTTCACTCCCTGCAATAGCTGAGCAGTTGACACCAATGGAAACAAAAAAAGAAGTGAAAAATCAAACTGCAATAACCTATGTTAATGTGAGGTGAGCTCTTTAACCTCCTTCTGACCAGTCCATTCCCCCTGACATTCAGCAGTCAGTCAAAGCTTATGATGGAGGATTACTGGAGAACCACCAGGGTTCTGGTGCATCAACTTTCATTACTTACTCACAAGAGAGAGAGGCAGGTTTTATGGCCAATAGTACTCCATATCATCTGTTCAAATACTTCTGTAAAAAGTAATAGGTTGAGGCAATTTGTATCTGCTAGGCTCAACAGCAGCTTCAAGACTTCTTTTTAAATATTATTCCTTACTCAACCAACATTTCCTTTTCTCCCCCAATATGTTACGCTTTTCAGAAACTTAAGTTCAGTCATTTACAGGCTTCTACTAAAAATCCACTTTAAGACTAAAATCCACTTTATCTACTAAAAAAAAAATAATCCGTCTTTAGTGACGTGTGCCCAGTCTTCTGTATACTCATGACTACTTAAAAAAACTGAAGCTATTTAATACTTAGGTCCATTGGGACTTGTATACAAATAAATCCATCAGAAACCATCATCCTTATTTTCCTTCTGCCTTATGCTAGGCCATCTGTGCAACCCACTGCACAGCTAGAGAAAGAAAAAAAAAAAACAAAACCCAAAACAGAAAGGAGATACTCTAACATTAAAGGAAAACAGTTATTTGAGAGAAAAGCATTTTGCTGGTGGTAGCATCTTCAGCAGACAACACTTTTAAATTAAAGTAACACTTATTCAAGGAAGGTTTGCCTTTATCCACATCCCGATGGAAACTTCCAGCGCACAATCATAGCTCAAAAATGTTTCTATCACATTCGACTCTTAACCATACTAACAGATGTTTCGACCATTACCTTGTACAGAGAGGTTACACCATGGCCTTGCATATTTATAAGCACTGAAGTCAGTAGATTCTGTGAACCAGTCTCATCTTTGCTTTTCCTGCTCATAACTGTATTATCAGGGAAAGGTAACAGTCTGTTTTTAAGCCCCTTATTTTTGTTTCACAGTCTTAATAACAAAACCTGAGCACTTGCTGTTCACCTTAAAACACAGGCACAAAAAAACCCCAAAAATCCCTTTTCCAAATGGCAGTTTTGGCATCTGAAATTTAGCCATACACTGAGGGCCTTGTTGAACAACAGCCAGGTCCTGCAGTGACAGCAGGTATCCCAACAGCCTTTGTGTACCCAACGGCAGCAACACCTGCGTGTAAACACCAGAAACTAGAGAAAAATCCAGCCTCAGTGCTCGTAAGACTGCCACATTTTGAAAGATGCATTGGGACTAATCAAAGCCTTAAACAGTAGGGTTTTTACTCACCAGAGTCAGTTTAATGGTACCTTTCATGCCATCTGTACTGAGACTGATTAATATATTTGCATCACTAATTTATTACTCTTTCTTCTGTCTTTCCACTTTTCTTATTTGAAAGACCAAAGAATCATAGAATGGTTAGAGTTGGAAGGGGCCTTACAGACCATCGTGTTCCAACCCCCCTGCCCTGGGCAGGGACACCTCCCACTAGACCAGATGCTCAAAGCCCCATCCAGCCTGGCCTTGAACACCTCCAGGGATGGGGCATCCACAGCTTCCCTGGGCAACCTGTTCCAGTGTCCCACCACCCTTACAGTAAAGAATTTCTTCCTGATATCTAATCTGAATCTACCCTCTTTCAGTTTAAAACCATCACCCCTCATCCTATCACTACACTCCCTCATAAAGAGTTCCTCCCCATCTCTCCTATAGGCCCCTTTTAGGTACTGGAAGGCCACTGTAAGGTCTCCCCAGAGCCTTCTCCAGGCTGAACACCCCCAACTCTCTCAGCCTGTCTTCATAGGAGAGGTGCTCCAACCCCCTGATCATCTCCGTGGCCCTCGTCTGGGAGGGCCTCCTCCAACCTACCCAAAAGCCAGCACGGTTAAGGAGTTTTCCTAGTAGGCCCCCCAATCTTAGAGAATTAGGAATTGAGGAAGCTCAATTGGACATCTGCAAATGTTCAATTTATATTTTTTTCCCCACTATAATACAATTTTTTACTAAAACAATGTTTTGTCCAGTTCAAGGGGGTTCGTTTTCCCTGAAATCAGCTTTTTAAAACTATCATTTTAATCAGCCATTTACTCCGACCTCCCCCTGCCTCCCAGTTTCACTTGACACAAAAGTTCATTTTTCATATATTTTTATAGATTGTCTCAAGGACTGCATCACAGTAGGGATGAGCCCAGTAAGCCATCCCCATTTACAGCTGCTCCTTCAAAGGAGCACTAGTCACACAGCGCCTTCTCTGCACACAGAGGATTGTCCTCCACAGAGCACAAGATTTCTCAGCACAACTCACCACTGTAAATCAGCTCCCCATTACTCCTCAGTCTCAGCTGAAAACGCAGTAAATTAGAGACCATCTTTTCTCTCTTCATTAATACTAAATCCAGTTATCAAGAGACAGCACAGGGCATTAGGCTTTAAAATGGTTAGTGAGTCATTTCTGCAAAGGCAGTTTGGGTCCCTCTTCTTCAAATAAGTTTTTCTGGATAAATTTGTCTTAGAAAGAAAATAACATCCTTCAAAATGCACTACAGGAGACAGCCTGGTTGTGCTACCTCAAACCAGCACAATGATGACTTGCTCACAAGAGGCACACCCCTCCTTTCAAGGATTAAAATTGACATTAATCTATCCATCACCCTTACTAGTAATGAAGTTAGCCAGCCCTCCAGCAACCTCTACCTTCAGCTCCTCGGCCCAGCCACAGGAGAGGGAGAGGCATACAAGGAGAGCAAACTCCCAAGCCCTGCCTGTTTTCCAGGGAGATATGAGACAGAGGAAGAACAAGACCCATTTACCCTGATGCCTCCAGCCTTGACTAACAAAAGTGTTCCATAGAGAGAAAATGTCTCATTGCAGGGAGGGGATACAACTGAATGGCCAAAAGACCGGATCAGTACTTGCTTGTTCCCCTCTGTGTGTTACATACAGAAAATACCATAAATATAGTGGAAGCCTTACATGAAACTCTTAATGGATTATACTCCAAATTCTTAATGAAGTGCTTGTTAGATCTGCATTGTGTCTAAATCACTACATGGGGTATTAAAAAGAAACATTAAGAGTAATACAAAGAAGATGGTCCGTCGGTTTAAGCCCCCGCTTCCACTTGCAAGCAAACCTCAAACCTGTGACTCTTCATCCAGACAGCAGTCTTGCAAGAATATAAATTGTCACTGCAGAAGCAG
>JAOXJK010000002.1:12193884-12238474 GCA_025774025.1 Xenus cinereus | reverse complement strand
TGGATGGGGCTTTGAGCAACCTGCTCTAGTGGGAGGTGTCCCTGCCCATGGCAGGGGGGTTGGAACTCGATGATCTTCAAGGTCCCTTCCAACCCAAACTATTCTATGATTCTATTATTCTGTTATTTCAATGGCTGATTGTTCTTATTGTGAAAAATCTTCCTCTTGTGTCTAGGCGGAATCTCCTCAGGATTAGCTCCTACCCATTACCCCTCTCCTTTTCCATTCGACTCCTTGTAAAAAGGGAGTCTCCATCTTCTTTGTAGCCACCCTTTAAATGCCAGAACATGGCGAGAAGTTCTCCCCTAAGCCTTCTTTTCTCAAGGCTGAACAAACCCAATTCTCTCAGCCTTTCCTTGTACGGCAGGCTTCCCCATCCTTGGCTCATCTTTGTGGCCCTTCTCTGGGCCCTTTCCTGCCTGTTCACATCTTTTTTGCGTAGTGGGGACCAAAACTGAACTGTTTGCAGGTGATATAGATATATATAGCTCAGCCATCAGCCTCTTTTCCCAGGGCTTCTGCAGCTGTTTGGGATGAACACACTGGAACAAAAATGCTGAAAGCACTGTTTAAATCAGATTTTTGTCTTCATACTGCTCTTCAAGCTTATTTAAATGTTCAATGTGTTTAACATAGTTGTTTTTAAAAAAAAAGGTAAAACAATGTCCAAAATTAACCAATTGTAAATTGTGAACCATTATTTGTTATAATTAATGTATTTCTTATTTTGTGCTGAAGAAGTAACTACTGACATTTTGCATATTAAGGAACAGATCTATTGAAATAAAATTAATGACAACCCAGTAGTAAAAGGAAATCTCTACTGTGTAATTTTAAACGGCATAAATTAAACTTGGGACCAAGAGATGATCTTGAATTTCAGTTAGCATCTGTTTCTTTCCATTTGGTACACCTACTTATACCAGACTTCAGACAAACAATTTTTTCTTCACTTTTGGACATTAGAAACTCCTTTAGCTTGCTAAATATTCTTAGGGGCGCTGTTGGAGGAGAAGGCTGAGCGGCTTCCCTCTCCTCGGGCGGCATGGAAATGGGGCTGCAGCAAGTGCTGCGGGAAGCAGGCGGGAGGGAAGAGGCTGTGGATGTCCTCTGCGCTGGGGAAGGCTCAGCACTAAAAGTTTTGGGTACCTGTCAGAAGTGAACGCAGGCTTTTGGCACAGGGATGTCCGCTTTGTCTCTTGACATAAGAGCACCCATTCTCAAACGTTCTTATCGCCTCAAAAATTGTATTTGAGCAGATGGCTACGGTGGAAGTCTGTGTTACGAGAGAGCACACGTGACGTTATCGGTAACAACAGCTGCCTGACCAGAAGAAGCCTCAGAGACACGAAGCGTGCGTTCGCCTGGCCCAGAAGCCATGACAGGCTGTACAATCACCCCCCACACCTCGCTGCCAAGCCCACCGCACCCCACCTGGTCCCTGGGAACCGACTGCTGGGCCACCGTGACTGCACGTGTACAGGAGAATTCACTGTACAAGCAGAAGCGGCACACTGGTGAGTTGGAAAAATGTAGTTCCACCAAAATTGTATTCCTCTTAGGTGTAGTAAGTATGATTTCTTCCACTACTTATTCTGCCTTGAATGCTGGGTAAGGGGATGTTTTGGTTCCTAATAGAAAGTGGTTGTTTTTTAAGGGCAGACATGCTGCAGTCTTTATTGCAGAAAGCTTAGTCCTTGTATTTTGAAGGTCTTCAACCATGGTCTGTAGAGCCATTCTTGCAAAAACTGTATTTCAAGATGTGACACATCAGTCTTTTCTGGAGGTGCTTTGACTTTCCATGCCTTCCCCCTGCAACCTTCCACTTCTCAGTGCTGTGCTAGAAAGAACCTGGACACCATAAGCCCTTTCTCCATCCTGGTGGCAGCTGCCCCCCTTTCCCCTGTGTCCTAGGGAAGAGCTGAACTGCTGAATGCATAAAGCAAGGATCTGCCATCCAGAGGGAGTGAAGAAGTTGTGCTTCGACGGGAAATCTATGCTTCAGGGGGATGGAAGAGGAGAAGACGGCAGTGCTGTGCTTCCTGTGGGGTGGTATGTACCTCCCACTGGGAAACTGGATAATGAAAGAAAGGGAAGAGTCTGGGAGCCCTAAGAGACCTCACTGACCCGTGGTTTAATGAACTTGCAGTGCATATGATTATCATTATCTTTTTCTTTTTTTTTTCCCCTGAGAACTGTAAGATGAAGATTACCTTGATTTCACCAGCCCTTGCTCCCTACCCATCTAGAAAATCCACAGCTGCTATGGCTTGCAATTACCATCTCTAAGCTGACATTGTGACACTGACAGAGAGCGCTTTAATGCAGAATTTCACCTGTGGAGGAATTAGCTCCTCAGTCACTATATGTTTTTAGTTTTCGGAGAGTAATTCTAGGTGGACAGCCGAGGGAGGAAGCCTTTCCTGGTTGTTTTCAATTAAGTCATTCAGGAATTACCACTGAAGCTGTCACGTTGTTTGAGCAATGTTTGTATCGTGTTTTGCCTTTCCTCAGAGGCAGTCTTTCACCTGTTTCTATCATTATTACCTTCCCAGGTATGTATTTTCATGAATGCTTTCACTTTTTATCCAGATAGGGAACATTTTTACAATTATACTTTCAGCAACTTCTGTTTATTTCACTTTATCTGATTTCTGCTCAGCAAATCTGCTCCTACCTAAGCCGCTGTTGTTGTTTTTCCAAAATAGGCATAACTTTGTGCTTTATATCGTGCCTTTGGAAACACGTACCTCTAGGTAATCTTTGAAGATTGACAGGTCCTAAACTTCCGTGAGTTTGCTCTGCTTTGGGATTAAGGTACCAGTTACACCACCCCAAGTCATTCAGTGGAGCCGTGTCTATTATGTGTATGTTTGTGTGACTCAATCTCATTACAAAAGGTTGAGTTAATGATTTGCAGTCTCTGGTTTCTCACAAACTTACCTTTTGTAGGTGATCGTCTTAGGTAGTTTCTGTGCTTGTAAAGCTGCTGAGTTGCCCTCCAGATCTTCTTCGTGCCTCTCGGTGACGACATTTCATGCTTCTAGAGCTGCTTGCCCTACTCCACTTCACTGGTGGGAGAGCTTTGCACTCTCCCGTTGCCCTTTGCTTTGTAGCTGCACTCTTAAAAATACTGGAAGAACTGAAATTGCCTTCTCCAGGTTCATGCCAGGTTCTCTTTCAAAGCAATTCAGAGAACTTTGTTTGCTCAATCTTTTAACACGAATTAAGTCTGTTTCCAGTTCCAGGTAATGCACTGGATATACCCAGTGCTGGCAAGAGGCTGGTGTTTATTTCTTGGATGCGGTTGCACAACATCTGCCCTTATTATCAGGCCCTGATAAATTATCTTTGGCATGCACTGCAGAGAAGCTGCTGTTCCGCAATGGAAATTTAGAAGATCTCTTGTACGTAGCTCAGTTCTCTGCCTCTAAACCAAGAAACGAGTACAGAATAGCTTGCTGAAAATGAGGAAACTTCCACTTACAACCGTTTCTCCCCCTTGTGTTGCTATCAAATGCTTTGGAGCTGCTTGCACTCCTCCAAGTCTCTTCTCCATCCTGTAGTGGAGCAGCCCATTGCAGTCCTGCTGTCAGTGGGGAAAGGGCAGCACGGACAGATGGGCCCTGTCGCTTGGAAGGGAAAAAGGGAAATCAGAGACACACTGTCAGCTTTCGCTTTGCTGCATATAGTCTTGCTTTGGTATAAACACTGGAGAAATAGGAACATAAAGAGCTTTGAAATAGAATTTTAAAAGGAATTGGTGCCTTATCTTTCATTTGGGAAAAAAATGGTGTGAAGGACAGAGGGTAAGTCAGACAAAAAAAGAAAGTGAAATTAGAGTGAACAGCAAAAAAAGAGACTACTACTCAAAAGCAACAGGAAAGAGGCAGGCATAAATTGCCAATTAACATTTCACATCAAAGGAAAATTCTGATCAAAACCTTTCTTCTTCTAAGAAGCATCGTGCCTTTCCAGTATCTGCTGGAAGCGAGCGCGCTTTACAAAAAGGCAGCCCAGGAGAATAAGCCCGATGATAGCTGCAAAGCTTGTGGAAACCATTTTACACAGCTGACAACTAGGACGAAAACAGGACAAAACCCCATGTGAGCCTGGGGCATTGGCATCACTGCCCTCGTCCACCAGATGATTTCCACCCCGTGCTGGCTACAGGAGATCGGAGGCGCAGACAAGCGTCTCTCACCCCGCGTGTGTCTCTACGTGCATTTGCACCATGTAAAATCATAGAATAATTTGAGTTGGAACAGGCGATTAAAGGCCTTGCATTTGGCCCTCTTGAGGGTCACGCAGGCCCACTTCTCCAGCTTGTCCAGGTCCTTCTGAATGGCTTCCCATCCTGTAGAGCCTAACTACCCGGGAAGAACACCACCACTATGCAACCTCCACAAAAAAATATCCCCACAAACACTCCAACACGTTCATTCCCTGCTGGCCTGAGCCCATCTAAACCTGGAACGAGCGAGCACCTCGCAGGGCTGCAAATGCTGGACGAAGGTAACTTCGCAGTGACTACCTGCTGTGCACTTGGTGGGTCATCACGCAGGTACGTGCACCTTTTTAAGGTGTTTGTAACCAGCTTTCACATATATGGCTATGCATGGGTCCCACAGCCCTCTGTGTGTGTGTAGGCAATGACGGTATCTGTATGGGCATCCCTTCTCTGTCCTGAAGCTGGTGAGGGGACAGTGAAGACGAAGGGCAGGTGGAAGATTTTTAGGCTCTCTCAGGAGGCCCTGTGGCTCCCATGGGAACCATTGCTGGGCTGCAACTACACAAGGTTTGCTGTTGGGCAGGCAAACCACCTGCTTGTTTCCATACTGACAGTGGACACGCGCATCACGGGCATGAGGTTTTTCAGACAGGTAGAAAGGAAGAAAACATTTTTAAATTGTAGAGCTAGAACAAAGCTGGACATCAACACGCAAGTCCACATCAAAACAAGAGCAGGTGGAAAGATTAAACAAAAAAACCCAAGTAACTGCTTTGCTATTTGGTTGTGTACAGAACAATTCATAGCTGTGATTAATTCATTAAAACATCATTAAAACTCCAAGTGAGCTCAGGCTCAGCCAGGCAAGAGCGTGAGCATTTCAACTGGCATTTTAAATGGCATTTGAAAACAGTAGTCAGCTACTTTTCCAAAATATTAACAAAAAAAAAAAAAGAAAAAAAGGTCTTGACAGATCAGAGCATCCCAGCTGGGATGGGGAGGGGAGGAAGAAGAAATGATCCTTTGAATTCATATATTTTTAATTTTCATTTTTTCCTAGCTTTCTATTGAGCAAACGATGCGTTTGACTCTACCAGAGCCCAAGTCACAGCTACAAGTAACAGTCCTCATTTGCCACTATATTTCCTGAATGAGATGGTGATATTTATAGCAACTTTCTCAGTCCCTCGCCTAGGTGACTCCTTGCTGCTGAGACACTGACAGAGCAGTAACAGAAGGCAACTACTCCAGCCGAGATGATTTTTTTTTTTGGTAACAAATTACCTGTGGACAGTCATAGGCCAACAACAGAGTGAGTCAGAGGAAATTATTGTTTATAGTTTACAGAACGCATGTGACACTGGGCATGTTTGAAAGCAAAGTCCCTGCCTTGAATAGCTCAGATTTAAATTAGCTGAGGCAGCAGAGGAGGAGGGAGGGCAAGCAAAAGCAAGTCTTGCCAACTCGTGGCACGGTGCCTGGTAACAGGTCACCAAGCAGGAAAGAAAACCCTGGCTCCATTATCAACATCAGGCCTGCGCTCAGGTGTCGGTGACTTATTTCCCGGAGATGTCTCAAAACACGACCAAAGCCTTTTTAGATGACAACTTAGCTCCTGCTATAGTGCAGACAGGACGTCGTATTTTGTTTTCATGACTAATGGTTGAGAAGTCCAAATAAGTGAGCCCTAAAACGTCAAGCATTGCTGCAAAAGATGAGCAGATTGTCCATGTGGCAGGTACGGTGCGCAGATGGTAGGGACAGATGGACTTTGGCATCCCCAGACACTGAGTTGAGGTGATGAAGGGAAAAAGCATCCTTGAACATTCATTCATCAGGTTGGAGCCTCTCAGGCAGGACAAAGGATGTGAAAGCGAGTAAAAAGAAAATGGCACAAAACAGTGACCTAGTCAAAAAGCTGCCATCAGAAGGGCGTGTGTGTGCATGTAGGGGTAGGGAGGGAGAGGAAGAATTGTAATTAGGTCACAGGGACCAAAAAAAAAAAACAAATAACAGGACCAGCTTATCTAATACCTGGGCTGTCAGTACACAAATGCCAAGACACAGGATGAATGAACAATTAAGAGTTTTTACACGGCTCATTATGACGACAGAGGATTTGTGGAATAAAATCACTACTTAAAATATTATTAATGAAAAGCTAAGGAAAAATTGAAGGGGAAAGCGCTGGAGCTGCACCACAAGAGCTACGCCAAAAGCTGTCTCCTGCTCAAGAATAAAAGGATCAATGTTTTGATAAGAATTAAGTATCTGTTGGAAAAGCAGCACAGTAGGAAACAAACAGTCCTCCAAGTTCTTGCAATAGTTTACGTAAGTTATGGGAATGGCTTTAAATCAACCATGATTACTAGGATGAATCTGGTTAAGACCAAAAAAATGTATGGAAGCCAACCATGAGACAAGCTTGTCATTCTGGAGGAAGGAAAGAGTAAACAGCAAAATAAAGATGTACCTGCATATTTCAACAAATTCAGAACTATTAGAAAGCTTCCTGTCAAGATAATCCTCAAAAATAACATGGAAAAAAAAATCAGATTATATTCTAATTAGGAAGAAGGCTAAATAAACCCAAAAAGTAGATCAAAATGCTCGACCAGAGAACATTCAGCAGCTTCTTTGCTTCAGTTGACAAAACGAGCAAACCATGATCAGACACCCCTGACAGACAGAAGCACGAACAAAAGCTGATTCAAGAGTATCTGCCTCAGCTACATGTGTTCTGTTCCAAAAAACAGCAGCATAGTGGAAGACCAGCAGATAATATGAAAAACAAAACCAACCAAACAAAAAACTTAAAAGGAGATTTGTACATTTTCATTGCACTGAGAATGTCAAAACAAAGCTGACTGATAGGTAAATCGGGGAAGAAAGAAGATTCTGGAATTTGGGGTCAGTCAGGCAACATGGTAAAAAAATATAACAAGATAATTTACTGAGAATTTCTAACCCTATGAGTCTATGCATTAAGATGTATACCACAAGTGACAGGAAATCCAGAGTTTAATGTCAGTGCGAAGAAACCATCTGTGAAGAACACAAGCACGTATACAACTGATTTAATTGAAAAACTATTTTACCCACAGGAAGGAAAATGACATTTTTTCATATTGCAGTCAGAGTAAGCAGTAACACCAGAAGTTCGAAAAAATAATTGTAAGCTCTCTAGCCAAAGATGAGTCATACATCAGACCTTATAAAAATGTACAACTAATTTATCCAGTATTTACAGAGGTTTTATGTAAAGCAAATATAACCTTTCATAAATTCTGTAATTTATTTTATTTTCAATTAACACTGAAAAATAAAAAGTCATTTTGCAGCTTACCCCCTTCCACCTCTCATTTGACTATCACCTATTTTGGGATAACTTAGCTTGGAAGCTCTGTGATATGTATTAATCTATTCCCATTTTACAAAGACAGCAAACCAAAGAAGTTGTCCTTGTAGCTGCAATTCTAAGCAGCAATGTTTATTTGAAATATATTTCTAAAAACAACTTCAAACATCAAACATTAATGCTTCTGTAACAGATGTCATCCCACAACTGAGCAAGCAGCAAGATGTAAATTTAAAAACATACAGTATACTTTTCTTCTACATTAAACAGATTACACAGTTAAGCATATGGAAACCATAGGACAAATCACCCTACCACAAAAAAAAAAAAAAAAAAAAAAGAAGTTCCTGAGAATTTTAGGATTGCAGTAAGGACTCTCATTTTAAAAAAAGGTCAAGAGACAAGTACTTCGGACAGTAGCTTCAAACCGCTGAGCGAGAGCCCTGCCAGTCCATGGCTCACTTCTACAGTGTTCACAAGAGGCAACTATGAAAAAGCAATCCTGTTGCAATGAGGATTAAGTTTACTAACCACAGTTGCCTGCACCTACTCTGGAATTCCTACCTCCCCACCCAGGTCCACAAAGAGATTTGTAGTCCACTGATTTACGTTTACACGTTGCAACAAAAGACAAAGGTAAAGCTGTGTGCAACTGAACGATTTTGGAAAGAATGTTTTATCATGTTAGTAAACAAAAGCTCAGCACCTTGCAGATCAAAGAATTTTTAACTAAATATTTTGTTTAGCTGTTAAACATAGAAACCAAAGTCTAAAAAGAAAACAATCAAGCAGTAAATACTTGAACAACATAACATTGAAGAAATACTCAAAGAACGTAGCTGATGTTATACTATAACATTTTACTTCATTTAAGTACAGCAAATTTCACCCGTCCTATGATTTATAAAGTACACAAAATATGTACATACAGGAAACCAAACCCCATCAGAAGATGATCATAAATGTGTATATGTATCTATAACATACACACACAAAATGTGCAAATTTATTTTAATGCAAGTTAAACAAAGCATAATGCAGGACAGAGTTGTACAATGATAATGGAACACAGAGTATTCTAGGTATCCTAACGATGTTTCGTATCTACAGCCAGTGCAAACTTACAAGGCACAAACTCAATGCTGACACTGTAGTGATGTAAGTTACATTCAGGCACATCTCAACGTGTAGTTCTTCAGAAAAAGATCAATGGAAGTGCTACTTCTGTACTAAAGTGCCAGCCTTCTCTCAAAGTTTAAGCACTAAATTGATGTAACCTATATGCAATAGCTATCAGTAGGGCTCTGAGTCAATTCATCACTGGAAAGTCTGTGGCTAAAACATCTTTATACTCTCCTCACATATGAAAGTATGTTATTTCCCAAAATACCTCCCACACATTCTCCAAAGACTACCTATATCTTGCCAGCCTTGAGATGTGGAATCTTACAGGATATTTATTACTAATGCTTTTTTCTAACTTGAGTCAAACTCCTGCAGAATGTATATCCAGATTTCTAAAAAAACAAACAAAACAGGAACGGCGAGCGAAACGCCTTCCAAGATACTTGTGTTTAACAACCCTTTGCTAAATTGCATAGTGACAGTGTGTATCAGCTAGTAAAGAGTTAAAAACAAAAGCTTGCTGTTTAAGGCAAAATTTTAACACAGCATAGCAGAAAAAGCCAAATACCAGTTCCATCAGGATTTAAACAAAGTACTGGCCCATGTTGTCTTTTCCTCACAGTGTTTTCTTTCTTACTTTAATAGCAAACCCACACTTGCAGTATGCTTGATTAGCGATTTTTGTTGCATTTTTCTAAATAAAATGAAAGCAATTAATATGTAGACTGATTGACTGATACTGAAAACACCCAACAAATAGTTCTCTTCCACCCCTCAAAAAAGGGGGTTTTGAGCCTACTGGGAGTTTAAAACTCACTTGTACCCAGGCCTAATATAATACCTAAAATTGAACTAATAATTTAGTTTTCTATTATTTAATAGACGTTACCACATCACTTTGCTGTCTCACCCTAAAATTGTATTTTCATATTATTTTTCAATAGAAGACATTTAATAGACATCTGAGGAAAACAATAAAATACAAAACCTTAAGGGTCTTTGCAAAGGTATCTTCGATTCCATCTGCAAAGTAAGAAAAGGAGTGATTTTATTGGCATTTATTTGAAGTGCCATCAGTAAAGACACAAGAATACTTAAGAAAGCAAAAAAAAAGTTCTAATGCTCCACATATATCTTTGGTTTAGCCTTCCTGACCAAAGTCTTCTGTAAACTTCTTTAATTTCTCCAGGTCCTGTTCATTAACTGTTGGTTTTGTGCTAGCTAATGACCTGAGCATATCCGCCTGTCAGGAAAAAAAAAAGAAAAGAAGTATTTTCAGAAACAAGTACAGTACCATTGTTAACAAACCTGTTGCCAAGAGAAATATTCATTAAAAAGCTCATTAAAACAAGATGACCATGAGAGCTCCTATTTACACAAAATTTTAAGTCAGCCTAAACTACTTAGGCACAGAGGTAGCATTTTTAACCCTGTGAAGACAGAAAACTCTCATTGAATTTTCTAATAATGAAACCACCACCTCAGGTTTAGGTGTAAGCCACTCATCCATTCAAGTTTTATTTATCTCTTTTTACTGAAAAGAGCTGAACTTTTTTTTTTGTCAGTTACTATTTTCAACCCATCTTTAACTACAGCAGTTTAAAGTGGAAAATAATCAGATGTTCCCATGTACTCTTCAGAGTCCAACGATATAGAACAGTAGTTTGTGATTCATCTCTAGCAAAGTTTTACTGTTCATGAACGGTAATTTCTGTCTCTTCAATTTAGTCAATCTCCTAGATTAATATTTAGATACTAGAAAACAGAGTTCAGAAAAATCCCAGGTCTATGAAGTTGAAAGCAGCAGTTAAAACACCCTATGAACAAAAAGGGTCAAGAAAACTAATCAAGTCCTAGCCAAAAGCAACTGAAAAAAGCAGATGCCTAACACCTCATATTACTATAAAATTATGGGTAACCCCAAAAGTTAATATCATGATTTCTCTCATCAGACTACAGATACCCTGCTTTGAAAGAATTAAAGCCCGATCTTTTTAACGACAAGAACTGATTGTGGGCACTGAAACGACAGCCTATGCAGCTATAGTGCATCAGCACCCAGGTACCATTAGGAGCACACAAAAATTTGCTCTATTTAATTCCAGGAAAGAGTGATTAGAAATCCTCTTAGACCATGCAAGCAGAAGTTCTAGGGCAGGCCTGCACCTGCATAAATCCTTTTGTGCTTCCTCAGTATGCAAATACACACAGAAAATTCTTTTCTGAAATATAGTGACAGTTATATTTACAAAGCAGTGCCTACTGTTTTAGAGGTTTGGGATCCCCATGAAATACACTGATTTCTTTCATTCACTACAGGACTATCTGCACACAAGAAATGATAACAAATCTGTGCTCCTGTCAAGTCCTTCCCTCAAATATTGTACTTAAATTCAGAATCTTCTTTTGTTGCTTTTGGGGAAAAAAACAGAATAAGTGTCCAGCAATTTTTTTTTTTTTTTTAAGCAGTGAACTAAAATTTCAATTTGTCTTAAAATGACACAATTTATTTCCCGGACCAAAGCAAGTATTTTAACATGAACAAAGAAAACTGCTGAAAGAGCTGTATCACCCATGATTAAATTAAACCAAAATTACCATTACATCCATGATCTTTTTACATTTATTGTTTATGCTTGTACTCATCTCATGGGCAGTATTTACCTACAGCACATCACTTCCCAATTTACACTGAATATAATTTTCCATTTCCCAGTATCAATACTGACACTACATAGTGATGGGAAGGCAGCATATCACGGGGCAGGAATCCCAAAGGTTTTAAGGGGATAAAACCAAGTGAAAGCAGAGTAGAAGAGCTGTCTATGGATGAAAGGACAGCAGCTGCACACCAGCAGACAAGAACAGTAAGAAAGAAATGCTTTTTGGGGATACAGAGCCGGCTTTTTCACAAGCATGTCATACTGTAGCAGTACAAGTGTTATCTGGTATGTCCAGCATTTCTGAAAACAAAGAACTCGTGCAATTGCCTTGCACAACCGTTTGAAACAGAGTCTTTACCGTAGCCCTTCCAGAGATCTGCAAAGCAAGAAAGAAATGCTACAAAAGAATACTTACCATGGAAACTTGAGGCTCCTGTAATTTATCTCCTGGAACCTCCATCCACGTCATTTCTATGGCTTCAGGATCACCTGGAGAGCACGGGGTGAACAACTCTACCATCACATTTGGATTAGATACTGATGGTCCTTTTACCTAAAAATAAGAAAATACTCAGTTTATAGGAGTTATAATTTTAAAAACAAAACCCAGAACCTCCACAGCATCTTTAGAGCAAAACATTCCTTGATTTTATGCAGATGCCCCACCCATTGGGAAGACATGTCCTGTGAAAGAGAAATTGTATAAATGTGCTGGCATCATGCACTTCGAAAAAATGCAGCTGTAGCCCAGATACTTAAATTCACATCAGGTCAAATCCCAGGAGCTGCTTCATCCTAAGGCTGAGGATTTCTGTGGAAAACTAACATGCCATGAAAGCTAGTTGGAGAAGACCACCATTCCTAGTGCCTCATCAGTTGGGGAGTTCATTCATCACTGGTTAATAGCCTTCTAAAAACTTCTCAATAATTATCCTGGAGTGCCCCCTCAAGTCAGGAAGCCAGCGATGGCTTTTCAATCTTTGACGTACCGCACTACAAAGTTTTGAGGACCTTTTCTGACACCACCTCAGCAGCACTTGATAGAGAATGGGGCCATCTAGTGGGAGATGGCAAAACATCCTTTTTTTTCCAGACACATGGACAGACCCCCAAAAAGCTGCACCAGGTATCTGTCCCCTTTCTGCAACACGTTATTTGGGACCAACAGTTTTATTTTCCTTCATTGTTACGTGAAGCATCACACATCCACAGGAATTCAAAACGCATGCAAAGATTGAAAGCCAACACACAGGCTGTTTTTAACAGCAGAGAACTGGAGTTGCTATTTCAAACTGCATTTAAAGAACGATGCTGGAAAGCACGGATTGTAATATTCAAAATGCACTCTGACAAACCTGTATTATCACACAGAGCAAGGAGTGGTTTACAACGAGTTAGTAATAATTGAGGAAAGCACTGTTTAACTGAGGCAAGTTGTCTGTTATGATGTCAGTAATTATAAAGCTAAGATTTTGCTTATAAAAATAGGAAATTGCATCCAATTAAAGTACTAACACCACAAGTGGAATCAACTTGGCTTATGCCTCAAATACTGCAGTTGTGGAGTTTTGTTTCCTTCTTTTTTTAGGGCAAAAGGCAGTAAGAATTCCTTGTGGGTTGCTCCACAAACTGTGACAATCGAGGATATTTAATTGCTCCATGGTAGTCCAAGACATGCCTCAGATTCTTCCAAATTTCAATAAAAGGCTAAAAGGTAATAGCCCTTTAGCCAGAAGTGTCATTGTCACTTAAAGTCAACAATGGATAAATATTTCAGGCATCACTGCTTATGGGAAGGAAGCATCTAGAAAATCCTTGATGTATCAAAACAGCTACTTATTTTTAAACACGGCTTACATCACAGTGTTACTGCTAAATTGCCCTCAGAAGAAATTTATCATACCAATGTCTCAAAGAACTCGTTTAGCTGTTAAACTGGGAAAAGCTCCTCAAAACCCCTTTAAAATGGGGGTCGCAAGTAACATTGATTCAACGTTTTAACCAGAACTTTTCAAGAACCTTAATTTTTCAGTTTGAAAAATATACCAAATAAGCAGAATATGCTTATCTATAATCCATCTGTTCCCATGTGGATGAAGGATACATTTATTTAAACATGCTAGAAAAACATGAAGAACGACATAACTTGATCCAGAAAAAGAGCACCTCTGTAATATTCCCATTTAAGACAAACTTCAAACCAAACGCTTTTAACGCTACCTAGAGACGTGAAGAATCATGAGAGCTTGGATTACACAGCATGAATAACCAGAAACCAGCTCCACCAGACTGATAGCAAGACTGGGGAAAGGGAGGGGGGGGAAAGGAGGAATACCCAAGTTCTCCCCTAGTCGATAAAAAGATTCATACAGCATTCATAAATGTGCAGTATTACCCAAACCCAAATTCAGTTTACTTGCACAGAATTATCAAATTAAGACATTTCTCAGAGATGAAATAACTCAAAACATTTTTGATTCCTACTTACTTTTTTAAAGTGAGTAGCTGATTGCACTTTTCGAACAGGCTGCATCAGTGCATCACGCACAATGATGCTTATATCTGCACCAGAATAGCCATCAGTTCTCTTTCCAAGCTCTCGATAATCTGATTCCGTTAGGAGATTTGGAGTTGACCCAAGATGAAGTTTGAACATTGCAGCCCTGGCATGGTCTTCAGGTAAAGGAATATAAATACGCTTCTCAAACCTGGTTTAAAAAAGAAAACCCAAAATTTTCCACAGATGCTAGCTAATGCAGGTGCACAGTGGAAAGAAGCTTATGCAAATAAGTATATAGTTTGTTCCTAACAATATTAGAAAGAAGCAGTTTCAGTATTATAAACCTTAAAAAAAAAAATAATCTAAGGCAAATATTCAACAACCTGTTCTCATAAATAATCCTGTAGCTAGCATAACATCCAGAATATAACAACTACTTCTTTTTTGTGACAGAGATCATCTCTCCAGACTGAAGTTTTTTCAGATTCTTTTCAGCAGAGTTTGTGTTTGAAAAGAGAAAAAATTGATGGGAAAAAGTTTTGAAGCATTGAAGTATACTTGAACAGTTTTCACACCCAAAGAACGAACTGCCTAATAACAAGCTGACACAACTACTTTCTACAATCTCCAACTAAACTAAAGAAAATTTCCTAGTTGGAAGCAAATCTGAAGTCATATTTTCAATGCAGTCAGTAGAAAACAGTGATAGCTGCAGTTCTTCCTTTGAAGCAGCATCTGTTCTCACAGCGGGGATTACCTCCCACCAACAAAATAAGAGCGACTCCAAATTCTGTAGAACACAATTATTTTGATATACATGACAAGGTGAGCCAAATCCATGAAAAATTAATTTGATTGCTGCCATTGTTCTACAAGTTCCTTTAAGTTTTATGGAAAAGAGTTAGAGAACCCCATTTCTTACACTGCAGAGAGTGAATGGTTTGAGTTGGGAGGGACCTTTAAAGATCATCTAGCCCAACCCCCCTGCTATGGACATCTTGCACAAGTTCAGGTTGCTCAAAGCCCCATCCAACCTGATCTTGAACACTTCCAGGGATGGGACATCCACAATTTCTCTAGGCAACCTGTTCCAGTGTCTCACCACCCTCATAAAAAATTTCTTCCTTATGTCAAATCTAATCCTACCTTCTCTTATTTTAAAACCATTTTCCCTTGTCCTATTTTCTACAGGTCTTGTTAAAAAAAAAAACCAACCCAACAACCAAACATCTCTCTGTCTTTCTTATAAACCCCCTTTATACATTGGAAGGCTGCATTAAGGCCTCCCTGGAGCCTTCTCTTCTCCAGGCTGAACAACCCCAATTCTCTCAGCTTTTCTTCACGGGAGAGGTGCTCCAGCCCTCTGATAATTTTTGTGACCCCTTTTGGGCCCACTCTATCAGGTCCGTGTCTGTTGTACTGTGGACCCCAGAGCTGGAATGTCAAGAACGACCTCAAATTTTAAGCAACACGTTCACCTCTAAATCTGTCTCACACGAAACTATAGTCATACAGGTTGAAAGTGACCTCTGGAGGTCACCTGGTCCAACCCCAAATCAAAGTATGGCCACCTTGAATGAAGTATATAAATAAAAGTCGGTGTCAGCCACAAAAAAGTAATTTTTCTTTAGCCTACAAAAATGACCATTATCCAAGCTGTGTTCTCATCACAACATAATCATACTTGTCACATAGCTGTATTTGTCCTCTGCTGCTCTGCAGCTCAAAGATCCAGCTAATCAGATACAGGTATGGAAGCCCTTTATCTACAAAATAGCAGCTAAAGCATGCACTGAAAGATCACAAATTATGCCCGACACATAGAAAAACATGGTGTATCTGTGTAACATAGTCTACATTTTCATAAAATATCTCAAGCTATTCAACATCTTGTTAACAGACGAAAAGGAAAGCTCTGCCCTCTCTTGCTCTTCTGAGGTGCCTATTTTGTAACTTGTCCCCCAAGCCCACCAGAAAAACAACTAACAAGGAAACAGAATAGCTTCCTGCATGCTCAAGCACCATCAGCTAACCAAGAGATCAAATACACTACAGGTCCAATATAAGAGTGACCTCTTTAAAGGGACAAGGGGCTATTAGTTTGGCTCAGTCCATCTCGTGGAATTGTGCTGTAGAACATTAGCCATGTCTGCAAACATGAGCTGGATTACTACTTCAAGTAGTCTCAGACTGAACCCTCACAACAGTTGCAAATTTCATACTGTAAAAAAACAAGCCATCATACCTTCTCCTAATAGCGGAATCCAAAACCCAGGGTATGTTTGTTGCTCCTAAGACCAAAATGCCTTCATTGTCAACACCAACCCCTATATTAAGGCAGAAATCATTTCACCATTAAAGCAGTCTGTGTTTATCATCTAAAAGTGTCAAAATTTAAGGGGGCAGAACTGCAGATCTGTTTAGTGTTCTCATGCAAGCTACACTTAAAATATGTATCTTAATTCCTTTGACTTATTCTGAAACCCAAGTAAACTTACCTTGCATCTGGACCAGAAATTCTGTTTTTATCCGTCTAGCAGCCTCACTTTCATTTTCACTTCTTGACCCACAGAGGGAGTCTATCTCATCAATGAAGATAATAGAAGGTTTGTTTTCTCTGGCAAGCTGGAACAAGTTTTTCACTAATCTTAAAAAAGGAAACAGCCTCAGTTATCTTAATGATTACACATGTAACTGAAGTTTATAATATGGACACTTCCTTTAGAGAAAGCTTAAAAAATAAAAGTATTAACAGAGAGCTATTCAAAGCTATTTCCAGTTCTGAGACTCTGAATTATACTAAATGAAAAAGCCCAGCATAAAGCTATGTGAAACACTTTAGAGTACTCCAAGTGTGGTTTTGCAAGAAAAAAAACAACCCACCTTTTTCAGTTTACAAGACAGCCTGGACTACACAAACCCACCACTCCAGGCAGATTCAAAAGAACACGGTTTTCTCTTATTTAATATTTGCAACCTAATCAGATTAGCTCTAGAGATCTTCTAAGAAACAGCATGTACGTGTACTTTATACAACTTAACAGTTTTTATATGACAAGAAAAGTTGGTTTGCAAAAAGCGCCCAACCAATCAACAACACCTAGCCATACCTTTTTTAACACATTTTACTAAGTTCAAAAGGAAAATAAATAGGAACATGGTGGGAAATTCTTCACATTAACAGCACTAAATCTCAATAGTCTTGAAGTCAAACAGAAAAAATGCCAAGCTGGACTCCAGTTCTGTATTCCTTTTGTAACAGAAGAAAAACAGCTTAAGGTTTCCAGCTTTTGGGGAAAGAAACCCAGTTCGTACCCTCTATCTAATGGCCTTTCTTCCCCATCATATCAAATTTAAATAGTATTGCTCAATTGTCCCACACTTCAAACTATTAAAGCATGGTTTGACAAGTATTGTCATCATCATGACAGTCCTTTCTGTACAACAAAACCAGAGCTTTTTCCTAATTCAGGAAATATTCACTGGAAGTCTAGATGGACAAATTCCTGCACTTTTAGACAGCAGTTGGATTGTCACTTCAGCTTCCTGGTCTTCTTCACATGCCATATAGTAACAAGTGAAGAATTAGCATGGAAAACCATGAAATTTCTTTCATGGCTGCTCCTCTCCTTCAACCTATTTTTGCAAGTTTCTTATGTCTTCCAGATTTTGTTCGAAATCGGGATAAAGTAAAAACACCTCTGTATGGACACGAAAATGCCCTATGTTAACAGCACAGCTGCTGGGACAAATGAGTGGAGAGATGCCAAGAGGCAGAGTACCCCAACACTTCAGACTGGTGTAGTGTGCAATCACAGCTGAGTTCAGAAGGGGAATGAGCTCCATGGTGCTCCTGAAACCTTCCTGAGCTAGTTTAAAAAAAAAAAAAAAAGAAAAAACAACTATCTTGAGCACTGAAGAGAGGTCCAGTTGCAGCAGCACAAAACGTAGCACATGATGATACCTTTACATGGAACTGCAGCATGAAGGATAGAAACACCTGAAATTTGTTTTTAAAAAAGACATGACCCTTTCCTCAACTTCTATTTCTTCACAGCAACTTATCTAGCTCTATATTAATTTCTTCTTGCTAATGTTTTCCTGGACCTCTGGCAATTCCAACTTACTTTTCACTTTCTCCTAACCACTTTGAGACAAGGTCAGAGGAAGATACTGAGAAGAAGGTAGAGTTGTTTGCTTCTGTTGCCACAGCTTTTGCTAAATAAGACTTTCCTGTTCCTGGTGGTCCAAACAGCAGAATCCCTCTCCAAGGTGTTCTTTTTCCTGCAAAAGAGAAATCAGCAGCCTTCAATATACTTCAATATACTCTAGAAAGACGGAGCCTATTTTTCTGATGCCCCTCTAATTTATTCAGAGTTCTTCCACATCTACCCATGAAACTTTTGTCATATGGATCACAATCCCATTAAGAGCTCAGCTTGAATCTCTGACACACCACCATACCATTCTTCTCAGACCCCAGGGCTGGTCCTGACTGGCCAATAGCAAAGAAATCCTGCAATTCTGACCTGTAAACAGGTGTGGAAATTTAATGGGCAAGATCACAGCTTCCTTAAGTGCTTCTTTGGCACCTTCGAGGCCAGCAACATCACTCCATTTTACATTTGGCCGCTCCATAACAATTGCTCCTATAAGAAAAGATTGTATGAATTAGTGATGCACGTACCTTTTCACAACTTCACTAACTTCCATTTTGGAAATAAAACAATAATTAAGAAATCTATTCCCATGCCCATACTGAATAAAACAAGTCATTTTAAAGTAGATATAAACCCTGAATACTGTTAGTCAAATGGATGCTATTTCTACAGAAATCTGTCACATTGTTTTACCACAATGAACCACCAATAACCAGAATACTCCAAAATTAGTAGAAGTCCTGCAATGGTCAAAGCTAGTCCATAACTGACCAGCAAGTGTATGTTTAGTAGTCACAGAGGAGTGCCATCTCTCATGGGTACCCAGGTACCATCTCCTTACTAAACCACCACTGTACTTCCTGAAACATTTGAGTGTAGCTGCATTAGCCCAGGATTTATAAGATTCACCAGCAGATGAAATAACTTGTTGGGTATCTCCACATGTGCAGCAAACAATTGGACCATCTAATAGTAAAGAGCTTTGAGAGTTAGGGCTGAAAGCATCAGAAAGGTTATATGGACCCTGCTTCCAGAAGTATCTTCTCAGTCTAGCCATTGTCTCTCAAAATTTATCACCAACTCTCATCTTGCTCAACCAACAAGTTCAGCGTGATTTTAGCCAACCGAGCTGTAATTTAGCCTTCTCTTCAGACTGGTTAGTCTGCAATGCTAAAAATTATTTTGTCTTAACTACTTTTAGATGGGACAACTTGGACCTGAGCTAATGATTCAGTATTAGATCTGATAGTCCTAGACAAAGCAAATCCAAAAGGTAAGAGAAATTTTCTCAGATGAACAAATGCCAACCAACCCAATGCTTATTTAAGTACACAAACACACTGAAAGTTTCAGTTGTCCTGTTTCTCTACGAAGGACTTCCTATAATTTCACGATTGGCTTTCACCAGCTGTTTTCTCAACATTTTCACCTTCTGCCTTCAGACTTCTGTGAAGTAATTTAAGGCTTTTTTTCCTTAAATTGGAAAGGATTGAAAATTTACTGTTACTCACTGGCTAATGAATAAAGCAAATAACCTGCTTACTTTTTAAGTATCTCATTTGACATTTTCTTATTTGCTGCATTCCTTTTCCATCAGACTGAAACAAATAATTTCTGTTAACAATTGCTAATAATTTGGAATTTGAAGTCCAAAAGAAACATCATGTGGTTAAAGATGTTAAAAATGTTACAGAGAAAGTCGATTGCAAACTGCCTTTTCTTGCAATCTATATTTTGGAATTAATTCAACCACACACTTCCAATGCATTAAATTCTTTTGCTAGGTTGATTACATCTCAGTTTTTCTTAAAGTAAACAGAACTATGGGCTCCATCGCTACAATAATTAGTAGAACAGGTAACAGTTCAGACAGGAACAGGAGATTATTTCAAGGTTGAAATATCAGAGTTATCTGCAGCAGACATACCATGGTAACCGAAATTACTGCATTATAAATTACAGCACTATAAGTGATTACCTGGACACAAACAGAACTGGAATTGTAGGCTTACTAATTTTGTAGGCGTAAATTAATAGCTGGAAGATTAAGCAATAGAGTGCAAAAGGCCTTTAAAATTCTGAACAGGAGTGTATGACAACAGATCCAGAACTACTATCCAGTGTGAACGCTACTGGTCACTTCTCCCACAATAAGCCAAGCTGCTATAGTAATTAAAATCTTGATAAATACCTATAGAATTGGGAGAGTTACATAAGGCAAAGTCAGCTAGGAGTAACAAGGCAGCAAAATTAAATACAGGAAATTTCCATGGATGTTGCAGGAAGCCAAATGAAAATTAGTAATTTGAAGGCTGCCCAGAGCTTGTATTATCTGAGTAACAGACTCCTGTATTACATTTAAAGGTACCAAGTATCTCACACCTCAGATTTCAAGCAATCAATCAAATGTAGAACACTGTAATTTCATAGAAAGTATAAAAGAAGTGGTAGGTGCAAGAAACTATTTCTTGAAGAACTGAATACCAGATTCATGTGGGAAGAAATGAGTGAGAGACAGGGTAAGAGTCCATCATTTTGCTGTCATTTTAAAATATAGGAAAACTGTTTCATAGAACTATGCATAGGATTAAATGAATGTGTAGACAAGTACAAAAAAGCCTGGCACAGTTTCCAAACATGATACAATAGCTCCTTAAATTACACAGGCAGAAATCTGGGAAATGCATTTGATCTTTTTTACACTGAAAAATAGGGGGAGAACTGTGATGTTTCTTCAGATCTATAAGCACCTTCTGGCAAGGAAGCCCTGAACAATTCTTCACCATTAAAGGGTAATAAATATCAAACAAAGCCTCTTTTTTTACTGTGTGCAAAACTACTGATAGATGCTACACCTTGCATCACTGACTGTATTCAGCATTTGAGTTCAAACCCCCAAACTACTATGTTACTCAATTGGGACAGCATCATCACTACGTATAAGAAAATGCTTCCTGTTACTGTAAAAAAGCAAGAATACATGTCATAGAATCATAGAATGGTTCGGGTTAGAAGCGACCTTAAAGATCATCAAATTCCAACTCCCCTGCCATGGGCAGGGACACTTCCCACCAGACCAGGTTGCTCAAAGCCCCATCCAGCCTGGCCTTGAACACTTCCAGGGAAGTGTAATATACTTCTCCCTTATTTTCTGGAAACCTTGGCCTGTAAAAACATACCTAGTATTTACATCAATGTATTTAATACATTTGGATGGAACTTTATTGCATGAATTTGTTTAATTACCTATGTAAGATAATTCATACTTTTTATCTCCACAGCACACTGTGACATTAAGTTCCACAGTTTCACTGTTGTAAGAGGAAGGTACTTCCCTTTGTTTTAAAAAACCTACCAAAAAGCTCAAGGCTAATGGCCTTTGAGTTTCTGTATTAAAAGAAAGGAATGATCCTTCACTACTTGCTTTTACCATGCTCATCGTGATTACAGGGATTTTATTATATCCCTTTTTTGTAATTCTTCTGCCAATTCATTTAATATTTCCTCTACAGAAGCTTTGATAACTTGCCTCAATCTTTTTCCAGTTCACTTTTATTCTTTTAAGTGAGGAGCTAGAAATTGAAAATGTTAAGATATAGGTGGACTTGGATTAAAACAAAGATTGTAATGTTTTGTTTTCTATTCTTTTAATCCTTTTGTTTGTTTGAGGATGTTTTCTGCAGCTATTCAAAATGACTTGATCTCTTCTGGGCAGAGGGAGTTAATTTAGACACCCCCATTATTCATAATCAGGCCATCTTTTCCCCATGTATGTTGTTCTGCATCTACAGACACTGAACTTGATGTGCCTCTTTCTCCTGAGTCACACGGGATGATAAAATTTTTGTGCAACTCTTTGCGGTCAGTTTTAATTTTGAGTACTCCAAATAATCCAAAACCTCTTTACATTCTGCTATTTCTAGATTGATTGTGAATATATTGAGTGACACAGGTTCCAGTAAAGGTAACCTCTAATAATTATGGCTCTTTATTGTGAAAGCAGTCTTTATTCTGCCCTTCAGACTTCAGGAGATAACCTTCTCTCATATCCCAAGATAGCCTAGACGATAAACCTTATTGAAAGATTTGTAGAAATCGAAATGCATTGTTAACAGTACTTCCTTTATTCACCTTCTTGTCATCTCCTTAAAAATATGGTTGGAGAGGCTGAGTGTTACTCGTCTCTACAGAAGTCTCATATCTGTGTTCAGTAATTTTAGTTTAGTAATTCTGTGCTTTATTGTAATCCTACAATTTACCTGTGCAGAGATCAGATTTCTGTACTTTAATGTCTTGCATTCCTTGCGACTGTTTTTGTAAACCCACGCCACTCTTACTCCTTTTCCACACTGTTAATCCTGTAGTTGATTTAAATGGTATTCTGCATGTCATAGTTAATGACCTAACAATTCATTTTGTTAAATTCCGTATAAACTCTGGGGAATAACATCCAGTCCTGACAACGGGTTACCATTTATTTTATTGATTTGTTCTAAATCAATCTCCTGCCCTTTCAATCTGAAGGTTCCTCCATCTACTTTCTGAAAACAAAAACACCTGAAATGGTTGAAATGACTGTAAGGAATAATGCTGGAAAACAGATGGCTGAATGGGCTAATTTATAGTAGAATAAAATGTAAGGTGTTACCAGAACTGTAGTAAAATAGCATTTCTACTTCACAAGCTCTTTCACCGAAAAAGATGAGTCATGCGTCTTGGCCTAGAAATTCTTCAACGAAGGATTAATAATGCCTCATTTATTTTTGTTGTTCAATGGATTCACTATTTTCTTTTTCCTTAATGTGTCCATTAGTTAATGGGAGACATTTTTTTTTAAATTAGAATGCATTAGTTTAGTGCATACAGGAATTTACTTCAGAGGAATCAGAAGTGTCTTGAGTTCTTTTGAAGAGAGGATAATAAAGGCGGAGAAGATGGGGAAAGCAGAACATCAGGCTGTTACTGTCCTTTGAGAAGAAAAATTCTTTGGCTTAAAAAATTAAAAGCAATTGTTTGAGAACAGAGACAATTTTGGTTTTGTGCTTTAAACAGGATGCCATCTTTAGAAAAATGGCTGGATTCATCAGGTTAGAAATCTATATGGGGAAACATCAATATTTTTTATTCTGAGTAGGAAACTGAGGCTGTTATATATTGATGTCTCTTTGAAAGCCTTTGTAAGGTGTAACTATGGCCTCTTCAAAATTATATGCTAAGGGCAACTCAGGCATAAAGTTGATAGGAGATCAATGTTTTTTTAAAAAATAGATGACTTTGGATTTTTTGCCTTCTTTATTAATGAAAACAGGATGAAAACTCCTGGAATAGACAGATGAATGACAGGGATGATTTCCTTTCACCTGCGTAAAAGAGTTGACATTAATCACTGTTTTCCATTTCTGTCTGGTTCTGCTGCCACAATTTGCTGAATAAATGATTTTGTATGCATGAATTACACGTAGAATGCAATTTTCTTACCAAAAAAAAAATTTAAAAAAATCACCTGAGTAATCTGACAGTTGAATCAGCTTTGATCTTAAACTGGATCTAGTGGGAGTGGGCAGAAGGCTACAACTGCTGAGCAGCATGAAATAAATTAGGAGTCTGTGAGAATGAATTGTCTTCTGAACTAATGACTTCATCCTTATCAAGATCCAAAATGTGTTGGCATGAGGTAATGCATTTAACTTCTAGTACTCTATCCTAATTAGAGCAATAGTCATATTTGCAACTACATTTCTAATACAGTTAGGATATATAGAAAGATGAAAAGGTGACTGGGTCTCTTCAAGTTGGAGGAGGTTGTTTTACATGTAGCAGGGAACAGTCTACATTACTGGTCACTCATTAGGTTGGCAGGGTGGTAGTTAGACATCCAGGTGCCTTGTTATTTCTCCAGGGAATAGATCAGTAGAATAACACCATATGTGTGATGACAGACAAAGTCCTTGAAAAATATCCCTCTGTTCCAGTCTGTAGTGTTGTGAAATTAGAACTAAAAGTAGCAGAATTGACCAAGTAGCTGACTAAAGAGCTATTTTTATAAGTGTCTTGCAGAAGGCAGTATTTAACTGTAATAGTCTTAAAATACTGAATGTTTTTTCTCAGATGCTCAGAATTTTATCATGTTATATGTTATTTATAAAAACATGATTAGTCAACATGGGGCTGATTCCTCGATACTCATTGTCTTTAAGTCCATGTCTGAAGTGGAATTGAAGCAGACACTGTAAGACACAGTTATTTTTGTGGAGAGGCAATAATAACAGCACACATACAGATTGTCACTAAAATTGGCCAGAAAAGGGTATTTCTGTTTTGTGGAAAATTCTGGGTTGTTGACATGTCGTCTCATCCTGTGCTGGAACGGAATTCCACCAGTTGACATGGTGGAACTTCAGGCAAAACAGAACGATTTGTTTCAGGTTTTTTTTGCAAACGTGGTCCTTCCCCAGCCGGGGGCTGCCTGGCGCGCTGGCCTCCTGCCCGGCCGGCTGGTAGGCAAGCTGGAAAGAAGCCAGCCAGGCCAGCCAGCTGGTCGGGCAGCGGGGAGCGCCTGCCCATCTGGCTCCTGAGGAGGGTTTTAGCAGAATAAACGTGTTCTCAAGGAATATTTTTCGTTCTCTTGAATCAGCATTTTTATCAGAATATTGTTGATCGGCTTTAATAAATCACTGCAGAAGCAGGGGAAACGGACTTGAGCTCTGGTCTGGAAAGCTCTAATCGTACTTTCTCACTGATTACCTGCAGGGTCTCAATTTAGAAATCTCTGGAGACTGAAGTACAAAAAGCTTTTTTCCTGAGCTTGAAGGGCTAGATTATTAATTCACACATTATACAGGCTGTGTATAAGCTACTGGGTAGAAGCATAGGAAGCAGACTTCTGCTGTGGGAGTTGGTTTTTGATCATCCTGATGAGAGCAGAAACAATAATGCAGAAGTGCCGCACCACGGAGACTTCATCTGCCTTCTGCAGTGGGGAAAGAGCCATGAGGTGTGAGCTCTTTGGTTCCCTTGGACCATTGCTGAGTCAATTACCAGCACAAGTTTTGACCTATAAAGCCCTCAAGGAGTGAGAAAGAAGGAATCCCACACTTCTCTCTTTTTTTTTTTTCCAGTGACAGATTTTGCCCCTGCTAAAATGGCAATGCCTTATCTGATTGATTTTTTTTCCTCATTTTCTACCCTTTCACATGTGTTGGAACTATTTTCTATTTTTTTTTTCTTGAGAAATATAGATCCTATCTTACAATACCAAATGCTGCCTTATGGTATCATTTATTACTGTTTGGATCCTGAGCAGTGTGAAGTCAGTATGATCCAATTTGAGGGCTTTGAAACAACTTACTCCAGTCAAACGCCTAGCCTTGTGTGTCTACTGCTCCCTCTTCCTTCAGTAATTTCACATACTGAATTTATTCTTCTGCTGCTTACCTCTGCTATACTTTAGAAGATTCTTCCATGGACTTTGATTATGATTATTATTATTCAAAGCTGAAAAACAAGTTAATGTGTTTTTCCAGAACATGAAGATGTGGTAATTGTTTAAGGTGGAGGTCCATTCAGCTCAGTGTAATGTCTCAGGTAATAAGTGATGAAAGAACATTAAAAGACAGTAGGTATCCATTCCCTGGTATACTTTCTCAATTTTTAGTAATCAACTCTGTAGGGATTTTCTTTGCTGGAAGCTTTGTCTTGTTTAATTGCACTTGAATTCATGAAAGTATTTATTTTGTACTTGTTTGTAATTTAGCTTCCAGAACACAGACTGGTGATGAGTTCCACAAAGTAATTTTGGATTGAGAGAGAAAATAACTCATTCTTGTTTTCTCTTGTTGAAATCTAACCTTCTCTTGGCTCTGGTTTTTTGAAAATGTACTGTATCACCAGGGCAGGGAACACAATTCTGTATTAAACACATGTGTAGCAGATGAGGGCTAAGCGTCCATGTTGATAAACTGCTAGAGTTCTGTGGGTCAAGAGTAGCTGGAAGGCACAAGAAGAGTCCTGTCTAATAATAAAAAAAAAAAAATGAAAAATTGACCCGTAATCTTATTCATGTGTCTGTTTGCAAAATCACATAGCTCTAAGCCTCTGTTTTCTCACAGTATTTTAAATGCTTTTCCCTGAAATAATAAAAGCGATTCCTGTTCCATGGCATCTCTCCTATAAACCTATGGCAACAAATGAGCCTGCGTGCCGAGTAGAAGAATTAGTAATAGTAGTAGAAGTAAAGCTCCAGGTCTGCTTGTCTAGGAATATATTATATTTACTTCAGAATGAAATATAAACAAAATTGTAAATTTGAGATGGAGAAATCTAGAAGGGCTGGTATGTGTATGTGTGTTAAGAGCAAAGTAAAGCCTATAAGGTCAAATGTTCATGTTCTTGCTGCATGTGACTGGGGCAGCTGTACGATTACAGCAGTTTTGCTGCTAACCAAGGGAAGGAAAAGCTGCTTCTTTGGGCTTTGGTGGCCCTATCAGGGAAGGGAGGAGAAAGGTGCAATTCAGTTTGAGGGAAGGTTTTTGAATTTGTGCAGTGGTAAATTATTATATTCCGTCTCTAGAAAGGCATGCAACTGTCTTGGGACTGGGCTGACTTATTTTCTTTCCAATAGAACTATCTTATCTTGGTGCATGCAGTAAAGTATTGGAAGAACAGATCCTCCATCTCTTCAGACTTTCAAACCCATGGCAAGAAAATTGTCCTATAAATCAGATAAGATATTATCTATGTCTCCATGAAAAGCCACTTACAGCCATGTTAAAAGATATGTTTTGTGTCTTTGTCACTGCACTCAAGGGTGATGAGATGTAGGAGAAAAATCATTAGATTAAAAAGGAGCTGGGGAGAGAATTTTAAAACCAATATTGTAAGGATGACAGGGATATAATTATGAACAACTCCTCACCTGACTTATTTTTACTATTGTTTCTCTATAAAGTGTTTTAGATTACTCATGTCTATTCTGTAGCTGTAAAGAATTCACAATAAAAGTAAATTTTGAGGATTCCTTTGACTAAGGTTTTAAAACTTTTTCTGCATGGAAGTTACTCGACAGAAAATATCTGTGGACAAAAAATAAATTCTACTTTGTGGACAAATTTTCTTTGTTAAAATTAGGAGAGGGGGAGTGAAACATTTTTGAAAGCCTGAGACAGCATTTTAATTTGCAGTTCTCTTGGTGGATGTTCACTGGAATGTCCTTGGTTTAATTAAGCTGAACTGAGCTTATGGCTTGATCCAGTATATATGGCAGCATGGGGTTGAAATCCAAAACATTGTTCGGAATGGCACCCAATACTACTCTAAATTTATTCAGCCTGGGCAGTGCTGTAGTTTACGATCATGTGGGTATATATAGCATTTGTGTTTTTCTTGCCCCTGCATCCCTCATCATCTCTCTTAAAGGAGGAAAGGAGTAGGAATGGATGGCTAGTTATTGTCCTAGAAGGCTGGAGCTATGTCATTATCTGGGAGTTGAAGTATCTCCTTCTGCCCACTCTCAGAATCTGGAAAGGGCCACGTTTTCCCCAATATTCTTTTCTCCTGGTGTAGTCTATTGGTAAATGCTATCAATGTTAATGGCCAAATACGCACAGTTTCTAAGTGTGCTTTA
The DNA here is from genome assembly GCA_025774025.1 of Xenus cinereus. Taxonomy (NCBI): domain Eukaryota; kingdom Metazoa; phylum Chordata; class Aves; order Charadriiformes; family Scolopacidae; genus Xenus; species Xenus cinereus. Next base: position 12,210,815 of record JAOXJK010000002.1, on the reverse strand, counting down.
AAAATACACGTTGCCAAGAACTGGAAAAAAGAGGAAAGCCCCTTGTGTTGTCCACAAAAACTAGCCTTTGCCTATTGCTTTTGCAGCCTTTCTGAATTGTACTGACCCATCCTGAACTCTTTAGAGCATTGTTCAGCGCCTCTGATCCTGTGGGGTGCACCTTTGAACGTTTTACTACTCAAAGAACATGAGAGTGCGGTGGGTTTTTAAGGACATTTTTACTGTTTAGCCTGAGCTTTAAGTTGAAAGGATGATGAAAACAGGAGTTTAAGCCTGACTGGCTAGTACTTACATTAATGTTCTCTATTAATCGCAAGGATTTAAAAATCTTTCTATAATCCACATCTAAAATTCTCTTAATCTTCATAGATCAGCTAGAACAGCCACAAATACTTTCTTTGACATGGTGTCATGCGTGGCATTAGGTTTTTTTTAAAAAAACGGTTAAAAATGAGGTAAAGAATAATAGGAACCACCTACCACTAAAGTAGGAAAAGATACAGAATACAAATGGGTCAGCATGTGGTTGCCGTGGCTGGATACTGAGTGAATTTTTAATGCCTGAACACCAACTATTAGACAGAAGAGCATTGCAAGGGGGTGGGGAGCAGAGAGTATTAGAGGGAGTGTACGGTGGTGTTGGTATGTCTACAATATGTGCATCAGCTGGCCTTGGGCTATTCCTTACTCTCTTGGCTGTTGATCACCACCACTCAGCCTTTATTCCTACCATTCCTCAGTTGTTTGGCCTGCAGTTTGTCCAGAAAGCTTAGTTCTCCTTTGGCCTTTGATGCCAGGCTTGTTTCCAGGCATATTCAGAGCGGGTATCAGAGAACAGATGGGTGAACAGAGTGGTTTGCTTCTGAGCAAGAGTTTTACTAAGGATATGACTGCCCTGAGTGGTGAAAGACAGCTTCGTTACATGGCTGAGACATTTAAAAAGAAGAGAGTGTGCTGGTGCAGGAATGGGGTTTTAATCGATAATGTGTATCCTTTGAGAAACTGTGCATAGTTTTACCTTGAGCAAAATGTGAGTGAAGAACTTGAAAATATAAGCAGTGAAAGGAGATGTAGAAATGTTGCGTTATTTGGGTGGGAATTACATGGTTGAAGCTTAAAGTTTCACAGTGCGATGATTGAAGTACAAAGCTGTAAGCTACATGAATAAAGACTTTTTTCTTTGTTAATAGTAAGAGACTTGGCGATGGTCTGCCTGGTCAGGAGATGGCGTTTGCAGAAAGCTAGTAGAGAAATTCAGACTCGGAGGAAGAGACCCTGTTAAAAGGTGATACTGCTATTCCTTGTGGTAACACAAATTGATACACTTGCTGGTAAGGAAAACAGCAATTGATTGTGAAATGGAGATTGATTGGGTGGAGGAAAACAACTTTTTTTTTTTGGGGGGGGGGGGGAGGGCGGGGCAGATTTATTCTTGGATAATTGAATTCCACCAAGGAGGAATACAGGAAAGGGTGTGTGTATGTGTGGAAAGCTAGGAGTAGAAAGCAGATACTACTGTCCTGTGGCTGATGCTGTGCTCTGTGGAGTCAACAGGAAAACTGGCTGCAGAACTCTGACTGAAAACAGATAAGAAGAAAAACATGATTATCCTAGGATAACCTAAAACAGATAAGAGATAAGTCAGAAGAAAGCCAGCCAAGTGCACTCAGGAAGAACATATGTGCTGAAGCGATGACCCATAGCATTAAAAGCTGCTTAATCTTATTCTGCTAGACTTGTTTCTTTTTTGAGGGATGGAGAATAGGAATAAAACACTTTAGTGTAAAGGAATCTCTGTTGTAAACTTGTGTACGAGTATGTGCCTTTTTTTACATGCCTGTTAATTAAACGTGACACTTAGTGCTTATGGAATAGGTCTGTTTGACGTAGGCCAGCTTCATAGGCTAATGCTGAGCCTGAGTTCCCAGATGCTCTAATTCCTTACTCAAAGTAAGGGGAACACCAGCTTTCAGGTTTGGAAGTCAGACTTGCAGGAATAGCAACAAATGTACTGTGCTCAAAGGCAGTGAGTAATGCACTTAAAAATTACTTACTTTCTCCACGAAGAGCCATTTGTGTTTGGGTCATAATTTCAAGTTTTTCTTTGTAAACAAGAGGTCAGGGAACTTGCTGGTTTAAATCAAAGTTCAGCTTTTTCCATAGTAGTTTAGTTCCAAGAGGTGTTGATTTGATCAAGTGTCGTGAAACACAGGGGTAAATTGTCAGAGCTGGCAAAGCTACATGCTGACTACAACACTGTGAGCAGATAAGTAATGGGACAAATTGTGACAGCTGGGTATAAACTGACTTCATTTATGGAAATGAATTAAATCCTTCTGTCTTCCTTGTTCACTTGAGATCTCGTTTTCTGCATTTGTTATGAGTGATGTTGGTCTCTAAAGGGTACCTTTGATCACACAGTTAATACACATCTTAAGTAGGTTATCTTTTATATGGTGGGCCTGCTATTTGCTTGCATTCTGTAGTTTTGCAGCAAAAAGTAAATTAAAGGAACCCTTCCCTTTCGTCATTTTGTGTGTTGGGAAGTAGGCCATAGTCTCAGCCAAATAGTATTCAATCTAATTTCCCTGGTTCCCTAAATTTAGCTTGAAGAGCTGTCAGTGGAGAAAAAACCAATTAGACTCCATAGCAGGGAAAACACTAATTTCCTTTGGCTGACAACTCCTACAAGGGTTTTTTCAGCCAAGTAAAAGAACAGCTGTGAAAAAATAGGCCTTTGCGCTGATATCAAAGCATCAGCCTGGTCCTTAACTATTGCTGCTAAACAGTCTGTTGGGAGCGTAGGTGGATGTTAGAGACTATAGACAGTGACAATAAAGCTGGTGGTGTCCAGACCCCAGCATGTCTTGTCATAAGAAAAGATGTTGGCAGGTGTTGGAGGGACAGTGCAGGTCCTGGATAGCTAGGAAGATATGCCATCCTTGACCTCCAGCTGTCTGCTGCCTCTGCATGTAATCTGGTTCTCCACAGGGACTGGTTGCAAAGCCAGCTGGTTGGCTGTAGGTGTTTTGGTTGGTGTATAGGTGTTGCTGGAGCATGGCAATGCACAGCTGAAGCCAGAATGTGTGTCTGCATTGAAGAGAACATCACCAGGTAGAGTCAGACTGGCTGCACTGGGAAACCCGGCCGTGTGGCATGGCTGATGGAGCAAGGAGGCCCCACCGGGAAGCCCAGTGGTGTGGGAGCTACACGGACAGATGACAAGTAATGAGCCAAATGCAATTATTGGCCCGTTACACTTAGGATCCACCTAAATATGCACAGCACAAAGGTTCCACAGTCTAGAGTAAGATTCCTGAACTTCCAGGGTTTAATTAATGATTGTTGTCTGTGCAAGGAAACTCCTAGGCCTGAGCATTTGTCTGTTCCACTTGTGTGTGACAAATGCTGTTTGAGGCAGGTGTATCATGTAGATTTAGGAGGCTATATTACAAAGTTATGTTATCAGACTTGATAACAAGTCTCCTTTGTGTCTCTGGTACAATGCCAAAAAAAATTATTTCTGTAATTTTCGAAAGGACAGAGCTTTTGTTGGCAATTCATCCTCTACCTACAGCTGTCTTGTCCTTGCTAGTTCCTTGTATAACTCCACCTAAGATCTGGAAAAAGCCATAGGGAGAAGAGGATCTTGTCTCTGTGCTCTTGAGTAAGTTAAGGGTGTCACATGAGCTATGGCATAATTAGTGAGGTTCCTTATTAATCTCAGAGGTTTCCAGATAAAGGAGACGATAGTGGGAAATAGTGTAAATTCTGGCAATTTTTTCTGTGGGTCCTGTCTGAATCTTTCGTAGTGCTCGGTATTATAGTGGCAAGTGGAACATATATGTTTGACCCATTTTATAACTTCATATGGATGTGAAGAAGATCCTTGGAAGATAGCCTCAAAGTTGGTTGCATAATGGATATGCTAGGATTTTTCTTTCCTAGTTAGTTGTGGGAGGTGTGTTTGGTTATTTTTATGTGGTATAAAATACCTTATACTGAAAAAAGGATCATTCTGAGGTCTGACATGCATTTTAAATATTATGGCCTTATAAGACCTGTCAGTGCTTAATACAAGTAACATGTTGCTGTAATATATGACCTATATTTTAGAGCTCTGCTCCATAACCAGGGTTTCCCAGCAGAATCTGTTTATTTGTACATTACTTTACATATAAAGTGTTACTTCCATGCTTGTTCCCAGTGGAGTGAGAAGAATCAGATTTTAGAGATATGTAGATGGGCACAGGCGTCCTAACACTTTTGAAAATTCTATTTGGGTTTGGCGCTTTTTTTTTTTTGTTTTAACTTAATTATGTTGACCTAGTGTTATCTGTGCTGTATGAATAGGTTTGAGCTCTGCTGCACAACTGTGTTGGCATTGCCTGGGCACTGAAGGATGGACACGCAGGGAGAACTGGAATGCAACCCGAGTTCTGCAGAGGACTTGCTTCTGTGACCTCCCAGTGGCTGTTCTCTGCTGCCAATGTAAGAGGGTGATTATATCAAACAGTACTGCTTGAAAGGGAGCAGGCTTATGCAGGTTGACATCTTGAGAAAACCCTGATTGTATGAATGAAGTAAATTCAATAAAGCAGTTAGCACGCATTCAGTTGTAAAGCATTTTAGAGTTCACGTCTACAATCACTCCAGCCTGTGCACGGCAACATGAATAACTTCTATCTTGGGTATCTTTCCCTGGGCTGAATGTTGCAATATGGTTTTCATGTGCAAACTTATGTTTACATAATGCTATACAAGTTTTTTTGACATTACTTAGAACTATCAGCTTCAAAAGTCTTTGCAAATTCTCTCACTTCTATTAGCCTGGAAGAAATGATTCCAATCATTAGAAATTATCCAAGTCAGTTTCTCAATATTAAAACTTATATCAAGTGTATGGGAGGGGATTTGGAGAAAGGAAAAAAGGAAATATTTAATAAAGGAGGGGAAGGAAGTGTCTATGAACACGTCACAAGATTCTTTTGCAGTGGTGAGCTTGTGCATTTTTGTTTACTTTTGACGAGATTTCTTCCTGTTGTTCTCCTTTTCTTGCACAGATAAGTTAAAGAATGCTAAAATGCTTTTGATGAAATATTTTTGGGTGCTAGATGTTTCAACAAATGTGTTGGACAGTGCTGATTCCAAATACTTATAGTATTTTTTACTGTCTTAGAAGTAAAATATTCTCTCATTTGTAACATGGGCTAATTTATCTTAAATGGAATGGGAGTATTTGAAGGAGTTTCTAGAGATCTTTCAGTAAAGCCGAGCAGTTTTATCCCCAAATATTTTTAAACCAAACAGGAAAGTAATTTACACTCCAATCTGTGAAGGACCCTAGCAAAGTCCCCATACCAGTTTCTAAATAGGAATTTACTGTCACTATACTTTTAGTGGACTGAGTCCTGAATTAAATATTTTTTTCTGTATAGATTTTGTTTTAAATTGGCTCTTCATTAGAATAAAGCTCCCCCCCAATTGGATTTTTATATTAGAATAGTGAAAACATAATTCATCTTTTTCCGAGTGGCAGTATACTTTATTTAGCTTTTTTTTTTTTAAGTGAAGGTCGGGGGACCCCAGAGCACAGGAATGATAGTTGTAGGTGAATGAATATTAGAAGTTACTTGGATTGCCACAGAGCAAAAAGAGGTGGGTTTTTTCAGATTGTGGGTGACCTTGTGATGCAAACAAGTGTTAGAAACAAAGGAAAGATGGAAAAACAGATAGTGAAGTGCTACTGGGTGTGGGCCTTCAACAACTGTCTTGCCTCAAGTGCAAGAGCTTTGTTTCACAAAGAACACCTAGCTGAAAGGATGCTGAGAAACTTTGAGGGGACTTTTGAGGGGAAACTGTTTGGGACTGTCTCCCCTTTTTCAGCCCATGCGGGTCAGGATAACTTTATTGACTTTGCTGCAGTCTAGATTCTAATTCTACAGAACAAGAGCAGCTGAATTTCCATTAGGTTTGGGAAAGCAACAAGCTTTGTTGATCCCAATTTATTTAAGTGCATCTGACACAATGCTTTAAAAATGTATAAGAAAAAAAAAGAACTTGAATTACAAGCAGCAGCTGTAGGATTTCCCTATGGTATTGATGTATTAAGGGTATAATGCTGTTGAAGCAAATGGCAAGATGCTGGGGAATGCTGAGAACCCCCCACACAAGGAGTTTGTAATATTGTCCAGGCTAGCTTTAAGATTTTGAGTTGTAAGGAAGGTAACACAGCTTACATCTTAAAATTGCCTGAATTGTTACATGGTTTTACATGAACGAATGTTTCTTTTGTAAAGGAAAGTTTGGCAAATCTGCACTTAGAAGTGTATGGGTTTCTGTTTGTCAGGCAGAAACTGTGCTATGTGACCAAATGCGTGCTATAAAGGGTACTAACAAAAGTGGAAATAAAAACTGAGCCACAATGAGCAAATATCTCAAAAGAAGAAACCTTCTTGGAAAGTAGGACGGGTACACAAAAACCATGTAGGAATAGGAGAAGAAACAAGCCACCAAGTTCAGTTATCTCCACCTGAATTGCAATAGAAAGTCAATCCTACAGAAATAATTTTGTACAAATAGAGCTGCTTTAGCCAGAAGCAGTATGGAGATATCTGTCTAATACTGCTTTAGTCCACCTACATTTTCTGTCCATCTCTCTGACTCTTTAATATGTTTGTAAATTAAATTTTGACCTGCATCTTTATCAGAGTTCCAGAACTACAGAGATGTTTAACTTGAATAATTATTTAATTGACTAGGAAGGTAATTACTCTAAATGGCTGCTCAGTTGTCATACTCCACTTAGATTATTTCACCTTTAAACATGTTGAGTAATGCTAAGATTAGTTCCACTGATGTCATGAGGTCTAATTGTGGAGTAAGGTACCATCATGTGAATGAAGGTGGAAGGCTGAACCTTTTGATCCAGTTACTTGATACCTTTGAATGATCTGGAGAATAATGGAAATTAAAATCTCAAAGGTGTGTGTTAAATCCAGTACGAACGTCATTCGTTGGAATGATCGTTGCTAAACGCTTACACTCGAGCTTTAGCTAAACTAAGAGTTGAGTCATAGGGAAACATATTCAAAGGCCACACCACTTAACTGCAGTTCCAGTCTTTTCAGTAGTGCTTGGCAAAGTGGAATAAGTACACAGAGGCATATGTGAGCAGCTTTGCTTTGATGTACATTGTACTGCCAGTAAAGAATGATGAATTTTTAGTTCCCTTCAAAATACTTAAATTCATAAGAACTCATAATCTTCCAATGCTTTAAGTTCATTTTTCATTGTCATTCTCGTAATTTTCTAGTGTTCTTTAAACAAACCTTAATTTTCATGTGACTTCGTGTTAAGACATGTGACATTGTTTGAAATAGGACACACAAAAATTTCAGGTCACCTATAGTACTGCATTTATCACAGAGCTACACTTCTATATTTAAACGATCCTAATTTATTTTTCTATTTCTATCACATACAATTCCTGTATGAGAGAGAAAATTAACCACATATTACAGATCATATCTATCTATAGTTAACAAGAGCTTTACTTACCCATAAAAGCTGTAGCTCTCCAGAATGGGGACAGTAAAGAATAGCTGATCTGTACTGTCAGCCTTTGTCCTCTACAGCAAGCTGTGAATAAGGGGGGGATATTTTATAGCTCTCAGGCTGATGAGCAGCCCACAGCACGCTCACTCTCTCTTCTCCTTCTGTCTTTTTCTGTGACCCTGCTCTTCAAATGCATCTAATACTCCGTAATTACTTAATCCTCCACCACTGCTTGTGTTTCCAGTTCTTAGATGTCATTAATGGAAACGGAAACACAGTAATTATCACGCTGGGAGAGAACCTTTCAGAACTTCAAAATAATTTATATTGAATTTCACTATACTGTCATTCAGGAGAGTGATTATTGAACCTAATAAGAGACAGATTTCCAAGAGATGAGATCCCTCATTTGCATCTAGGTACACCAGCCAGGTTTAAAAAGCGTTTAGCTCCTAGAAGCTACTACTAAAGTCTAGCCAAACTACATAAACAGCTGAATCTTACCTGGTGGGTGTTAAGTGCTTGAGAAAGTCTGATCCAAACTCATTTTATTCTGCTTCACACTCACCTTTCAACTTGTTTGGCTGAAACATATAGGAATATTCTTTTCTGTAAAGATACTATGAGACTGAAGCTGTAATCTCTGGCTTACTATTTTTGGTCAAGCAGAATTTTTTCTGAAACGTTCTCCATTTTTGGGGGGTAATTGTTATGCAAAAAAAAAAAAAGTGCTGTTTTTCAAGCAATAGCTTCAAAAAAGTACTTTGGTGGTTTTTTTTTTTTCCGTTGCCCTTTTCAGCTCACTACTCTATTGGAGGGTTGAACCTCTAACAAATCAGAGCCAGTTATAGGATGGGCTTACAAAGGATGTGCTGTGTTCTCTTCGGGATGCGTTACAACCTCCTAGCGCGGCTGCAGTAGGAGTTAGCGGGAGGACTGCCTGGCAGCTAATACTATTTAAGGATTGTTCCAGCAGGCAGGTTGAGCCGCCCAGCGTGGTGGTGGCTGCGTGGTGCCGTGTTTGTGGTAGTGGGCTCCACGTCTGTAGCCTTCTAAAACTTCACTGCACCGTGGAGCCATAATCACTGTGGTGATTATAACACTGGGGGGAATTTAAATTGCTGACTCTTAAAGATAAAATTTGATCTGATAATGAGTTTGGAGCCTGAGGATCCTGTTAAGGAGTCAGATTTACTGACTCTTGCTAGATAATTAAAAAGCTGGTCCCTTTGGCTGGGCTTATGGATGGAGAGAGAGGGTGAGCTGAATGCTTTCTGGATTTATTTTTTTTTTCAATTGTAATGGTGTGTTTTGCAAAGTTGCAAATGAATTGGAAAATAAAAATCCTAAGGTAAAGATTGCTACATTACATCTTGTAATGGGGAAACATCTTGTAATGGGGAAAATTGCTTATGTGTGTATCAGTTGTTTGCATTGTCACACACCGAAAAAATGTGTTCTACAAATACTGGAGAAATACAGCATGTATGTCTGACTGCTTAAAAGGGGCCACAATCAGTCATGGATTAAGCCGCGTGTCACAAAATGGTGAGAGTTTCCTGCCAGTTTAGGGATTGACAAGATGAATTGGTTCTTGAGCACTTTTGGATATCAAAGGTACTGCCATTGATTGAGGTCAGAGTGCGGGCTGAGCCTTAAGCAGGGTTGCCACATGCTGTCAGCAGGGGCAGAGGTGGTGACATTTCTGAAATGCAGGCAAGAGAGGTAAATGTTAGCATTTAATGGGCGGACGTGGTAAACTGTGATGCCCCAAAAGAGACAAAACACAAAGTACAGAGGGGGCGAGTAGGTGGTGTCACTGCAGTATTAGGTACGCCAGAAGCATTCAGCCTCCATAGGAGCCAAGTTCCAGTGTCTTTTGAAGTCGATGGGAATTTTTTTCAAAGGAACACTGGATGAGGCTCATGGATATGTAGAACACAGTAATAATGAAAAAAAATTAACAGCTTTCCTTTGTAAAAGACTGAAGACAACAAAGGAAACAAAATGAGGTATACAGTAAATGGGTGAAGACAAGTAAGAAATCACATCAGATAAACTCATCTTCAGCGTCATTCATCATCTTGCTGCAGTGAATACTAATGGGAAAACAGAGGTTCATAATATTGCACAAAGCACTGACAAGCAGCCAGGTATGGAAATGCTGTGCCAAATGAACTGTGATTTTATGTGCAAACTAATCAGTTATGGCAAAATAAGACAGTATGGGAATCCAAATTTATAGAACACTGTCAAGCAAAAATGCTCTTTCAGTTTGAACGTGATCCTGCAAAACTGTTTTAAGAGACACTGCAAAAGGTTCTTACCAACATCGGGTGCCGATTGTGCTAGTGCTGTACAAACCCAGAGTGAGCAGGTTTTGGGCAGGGAAAGTTTACAAACAAACTGAAAAATCACAAAATATCTTGTCAGTGACCTGGTGGAGGGTCAGTGGTAGAGGTGGTGAGAGGACCCAGCAGTGTTACTCGGGTAAAGGGGGCCCAAGCTCTGCCCTGGTGAAGCATCAGCTTCTCAGTACTGCTGAGGGGGACAACGTGCTTGGGCCTGAGATGGAGCGTGTGCCTGTACAGCTTCCGAAATAAAGCCTGGTCATCAGGGACTCTGCCTGGGGGACCTGAGGTATGTTAATGCCTACTCTTCTAGGCGCGTCCCAGGACTGACAGACATGGAGAAACAATTTTCTTTGCAGATGCCAATGAGAAAACTTTCAGCAAAAGAAATTATCTCAAATAAATGAAGGAGTGTTTCTTTCTTTCTTAGTTGATGGATTACTTTAAGTTAATCTAATATGTTGCAGTGTGATGTATCTCCCATCTGAAGGTTAATTTACTGCTTTAATTTTTTACAAGGTGGAAATGTGATTTGTTTGATTGTGGCTTCAAGTAAACTGGCCTCTTTTTAGAAAAAAAATAGGCAGTGGGTACCTGTGTTGATCTGAGCAGTAAAATGCCAGAAAAAAACCTCATTGGAAAGGACTCTCTACACCGAGGATATACAGTGCTTCCCTATATGGTATTGTTTTTCTTCTCTGCCTTTGAATGCTAGTGAAAGGATATTTTAGTCTGGTTCACAGGTCTAGTAGATGCAGTTATTTTGGGAAAATCAGAAGATTTTTAGAAAAGGAACTATGATCAGCTTACTTGCTCAGCATGAAATTTCTGTAACTATGATGAAAATAAACCTAACAGAGCAGAAGGGAAAGCAGAGGCGTTGAAGCAGAGGGTGAGATTGTCAGAGGGTAGAGCAAGGGCCTGTGGTTGTGCTTCAGCAAACTTTTTTGGGGGAAAGAAATTAGAAATAAGCTGATCTGCAACATCCCATTAAGATCCACAGCGAGTCCCATTCTTTTCATGGGGGCATATCACACAGGGAGAAGGGCACAACATGGCAGTGCTATGAGAGATGCGGCTGTGGTTCTCCCAGCGTGCTGCAGTGCTGCTCTAGCTGTGTAGAGGACATTAAAGATTTATTACTCTCTGCAATTCAGATTACTCTGAAGTAATTTGGGGAATCCATATTAGCAAACATAATTACCGAACTTAGAGGTACACTTTTGATTTATTATGAAAATGAATATTTATTCTTATCTGTAAAAACAAAAAGTAACCACAGTTGCTGGAGTTCTGTCTGAGATACCCTGGCAAGAAGCACACACATCTACCGTGCTCTGGATTTACTGTACGTGACCTGAGCATGCTGTTTGTCCCAGATGCTTTACAGGTTTCTTGTAATTCCAGCTCTGAGTGGACTATGGATATCCTTAAATCCAGGAAAAAAAGTTATTATGTATCTGGAGAACTTTAACCATAATGCACATGCTGAAGACACAGTGTGTGCGTATTTAGGGGCCGTGTTTGGAGTTCTGGCAATTTGGTCAGAGTTTTGGGATGTACCTAATGGTCATATTCTTAAATTAAGTACAATATTTCCTGTTGGTAAAGAAAGGACTTGTCCATGAAAGAGTGTATGAATTGCTGCTGTCACTGCTACTTCTTTTCAAGCAGTTTTTACTGATACACCTTCCATATTATGAGAAGAATTTAGCTACCAAAAACTTCCCAATGCATTAAAAAGTCCTTGCTTTATGAAACTGAGGCAGTGAGCCATCTGAATACTATTATTTCACTTTCAGACTTAGGTTGGTATTCCTAATTTCAATTAAAAAGAGCAACTCTTATGCTCACTACCAAAGATTTTTAAATTAATTACTTAAAAATGGATTGCATTATGTTGGAGCCATGGTTCAGCGTAAACAAGTTCAACTGGCCATGGCATCTCTTTGGACCTCTTTTCTTCCTTGGCTGCCAAGAAAAAGGTGATTGCCTCTCCTTCTCTGTGTCTAGTTAAGTGTCACACTCACTAGAGATATGCTTTTCAAACTTTGTGTCTTTCTCTACTTTTGTTCAAGTTGTGTGTTTGGTGGTTTCTTTGGGGTGGGTGTGTGTGTTTGGGTTTTTTTGTTACATGTCTGTGTTGTAAGTTTTATCTTTCTCAGGAATGGGGTCTTTGCATCATATGGAAATGTGGAGGTGATAAACTTTCAGTAATACGGTTTCATCTTCTTGTGCTGTATGACTGTACTTTTTATATAAAGCATCATCCAGGGTCGAGGATGCAGCTTCAAGCAGATTAGTAATCATATTTACTTGCAAAAGATGGTGTCTATACCTACTGTAAACTGACTGAGAACCTTAGCGAATACCTCTAGGTAATATCTCTGAAGACCAAATTACTTTTGAAAGTCTGCTTATGAATATCTACTGAGAAGAGCAAGGGCTGATGTTATATACTCTTCTCTAATCCTTTCAATGTTCATTTTTTGACAATGAATGATCAGGGAACTCTACAAGGAAAAGTGTGCTGACCAAAATGATGAAAAATAAGATGATACCTTTTAGCAAATAAAATGTTAAGTGTGAAAAGCTGGATTTAGTACTCAAGTCAGTCTTTGTTTACTGTCCCATCTTTACTTCTTGAATGCACTCTGTAGTACTTCAGGGACAGGAGGGTTGTCCTTTTCTGTGTGTTCATCAAATACCAAGATCTTTCAAGCCTATTCATTTTTCAAAAGTTCTGTCCATCTTTGGTCTCCCTTGCTGCAATTCTTGTGCACCACTTTTTGCTTTCTGTTTTTTGTGGTGCTGGTGAGATAAAAATATACAGTCACCCGCAGATTTTTATGCTTTTTAGTACAGAATAAAATTACCAAATGAAAATGGAAAAGCAGCAGATGCCTGTCACTTAGCCTGGATATCTTCAACTGAGAAAAAACCACCACCATTATTTTCCCTTTCTCTTGACTTGCGTTTCAAATAAGCTTATCTGGAGTTTTTCTATGATGGACACAGACCTGAAGGAATTAAGTCTGTGATTTTGGGGACCAGAAACTCCCCTTTTTAAGAAAAGGCAGATGAAAAATACCAGTCACTTCAGTCCTCAGTTTTAAGTGATGCTTCTGGAAGGCAGAGAGATGACTAACAGGAATAGATGTGATAGTTTGTGATCCTGGCTGGATTTAAGTTTGGTCAGGAAGCTTGCATGTGAAGATTCAAGTTGGTGCTAACGATGTAATGCTCTGGTTTCTTGTTTTGTGTGAGTCACTTTTACGAAGCCCACGTACTAACGTTTCTGAGTTGTCAAAAGAGTATTCCTAGCCTTGTTTGGTGCTGTAGCAGTGTCACGGAGGAAATTCAAGTTAGCTCTAAGTCGTAATTGCCATTAATCTCAGGAAGATGCCCAAATTATTGTGTGCTAAAGAGTAGCTCTATTCCATGCATACTGGATTTGGATTTTTTATCCTGCACTTCCATTTTTAGGGAGTGTATTGGCACAAAATGGTTGCTGTGTGGTTTCAGCCCAGAAGGTCGTTCCCACTCTTGAGTTTCACTTCTAATTTGGCCGTCTTGCACTTCTGTTGTAGTGGAGCGGCACAAGCCTTTACTGTGCTATTGTTTCTTGCTATTGCGTATGTCTATTTGGAAGTCTGGTGGGGCTGCCAGTGGAAGTCCTCAGGTTGCTTCAAAGTCCATTGCACAGGCTTGCACACAGGGAACTGCTTCTGATCTGCTGTGTGATAAGATTTATTTCTTTGCAATTTTTAGTTAAAGGGGTTAAAACAGGGTTAAGACTTTCCTCTCTCCCCGGAATATTGAAGCTTTACTAATTAGGCAGTGAATAAACTGACTTGTGAATTAGAAATCTGTGAATTGCATTAAGGTAGTAAAACCTACGCAATCCTAATGTGCGTGCTCCTGAGCTCTGCTCAGCGAGGCAAGAACTGTGAAGCTGTGTGACCAAAGGACAAGTGTAATGACTAACAGGTACAACCTTCTTTTACCCAGGAATCCTTTATTATCATAAATACAGGTCAGACTTCCATTCCTTGGTTCTCTGGCTGTAATGTATAGCACAGGTGAAATCCTAGGCTGTCATTGGTTCACTGTGAGAGTTTATTCATATAAAAAAGAAAAAAAAAAAAAGAGAGAGAGAAGGGATATTCATTTTTCTATAGGTTCCCTAGCTTTGTTGAGACTAGTTCCTTCCATATAACTCACTTTTAAATCCTTTTTCCCTCAGGACATTGGTCAAGAAACTCTGAGAGAAAATGGATGAACTTTCTAATTCCTTTTCACAGGCTAAGGAGTGGTTAAAGGAGTATCACTAATGATCTGGAGAGTATGGGAGCAAATCCCTTGTTTAGGAGAACTGTTTTGCCATTATGCGCTTGCAAAATATTCTAGGTGTTGTGTGTAGCAGGCAGATTTTAAATTAGCTATAGATTTTTCATTCTTCCCATCTGGTCCAGTATAAAGATAATTTGTCTCATAACATGTTTACAATAGCAGCTGGCTACACAATACCAATTTGGTTTTTGACAAAACTTGAAGTTTTGACATTTCATTTTCTTCTACACTGAGAAGGGTTCGCTTTTGTTTCCACAATCAGGGCTGTACTGAGGTGTAGTCTCTGGAATAGAAACCTTGGGATTTCAATTAGAAGACTCTGTATAAATACCCAGATAGGCTGGGAAAGCTGCTTTGGGAATGGGCAAACGTACGCTTCTCTTCTGCCTGCTGAGAGTAGATTTTAAATGAAAACTCATCCAGGTACATCAAAGACTTCAATATTAGGGCTGGTGCAATGAGAATGTCTCACTTTCATACTTATACCTAGCCCCAACCACCCTTTCTTAATGAAATGTTTATTGATAAGTCTCTGAAATATTTAGGCTTTCACAGGACTTTTTTTAATCAAAACCATTCTGATAATTTCTAATTATTTCCATCCATGTGTGACAGCATGTACAGCACAAAAGGAAAGCTTTCTACAATTAGTACATTTATTGCTCAAGGAAAAGGTTTACAAGCAGTCATTTCATTCAGTTGTTTGTACTTTATCTCTGTCAGGCTCAGAGAAGTCATATATTTCACTCCATAATTCAAACAACATCTAATAAGTAATATTAGTGAAATATTCAGTATCTTCTATGCCACTTTTTAATTACCTATTGTGGTATAAATCCTGCTGTTCTTTTTCATTTTATAATGGAGATCAGAGGAACTTCACTGCTGAGATTAATTTTTGGTGTCAATTCTTTTCTTAGGTCTTCTGAGTATTTGAGGGTTTGCTTCCTATAATTTTCATTAAGAAATGGATTTTTTATTTTTTTTAGACTGATTCTTCTTCAGTTGCATGAGCTGAGGCTCAAGAGACAGATTCAAAGCCCACTGAATGAATTCTGACTTGAGGTGCTCTATTCCCAGCTCTCTGCCTTGTGAGGCAGTGAATATTGTGATATCAAGGGAATGAAGCAGATAGCTCCTACAGCTTGGCTGTATAAAAAGTGACCAGAGTCCTTGCTTAGGGATACTGGAGGATCATTCCAGCTGACCTTTGGGGGAAACTCTAGAAGATAAAAGATATCTAGAAGAACAAGCCATGCTTGTTCCTTGTGATGTCTGCTTGAGTATTTTAACGAAATATTCTTTTGAGTCATATGAGAGAATAATTGTCAATTTTAAATAGATATCTGAAGAACAATAAAGCAATCCAGTGTCATCTTTGTTTGGAGAAAAGGGCCGGTACATTGTGCTTATGGTATTGTAAAATAGCTTGGAAATTTTTTTTTTAAAAAAAAGCATTGGTATACATATATTTTTTTTAAAGAAAACCTGTGAAATGATTGAAACTACCTGAACCTGTGACTCCATAGGGCATAGAAAAGCCTGTAAAATGCATTGTAAATCCACAAAAAAAAGATTTGTTGCTGGCACATATGAGCTTAAAAAGAGAAAAGGCAAAGGAAGGATATGTGCAAGTATTTATGATGCTTAGAACTGCTTGTATTCTTCTGAGATTGTTGTGGATTTTCTTCATCTCATTCCACTTCAGTGATGACTATATATCATTAGACATAAAAAGTTATGACATTAGGGTTTTTTCTTTTGGAATGGAGTTGCATATATAAATTTTTACAATACTCACATGATGAAGAAGTGTGTAAACACGAAAACATATCCTTATATGTGATTTCGCTTATTGATCATTTAGCAAAGACCACAAAATACCTTTGCTCACAAGAAGATCAGGCATCATTAATGGTACGAGCTATTTTGTTGAAATATAACAGCTGCAAAATACAATTATATCTCAGTAATGGAGAACTGCCTTTGTATTCAACCCCCTGTTGAATTAAAAAAAGCAGACATGTTCATAATGGAAAACAAGCCATAGTAAATCTAGAAGTTTATGAATTTCTGTGAGGCAAAGATCATAAAAGTCTGGATCTTGGTTGCAGTTTCAGAATTTCCACCTGTCCAGCACTGTAGTCCTTAAGCTTGAAGGGATCCTTCTAGTAGAAAAGTTCCTGATTGCAGATCCAGATTTTTGTGCTTAAAATCTGGGATCTAGCTTTATTAAACCAGGGTGTAGTCTGTTTCCTTTATTTTCTTTTTAGTTTGTAACACTATTAGATCTTCCTTTCTCCCTCTTTTTTCTTTTTTTTCTAAATGCAGCTCTGACATCAAAACGACAGAGAAGCTGTGGATGCCCCATCCCTGGAAGTGTTCAAGGCCAGGTTGGATGGGGCTTTGAGCAACCTAGTCCAGTGGGAGGTGCCTCTGTCCACAGCGGGGGCATTGGAACTCGATGATCTTTAAGGTCCCTTTCACTTGTAACTGTTCCATGATTCTATGATTTTATTTCCGGAAAACAAAAAGTTTTAATGCAGTATTTTTGTAATGGAACAGTAACAGCTAAAGAAATATGTTCTCTGAATATTTCTGCAGAATCATATGAAAAGAGGCTGAAGTAGGAAGGAAAAAAAATGCAATAAATGACAATCTCAGGGACTT
>JAOXJK010000002.1:12129895-12193834 GCA_025774025.1 Xenus cinereus | reverse complement strand
TGTTTCCCTTATATTCTTTTTAGTTTGTAACACTATTAGCTCTTCCTTTCTCCCACTTTTTTTTTTTTTTTTTTTTTTCTAAATGCAGCTCTGACATCAAAATGACAGAGAAGCTGTGGATGCCCCATCCCTGGAAGTGTTCAAGGCCAGGTTGGATGGGGCTTTGAGCAACCTGGTCCAGTGGGAGGTGTCTCTGTCCACGGCGGGGGCATTGGAACTCGATGATCTTTAAGGTCCCTTTCAACTCTAACTGTTCCATGATTCTATGATTTTATTTCTGGAAAACAAAAAGTTTTAATGCAGTATTTTTGTAATGGAACAGTAACAGCTAAAGAAATATATTCTCTGAATATTTCTGCAGAATCATATGAAAAGAGGCTGAAGTAGGAAGGAAAAAAAATGCAATAAATTACAATCTCAGGGACTTAATCTTCAGTTTAGCTGAGCTGAACTCCTTGTATAGCCTTGGGCTCTGTGGGAAGGGCCTGGAGCGAAGTTGTGACACTTCAAATTCCTGTGTAGCCTAGAAAAGCCTCAAGGTTGTTATAGTGTTCTACCTACCTTTTTTTTTTGGCCCAGAGGGACATGCATATATGCATCTTTTCTTTAAGCTATCTGTTCTATAGCATCCTGCTGATGCCTCATAGCTGGCCCTTCAGCTGATATGTTTGCTTGGTTTTGTGAGCTGCTGTATAGATTGTGTGGATCAGCACAACCTATGGAATGGAGAGTCCTTTGGAAAGTAGCTAAGCTAGTTGTATGGTCCCTGTGGCTTCCAAAGAGCTGTATCAGGGATAAGAATTTGGCCTTTATTTCCCTATTCCCCTACATATTGCATAATACTCCCTTGTACTTACTGGGCTCTTTTCATGGAAGATGCAGTGTCTGATCCCATTTCTTCAGTGATCTACAAAGCTTTTAAATATTACATACTCTAGCTAATCCCATTGACTTTACTAGAGTTGACTATAGAGCATAAAGTTAAGTGCCTGCCTCAGTCTGTAGGGATAGAAAGCTGCTTTGTTTTCATTTCTATAATAGTTATGGTTATAAGAATTATTAATTTATATGATCAAAGTAAAGACTCCATAAAATTATCAGCACAAATACTGCATTACTCCAGTGCCTTCTGGCAGTTATCATGTTTAAATGCTAACTCCTTTGTGCTATTTGGTGACAACTTCACTTGGGAGCAGTCTGTCTCACTCTTGGGTGAGTTTATAGGTTCATAGTAAATAAGCCAGAAGGGACTATTAGATCATCTTGATCATCACAGGCCATTAAAACGTAACCCAGTTACCCGTGTAGCATGTGTTCTTGAGGCTGGATATAACAGATCTGTGACCTTTCTGAATTCCATAGGAGAAAAGGGAGTGACTTCATGGGGATTGCTGGAGCACTCCAGCACTCAGAGTTGATAGTTAATTTAGTTTGCAAAGAACTGTTTGTGGTGCCAGTGGAGAAAAATTAAAAACTTCCTGTGAACCTGGGCCTTCAGAGTCAAGTCTCACTGTGAGACTAATGATTATCAGTATAATTTAATTGAAGAGCTGCTTGTATTTATAAGATGCAACCTACTAGATGACTCAGTTGAAAGTCCCAATGTAAAAATTCCGTTCTCTAGTAAATAAATCGCATTTCAGCAGCCTAGCCAGAGGGCCCGGGTCTTCCCCCATGGTTCAGTCTCTGAGCCAGATGACAGTTCATTATGGTAACTGTCAGAACTTAGGAATGACCTCACCTTACGTCCGTAAACTGATCTGATATACTTGCTTGCTCTCGTGAGGAATAAATGATCTTACCTAAGAGGTTTAGCTGGGAGGTAGTAACGTACTCAAGGGCAGTGTAAGCCCAGCTTCTATGGAAGGGCCAGCCTTGTGGCTAGTATGTAGAGCTGGGTCACTGGCTGCACAGCCAATGGTCGTAAGATTGTGTGCCAGCCTGGCCTGGACATTGGAGTTGTGAGGAGAGGAAAGAAGGCTAAGGTAAAAACACACCTTTCTAGTTTCTTTGTAGCTTGGAGCAGAACAGTTAGTTAAGGCTTCTGGAGTTCACGGCAGGGGGAGCAGAGGAGCCACTCTGAGCTACTTGGTTGTGTAGTTAGGGCAAGTGGTCTCTGGAAGAGAAGACAGGACCTATTAGCATGGCAACTACTAATGTGGAGTACGGTAAGAAAGCCTTGACATGAAACATCAGAATCTTGAAAATATCACAGGAGCTGAACCAGTGATGTGCTAACAAATGTCAAGGAGCTCTAGTTATTCCAGCTGTAATGGAAATGGACTCATGGGCAACTGCAGTGACCCGTGAGTGACTTTCAACTGGAGACTCTGTTACAGACGTGGCTGTGCCCATGGCTGGAGCACATTTTGATAACTGAAGTATGGCAGGTAACTGAGCTCTATGCCCGATTTCTGAGAACAGCTGGCATCAGTTTCTGTCACTCAATACTTTGCAGAGAATGGAAGAGATCAGAGCTGCTGCTGATCCATACAGCTAGCACTAAGAGAGGAAAAAATGTGAAACAGTAGTAGTATACTGTCTCCTGTGTGGATGGCATGCTCTCTGCCCAATGGTAAGATAAAGAGGTACCTAAAGAATCCTAATATGAGCACATAAAACTAATCTTGTGTGGCAATTGGAGATGATCTTATTTTTGGAAATCTCTGAATATCCTTTTGAGGGCTTGTAGGGGGCTTAAGATGACAATAAAAGGAAAGACCTGGAGCAATAGCCATAACCTCAAACCAGGACATGCTTGAATCCAGTGTTAGTCAAGAATGGCTAGAAAATTTGGCCAACATATGGTAGGTGTCTCTTGCAGGAATTAGCTTATTTGAGTCATTGGGAATGTAGAGGGGCTCATCTTCCTGGTGGGAGAGGGTAAAGGTGGGATACCACAGGGACATTCCTCCGTTGCAGTGAGAGGAGCAGGGGCAAATTTATGTGAGCTGGTCCTCTTTCTCAGGAGTTCGCTGCTGACAGTGGGTAGAGGCTTAGCACTGGAAGCAGCATTAGAAATTTAAATTGCAGAAGCTTAGAGGGAGGGAGAAAATAAAAGCATGAAGAACTGAACTGTGTGGCACTGGAAAAGCATGAGGACGTGACTGTCATGACTGAGGATGTGACAAGAGGAGAAAGAATGATGTGAAATAGAGTTGTTCTTACTTCCAAAGCCTGCCATAAGGCATTGATAGAGGCACATCCCTATTGTGAAACTTGGATCTTTCATGATTTTGCAAATAGCTTTGAAGAGTGTATTTTCTGTCGGGTGAATAGAGCACAGACACGAATGCTAAAGCTGCTAAGGCTTGTATTGTGAAAGTGAGTCAGCGGGCTTAATCCAGTTTTTGTGGTTTGAAACTGTGAAAATGATTAGAGTAAAAAAAATAAAATAATGAAAAATAAATCAAGTCTCAAAAATGTCCTGGGTTGTTCTTTGTCCCACAGTATGTGACAGGAGTGGAGAAGGTCTTAAAAAGGCTATGAAGTAAAAGGGAAGCATTTTCAGAATACTTTAGGATGCTTTTTAAACATTTTGAACAGCGCCTCAGTGTCAAGACGTGGAATGTGCCGAACATGCTCTGCAGCAGAAAGGTAGGGGTCTCCTGCAGCAGAGGTTTTGCCACCTTAGGAGCTGGACAGCAAGTGAAGCTGAGAATTAAAGGGCTTTAAAGAACGATACGATGCCAGAAGTGTTTGTGGATTTTTCTACCTGACCCTTGAAAGCAAAAGTCGTCTGGCTTCTTATGGTGAGTGAAATATTAAAAACAAACCACAAAAAACCCCACCAGAAATAAAAAGCAAAACAAAAATCATCAAAAGTTTGTTGATGCAATTCAGAAAGGCAACTGGCTTTGTCTCGCTGAATCAGGTCTTGCAAATGAGAGTCTGATAGTCAAAAGAAATCCTATATAGTCTGCATGCGGAATATGTTATGCCTTTTGGAAATCTGTAGGAATTTATTGCCAGCAAAGATGACAAGAATAAGAAGTGGCTTAAATGGGCAAAATGCTATGCCCTGAAAGAAAATCACTTGCAGGATGCCACTAAAGCAAGACATTTTGTATATAAAGCTGATGAGTCATTTAAATGATTAAAAAATTTTGCTATCAGTGGCCTTCAATTACACAAGTAATCAATTTAACTGCCATAATGCGGTGTCTAATATGATGTGAAGTTGATAGGATATGACTGCTGCATTATACATAATGCAGCTAAATTGTACCAGGGAGTATATTAAAGAAAATTAGCTCTCACATGATACATTTTGATGCACTTAGAGTTAGATGGAAAAAGGTGAACTTACTGAGCATCTTCATAAATTGATATGTATCTGAGAGAAGAAACTCACATAATTTAGAGCGGGATATCTCCTGGGTAGCTTATTGTAATGAATTTCATTGAAAATGTACCAAATGCTGGAATAATTTCATGTAGCAATTAGGTCATGGAATCCAAAGATCTCTTGGGCTTTGCAGATACACAAAGCAAATAATTTATGTAAAAGAGAATATCGAATTCCTGCTTGAAGATATGTATCCTGTCATTATGGAGACCTCTGGGTCTTGGAAAGGTGTGTGCTGAGGGGCAGGGGAAGAGGAGCAGACTATACCAGTATTCTTTAGGTTGCTGTCTACTTGGAGTTTCGTCCTAGATTAACAGTTCATTATAAAGATCAGGTAGAGATAAATCAATAAAAAGGAAAGGTGTGTAGAGCCTTAAGAAAGGGCTGTCACTCAGGAGCTGAAAGGCAACCAGTTCTGCCTTGGAGAGTCCTGGATGGCCTTCCTCAGCTATGGAGACTTCTGCTGAGAAACAGATGGACTGATGTACTCTGTACCTAAGCAGCACAAAGCTGAACTGCAGTGTGCAGGGTAAGCATATGCTGCCTTTAATACAGTGAGGTATAACATCAGGATCTGACACGAGTGAGGAAGTGTAAATAGGAGAGCAGGGGGCAGTGTGTTCTGCATATCCTTCTGAAGCAAGAAATTCCTTGGAGGCTGATGCCAGTGGGCCTCTTAATCTGTGTCCCTGCAGACACTTAGTGAGCTGTAATTGCTTCCTAAGTAGAGCCTGCTGCCTGCCAACCAAGTACGCCCTATTCATAGCCGAGGGTCTGACCCGAAGAGCTTGATTACTTTTTGGTAAATAAGATGTATACCGATTGAATTAGACAGCACAGTCTGAGTGAGAGGATGGTGGAGTACCGAGACCTGTTTTCGTTAACTGCACTGTGCGTGTTTTGCCTTCTTTTTCTGCCCTCACCCTGGAAAGTATCTCTCTACAGTGCTTGGCTTACGGGACACTAGTTGTTGCTTGAGAGCCTGTGTACCACGTTTTCTCAGATGAACTCTCTCAAGGAAGTTTGATTTTTTCTTTTGGTTTACTTTACTTGTTTTCACTCTGAAGGTGTTTCATTCTCCATTTGAAAAATTATGATGAGACTTGCCAGCTCATGTATCTTGCTTTAATGAGCAATGAACATCAAGTATGTAATGTTCTAGTTTTGGTTGTACCCATGTCTATTACTGTAGAGGTATTAAATTAAAACAAGTCTAAAAGTTGACAAACTTGTATTAACCTTAAACCTTTGTAATGTAGGTCAGAATTTCAAATATCTACTATCAACTTGAAGAAAAATTGGAGTGCTGCCCTTTCTATCCAGCTTCCCAAATCTCTGATAAATTGTGCTGAACCATGAAGGCATTACAGGCTCCAGTGTAATCATGTGTACAACAGCTGTAGCACAGAACACAAAGGGATAGACCTAAAGTAATCTTGCTGGGTAGGATTGCCGCGCCGCCAGGTAAAAATAATCACTGATGTGACTTCTTCTGAAGGGCAAGTAATATTGCAGAGTACAGAATTAACCTTGGGAGAGAGGAGTAATGACAGATCGCTCTATCGTCTGCAGCCCTGGACTTCAAATACTGCTTTCTTTGGGTTAGTTCCTATCCCTTTTCTTACCCTCTTGTTGGTACTATCTGTATTTGGGATTGTCTGATTTCCACAGGGGACTGAGGAGCAACAGATCTGAACTTTGAAAAAAAACCAGCTACCTCATGAGACTTCTGCCACTGTAAATCACTGTTGCACCATTAAAATCTCAAGTTAGCATCACTTCACTTACAGCTATGTGACTGACAGTATAAGACATCTTTTCTCATTAATTGGTTTGTAGCTCTTCTGCTGCATTTAATTTCTTTAAGATGAGGCTTTAATCTATTTCATTCCTATTTTGCTATACAGACCTCAAGTTTTTTCTTAATTTTTTTTAATTATTATTATTATGGCAAAGCCTTGTAGAAATATCAGTTTTGAACCAGTACAGAGAAGATAACAAAGATGCAAAGTCAGTCCATGCTCCAAAACACTTAGTCTGATTTACTGATACTAGTGCCATATGGAAAAAGAAGGTCTGGAGAAACATACCCTCATTCTTGCTCTATGTGATGCTTGTAAGGGAGTAGCAGCTCCAGAGAAATATTCTTCTCCAGCTGCAGATTGTGCTGTTGAGGAGCTCGTTTTAGCCCTTAGAGGGAGCCACAGACTTGACTATGGAAATGGAAGAAAAACAGGCAGGTTTTGTTACCTCCGTCTGTGATAGAGGAGGTGGGGAGGGGATGATTCTCCATTGCTTGAGGTTTTTTCTAGTTTTTAATTGACAGCAATGTGCAAATCAGATACGAGACTGGTTTGTTGTGGTGAGTGCCCTAATGTATTTGCTTTTCTAGTGACAGATTTGTAGGGTTTAGAAGGCTTCAAACAAATGTTAATTCTTTGTTTTCCCCTTTCACGTTTTCAGCTCCCTTCCCCACCATTTAATTCTAGATTCCACTATTCTCCTTTTGATGCTGACACAGCACTACTTGATAAATTCAGATACTGTAGGCTGCTTCCTCTTAAAAAATGAAAAATATATTAAAAAAACCACAAATCACATAAAATTGATTAAGGCTATTAAGTTCACAGTCTGGAAAACGTAGGATTGCCGCATTTTCTGTCTGGGCTTGGTTGGGTTTTTTTTTCCTTCTTCTTAATTGTATCCCTTTATTTTAGGAGGGACATGCCTTACACCACCCCTTTCTTTGCCTGTAATATGTAGGTTATAGCAGAATATTTTTATGAAAATGACATGGCTAAAGTAGGTTATAAGGCTGTGTAGTAAAATTCAAACGAGTATGCTTTTCTGCTGGCTCAGCATTCATAAGCATTGCCAGTGAGCTATTTGGTTCAGGGAATGGAGGATGCACATGCTAGGAGGAAAATGGATGAGCACATTTGCAAGCCTTGGCCAATTAAGCACTTCTCCTTTCTCTTAAAAATGAAATTAAAATGTTTTTCTGTGCCTTTTCCTTTCCCTCCTTTCCCTTTGCCCAGCAGATGAATTCTAGTGGCAGACTGAGGACTGCTTAAGCTATACCAGAGGGGGGACAGAGTGTGTCTAGTTGCAGAAGATACCATCAAGGATTAAAGGAAACTCCAAACTTAAATTTTAAACAGCTATGAACTTCTTGTAGAGACTGCTACTAATTAGAGCATCAACTTGTGTGGCACTTATTGTAAGGTAATGACTGCCAACAAAGAACAGCATTAATAGTAATCGTTTGTGTATAGGCTGTTGAGGTGTAATGTCTTTCTGTAGTGATTTTAGCTTACTGTGGACTGTTGAACTAGGGATAACCAAGATGGAAGAGCAATGGAGAAGTCGTTGTCCTTCTAACCTATTCAAAATACTTCCCAGAAAGGCTGGGAAGATGTGGAATGGTTGCAATCAGGAAGAGGGCAGCCTTACTTTGAATCTCCCTGCTCTTCTGAGTCATTAATTCATCCATATCTTAATCAAGTCTGGGAAAGGAAAGGAAGAGGGAGCACTTTATTTTCATCAAGAAGTTTTATTTTATGTTTTGTCTGAGTTACCTCCTGTTCCTCAGCTTTCTGACTCTGGCTTGGCTGGAGCTGCAAAGTTCATCCGTTACAAAATATGAGATAATCCTAGAAGTAACAAGAGTTTTAAAAGTAGGTTTTGTGTTCCCTCAAGTTTGCCTTTTGAGTTTTGGACTTCCATAGATTTTTCAAATTTTCTGAGAAATCAGGAAAGTTCATGATCATTTCTTCATGATAATTCAGAATATTAATCTGGAATATTTATGGAAAGGTGAACTGTGATGAGAATCAGTGTCTACTAGGTTAAAAATCCATTCTCAGATTTGTATAGGATGCTGCTGGGAACATTTCATATACAGACAACAGGTTCATTGACATAGCCAAGACAGAAGCAAACCTTTTATCTCCTTAACAGTGCCATGTCTTCAATGAAGAGAAAAATTGTTGTCTAGTAGACAGACGCTTCCTCTCCCTCTGACAGGATAGGTTTAGAATTGGAAATTCTGTTCTCAGTTACGCAAGGAAATCTGTGGCCTCTTGTTTTTTGACTTTAACTATGGTGTTTTCTTTGAATTTTTGATTGTCAGACATTTCTCATATCCGAATCTGTTAACTTTTACCTGAGATCATTCTAGATACTGTCATTCATAGAAGACTGGGGTGTCCAGCTTTCTCTTAGTGAAGAGGGTGAACAGGAAGCAAAGCTGCACAGACGCCTGTGTCTCGCTGGTTGTCCTGACACCCCTGTGTGTTATGGGAGTGGGCTGTGAAAACACTCTACTTTTAAAGATCACTAAAGGCCAGATATGAGGAGGGCATTAACATCTAAAATGATGCCTCCCACAGGAAGACAAGCAGTATAGAAAAAGAATGTTTTTACACAAATGTTCTTTTATTGTGGGTAACAGGTCACAGCTAGTCAGGAAGGCTCTTAAGTTTGGACTGCCAGCTGAGGAAACTGGCTTCTCCAGAAGCTTCATCACAGTGGGCAGGAAAGCAAGTGGAGCGGCTTGGAAGTAAACTGGGCTGGAAAAAGAAAGAGGGAGATAATTTTCCTGCTATCCATCTTCCCCATGATGGTTATACAAAGGGGCAGATGACGACATTCTGCATAGTCAGGTTTTTATATTCCTTGCAGTGCATGTTTGGGATCATTCTACTGTAACAGGTCATTTAATTGTTTTCTAATAATTCTTCAAGAGTATTTATTCAGAGAGGAGAAACGTGATTCTGAACAGATTTGTGTAAGATGCAGAAGACATTTGAGGTATTGGAATGGTGCTTAGTGACTACACTTCTTTTTCTGTGTTATTCATTGCTCCTTAGCACTCATAGTCCAGTGAGGGTATATGGAAAGTGGACCTGCTGTCACATTCTTTCATGTCCTGCAAGGTGCTCAGCATGGATGGGTTGAGTATTGCCAGTTCCTGATGAAAGAGCTTTAGCTCCTGGTGAAGCCGACAGGCTAGGCTTAGTTTGGGTCAAATACCTCATTGGCCTGAAATATTCAAAACTTGTGTTTCTGGGAGCATCACGCACCATTAGTCTTTTCTGGTAAGTGGAACATCAGATGGTTTCTCAAGCATGCCTACTATGACTGAGGTTCTCTATACGTTTGGGATCTGCAGCTAGGTAACCATCTCTCTCCTCCCATTCACTCCATTCACCCAAATTGCTATTGAATTAAATGTTAATTAGTAAAGGAAGGGAAGGGACCGGGGAAAATACTTGATTCTTCCCATTGGTCGAGTTTTGCACCCCATAAAGAAACATAAGTCTTAAACCAAACTTAGCTACCAGTGGAGGCAAAGGGAGAGAGTTGATGAAAAACTTTCACCCATGTGAGAGTTCAAAGACCAAATGTTCTGAGGCAGAGTATTTTTATCTTGACAAGAAATTTCTGAGAGACTTTATGACGTATCTTTCTACTTCTTTGGTTGTTGGCTAATGTCAGAGTATTTATTTAT
Source organism: Xenus cinereus (assembly GCA_025774025.1). Taxonomy (NCBI): domain Eukaryota; kingdom Metazoa; phylum Chordata; class Aves; order Charadriiformes; family Scolopacidae; genus Xenus; species Xenus cinereus. The sequence goes on along the minus strand of JAOXJK010000002.1, from coordinate 12,183,974 downwards.
CTTCCTTATTTTCCCTTTGCGTTCCCCCCGCCCTTTTTTAAAATTTATTTTAGGGTTGCTATAATCCAAAGAAGAAAAGCTACAACAGGGGAAGTTGGTCAGATTCATTGCTGTGATAACACTTCCACATGTGACTTCAAAAAAAAAAATTAAAAAATCCTACAGATTAATTCCACTTGATCATTTGGTTACCATTCTCGCATATTTTTGGTGAATAGTTTTCAGGCAATGGGTTGTTTGTGAAATATTCATTTCACAAACATGCTCTTGCTATTTTTGTTGTGTGATTGCTCATTGAACATTACCAGTAGTTGCCTGAAAATTTGTTTGTATGCTGTCTTGTGTCTTAGCCTGAGCTACTTCTCTAGCTAAATGCAGTTCTGAAATGTTTTTTTCTTATCATGCTTAAATGCACATAATCCTTGATGAAGAGTTTGTTCTTTGCACTGTGATAGCTTCTGTGATCAGGATTTGATTTCTGTTCTGTGAAGTCAAGTAAAATAAAATAAGAAAGATGACAAACGGGTAGAACAGCAAAACTGCTTGCCCTGAAGCCTTTGCAAAGGCGAGTCTTTTTCAATTAGTGCCAAAATGTAGAGCCACAGCTCTAATATAATTAAATAAAAGCAGAGAAACAAAGGCCACCCCCTCCAGGCTCTCCCCTTTTATACCTGACCAAGTAAAATAGAAGAAGCAGTAACCAAGTCTTTCCTACCCCAGGTTTTTTTCTTGCTGAACTGTATTTCTTAAAAAATAAAAATATTAAAGCATTTTATTTGAGGAGACAAAATGTGTACATGAGAGATCCTGAGTTGCAGAATGGCAAGCATGTGAACTGGACTCTGTAAAGCCCAAAGATATTGGGTTCTGAAATTCTGTTTCAGCTGAGGACATCATTCAAGTATAAACTTCAGATTTATGCTTCTAGGTGTTACAGTGTCTTCTCTTGAATTTTAGTTTAGATCAGATGTATGTTTTGCCTAAATTTAAGATTATAATATTTTGCTTATCTTAAAAGAAAGTTACATGAATAGATGCATTAACAGTAGAAGTTTTGAATACGAGGATCATGGAAGTTATATAGGAGTTTGACAGATACCTTTCTATAAAGCAGGTTTCTTGTGAGGAAATGCAGATGTGCTTTTGCTCTTCATTCTTGTGTAAACATCATGCAGTGGGATGCGGCTCAGCCTGCAGATGCGATCTGTGTTTTGTTATGACTCGAGAACCAAGATGTGGCCACTCTCTCAGAAGATGGCCCCCTTCCCACAAAGTGCCACCGCTCCCCTGAGGAGCTGGGCCCATGCCTGGTGAAAGCAGGCTTGGGAATCCAGAGAGTGGGGCGTTTTGCTGTGTTGGTTTTGGGTTCTTTTACGCAATTGAGTGGCTGTTGGACCTGATGCTGAAACAATAGAATTGTACTGATTTGGTAAAACTCTGTTAAATAGCGACAAACCACAATTTGCTTGAAGAGCAGCATTGTAACTTTCTCTATTCACAAGGTGGAAAATAAATTAACAGCAGGACTTGCATAGTCTGCATGAACTGCTGAGAACTTGCTCTTGTTTAATTAATATTAATTTACTATTTATAAAGTGATAACAAGATTCTTGAGGCTTTTGTTACATTTCCTTTTAATTTTGAAGGCATTTTAATCAGTTTGCTGCATGACAATATTTGTCAACACCAGGTAAATAGGACCTATAATATGACCTACCCTGTTGAGACTAGTTAAAAGGCTAGACTGGGAAATAACATGCGAACTCGTTTCTCCTCTCTTATCAGAAGAGATCAGTTCCCAAAGTGACATAGATATTGTTGGTGTAGGTGACACCTTTAACCATGACATCACTTTAAACCCCTGGGCAACACTTAGAACCTTGGGAGCTTATTGCTGCTGAAGGGACCCACTTGAGCTGAAAGTCCAAGACTTTCTCTACGTTGAATTTCCTTCTGCTTAAGGGAGCAAAGCTGATGGGTTTAGTCAAGAATCCCTTATTTTTACTGGCTTGCTATCAGGAGCACTGAAGTGACTTTTTTTTTTTTTTTTCTCCTGGCCTTTTCATTTTTTACCTTGTCTGTTCCTCCCCTTTCCTTTCACTTGACACCTGTCCCTACCTTTGGAGGATGAGATAAGCAGAGAACTCCGTCCCTGTAAGAGACGTAGAAGCAGAATATGCCTGCACGAAGAGAGCCAGAGCAAGAATCAAACTTTTCCTGGGCAGGCAGGAGTGGGAGAGCTCCTTTGCTGCAGGTTGCTTTCTGGAGTGCTGTCGGTGGGGTTTTGGCACTGTACAGACTGTAATTGGAAGAAGCATATTTATCTTTTTTTTTATTGTTATTATTTTTTGGAGACGTCATGCTGCAGCAAATTTTGCGTGATATGTATATTGACCCTGAGCTCCTGGCAGAGCTGAATGAAGAGCAAAAGCAGATTTTGTTCTATAAAATGAGAGAAGAGCAGCTGAGGCGCTGGAAGGAGAGGGAAGAAAAAGCACGAATGGAGGAGGCCGTGCTGAGAAAGACAGCGAGGTGCAAACAGAGTAAGATTTGTGACCTGCTCCTGCACTTAAGAGCTGAGGATGGTGGGCATGTGACTGGTTATGGTGCAGCATGCATCTGGAAGAGATTACAAGGAAGGGTGCTAGCTGTCCCCATAGGCAAAAAGATAGTCTGGGGCAGCAAAAGCACCACGTTCCTGCTCCTTGTCTCTCAAGGCTGGTTCTTTCTCTAGGGGAATAGTTTGGTGTGGGAGTAAGGGAAATTGTTTTGAAGTGCCTCTTTCATTTAGGAGTCACTGCTCCTAGTCTCTGTGTGTTAACAGATGTACCATGATCAAGTTTCCCCTCCGCTCCTAAGGCTTTTTTCTTCACCTCCCATCCCCACCCTTGTTCCTCAGTCCGGCAAAAGGCAGTCTTGCCTGTGCTGTTGAGTTTCTTGACTTGGTATTTTAAATGTTTCCAAGTGGTTGGAGTAGGAGGTAATTTCATGAATTTGAGCTTGTTATGAAGGGCTGTTTGTGAATAAGATGTGATGTCAGAACAGCCATACTATACGAGGCTAGATTTCCAACGTTCTAGTAATTTCCAATGTTCTAGTAAACATTCTCCAAAAGATTATGTCGAGGGAACAGGAATAGTGGGGCCAGCATGTAAAAAACCCAAAAAAAAACCCCAACAAAAATCAAAGAAGAAAAAAACCAGAAGTGTGTTTTCATGCAATATGTAGTTAAACTGGAGCCCCTCCCACAGGCTGTTATGGATGCTGAATGTGTATGTTGACTTAAAAAGCAAATAGGCAAAATAATGGAAGAAAACGCCAAAAAAGAACTCCGAATGTCATTTCCAAGTGTCTGGTCTTGGGTCCAAGTGGTCTGGAATAAAAAGAGATACTTATCTCCTTGCTCTCTTCTCTGAACAAGTGGCTTCCAACACTTTGGAACTCTTTCCAACTCTTGGAAATGTAGTTACGTTGATTCCTCACTCAATAAGGAAATGTCACAGAGATATGTCAAACACTCATTTCCCTGTGAAATGCCAAAGATCTTATCCTATCTTTAAACCTATTAAAACTTGAATATTCAAAATTTCTAATATTTTTGGGTAGCTGATCTTGGGAAAGCTCTCTGATAGCTCTATGACTCTGCAGCCAGTGTTTAGAACATTGCTCATGTTAACACTCCCGTGGTAAAGAGCTTTCCTTGGAGACCTCAATACGGATAGATTATTGGATTCAATTGTCAGACTTCTTAAATTATTTGGAGCGTCTGAACCCTAGAAAATGCCCGTTGGATAGTTAACAAAGACTTATTAAAGAAATATGTTTCACAGCAAAACTAGTTTCCAAGACTTACTTGAAGCAAAGGCCTTTATGAACTGACTCTAGAGTAAGTTACAATGGTAGCCTTAAAGTGAAGGGGGAATGATCAGAACACCTGAATCAGTTTAAAATGTCCCCTCACAGATGGCAAGGTGGACATTGGAAAACCTCATTCTGTTTCATTTCTATTTTCTTCATGTTAGTGTTAATGTGAATGGTGCTCTCCTAAGAGGGATTGTGGCAAAATAGCTTCTCTCATACAGTAGAAAAACCTTGTTCATTTGATTGATTTGTAGCTGAGAAAGAAATTAAAAATGCAGTTCAGCTCCACAAACCAAAATAACATTGTATCGTTGAGATAATCTATATTATGTTCATTCCTTGAGGAAGACAGATGCAGAAAAATCTAACTGCAAAAATATTTATGTGATGATTTGTCACAGTGTTGACACCTAAATTTCCATATATAAATTATACATTAAACCTGTTCAGCTTCCTACTATTTTCTGGGTAATTAACTTTCTGCTTTATAAAGAATAAGAGAAAGGAGAGCAGTGGAGTAACCTATAGATTATATTTGCTCTGACAAAAGTATTCACAAATACTTGTTGAGTTAAATTTCACAATAACCCATTTCCGTTTTACTTTCTTAAATTGCCAGTTTAAGGTATTGCTTAGGTTTTACTTCTGCCTGCTGCTAGAAACTTTCTACTTCCTTTAGAACTGTAGTAAAGAACTGTTCTTACTGATATTTTTTTTTTGTAGGGAGAACCATTGGAATTAGATTTGCAAGTCAGGCATTTGGTTCTGCTGAAAATGTATTTTTTTGACTTCCATCAACTCACGTGCACCAGAGTTACAAAGAATAACTTCGATCTTTCAGCTCATTAACTATACAGATACTTGTAACTGATTTCTACTGTACAGCTCCATAATATGGTGGTAAATGTTCTCATACTGGAGCTCGTTTCTTGTTTAAAAAAAAAAAAAGTGAAGAAGTCAACCAGTAATTATGAGTGTAAGATAGGAATTGCTGAGCAGTATTTTTGCCTATATGACAGAAAGGGGCAGAGTAGATGACTGTAATAATCATTTCTTATCTTAAAAGATGTTTGGCATCAACATTTTTTGGACCTTGAAGCTGCTTAGTTTTCAGTTTCCATTGATGTATAAATGAATTTCAAAACATTTTCCCCCTGCTACGCAGTGTAGAATAGGGGGTATTTTTATTCCTGTTTAAAATTACTGGCTACCAGGATATATAGAGCTACCGCAACTACATGTTCTTTATTCCTTTGAAACTGAGGGATTTGAGCAGTTTCATCAGCAAGGGTCTGTTTTTGAGTCTCTACTGCGTGACACAAGTTTTATGTCCATGTTATTTTGTTGAAGCCAAGAGTTACTCTGGCTTTATAGAGATCTTTGTAGCCTGACATATAGTAGAAAACAGAGGTGAGATTTTAATGTCTCCAATGTTGTGCTGGCTTTCTGAAATTTTCTAATTGACAGCAAGACGTTTATGTTGTTTGTGAATACAACATAACATTTGTGTAAAATAATTTTTTACTAGTTTAATTGGAGTTATCTTTATAGGACTGCCTTTCAAATCCTTCTGGTTTCCTCATAGTTTGAACAGCTACACGTGAAAACTTTGCTGCATCTCTTTAGGATGGGATAGGGTGAGATAGAACAAAAGGAATTAATGACAGTGGGCACTTCTCTAATTAAAAATGCTCTGAAAAGTGCTTGGGCTTGATCTGGAGTCCTGTACCCCAGTTGGTACAATTCTCCATCAATTCAAGAGCCTACCTGCAATGGTACATGTGAGCCCAGCAACATAGCAAAAGGGGTGGATTTTTTGAAACACAACAGTGATTGTGTATCCAATTTTGGTTTTCTACAGACGTGAGGATGAAAGGTTCTTGTGCAAGGTTTAGATGTGTTGCTTCACAGAAACCACAAGTGCAGAATTGGGGAGGAAAAACGTGGCACATGCGGGTTAGATTGGCCTTGTGCTACAGTTAAAATCAACTGCAGCTTTAGGAAATGCTCATCAGTGTGATCACTTTTAATTGTGTGGAAACTAACTAGTGAAGGCCCAAACTCCACAGTGATTTCTATAGAAGCACCACTGAATGCAGATTGTCCATCAATGTCCTATTCAGTACTTGGAAATTTGCTTCTTAGGAAACAAAACCAAGTCCAAACCATGAAATAAGATGTAAGTTGTTGAGAGTGTTTAGCAAGCCAAATAATGTAACAGTCTATGTGTGATTAGTCTTACTCTTCATTTCTAAAGAAAACAATATTAGTTGCCTTCAGTAAATGCTAAATTGTGACTGGTTTTCCATTTGGATTGTTTGGTTTCATGTGTCTTGAGGAAAGGTTAAGATTGAAATTTGTATCAGAATGAGTCAATGTTAAAGAAATTACTTCACTTTGGGGGTGAATGAAATGTTTTCAGATTATTCAACAGTTTTAATTTCCTTTCCTTTTTAAAAATACAGATCAATGTCTAAAAGGGAGCAATACATAAACATCACTTCATGATGAAATACATCCTTTAGAAGATATTGAATAAACTATTCCCATGTTTTTGCTGTTTGTACCTAGGCAACATTTGTACCTTGCCTAAAAACATTAGTAGAATTTGAGCATCATTTGGGTCCTTCTAAAACCGCAGCATTTAGCGAACTTATTCAAGGTAAAAAAAGTATTTCGTAGCTTTAATTAAATCATGACTCCTGGCTTGTACTGAAGTAGCTTCACAAGTAAGTTGAATTCTTGGAGGTCTGTCTCCAGTTCATTTGCAAATTACTTCTGGGCAGATCTTTCAGGAACATATTTTTATTGTAATAAAACAGGTTGCCTTCTGTCATTGTGCTAAAATCACTAAGGGAAGTGTCCTCAAAATTTCAGGATCCCTTTGGGATTTGCTGAGAGTTGAATGACAGGCAGCTTTGCAATTTGCAAAGAAACATATTTATTTGATTAGGCAGGAGCACTTTAACCAGTATAGCTGAGTTGGGAGTAAGTAAAGGACGCTGCCAATTTGGATTTTGACTCCGATGCAGTATCCAGAGCTGTCAGCATACCTAAAATGAGATCTCAAAAACTATTGAGCGTTAGGTAGCTGAAGGACAGCCATGTGGGAGGGAAGACAAAGCTGGTCTGTGGCTGCTTATTCTGACATTTATTCGTTGTGAACGGCAGCTCATGATGTTCAGGCAGGAGCTATTTGTAAACACTCCTATTTACCTGTCCTTAACAAAAGTAGCTGGGAGAATATTAGGTAGGCTTATGACAGCACGGCTAGAAAAGAATTTCTTTATCTAAATGGCATTTGTGTTAGAAAATCATTAGAGAATAGGTGAAGCTATTTGGAAGCAAGTATTTAAAATATCCCAAGTGGATGGTTGGAGGATACGTCAGTGTCACACATGAAGGCCAGTGAGTGGGTGTGTGTTCCAGTGTGTGTATGAAGGGTGAGTGGGTGTAAATGCAGTGACATTTTCTTCTGTGTTTTTGAACTCAGAAACGTATTCCTCATTTACACTAAGGCCTCTGCACACCTGGTAATGCTTAGCTAAGATTTTGTCTCTTACAGAGGCATGTTCCTGGCAGTGTTCATTGTCTCTTTCTCTGTATTATTGAATAACCAGAGACATCAGATGAGTATTGCTGAAATTGCTGGCTGTGTGTGGTCTTGAATTCTGTAGAGCTCTCTCTTTTGAATCCAAATCAGATACAACTGAAAAAGTACCAGGAGAACATTAACAAGAATGTGAGAATAGGTTTTTATTAGTGGACTGAGCCAACTAATTTGAAGTCACGGGAAAAGTTTTAATGTAACATACACCACGTGTATAGCAGCGTGTGATAAAGCTGCAGTTTTGTTAGTACTGTAAACCTCAGGGCCAGAACTCATCTGCTCAGAGCTCGTGCTCAGTGTGGCTGTGTACTGAGGTACGGTTAAGCAGCAGCTTCTAAACTGTTTGCTTCTCCGAACCTGGGGCTAGAAAGAGACCCCCAACCTCCATATGACCTAAATATCTACCAGATGGAACAAATCTAGAGGGACTTCTCTGCCTGCCTAGAATTAGACGTAAATCTGTACTTTTTAGTCTCATATCCTGCCCTGCAGCTGATTCTCTGTTTTGCAGAAAAGTAAGAGCAGGATATTGCTGGCTACCTGGGCCTTATTACGCTGGAGGCTTCTCTTGCACCCGTGCGATCCTCAGCGCTTCTGTTGGCTGAAGCATCTGGCATCAGCCGCTTTCTGAGAGAGGCTACTGGGTTAATTGAGCCACTGGCACGGAGAGCACTCCTGTGTTTCGCTGCGGCATTGTGTTCCTCAGCCTGTCTGGACGCAGTGGTGTTAGATGGGCTTTCTTGGACATACTAGTGCTCTGGTAATGATATGAGGTTGTGGCTGTCTGCAAGCTCATGAATACTTGATATGGAAAGAGAGCAGTACTGCGGCCAAGGGGAGAATGGGATTTGCCCAAGCTAATTCAATATTTCCTTGTTGATTTTGCCAGTTTTTAGCATAAATGACTAAAACATTCAAGGGCAGAGGCACCAGGTTTTGATAGCAGGATTTGGAAGACACAGTAAAACTCAGTGTATTCAAGCCAGCAGCGGATTTAGCCAGACGCTGATGGTGGTTCATTAACCTTCAGGTCTACTTGGGTGCTGTGGTGCTAGATGATCTCACTGTAGTGGTATAGTTCTCTCTGCTTTTGTGGTCTTGTATGCCTGATAAAAGGAGTCGGTGCAACCCTGCCACACTGCATTAAGTCTGGTACAGAAAGTGATCCGTAGTTCCTCTGTTCATTCTGTGCCAGAGAACCCTTATCCTTCTGCTTTGAGTTTCCAGCGGACCCTGAAGTAGCCGTGCAGACTTTTATTCATTCTCCAGCAATGGGAAAACCTGGATGCTTTGTGATAGCTCTGTGGGAGAAACCAAACCCTGTATATAGCTTTTAATCTTTACAAAAGACGGCTGGGATCAGGAATCAGAAGTTATAGTGCTATGTTTGTGACTTTATTTTTTTTATGAAGAAAAAAAATATCAAGTGAATGATATTGATGTGAATGATTTTACACCTTCAACTTTGATCTGATGTGTACCTGCATTTTTATACTGTTTACAGTGAAAGGGTCATTAAAATGACAGACAAGAAACTACCTCTAGATTGTACATGGAGTTAAACTCATTCTCTTTAAGAATGAGTTCTGAATGTTATCTCCCAGCGTGTCTTGGCCAGGGAGACAAGAAAATATCTGGGGCATATGAAATAGAGACCACATAAATGCTACTTTATCTCTGTGTTCATTTTTTTGTTATTGTTCTTTTTTGGTTTACAATATGCAACCCTATCTATAGATATTGCATATATACATACCATGTGATAATGCAAACCCACTTACCTTTGAGTGTTATGTACGGTTATCTTTGCTACATTTGTTAATTACCATAGTTTTATTTGAGTAACTGTTTCCTCCCTTAATGTTTGCTCTCTTGCAGTCACTCTTCCTTTATTTGATCCTGCAGCGGTATATTGCAGCATAATTATTTCCATGGTAACAGGCTGTAATTCCATAAACAGAAGATTGAGTTTGTTATATGATCAGGAGGCAGCTGGAGAGCTATGAGGGCTGATTTTTCAGCAATGCTGAGATCCCACAACCCTTGTTGATGTATTATTGTAAATCAGCTGAATTTCTTTCTCTCTCTGCAAATCCTCTTTTAAATAAAAAGGCACACAACACAGCATTGAAACTGGAGGGTGTGTAAACCCTCCAGTTGTTGGGGGGATTCTTGAGAAGTTCAGAATTTTTCCCTATTTTCTTTTTGTTTTAAGAATTAAAGTGACTGGGTTTTTTGAATGTATTCTCGAAAGAGAGGGGTTCATGGTCCTACGACTATTAGCAGGGACAGACAACAGAATTAATTATAGAAAACCTTCAGTTTATTGTGGGATTGTTATTCTCATTTCTTTCCTTATTACCACCTAATTATTCTAGATATATATTAATGGATTTATGGGAATTAATGTTTGGAAAAGTGCATTCTGTCCTTTGAACAGTCTCTCAGAAACATTCACAGTAATTTCCTAGGTTTTCTTCTTAGAAAGAAGTGAAATTATGTGTGTGTTTATTTGTGTGTTTGTATTAAAAGCAAAAGAAAATAAACCAAACCACCACCACCATCAAAAAACTTGTATTGGGTAAGCTCAAGGGACTGAGAACAGCCTAAGGTTCACCTTCTCATTTTCATCCTAATCAGCATGCTTCTAACACATGTCCTGCAACTAATGAAACTCTGGATGGAACCTCATTTACGCTGCGGAGTATCAAACTTCAAGCTTCTACTTTAAAGAAGCCATAAAAATTGTTTGCTCAGAAAGCCAAGCTTAGAAAGTCTCATATGAAACGCATTGTGCTTAGACCAAAGTATAGCAGGTACCTGAACTCCAAAAGAACAGAAAAAAAAACCCCCAGCCCTACAAACACAGCAAATCCACAAGCTACAGTTTATCCCTGAATGACAAAAGTAGATCAGGCTGATCAGCTTGATGTCAGCAGCGAATGCTTATGCAGCCTCATTCAAATGCAGAATGAGTTTCAGGAGCCTTTTTCTAGTGCAGGGAGAGAACAGAAAAGGAATGTTTTCTAAAGAGAGGCTTAAAGAATATTCTCATGACTACAAAGCCTTCCAACCAGTGAGGATGGAGAGTCAATTGCTGTAGCAGAGATCTGTAGCCTCCAAGCAGGAGAACTGTGGTGGGAAGTCTAGCCTCAGGGAAACTAGGCTGTTCATGGAAATAGCAAACTCTTTTGAGAAAGTTTAAGCTTACTTTGAATGCCATGTCATCTTCCTGAGATTATAAATCAGTGATTTTCTAATTTTCTGAATTTACACTTGATGCAGCCTGTAATGTTCCCTGGGATAGAAAGGCAGTTGGGGTTACTTGGCGCTCGCTCATTTTGCTGGACTAAGCAGGCGAACTGTGGCTAAGTGGCAGCACAGCTGGGAGACTTGACACCAAATCAGGCCTTTAATGGTCCTTGGAGTAGTTCCTTTGTAAGCACTGGAGATGGATCACAAATGGGAATTGTGGGGGATGCTCTAACTGTTAAAGCAACAATGAACACGCTTGGAGGAAGGAAGCTGACTCCAGTAGTATTTCGTTTCCTCTGATTACTGTTATTTTTAAAGCACTTTTAAGTAGAAACGTGTGAAAATGAAGCCAGATATAACCCCAAACTGTCATAAAAACAAAACGAAACCCAAAACACTAAACTAAGCACTCCCCACCCCCCAAAAACCCCCAAACCCAATCTGTGGTTCTGCTGCTCTGTCCTGATTAGCAGAGGCAATGAAAGGTCCAGTTCTCCTCTGGGTAACTCCATTTGTTTTAAGCCTTAGTCACAACGTGGAAGCTTGAGCCGATTGGAATTGTAGCCCGATTTAGCCCAAGCATTGCTTCCAGCCAGGATTCCCCCTCCCATGCACCTTAAGGTGCTGCTTTCTCTCCCTCCCTCCCAAGGTCTGTATTCCCTGGCAGCCTGAGCAGTGACACCCTGCCCACTCCAGGGACCTCCTGAGGGTAGCACAGAGGCCAAGAGCAGCCGGTGGTGCCAAACCGCTCAGCTCACGGTCGCACTCCGGCACTCTGTGTGTGTCGATGAGATTAATAGCGCTGCTGGTAAAGACTAATAATTCTTAGAGGTGAGGTTTAGGCCCTGTTCCTCTCTAGGGCGTTGTTTTATACTTTCGTTGCTGTTATAGAATTTACTGCATAAATACTTACAAATAGAAAACATGATTTGGTATTATTTTTGATTGTGTGTGCTTATAGATGCAAATTTGCGTTGCTGTTTCCAAGAAAGTTTACACTGTGATCCCTTTGCGCTGCAAGTTTGGGATACCTGATTTCGCATTTGTCTGGAGTAAGCAGCAATATCCAAATTACTGGTCTCAAAGCAGTATAGATATAGGTTTAGGGCTACTCCATGGGAGATACTAATTCACGGAGGAGCTACAGGTGAAAAGAACTGTAAGAATTAATGTTGCCTTCTTGTGGTGCTACAGAGTTGTTTTGGACAAAAAAACTGGTAGAATGCTATGGCCCATAAATCGCTGGTCTGAAGAGTTCAGATAGAAAACACTTGGTAAATTATTCAGTACATTTTCCTGATAAAGCAGTGTTTATTTCTAAACCACTTTCATTGCTAGTGTCCAATCCAAACTAATTTTGATGTCCGCTACTTCCTAATGGTAATTATTTGCAGCCACAGGCTCTCCAGGAAAAGAAAAGTACTTTTGCAGTCAAGGCACAAGACTGGGAGTCAAGAGATTTAATTTTTATTTCCTGACTCTGCACTGGGCTTTGTGACTGGGCTGAGACACTTGCTTCTGAACAGCAAACATTAGGTTCTCCTCCCTCTTTCTCACTCAGATGTCAAGTTTATTTACTCAGGAGCTGTCTCTTCCTTATAGATTTACTTGAATTTTTCTGTTGTGTTTTTTTTTTCCTGTTTCCTTTGGAAATGAAGTGTGTTAACTAAATATCTTATTTTGCAGAAAAAAAGCAATACCTATCTTAAAATATCTTTATGTATCTTAAAGCAGAAATTATTTTATTATAATCAGGTAATTCTCTGCTTGCTAAGCAGACAACACTAGTTTCCTAAAAATATTAAGGAAAATAAATTCCTGTACTTTTAGCTCAGATCTTGCAAATGGTTCTATGGTTTAAAAGGGCAAGCCCAGTATCATTAGCCTAGAAGAGCTGACACTGACCACTCTGAACCTGATTCTGCAGCTGCCAAGGCTTTTTATATGGCAGAAATTCCATTTTCACAGTGCCAGATTTTCTCCCTCAGCTGCACGCTCCCTCTTTTCCTGCACGCTCATTTTTTAATGTTATTCTGTGCTAAGAAACTACCGTGTTTTATGATCAGATTGTATGGTAAAGCCCATCTCCAACTTTATGGGAGTGTAGGTTTAAGGGAAGATTTGCATGGGAGTCATTTCTTGAAGTAAAATAGAAAGGGTGGTTGGACATGAAAACGACGTTCTCTTGTTCTAAAGAAAAACCTGAATTAAGGCATGTGTGCTCAAGTGGAATTGCTTTAAAATTACACAAGTGGAGGTGTGTCTGTTTAATGCTGAAGCTTAAAACTGCCAGGTTGTTTGATACTGTTATTGTCTTTCCACTGGAACTATGGATGCGTATACAGTAGTATACTGTGCTGCACTATACAGTAGGTAGTGCTGAACCAAGAATATGTTATACTGATGTTTTCAAAAGAGTTTATCCATCTACTGTCTAAGCTTTAGCAGAGAGATCCATTGTTTTAAAAGGAAGGAAGAGAACAATTTCTGAAGACGTCTACAAATCAACTATTTGTTTTATGGGGCTGGCTGAGTAGTAACGGATAAGTTGTGCCTCTGAGAAACATATTAATAACTCTTTGGTGCAAAAAAACTGGAAAGAAGGAAAGATAAAATTTGTCTGCTTACCTGAAAAGGTTTTTTTTTAAATTCTCTTTCCATCTAGTAAGCCCATAAATGAGCAGAAGTAGTGAAGTTGTCTCAAAACAGTAGAAGTACTTGGCATCTACTAGTGATAATATAAATAAATTAACATGAGGCATGTTGTTTGCGATGTTTTCTTTAAAGTACTAAATAAAAGGGAAAAACTAGGATATCCAGATTCCTCTCAGGAAAGAGGACATTGGCCACTTTTAAAATAAAAGCTGCATTGGTGATGTGGGATCAGTACTTCTGCGAAGTCATTCCATACTCCTTAAGATACTTCACACCATGAAATGCAGTAGGTGAAAACCTTGTGGACAAATACTGATATGGTCAGTCGGTTCTCAGCAGACAGCGTTCAAATGTCCAAAAAAAAACCATAAATGTTGTGCTGACAGGAACATGGAATAGCACAGAATAGGAACGACAATAAAATATTTATATTATAACCTGAGACATAATTTGATAAACTGTGAAAGAACAAATGCTTTTGAGACTTATTGAAGGAAAACATTATTAACTTAAATTTCCACACCCACTTTAAGTCAGTACCATTAGGCCAACACTGGGTATTCGTATAAATCACATTTTCAAATTCGATATAGAATATTAGCTTTCATTGAGAGATCTGATATGTTGGTTGCCTTCAGTTCAGATTGTCAACACTTGGGAGTGTGGGTTGACACTGGCACTGCCTGCTGTCAACAGCCCCACTTCATTCCCTCCTGCAGTTTTGTCTCTTCGGTCTGGGATGTCAAAAACACTTTATTGATTGTAATAGGGAAACTTAATCTGGTTAAATGGATACTGTCCTATTACAGAGCAACAGGTAGTTGAAGGTGAGAGCAGCTAGGCGGACGCTAGTGGAGAAAGACGTAGAAAGACTGGAAGCAAAGACTGGCCCTTCAAATAGGACCAGGTTTCTTTTAACACTTATGAGAGCATCAGAGAAAAACTACCTAGGAGAATGGCAAACTGTCCACTTCTTCACATTTTCAAATGAGACAGGATACCTTTTAGAAACTGTGCAGCCACACAAAATTTACTAACCTCAATATTTGGACAAGAAGGTGAAACATACTGGACTGTAATATACAGGAAGGGAGATGAACAGATGAACTGATTTTGTGGTCTTTTAGTCTGTGTTCTTTAAAATAAATCCCTTGTCTGTCTTGGCAATGGTCTTTGTGGTGGAATTTCCTTTTGTGAAGAACAGTTTCAATAAATTTACAAGAAATAAAGCATAAAAATAGATGCATAAGAGCTGTTTCTACCAATTCCTTAATATGAACCTCTAAAATGCATAAAGTATCTGTGAGTTACATGTATAAAAGCAGAAGGAAAAGACGAAACTGCACTAAAGTCAGGTAGCGTACGTGACTATGAAAAAGTACTCGGATAGGATCTAAGCCAGTGCCCTTTGCAGTCAGCAGGAATGCAATAGCTGATTCTTGAATGTGAAGGTTCACCAAAAGTAGTCTATTTTGTAAGACGACAAGAGCACACAGGCTTTTTTCATGTTTTTAAAAACACTCTGTCAACACAGTAACCATAGATTTTTGTATGGTGTCTTTCATGAAAACTGAACCAGAAACTTAATCCCTTTCAACTGCCTACCTGAGCAGAAAAGCTTCTGCAGTGTTGAGTGGTGTGCTCTGAGTATGCAGGCTTCCCGAAACTCCTCCTTCACGCAGTGGGAGCAGGAAATTCCTGCTTTTTTGGCAGGTTCTGATGAAGTGTCTGTAGGCTCCACACTTGACATCCCCCATGAGCTGAAGCGTTGCTAATCACATAATGTCTTTGGTTGTTGTTGTCATTCCATCTCTTTTGCCCTTCTCTTCGTTCATCCCTTGCTGAGTAAAGCAAGAAAAATACCTATAAACATTGGAAAGGGATCGTAATACCCAAATTCTGGGAAATGCATGTCAGAATTAATAATTCCTTATTTTTGTGGGGCAGTGAGTCTTTAAAGATGTACAACCCCTTTTTCCCCCCAGCACGGCAGATTAATAAAATCTGAAGATTTCATCCAACTTTTTAGTAAAGTTTTGTTCTGAATTGTGAATTGCAAACTTAACGTTTCTAAATTTCAGATTTCTCATCTTTTCATCTATATTTACCTAAGAATTTGACCCAGTATTTACAACTTTTGTATCTTCTTGGTGGCTGTTGCAGGTAATGGCAAACACGTGCAGTGGCTACGTGGGAAGGATGGTGAGGTCTGGGTCTGGGTTATGGGAGAAGCCCCAGGTGACAAGCCGTATGAGCAGATATCAGAGGAGCTAATAGCAGAGCGAGCCCGGCAACAAGCACAGAAGGAGGCAGAAGAACTATGGTGAGGATTTAAGAATCTGAATTCAGGGTCCGCTTGACATAATGGGAGACATGGTCTTGTAGAAAGGTGGCAGGTAATGGTGGGTAAAATTGGTAAGTATGTTTTGTGAACATTTGCTTTCACTTGTTTTGGCAATTTTTCAGCATGTGAAAAATGTAATTTTATTTTTATTGAATACTGAAAAACAAAAGCTTTATTTAAAAAAAAAAAGTTAAACAAACGTTTTTCTTTTGGGCAATTTTTCTAAACCATTGGCCAGTTTGTAAATAAATAAAAATGGAACAACCTGGTTTTGAGATGATTGAATTAGAAATGTTTGTTACATCACAATGCCTGCAATGGAGATTTGATGCATAAAATCCTTTTTGAAATTGGTTTTCTTTGCATATTGCTTGTATTAATTCTTATCCCAGCAGTTCAGAAACTGATTATACAAGTGCCATGCTGTTGTTTCCAGCAGGGCCTCTTCCAGCTTTGGGAGAGATTCAAAAGTGTTTTGATGCTTGATATTGTTGGGAAGTAGGCCACCTGCCTCCCGCACTTCCTTTTGTAGTGCAGAACTGAAAAGTGACAGTTTAAATATCAGATTATTCAATGTGATTCCTTTTCATATAAGATTCTTCTTGCTTATAGTGATCGCATATTTAAGCAGAGATTAAAGGCTCCAACCTGTGTTCTGCATTCCTTTTACATTGTCAGCACTGATAAACAATCTAGTGTGAGAATTTGGCAGACATTTGCATTGATATTTGAAAGACAATAAATTCCCAATCATGATTTGCTAGACTGACAGAAAAATCTATTTTTTTCAGGCAGGGAAGGAAAAATATAGGGTATAACTCGAAGACATCCACGAAGTACTTCTCTAATTTAATTAGTCATTTATCAAAAATTGAAAATGTCTGCTTTCTGGATAGTTTCCTCAAATCTGATTTGTCGTAGGTCTCTTGTCAAATTCATTTGAATTCTTTCCTTCTATGTTTCCATGAAATCTTATGCTAATTATTTGTTGCAATCAGTGAGTAAGTATTGATCATCACTTAAAAAACATAAATCAATGTCTTAAATTATTTTTATTTCCAAATTCTTTTCTGAAGGAGACAAAAGGAGGCTGAAATTACAAAGAAATTCCGGGATGCTATGGCTCAAGAAAAAGCCAGAATAGTGGCAGAAAAATGGAAAATAGAAATAGAAGATCGGAAAGCTGCCAAATTGGAGGAGGAAAAAATTCAGGAGGAACTGAAGGTTTGCATAGAATAATTTAGCTTTTAAAATGGTGTTTTTATATAGATTCAAAGTTCTTGTCACCTTCAATGCATGTTTATTAATAAGCTTTAAAACCCAGAGTTGTAATTTTTCATCCTGGAATATACAAATAGCTACATGGTGTTCACCAGAACAGCTGGGTGAGTGATGTGAAAAAATTACATATCTCATTCAAAAGTGTCAGGACAATCAAACTGGTTATTCAGCTCACACATTAACAGAATTGTTCAGTCAGCTGTGCTGAGTGAATCATACTGAGGGGAAAAACGTACAATTGTGAATTGCCTCATTTTAAGTTAGCTTTTGCTTGGACATTTTTTGTGTATTTTGGATGAGTTGTTCACATATTTAACTTGAAAATTCTGTCACTACTTTCTTTAAGATAATGAGGGGTGGATCCTTCTCCTACTCAACATATGGGAAAAGTCCAGTTGGCTTTGCTGGGAGAAGTTTATTTGCCTGATTTTTATCAACTTCATCATGAATTTTCTATGAGCTCAGTTGTAGTATTTTGACGCTTGTTTGAAATAATGTTTTTTCATGTTCTCTTGCTGAAAATAACAATTTGAAAACTGAACAGGAAATTAAGGCCCCTGTCTACCCTTCTCATACTACTTTATAAAGCTAAAAACTTGTTTAAAAAATGAGAAAAGAAGATAAAATTAGTTTAGTGTGCAGAGAAATTACAGCCTTCTGAGTCTGGGACTGCATAAGATTGGTGAGGCTGGGTTTCCATGGAGAAAGCCTGTAGCAAGATATGATTTCTAGGAGATCTGCATCCAGTAACTTCTGTCTACATGCCTCTCCCCTGCCGACAGCTTGCTATGTCATTTTTCCCTTCTTGGGATGGTGGTTAAAGGTGTGGAAAGTGCAGATAGACTCCCCCCTTGTCCCTCTGTGACGGGAGGAATCCTGAAAATCTCAATGTTAAATTCATGCGGTTTGATTACAAGCTGGAGACAGCGAGTTACTTGTCATTCTGTAAACAGTGGGACTGGGAGTTGAGGGTGGTTATATAGCACAAAGCAAGGGCGGTTCCTCTAGCCTCCTCTGCACAAAGTTGCTGATTTACCTTTGCACAATTAATTTGAATTCATAGGAGAGAACAGGGCCTTTGAAATTTGATGTCAATGAGTAATGAAGCTATACCTTTCAAGTGCGTTTGTTAATGTATGAATAATGAGCAGAGCAACTAATTAAACATTCTTTCCTCTGCTTTTCAGAAAGCAAAGCCCTCTTGAACAAAGACCGATACAGGCCTGTTCACTTATATCTCTGTGGTTGATTACAGTGCACTTGATGGGGTAAATGTCCACAAGCTCAATATTCTTCTGTTTCAAGTAGACTTTTTCAAAAAACAGAGTAAGCAACTTGTGAGACTTTAAGTGGCAAGCAGTCATCATTTTCTATTAATGAAAACTAGTCTTTCAGTTGATACAATTTGAAAGGAATGGCACCAAATTCTGCTCATTTTCATGTTGATGGAAAGGTAATGTCTCAATGATCTGTGTTCCCACTGTTTCTTCCGAAGTGAGGTTTCCTCCATTCAACCGAGTGCCTGGTAGGAGCAAGAATTGCAGTGCTTGTAAGTGGGATGAGAATTTGGTTCAGTTTCTACTTTGAATTTCAAATACTAACCTTTGCCCAGGATTTCTTTAGCCCTATTCATAAAGTTGCCAATATCTTTATTTTATCAAAGAAACAGAAACCCTCTCCACCCCTCTATGATTCCCTTAAAATAAAGCATTTGAACAGAATACGTGCAAAAATTTAAATAAATGGACCCAAATTTTTAAGACAAGACGCAGCAGGAATGAAGTCTTCAGCTTCAAAAATGAGTTTGAAAACAAGATATGCAGTGGTTATTTTTCAAATTCTCCTTTATTGAGTGTGCTCCCAGCATTTGCTGCATTAATACAAGATAGTCTAATTGCACTTTCAGCCCTGGGTCTTCAGTTAGGTTTATAATTTGAGATTGTTAGGAGGGACTTGGACTAACATAGGGTTCCACCAGCAGAGGCCCAAATGCAGGATTGATCCCTGGTACTATAACACCACACCTTTGCTACTCAGAAGAGCAGCTCATCTATTACTTGGTCTTGAAAGAGCAGATCTCATATGTAGTGCTGTAGAACTACTTAAAAACAGTGAAGGCATTTCAAAGACAAGTAAATCTCACAGGTTAATATAGGGGAGTTGTTAACTTCTGTCCACTGGCTTATTTAAGCTCAGTGGCTTTCCTTCTCCTTCCCATTTTACCTTTTTTATACCTACTCTTGTGCAGTGGATGAAGTACATGAAACATTTATGGGCTGAGTGGAAAGGTACCTAGACAGGAAAATAGGAAGGTCGTGTTTCTGGCATCTACCTCCATCTACAAAAAGTGACTAAAACTAAGGTGTTTGGAAAAAGATTCATTAAGGAATCTGCTCATGTATGACTGCAATCATTGAAATCACAAAGAAATATACCTTTCATGAATGATTCAGGGTGTGGAATGAGATGCAGATCAGTCAGCAAGCCCACTTTAACAGGTTTAAAATATTTAATGAATTGATAATCATTCTTCTGTGATGATGACCAGACAGTGTGTAAAGCAGTCTCCAAACTGGGGCATGAAAAGTTCAGTCTCTGCTAATGCTTCATCCTCTTGGAAGCGTTTTGACTTGGGAGATTGAAACTCTGTGCTTTTTGCTGATGTATTTAATTTCTAACCATATTGTATCACAAACACTCCTTTTTAAAATGGTTTTATTCCTCTTGACCTATCATGGGACTTTAGGGCTGTCTGCACTAGATAAATGATATCTCACATATCAAAGTGAACGATGATCCCTGCTTCCTTTTCCAGCACTATTAGAAAAGTATTGCTTTCCTTGGTGTTTCTTAAGCAGAATTGCCTTTAATTTATGATGCTAGAATATAAATGTCGACTGCTCTATTTTTGCAGTTTAAGGACAGCTATTCTTTTATGCACCTATTGCAAAGGACAAATAAGAGAGCCAATTACTATCATTAATCTTTTTGCTAATTCACAAAGGCTATGAGATCATAGGCATAATTTCCTGCTGTTATCAGTTGCTGTCATTAAGAGTCCTGAACAATGTGCAGAGCTAGGGCAAATTAAAGGTATGAGCATCAGCCAGCCAGGGGCGGGTGGTATCCTTCAGCTACATTTAGAAAGAACAGAGAGATACTCTCTCAGTTTGCTCTTCGTGTGGTCTGCATAAAGCAAGAGAATGTTAATAGTAAACTACTGTCTGTATGACAACATCAGATAACTGACAAATTTAATAATATAAGCACAGTTGACATTAAAGCTAAATCACTTCTTAAAATTTCCTTGGGAGATGAAATGTGTGTTAACCAAAAGCTGCATATAAACTTTTATGGGCATAATTTTTTTTCATCCAAAAATATTTAGTAGGAATTTTAATGAGAGTGGCAGTTAAGGAGAAATAATCCTTATTCTATTAGTAGACAACAAGACAGTGCATTATCATTTCCTTCCAAAGTTTGGGGGTTTTTTTTGATGCAAGTTTATGACCTTTAATTCCAGTTGGGATTGTGGTGAGTGAAGTGAGCTGTTTTTTTTTTAAGGTGTGGATCCAAGAGTTTCTATGTCCTGGCTGTTTCCATTCTCATCGAAGAAGACAGATTTAGAATCAACTTTCAGAGAGGAACAGAATAATTAGTGCTTCAGTTCAGGAAATCTCTAATAAAGACAAGTTATGCTTAATAGAAAGAACACACTTCAGTCCTGTTGACTTGAATGGGCTTTCAACATGTCTGAGTGCTTTACTGTGCCCAAAAGTGCTGGGGATCTGATTCTTCAGACGATTGCTGCCAGGTGTAGAGTTTAGGAATACAGTAAAATGTCACCATTGCTACTTACAGTACTGTGGGCTTCTTATGATACAGCAGTGAGTATCCTGTCCTGATCTTAAAAGCCCTCATCTCCAAGTAAACATTAAGCTCTTGAGAGGGCCTGCGACCTTTCAGTGCAGATAAGCTACAAGTTCAGCTTTGCTGGGAACTCTTTCCCAAGGACAGCATATTTAGAATCCAGGAATATGACAACAGTTTCTTGATGGGGTTTGACACCCATTTCATTCTGAAAATGCCTCAGTTGGGTCCATTCAATTATAATTACAATAATTCAGTAATACTTCATTTTGTTTTCTCTCATGCGACCTCAGTTCAGATTTTTTTTTTTCTATGGAGTTTTCTCTTTAACAATGTAGGAAGTGGGGCAGCTGTTAGTTTCTGCTGGGAATCCAGTCTTCAAGGTTTTCTATCCTACTTGTGAGGAACTGTGATATTAATTTCAAAGAAAAATCTTTTCCCCAGTGACATCAGTAACGATTGCTCTGCTGGATCACTAGTGAAAACTAGCAAAGATTTGATATTTTTCATGGGCAAATGGGAAAATCTGAGCCACTAATGAGGATAGTTTACATATCAGGAACTCAAGCTGTGGGGAGTCCCTAAGATCCAGAGACAAACTCTTAGTAGATTGTCACTTGGATCATTGCTACCCAAACAGAGTCTGCTCCAGCACGTGCAATAAATCTCAGACCTGTCCCAGTAAGGAACAGTCCTTAGCTTTGTCTTCTCCCTCATCTAAAAGAGGGTCTTTGTGAACCAGAGTATGTTGTTACCTCCCTATACGAGCCATGTGTGAATAGCACGTCCTGGGGCTTATCCATGATGGAAACATAACTTCTACATAAAGCATGACTGCATTTTGCACATAAGTCTCTGTGCAAAGACCTGCACGGTGAAGTGATGAAGATCCTGTGTTCCTTTTGAGAAACTGGTAGTAGAGAAGAAAACAATGTGTCTCTGCAGACACCTTCTTTTCCGAGGCAAGTGAGAGAATTTTCTCAGAATGTTGGGAAGGAGTTGGACGTATTTCCACTGATACTTACAGCTCTGTTAGAAACTGCCAAGTGGGTTTGTGGAGAACGCCATTCTCTTGAATTCAGCTTGCTGTGTCACCCTTGCTGAGGACAGGCTGTCCTGGAGCCAGGGACCCCAGGGTTTCCACATTCCCTTCTTCATAGCAGGGAGTCCTATGGGCTCAGATCCGAAGAGGAGCTGTGCTCTCAGCTCTGTGGCAGGTAGCCTGAACGTCTGCCCTCGCTCAGGTGTGGTTGCTGAGGGGTCTCAGGAGATTCACAGCAGCTGTAATGCAGCCCACTACCTCCAGCTCTCGGGGCTGCCGAAGACTCTTCCTGCCAGCCTGAAGCATTGAGGGAACCCCAGGCATCCCATGCTTCGGAGAGGACTGTTGTAATAAATATGTCTTGCAGGTTTTGCCCTCAGCAGGATGGCGGTCATTCAGCTGCCCTGTATCCCATAAGACTCCCCAGGGAGACCCCAGGAGCTGTGACAACCAGAAGCTCAGTTTTCCATTGTAAAAAAATAAATTACTGTATTTTGGCTTTTCCTCAGTGCATTTTTTATTTTTTTAAATCTTTCTGCAGCAAAAAAATAAATGCTGACCTCATCTTCTCTTATCTGCATTGGACTGAAACATTAGAAGCTAACCCTGGCTAATATTAAATATTATTTAGAGCTGGCTGCAGTAAAGCTATCAAACATTGTGATGCACACATCTACAGTAAAAAGTAACAAGTTTGTGGTAAATGCTCAACTGCCAGAGGCTAGATAAGATCATTTAGCATGTTCAAATTCTCCAGTGGAGTTAAAGCTGGAGAGGATTACTGCTGCCTATTCAATTGCCAGTGTGATTTGTCGCAGCAGGTCAGTATTTCTTGGCAATTTGCAACTACATACTGAATTGTCACTTTCTTAACTATTCTGGGAGAGCCAAAAGGGTCACGGCACACGATACACCATCTCTCAACTCTCAGGCAGAAGGTGATGTCTCTAGGTTATTTTTGCTCTTCTCTCTCAGCTCTGATGTGGAGGATTGGGTTCACAGGGAGAAGCAGATAAACCGGTTGCTATATTCTTCCAGTAGAGTGAACTTGAAAAGTTCAATTGGTGTTCATTTTAAATCCAAACATATACTCATAATTGACAAACAGAAGTCTTTTCTTTCCTGTCTGATGCTAATGGGGATTGTTTCTCCTCACACACCTTTAAGGAGTAGCACAATATGCTTGCATGTGCATTCATGTGCTAATTTGAATAGATAAAATTTAAATTTTTGCTTCCTTTAAAAAGGAAAATGCTATGAAAAAGTTTTGTGAATTCAGAATCAAATACCAACATTAAAGTTGTTGTTACTTCTTTGACTTCAATCTCCTTCTCAGTAAAAAAAAAAAGGTAGAATTTTCTTAGTAGGCATCACTGTTTTCCATTAAGAACTCAAACTCTACTTGAATTCTGATTTTTTGTTGGTTTTGAGGTTTTTTTAGACACTTTCATCTTTTTACTGCAAAAGCTTCAACAATAGCTGCATTAAAAAAGCAAAACTTGTTACAAAACTCATGTGATTCAGGGAACCTGCTGTGAGAGTGATTTTTTTTTTTTTTTAATTTTTATTTTTCTTTTCCCATATTAAGTTTAAGTTGTGGTTTGAGACGTTGAATAGGAAACATTTTGATAACCCAGGATTGCCCATGTGTCTGTCCATCTTCCTGAATAGATACTCTAGATGTATTGGATTTTTTTAGGAAGAGAAGCTAAGTGAATATTCGCCTCATAAGAATAAAGAACAGCTAATTGCATACGTTTTCCAGGAAGAGAACAAAGCCATTTAGCAACAACTGATTTATAGAATCCCTGATTCTATGTGGTATGTAAAAGGATAATTTATTTTTTAATTTTTTTTTTATTCTGAAGAAGCTGCTGGGCTTTGAAATCAGTGCTTCCTAAAAGCATTGACTTTTCAAAAACTGTCCACTCAACTAATCTTTTTAGGACTCTGAAGATAACAATGGGAGGATGATGTTAGAAATAATCAAAGACAGTAGCATTAAAATATAAAAAATTGACTGAAGAACAGTGCTAGGCTTTTCTTTTTCAGAAATAATAAGCTTAATTTATTGTTCATCATCTGTGTTATGGAACTATTATTCTCTACACAGGTACATTGCTATTAATACCCAATATTTCAAGTCTTTTGATTTGTTGTATTATCAAGACAGATCCTCTGCTGGTGTAAACTGGTGGAGCTCAGTTGTGCTCAATGGAGAAACATTGATTTATATTACTTAGGGAAATGGAAAAGGTTGAATTCTTTCAAAGGGTGGAGATTGCATTTGTTCCATTTTCCCGCTTTGGAGATGGTATTGCTTGTCACTGTTAAATTGCTTACTTCTTTTTAGTCTTTTTGAATTGTTAATGGAGAAGAGCATTTAGAACCTTGTCAGCTGGCTGACTATTCCAAAGCAAACCATCCCTGTGAAAGTCAAGACACCTGTCCTTGTTTATTCACACTTGGATCTACACTGTTATTTCCATATTCATGCAAATATGACATGTCATTCTTCTTTAAACATGCTGTTGTGATCCATGACCAGAACAACCAAACAGTCCAGATTCCTCCTGCTGCTTCTGGCCCTCACTGAGCTTCCAGAGATTGCAAACAGCAATATCCTTTGCTTTGGAAAGCTGTCTTCTGAAAAGAATTAGAGTTGTTTTCCTTTAATTCCAGATTTCTGGTTGACAACAGATAACTTTTGCAGAGCTAGAGAGAACTGGGGGAGGGGGAAGGAAGACAGAAAAAATAATCCTTTCCTTCCCCATGGTGGACAAAAGATTTTTCTCTGTTCCTGAGACAGACATTCCAGATACCTGTTTCACTCTTGGGAAAATACCTATGAATCTCTCCTAGGGACATTAAACAACAATATTGTTTGGACATTCATTTTACTGTATTTGGGCTGCTTTTGATATTTGTGCCCTGGCAGGTGTTAAGACAGACAACCTTTGAATAAGTACTTTTCTAATGTACTGTAAAACACAATTTACTGTAGGGAAAGGCTTGATCAATTAATATGGGCTTTTACTAAATTAATGTAGCTTTTGGAGAGTTCAACCCCTTTCAGCCTAAAAATGGCTGAACTATAGCAAACATTTATGTCTAGTTTGAATTTTCGTATAAGTAGCATCTTCAAACACGGAACAGAAAAAACCTACTTTTAAAAAGACTAGGTATGCAAGTTTCTTCTTGCAGGTTTATGAGTGACATCGTGAAAGCTCAGTTTTGCATCTCCCACAGACAGAGTTTGGAGAATAATAGAAATCAGTTTTTAGTGCCATTTTTAAAATCTTTCCACTCATATTCGCAGTACTTATTAAAATACACCATGGATAGTTTTGGTCATGCTGTGAATCCTGCTGTGACGAAAGTTTGTTTTCAAACTTAGGAAATATGCCTCTCCACAAAGTTCACAGTGCACAAATATCATATAATAAAAAAGAAGCTAAATATGTCCAATTCCGCTAAATCCAATTACATCTGAACATAATTTTCAGACTTTACATCATACTATGTCTCAAGAAAAAAATAAATTACCAGTACAAAGCCTGTAGCTAAACTTTGGCTCAAATATATCAACTCAGCTGATTGATAAGACCATGTTGGTGCATTTGAGAAATTTTTTATTCCAGTTCAGTAATCGTTGGGGTTTGTTTGGTTTTGGTTTGGTTTGGTTTTTTTTCCCTGTGCTCAACTATTGCTGGTCCCATTGCAATGAAATATTAAAACCTCAACAAAAGGGAGCAGTTAGGAAAATGTGAAGATTTTATGAAATCCCACTTCTGACCTTTAATAAACAAAAGTTATTTAAGGAAGACAGGAGGATCTCCCCCAAACCTCCTAGAGTAAGAAAGCAGAGTTTCACTAGATTTTATTCAACTGGTTGTCAGTTGCTTCACCCTAGAAAGTTGATAGGATTAACATTTTGCAACAACTCACAATCTACTTTGGGCTTCATTTACTTATAGTTTAGGTTAGGTCACTAGGTTAGTAATTCAGAGTGATTTTACTCAATAACTTATAACAAAATTCTTATCTATAAGTTTGTTACCCAAAAGGGTATAGTGTTGGTTCCATTATAAAATTAAATGAAAACCTGTTCTTATTCATAACTCAAATTATTTCAATAGTACAAATAACACTTCATAAAGTTCAGTTTTGGGTTCTTTTGGGAGGGTCAGCTGAACAATGAATTGAATTTTCTTCTTCACTACCTAAGAAAATTGGGAAAATTTATTAGAAAACAGATACAGATTCCAGTTTCTGCAGTAATCAAGCTCCTGTGTTATAGTATGCAAAAGGCCAGATGTAGAGGCAGTCTTTATCAGATTTCCATCTCCTTTAAGGTCTTCTTGGAAGAGAACTTTTTTTGTATGTTACTTGTAGCTAGATTATGCAAAGGGTGTGCTGAAGTATCTGTCTTGTCTTCCAGAATGTAATGATCTTGGTATTTGGAAAATACTATTCTCTGTGTTGGGTTATGATGACACATGGTGACAGTTGCTAAACTAAGAACACCAGTAAATCAGTTTCTGAATTCTACAGATTCTGTAGATGATGTGTGTACTGCTGGAGTGACAGTGATGTCTCCAATGGGTTCATGGATTGTAGGAAAGCACAGGTTGTGGTGCCGCTTGATAAAACATGTTTTCCATGTAGATTTCAGGTATTAGGTGTTTGCATGTTCCTTATTCCTGTGATACCCATGCATCTCAAAACATACCTTCCTCAGAAATTCCTAAGAGGTAGGAAGCTTCTGTTTGTCTGTTGTGAAAGGTGAGAAACCCAGAGCTAGAAGAGACAGTGATTTGTCTGAGGTAACGTAGCTACCCTGTGGGAGGAAGCAACTGAAGCAGTGTCCTAACTTTTGGCACATTCTTCCTCTTTAGTCACCTCTGCTTTACTTCATTTTGCCTAGAAAAGAGAAGAAGAGGAAAGACAAAAGGGTGAAGAACAAATAAGGCAACAGGAAGAAATCCGAGCAAAGGAGTTGTATCTGAGCCTAAAGCAAGCTCAGCAGCATAGTCAACACAGTGACGATGACCAGGAGTGGGAAGAACAGTGTGAGTAAAATTTACCTTCACAGGATTAATGTATTTCTGAAAGCAAATAGAGGAGACTTTTAGAATGGAAAAAAATGCTGCTGAAAATCTACCTAGAGCAATGCAAAATGCTATATTATTATGCAGGAAATTACCAGCTTGACAAACAAATTACTGTGAGTTTACAACATTTCTTTCTGAAAAAGAATCTTTGTCAATGCTTTATAGAAAATTTGTCATGTACAGTGACTGAGATCATTGATTTTTGTCTAATGTAATTAATTAACAGTTTTGGCTTAGTAATAATAATTCTGGATACAGTTATTTCGACAGTTTGTCCTCACCTATCTCTGAAGAGGTAAAATCTGTCTTCATCTGTATTTTAATTGCTGCCATATGGTGATGGGGTCAAGCTATGATATCAGCACTAAAACTCCATATCAGAAGATTCCAGTAAATGATACTTAGATTGTTGCCCTGAAAAAAATCCTTATGATCATGACTTACACTATTGAGGTGCTGTTCCTTTTTAGTCACCCTGAAATTCTTTATTAATATCATTATTGTGATTAATTTAAAAATACTCTTGTGGTTTTTAAAAGCCTATAAGGACCAGAAAAAAATATTACTCTATATATGTATACATTCATGCTGTACGTAAGTAAAGGCCTACTTTATGAGTAAATAATACCTAATAGCTTATTGGGAATAAAATGTACATCTGCTCCATCTGGAGTCTATTGTATAGTTGGCTTTAGAAGGAGGAAATTTGTTTGCGATAAGAATTGTGCATTTTTTTTGGGGGGGGAGAATATTTTATTTGCCACATCTATACTCATTTATTACTCTGCAGAAAAAGGAAGTGTAATGATTGGAAAGTTTTAGCTCATGTGGGGTTATTGTGTTAATTATATATAACACAAAGGTTAATCAACTAATACTAAAAATGGAGTTTTAGGGAGCTGATAGTATGTGTTGCATGAAATACCTCTTGAAGTAGGAAGAAAATATTGCTGTAGTGTTACTTATTTCCTGACAGAAGTAAAAGAAACGTTTCAAAGTATGCGATGAGTTTATTTTATGGTTTTAGTCATCAGTTCAGGAGTTCCTGAAGACTAATTACTGAAGTCCTATTACCTGGGATTAATGTGATAGTGAATCATTCTGTACAACATGAATTAAATCTATATGAGATACACTGGTGCAATTTTCCAAGCTTATAGCTGGCTATGCTCATTTTTGATCAATAAAACCTCTCTATATTACACTGTCAAAAAAGAGAAGGTACTTATTTCTTGAAGAATTATCTAAATCCAGGTGTATGTGTTTATTCAGAAAAGAAAACTGTAGCTTTTTGTATTTTGAATTTTTAAGAGCAGAATGAGTTGAGGGAAAAAATAGCCCTTTAGTTTTGTAGAAAATGAGGCATCGTCAATTAGTATCAGCTGGCAACCCAGCATAGGGGATGGCATTATGTACTTTAGCATGTCTTTGGTGGTAGATAAGGAAAGAAAATATATTTTCAACCATATCATATAAAAAAAAAATAATCTAGCCTATCTCTACACTGAAATTGTCAATAAAACAAAATCCTATAAACATTACTAAAACCAGGTGTCATATTCTTACTATCGCATTAAAGAGGTAACCGGGGTTTGAAATTGTTGTCTCAGTTTTCTCAAGGAATGCTGGTTGTACAGGGACAGATACCAGAAATGCAATAGAGGAATTCTGTGAGAAAGCAGAGAGGGAAGGAACAAGCTGTGAAAGGTTTTGAACATGTTTCCTGTAATGGCGTTCTTGGTCTGTCAAAACACTTTCAACTGCATCATACGCTGATGGATATAACGTACCACCAATGTTTTTTCTTGTGTAACCTTTGGAGTATTCCGTCTGCTCTGCGGGAGCTCAGTCACCTTCAGCCCGTGTGCCTCCGTACCTAGAGACCTGTCTGCTTGTGGTCAAAAGGGCGACCAACTGCTGCTCACGTCACTCCCAGCTATCTCGCCTGGGCATCAGTTACAGCGCTGCCAAGGCAAAATCAAACCTCAGCACCTTCTAGCTGGCGGCACCACAGCTGGGTTTTGCAGCCTGCTATAAATTCTGTGCTGCCAGAGTTTATGCTGTTATCAGTAATTGATTTAGCATTAAACTAACTGCAGACTAATGACTAGAGTGTATCGCGTCCTTGTTTATCCTCTTATGCTTATCTCAGTGTCTCAATTTATCCCAGTTGGTTTGAGGGCTTAGAACTGTGTTCCATTAGCAAATGGGTGTGACAACTTAAGATATGAAGATGCAGTGTTTAGTGCCTTATCTGAAACCAGTTCCTGGCTGGTTTAGACTATGCCATCAGACTTTGCAGTGAGCTTCCTGAGGAATGTTAACATCTTCAGTTTCCTTAGCTGCTCCAGAAGCCAGAACCTCTAGCAGACAGGCAATAACGAATATTTGGAAGTGGGAACCTCTGAATTTGCTATGGAATGAACTAGTATCTCAGGATCACCGGATTTTTCACTTTTTATTTCAGTTTCTGATTATTTTTTTTCCCTTTTTATGGTAATCCTTTTGTTTTGTCTTCAAGTATTCCTTTGGGATGCTGAGAGGAAATTTAGTCAAGTTAGGCACATCTATCCGGCTATCTGCTTGTCATCTTTTCTAAGCAATAAATAAATGCATGAATGCATAAGGAATTACAAGCAGATGTAATATTAACATCTTTTGTCTCTACACACCTGCAATGGAAACCATATTGCTCATTAGGAACAAGGCCAGGCTCCTTTGTGTCTTACCTCCTTGAAGTCAGCCCTTCATATTCAACAGTGTTGGGGGGTCAGTACTGAAGAGGAACAGCAGTGCTGGAGCAGCTATTGTGGAGAGCAAATGTAGCAATGATATTGATGACACTACTAATTTATTTAGTAGATGGAATTTAGAATGTGATGAGGATTCATCTCCCCTCATCACATTATCCCTCAGCTGTTTATTGCCAAGGCAATAAGCAAAGTGTTGCTAATATTAGTTTCTGTTGTTCGGTTCAGTTTGCTTCTGCTGTTTGCCTGATTGTGCCAAATAACAATAAAAGCCCATAGAACCTCTGTGTTAATTGAAATACATAATTTTAGTGCTTTTTAATATACTAAATAACAAATGTAGAATAGTTTGAGAATTCAGTACTAAAAGGAAAAGAAATATGTTGTAAGAGTAATTATGCACTTTGATTTTGTATTATAGATATATGTTGGGATATTTTAGAGGGCAGTTGTGAGTTAATATTTGGAGCAAGTATATTGGCTGGCAAATGAGAAGATGAATAGTGGAAAAGAGTGAAAGTGTCCACTGTTCGTAGCCCTTATTCTTTGAAACTGAGAAACGAGAACCTAAGGCTAAGTTTAGACAGAGGAGTGTATATATTCTGATTAGTTTTAGAACCTCTCTACAGGCTGTTCCGTTTTGTAGGTTTCTAGAGTATTCAATAAACAATGCCCTATATCACAGTCTCCAAGTGTGACCTCCCTCTGTGAGAACGGATAAGGAATCTGCAAAACATAATAGGAAAAAGTGGAGCATAAATATTAATCTGATTGAGTATTACAAAAGGCATTCTGTTAGTGCACTTACAAACCTCTACAAACTCTATCAAGCAACGAAGGGCTCAGATACCATCTGACCAGCTGTGCTCATCTCCAGACAAAAATTATTCCAGTGAAAATGTAAAAAGAGTTGAGTGACTTTATCTATTGTTAGGCCTCTCCCTAAGCACCCACTTTTGGTCTCTGTTGGAAGCAGTATACCAGCCTGACTCATTATAGCTTCTTTTATATTGTTATATTTTTATGTTCTTCTACAAACTATGTCTATGAGTTTATTTTTGTCTGAATTTTAAAAGAATTTATGTTCTTTTGGTACTTATCTTCCGCAGAAATTCAAGTGAGTAAGTTTACTGGGCAGGAGCATTTGATAAAATGCTGAATTTTCAAGTGGGTAGTCCCCAGTTCAGCTCTGCATTAACTAAGCCAGTGCTTAACCTTAAGTATGTGCTCACTGAACTTCAATAGGGCTCAGAGCGTGTTGTTGAATAGGGATGGGATTAGTCGCATGCTTTCAGATAAGATTTCTGAACTGGAGCCATATTGCAGAGCATTTGTGGGAAGTTATTTTCCAATTAGGAAATGGAAAAACACTGTGTGATTTGTATGTGCATTCAGAAAATGTGAAGATTGAATTTTATCTATTAAGTAGTCATTTTGAATTGCTCATAAACAACCTACCAAGAATTATTAACAAGGGTAAAGCTGAAACAAAGTAATTTAAAAATGAGGATGCATATTCATGGAATATGTTTTTTTCTGCTTTCACATAGCTCTGACTGTAACTCATAGCTCTTCAAAAGCACAAAACAGATTATAGAAAAGGAAGAGTTCCTATTCTTTCACAAATTATGTGATTACCTTCAGCTGCAGTACAGCATGGGTTAATACTCATCTGTGTCCAAAGATTTGGTATGAGGACTTTTCCAGGACTGCTCATAGAGATTTCCAAATCCTAAATGAAAATATTAAAAGCAACCTTGCATTTTAGGTTAGCATAGAGGAATAACAGATTCTCCTAAACTGTTCAAGGTAAACAAGGCAAACAAAAATTGACACCTGCAGGATCATAAGAGCTATTACATACACAAGCTTTGTGGTTTCTTCTTGTTAGGGTATGTTCACACTGCGAGTCATGTAGACGTGTTGAAGCTGTCTATAAACTATTTCATTCTAGTGCTGATAGCCATATTATCACGACAGCACAGACCTCAGGTGGGATATTTTTACCAATTTTCCCGGAGAGTTTGGTAACCCATTTTTGTCCTGCTCTACTGTAGCTACGATCATATTGGTACAAAACCTTTCTAAACAGCTCAGGCATTTCTGCATGAGTTACAGTGTCATCCGGGCAGAAGTGTGCTTAGTTTTATGAGCCCTAAAGAAGGATGTACCTGTTGTTGGTATCACACACATGAAAAGAAAACTGGTAATGGAGATGGACTCATGGGACCTGGTTGGACTCTAGATTTCCTATGAGCTTGATGAATCATTCGATTCCTGATTTCCCAGTCTTGTCAGTCTTGACATTATTCCATAATAGGAAGCTGAAGAAAATGTAGATTATTATTGGTAGTAATTCTTGATGCTAGATGGACTTATGGTGATGATTCAGGGATTTTAAGGACAGAAGACGTAATTCAGATATCTAATCTCCCAACTGAAAATACTGACTATTGAATGTAATGCTTTGCACAGGGGTCATGTCAGAAGTACATTTACTGTAAAAGGACCGCCAGTCAAGAAAACCAATCTGTTCCCATTTAAGATAGTATTAGAAATCCTGACTAGTTTTGCTTTCATGTTGTGTGAAAGGCTATGTTGTGTCCTGAAATACAACGAGTAATGCAGAATTTGTGGCTTCTTCGATCTTAGAATATTTATGCTAGATTCGATCCAGATATCAAGTTCTTATTTCTAGTGAGATGGTTCAGAGTCAAAGAGAGAAATATGAATATTCACTAAATTCTATTGTAAGAAGAACCTGCTACAGAATTACATCCAGATTTATGTTCAGACTTTGAGTGATTTTCTCAAGATATGTATATTTGTGAGAGGTGTTGGAATGGGAGGACAGTTCGTGTGACACATACAATCTTGTCTGGAGTGCAGTGGAAAAATTTTTGTAGATTTCTGTCTGCAAAGGCTGGATGAATCTTTATTCACAATACTAATTCCATTCACCAAACGTGTTGATTATTTATCTGACATAAAGTCCCTTGACCAATCAGAGAGTTTTCAAAGAAATTTGGCGTAACATAGTGACCCAGATCCACAGTAGGAGCTGTACTAGACAACTCCTAAAGATAGAGGAATGTGAGAAAAGAGAGAGATTTCTGGGAATATCTATAAAGAATGGAATAGAGGGAAAATCGGGGCTCCAGTAATACAAAAAAAAAAGGATTAAGAGACCCTCCGTGTCTCTATGGTCAATGATATGATTCTTCAGATAAAATTTCTTCAATAAAAATTCTTCATAACATGGAAGAGATTCTTATATGTGTGTGCATACATGTAAAAATCTATACGCATGCATTTAGATATCTACGGCATGCAGCCTTTCCTATCCTGACATGTATGCAGACACATATATGGGTATATACATATATGTAAACACTTATACATATATATACGTATGGATAGGGAAGGCTGCATGTCATACGTACTTTCAAAAAATTTTCTGAATGTTGATATTTGACAGTTGCAAACTCTGCTACCTCTTTCCATTGTTTTGTGATGAGAAATATTAAAATTTGATACTGTTTGGGAAGATATAGTCCAGGTCACTAGCTTCGGATGGTATAGATGTATTAGCTAGCAAAAATACAGCAGGAATGTCTGTTGAAAAGAGTATCCATTGCTGAGAAAAGCAGGGCATGAAGATACCTTGCCTTTTTCATTACCAGGCAGTCTGTACATCAGTAGAAACAAATCCCAGAAAGCTCCAGGCAGTCTGCCCTGGTCTGTGTACTGTGATTGTGACAAAAACCGACTGGTTTCTAAATGTCTTACCAAACTGCATTGCACTCATCTTCCTTCTCTCTCTCCTATTGTTGCAAACAAAACGTCCACATTTAAAGCAGCCATTACTGGGTGGCTTTACAAAGGATAAATCACAGAAATTTTGTAACTAATGTACTTGAGCCTTTGAAATAGCATATTTACATGACATTATCTACCCTTAAAAATAATGACCTGTAAGATAAATAGTGAAACCCATTAGTCATGTTTTCTGTGCTGTACAGTTGTTTGTTACTGTGTCTAGCTAAAACTACAGGGTATGTAGTTAAGTGAAACAGAAATCCTGCCAGTTGGATACGTATGAAGCATCTATGACTCATTTATTATGCTATCTTGATGAGCTTTTAGTCTTGTATACCTTTCTACAATTTGATATAATTCTAAACTTAAAGGTCTTTTCTTTTTCCCTCATTTACCCAGAGGGTTGTATTTCATTTCATTTTGCTTTGAGAGCTTTTATTCCTTGATTCCATTAAACCTTTTCATAATTTGGACAAATCCATTTATACTTCCGCTTGCGTTAAATCAGGAGTGTAAACCAGAAGCACGTAAACAGCCTAATGAAATGCAGCTGTCTGATATTATATCGTGCATTCCTAGTCTCAGGTACAATCACAGCAGAGTAAGAAATAGCGTGTGCACTTTATGAATTGGGTATGATCTAAGGCAGGATAAGTCATGGCAGGATTGATAATTGCTACTGGAGGCAATAGCTTGCTGCTTTAATATTTGCTTCACTGGATGTTAAAGTTTGTTTTGTACTGGAATAATTTGCCTGCCTGAAGTTATTTGTGTCTCCAAAAAATCATCAAAATGGGGCTTGAGGCACCAGAGAAGAGCTGATAGATGACTAATATTTGCAGTACAATTCTTCTTGGTGCATTTAAGTTATACCATTTTGAACACAGGGTTGTTAGTACATTAGTTTTAAAACGAAGAAGCTTTAGTGAAAGATGCCTGATCTGCAATGGGCAGAGCAGCAGTTTCATTTCAGGTTATGGGAATATGTAACTCCCCGCTTGGTACCATTGATAGGTATGAATTAAACCTGCCAGTACAGATTCTGGTTCTTCATATGCAATTTCAGACACTCACGTGTGAGACAGCCCCATCCAAAGCATGAGCATGCCCTTTCCAATGGCTACTAATTTCTCTGCTGTTACCGAAGCCATTTTTTGACTGCAATTTTCAAGGTGGAGATTTCTGTGACTGTAAGTACTGTAACAAAGATAGTATCTGCCTTTCAGAAAGAAAGCAATATTAACAAAAAAAAAGTGCAACCTACCTGTTAGGTTTTATAGTTGTAAATTTTGGGAGTAGCTCCTGAAATTCTAGTTATAGGCACAGTTGCAAAGAATTCTGTTAAACACAGACTTAATTTTAAGCGGTAGTTAACATTCATTCTTGAAACATAACACTTGATGCACAGCCAGTGGAAAAGATGTCCCGAAGCAGAATTTATCTTATTACAGCCAAAGCAAGTATCAGATATAATCACAGTATGTAGAGGCTCAGTTATTGCCAGTAGTGATCAGCTCACCGATAGCTCAGGTCTGGTGTGCCTCCTCTAGCGGTGGGCCTGTGTTTGAAGCATCAGGGAAGTCATCCAGTTAGCCATCTCTTTGGTAGCCCATTGTAATTTGAACGTTCTTGAAATCAGGTCATTTAAGGAATAAAGGTAATAAGTTGTTCTATAAGGAAAGGGGTAAATGGCTGTATTTCTAAAGTCTCTCCTCCCCACCCTTCCCATTCATTCCACCCAGTGCGCCGCTCCAAAGCTGCAGATGAGGAAAGGAGCCACAAAGCACGCAGGGCCCGGGACGAATACCGACGACAATCCTTGCGTGCCATCCAGAAGGGAAGAGTGGCTGGCCTGAGTAATTTGTTCCAGGGTACAAGCCTGAATAACGATCAGGAGATAAAACTGAACAACAACAGTGCGAGTCCTTTGCTGTCTCTCTCTGCAGCATCCAGGTTGGTTTGTAGAGGAGTGACTTTGAAATAGTTTTCTGTTGAATTGCTCCCTCTCCAATCCCCACCGTTTCAACAAACTCTTCTTCAGTTGCTGGAAATTCTCAGTCTTGCTCTTTCACTATGACCAGAAAAAGAACATTTAAAGAAAAATGAAAACTGATTGAATACTTAATGTACACTAAATACCATTCATTTTTTCAGACAGATTTCTTAGAGTTTGTGGAGAGAGAGAGAGATGGGTCCTTCAAAAGTCACTGGGAAATTAGTATGCAAGGCTGTGATATGGAGAAGTCAAATGGACAAATCCTTTGCAAGTCTTAAGCCTCAAGCCTAAAACTGCCTGCTGGTTAACAGCTCTTTGAAACGTTTTACAGAAAGCTATCACACTCTCAAGTTTCAGGGATTTTAAGTTTTTTTTTCAGGCAAAATCAAGTGTCTTTGTTGTTTATTAATCTTCCATCTGACTATTTAGGGATTGAACTGCAGAAGAGGAAAAGAATCCAATCAAGCAGATGGGTGCTAGTCATTCCAGTCTTTTCCTGGCTTTATCTTGTATCATTAATTTGGCTTCATGTGGTGATAAAGGCAATGTGAGCACTGGCAGGATGGTAGCATTAAATGCTAAAAATAAAATAAAATAATAATAATCCCAACAAACAATATCCAAGCTCAGAAAGGAAAGAGTCCTATTACACTGTTTTTCTTTCCCACTCAGTGGAGCACCAGAGAGAATCAGTCCCTTGTTGTTTGGAAATGTGTTCTGCTTTGACAAGTTCTTTGCTCTGCTGTGTTGAGACACAGAAGCTCTCTGGTAACAGCAGCCAAAACTCCCAGTTTGAGAAGGAATCAGAATTTTACTGTCAGAGAGTCGGGATTTTAATGTTATCATCGAATCAACTTGTCAAAGGAATTCTCATTGTTTTTCCAAACTACATAAAGTCTTCTTCAAGTTGAAGTATCAAAAACATGAGTAAAAGTGGCAGATTTTGGAAAAGACATTGCATAACTTTTACCTGAAGTTCTGAGCTTCTGAGGTGAGGTTTTTTACTGTAGAATTTGGTAGTGCTAGATGTGATTAATTTCAAAAAGAGCCAGAATAAAGGGCTGAAAAATACTCTGATCATTTTCCAGCTCATGTTTAATAATATGTATCTGTTTCTAAGCTACACCTATACTTCAAAAAACAGGCAGTATTTACTTTTCTTATCTCTTAATACTCTGTCAGTGTCCGTGACTTTACTGTGAAGGTATCTAGAAAAATAAAAGTTGCTTTAGACATGTGCTTTAATAGTAAATAAACGGAAATGTATATAATTCAACTTCTCCCACCTAACAGTGATATGGTAAAGCAGGAGCAGATGCGTATCTCAAATTTTGTCAGTGGCCTGGGTGGTCAAGGAGGAGATACAGTATGTTGTTACTTACCACTAGTGTGAGACAGGGTTTTTTTGCCTCAAGGGAATGTGGGTTCAGCGTTATGTCTAAGTTTTTCAGCATAAATTATAGCTCCTGTAGTTTTTACCTTGCCTTGCCTTTTCTTTTAAAAGAAATCACATGAAAATAGTGTTATTTTTACTTGAGATCTCTCTTTCTTATAATTCCTATGTAGTTTAGAAAGCTTCCATTCGATTTCTTTCCTACTGTCTGTCTTATGTTACTGAGTGCTCTCTTCCCAATGAAACTCTTTGGCCCACTTAGTCACTTTTAACCTTTTGCCTACCATGGGGTTTTTATTTTACTTTTGTGGTTGTATTTCTTTCTTCCTGCCCCTACTGGACAAGCTCCACCAAAGTAGCTGTATAGAGACTGTAATTTTGGGATTTGGCCCAAGGCAGAAAAAATTATGGATTTGACAAATTTTTCAAAACTAAACTGAATTAGAGAGAAATTAGTTAAGAAACGAGAATGGACTGTAGAGCCCTGGAATTCAAAGGGGTTTTTATTTCTTTATAGCAAATATTCAAAGACAGATATATGCAACGCAGGTAGTTGTTTTTTTTAACATGTGTCTATAATTGAATTCTCACTTTCTCCCCCCGATCGTGGCTGTATTTTCAAATTTTATGATGCATATTGGTCAGATCTACTCACACAGCTTTATGTAATTTAGCAATAACTGTTACATTCACTGAGGGCTTCATCACTTGCTATTAAGAGAAACAATGACTACTTTTAGTAACAGTAAGACAATCTGAAAAGAGGACTCAGTTACGTATCATCAAGCTGATGTCCACAAATTACCAAATTGTCATCACATTACCAAATCTTCATCACTGTTCTTCTTCAGATAAGTAGGATGAAGGCTAGTGTGGGTATGTCTACATGTACTGTAATTTCACTTTCATTTGGTGAGACAGACGCTTCGCAGTGCCCAGTACAGTAGCTGGTTACATACTTCTAGGTTTCCTACTCCACCTGTCATGGAGCTGCCAGTTAAGGTATAGGCAATACAAGAAGTATTACTAAAATTAGAATGTCAGCTCAGAAGTCACCAAACAACTTTAAAGTAATTTGTGAGATAACCAAAAACCCCCCAAACCCATCAAGGTTCTGCAATTCATGACAGCAAGATGCTCTTTAGAAAAGATTCATGTTCATATTGTCCCTTGTTTTCGTACACTGCTACTTCTCTGTATGAGTCTTTTCTGTAATTACTTGCCTTTCAATGCAGTAACATCTGGGAGCGTCCTTCTAGACCCTTTTCCCGAGATGTCATCATTCGCTGGTTCAAAGAAGAGCAGATCCCTCGACGTGCTGGGTTTGAGAGGAACACCAACAGGATTGCTCAATGGTTTCATGGTAATACACTGATCCTTCATTTCTTATATAATAGATCTGTAAGCTTATGCTCAGGAAATAAATCTTGCCAGCTTTCATCACAAAAAGGCATGTCCAATGACATTGTGAAACATAGTGCCTCTTAAAACAAGATTTTTGCATCATTCCTATTACTAGCTCATGAATTTCCTATTTTGCAAGATCAGGTAAATTAATATCTGTTTAATTCCTGTTGTACTTTCTAAACTGGGGTAGCATTTTTTCTTTCTTATTTTCTTTTGCAAACCGAAATTATTGAAAAATCTTGATTTTTCTGAGAAAGATGTGGGAGTATATGATTTTAGGCAGTTTTCATGACATGGGGAAAACCAATTCCTGTTCAGATCCATAATTTGCTGTCATATCTACTGGAGTTCCTACCATCTCTGAGGCTTTTGCTCTCTATAGCGTTTGCGATGCAACTGAATCTTTGATATCAAATTGAGAGGTAAGACTTCTTATTTTCATAGGTTTTAGCAATCATCTTTATATTTGTTATACTTAAACATGGAATAAAAGAATTCTGGCTTAATAGCTGATTTAATTGATGGACTGGAAAGACTTTTCAGGTAAATATCAATATTTTTTCCTTGCTGCTTTGGTGAACCTGCTATTTCTTTGTTCAAAGTACTAAGCTGACCTTGATCCTCCTTTCATGATTCTCTGAGCATAAAATGAAGATGTGTGGGTGTTCTAAACTGAACCAGGCAAGGAAGATTTCTGAACAAGTTTAATGTTTCATATATTTCAGATTTCTTTCCATGATACACAAATCCTTACATGTTAGAAGACATCAGCAAGCTGTTACTTTCATTGGCGTAATTAATTAGTCAAAGACACTGAAGTCAGTCGTGAATAGATTGCAGATCCTACACACTTCCATTTCTTATGAACAACGATGCAGACAGGGTTTTTTGTTTTCCTACAAAAGACATTTGGTGTGGTTTCTTTCTGAGAGACAAACTGATTAAAATTTCATCTGTGGAGATTTTTCAAAAGTATTTTCAACCATGATCTTTCTGTGAGGTCCAATGGTAAATGTTTTCCCTGCTTGTGGGAAGTTCACATCCATAAATGTTGACATGAGTAGTTACCCACATAATTCACGCCTTAAGTTAAGAAGGCATCTGGGCTTGAGCTAACGCCCGTGCAGTCTTCCTACTAACTTGAGTGGCTTTTGGATTAGCCTGTTAATCACTGCAAGAATTGAGAATTCGTGATTTCTTTAGTTTCTCAGATCATGCCGTTCATATCTTAAGAAACTGTGACATTTATAAAAGTGAGCAAAGTACCTCAGTTGTCCTCTTCCCACTCAAGGAGCCTGACAAAGATAATTCAGATAGGTTCCCAGCACAGAGCTCAGTGGTTTTCCTTGCAGAGATCCACACGGATGCTGCTTTGGTACCTATTTGCTGGGTTAGCTGTTTAAGCTTCTGCAGCTCTGGTCAGATTCATCCTAATCCTTAGTGAACAATTCACCTGCCTCAGAACTCTTCTGGAGTGGTGGAAGCTAAACATCAGGTTCTTACAGATGCAGTACTCCATGTTTGGTTAGTGTTACTGAGTGTTTATGTTGCATTTTGTAGTGTAGAAAAACTTTGAGGAAAACCAACCAACCAACAACAACAAAAAAAAAAAAACCTAGAGGAAAAAATTAGAAAGTATTGACATACTTTAGCTTCTTCTTTTCCAGGAAAAAAAACCCACCTCTTAATTGAACTGGCCTCCAATTTGGGGGCAGAGGGAGGAGGGGAGAGGAAGGCAACCAAAACCATTTTGATCCAGCCAAAAATCTTTATTCTTTATTTACTTATTAAAATAAAGTTTGTGATCAATATAGGCAGATGAATCTAATTTACAAGGGCATCCTGATGATGTATCGAGATGTATGAAAATTTGCTGTAACTCTGAATTAAGAACATACTTTGCCAAGATCTCAGCTGCTGGTACACTTCGAAAGGTGGGACATAATTTGGTGTTTATGATGGGGAGGTCTTTCTCTCAAAAGGGCTAGAGAGGAAGACACGTGCACTGTTTTGGCCAAGGTTAGCTTTGACCTGGAATTTTCTTTTCAAACCTCTGTGTGACCCATGCTAGGTAAAGGGAAAGTTACCAGCCTTCCCTATGTGTTGAAGGGTTTGCCAAACTATCACAGACATTAGCAAATTGTAGTTTTCTGTTTACTACAGGCTTAAGACATGGGGAATAATATTCAATATGGCAACAAAACTAGAGGCCTCTTGCTCCCATAAATATTTAACAGAAGGATGCTGGTGGCCGAAACAGATGATATTTCTATTTGTTTGCAAACATTTGTCCTTCATTTGTCTTTTAACTGTTCTTTTGCTTTTTTTTCCCCATTCCCACTGCTTTGCCAGCTGTTATTTTTGATATTTTTCATATTTTTTTAACTTCAGATGTTAGACTTTTTGCTCGCACGTTACTCTGTTCTGCAGTGGGTCATTTTCCATTCAGAACATAGGAGGGGGTTGCTGTTTGCAGAGGGGGCTGATCTCTAAATATTTCCCCAGCTTTAGTTGAGACCAACATTTTATGATTGTTGGTGTTGTTTATCCACGATATAAAAGAGATCTTTCAGAGGATCTTTCAGAGGCTTAGTGAGTATAACACGGTACGACAAAACGAGGAATTTATTCATTGCCTGTCTGCGAGGCGGCTGTATGCGCGTTGGCTAAGCATCTACTGTAGCACTATCAGATCTCTGCTTGCCTTCGGGTTGAAAGGAAAGTTCGGAGGCTGATATCACAGATCTGGAAACATGAGGTACTTGCCCTAAAGGTTCTACCTTTAAAATGTAATTGCAGTAGCACGGTTCATTTTGTGGAGAATGTTTTATCAAGGGAAGTCAGGGTGGCAGCGCAGGTTACTGGCTGAGGGAGTGGCAAGCTGTGAGGAAGCTGATCCCAGCAAGTTGAAGGACGGGTAGAAAGATGCTGAGAGAAGCAGAGGCTGAGTAATCCCAGAGGTCAGGGAGACAGGGAAGACCATTTTCAATTTAACAGGATGACGTTGCAATTGTTTATAGATCAAGGTTTAATTTCGGATGGCTAATACTGTTTTCAGGAAGAAACTTGTTTTCAAGAGGAAAACCTAGCAGACCTAAATAGGACAATGGTTTTGCAAATCAGATGTTCTCAGTAAAGGATTCAAGACTTAATATTTCTGACAGTCTAATAATTTTGAGTCCTTGAACAGCAGGAGCAGAACTGTGTATATTGGTGTAGCTGAACTGTGGGAAATACAGCTTATAAAATAAAGCTTGTATTATAATATTTTCTAAGGGACACAGAAAAGGCAGTAGTTTCGTTTGAAAAACATCTACTGGCAAATACAGTTTGCTGCTTTGAATGTAAAAGCAGATTTTTTCTTCTGCTCTTGAAGAAGAACCTTCCAGTCATTCAATGAATGCATATTAGGAAGATGTAAAGCAAGTGTTGTGTAAATCAGCAGAAGTACAGCCTTCTTGACATTAGTGATCTATTTTCTATTTCACTGTTTTATTCTTATCTAGCTTTTACTTCTATTTGAGAAAGTGCACAGATAGATTCTCTGCTTAAGTAAACTCAGTCTCAGGGCTCCGGGATTTTTTTTCCCTTCTAGAATTGTTGTTGATGGGTTACCTTGTTGGGAAAAAGATACCAGATCTTATTAAAAATCTCCTGAATTCACTGAGAGCTTTTTCACTGTCTTTCACAGGCCTTGAAAGATGCATCCAAAAAACAGCTATATGCAAAGCTTGGTATCTAAAACATCCTGTGATTGTGAAACATCTGGAATGGAATCAGAGAATCCTGACTCAAATGATAAAAACATTTAAAATAAAAGTTGTCCATTACAATGTACCTGTTTCTTGCACACATTTGCAGGACAGATCTGGGGTCTCTGATTTGTGCAAGTAAATGAAGGAGGGGAAGTGTGAGATTAATAAAGAGTTACAGAATGTAAGAGTTTATTTTGAACAATTCTCTGGATAAGATTGAAAACAGACTTTTGAGATTATAGATTTAGAAGCGACTGTATCTTACTCTCTTTATCGAAACGGTAGATTTCTCTGTTTTCTACTCTGCCTGTTCTCAATGAGGGCTGACTCAGTTGTGATCAGCAGTTCAAATGCAGACTCCATGGCTTGTGACTGCTGCAGGGATGCACCCAAGTTGACACAGGCTGATAGTTATTGCTACCTCATTGATTTTACGTAAAAAACAAATCACAGTCATATCGTATTAACTATCATTCCTAATCCGCGTGGATTTCTCAAAAAATGTTAGGAGTGAATGTTACCTTTGCTGGGAATCTTGGCAGGAAGAACAGAAATGGAACAAGTTTGAACACCAAATTACGCTCTCATCACATAACCCTACATTAGGAAATGGGTTGAGGCATAATGTCAGGCCTGAGTGGGGAGGCGTGCGCTGCTGTCACCCCTGTTGTCCCTATTCTGTGGTTAAACCGGGCACGTTATTTGCCAAGGCTGCTTAGTCCTGTGCTTTTCATCACTGCTGAATTCAGACACAGAGATGAATGATATTCATATCCCGGTGGTTACGCAGGATGAATGAGAGCTCTCTGTTATATTATAGAAAGGGTTTGCTAAACACTGAATGAGACAAGTCAGGCTGGAAAGTCTGCGTCTAGCATTTGAAGGACTGATGATGGGCTCACTGGTTTTGTACCATGGCCTTTAAATAGTAATAATACTGTAATTTTACTTTACTTTGAAATAATTACAAAGCAATAACGTTTATAACCTACACGTACCAGTTTTATTGGGGCACTATACAACAACCAGTTTGTCCTTGCAGGTTTATATATATTCTCTATATGGGTTGATTTACGCATACTTGTTAGAGCCATGATAAATCTCTTCACTTGCCGTGAGACGGAACTCTATTTTTTATATTTTCACAAGATATTCCTATCAAACATCTACTGGATGTTCTAATCATGTTTTTTTCAAAGACAGTACAGTATTGGGAGTTAAGTGGCTAGATCCTGTGACAGATTCTGCTACTTGATTGTGGATGTGGAGGAAATGGCCTCAAGTTGCGCTGGGGGGGTTCAGATTGGATATTAGGAAAAATTTTTACACTGAAAGGTTTACACTGAAAGGGTTATTAAGCATTGGAATGGGCTGCCCAGGAAGTGGTGAGGCACCGTCCCTGGAGGTATTTAAGAGACAGGTTGACATAGAGCTTAGTGACATGGTTTAGTGATGGTTTTTTATCAGAGTTAGGTTGATGGTTGGACTAGATGGTCTTAAAGGTTTCTTCCAACCTGGACAGTTCTATGTCTCAAGTCAAGAACAGACACATAACATATGACAAAACTCAAATACTTCATCAGCTCTAATTTAGTTCTCAGCTTCTTCATTAAGAAATGAGAGGTGTTTTGCTGTTTTCTAAGAAAGAAGGTGATCCTTCATATACTAAGTCATTCCACTTAGGTCATAATGATTGTTTCGGTCTGTTAGTTCTTTTGAAGGCTTTGGAATTGTTTTTCTAGTGCCGTTACAGTTCCAAAGTGTCTACACAGACAGGTTATTAGCAAACAAAATAAATGTTTTAGACTCATGGCTCCCCTTGGAAGAGAGCAAAGTATCAAAGTGAGGTAATGTAAGCTGAAACACGCTGCAAGGAGAAAGGAAGCACAAAAGAACAGCAGGGAAATTGTAGAATGAGGCAATT
The DNA here is from genome assembly GCA_025774025.1 of Xenus cinereus. NCBI lineage: Eukaryota > Metazoa > Chordata > Aves > Charadriiformes > Scolopacidae > Xenus > Xenus cinereus. The sequence continues at coordinate 12,139,898 of JAOXJK010000002.1, read as the reverse complement.
GAATAATTAATGTAAATAGGCTAATTGCTAGTGTGGAATGAGCTTTCTTATTCTTTTACAATCCACTGTCCTTCTTGACTGCTTTTTAAGTGGAAGCTATATTCTCAGGATTAGGCGTGTTCTAAAGATAGAAGGCAGCAATTTTTCTGAACAGGTATTGCAGGCGCTAAAAATAAGATATAATAAAGAGCATTTGACCACAAAGGGAAAACAAGTTTGATGAAGTCTTAAGGCTTTCATGGATACAAACAGTCAGGTGCAGAGTCCATACAGTGCACTGCTAGTCAAAGACTTAAAAAAAACAAAGCAAAACAAAACCAAAACAAGTCCTTTCAATTCCAGTTAGTGCCAGATAATTCTTTGTATTTGTGAAGAATATGCACCAGCTTTCTCATAGAGTTTACTTCCAGATGAATTTACTAATCTCTTAATGAAAAAATATTTTGCTATTGCAAATCAAATTGCTTTATGTTCTGAAGACTTCTTGAGCCCTTTATTTGAAACACTTCAAGATTTTCTTCTCTACGTGCTAGTATTGGAGCATGACATAGTGAGCAATTACGATTTCATGTAGTAAGCCATCGTGGTAACTTAACAAATTTACCTGTAATTTTACATTACAGTTCTGTGTTCCATCTCCTTATTGAACTGGACTGTGTGTGAGGCTATTTCTCTGTTACTGCAGCTCCTTCAGTCAGGCTTATCTCTATCACATTACATAAAACAAAAAGGAGAGGTGTTCCTGAATGGAAAGCTCTGCTGTTAACATTTTGAAAAGAAGAATAGTTTATAAAAACCAAGTGATATAAGAGCATGAGTTATATGGAACAAAACTTATATTAAGACTTAAAACTGACCCATTTTAAAGAAAAGAAGGAAGGTTAGAGTCAAGTAAAAAGCTCTGACAGCTACAAAAATTGTTCATGCTTAGTCTGGAAGAAATTATGACTCTTTATGGTGACCGAGGCAAACACAGAAAGCCTTGTTCATCTGTCCAGCAGCCTGAATTTGAGCTATGGTTCCCTTTTACATCTATTGTAGTCTGCTCCTTACAGGCTGGATCATGGATTCTCCTTTCAGTGTCAATTGTGTATGTGTTAATTGGTTAGTTAGTTTATCTATGCACAAGGTGCACTTAGGTGTCGGTCGCTACCAGCACATGACATTCAACTCCTATTGCATATCTTTAAATGCTCTATCTGCATGTTTCCTCATCACCCCCTCGAGCATACCACAGGTGTCCTGTGTAGAACCTTGTTAGTCCTGTATGAATTGCTGATATCCTCCTTATTGTTAGTCCATATCTAACTGTTTATCAGCTGTGCCTCCAGCTCTTGTTCCTTTGCCTACACACTTTTAAAATAACATGCTTTCTATTTTACAGGCTTCCGTATATTTTCTTCAGCTTATGCTAGACTAAGTCATATTTATTATTTTACCTGCAGTATGTTCTCTTTAAAGCACTGCAAATACTTGCAGACCCAAGGTCAGAAAATGTTACTGGTTTCCCAGCAGATGGCCTTCTTACAGTTCTTCTGTCTTGCTATGCAAAGTATTGAAACCGCAGTCCTATTGATCCAGCTTCAAGGCAAAAGAAAGATTACAAGTTACTAGTTCAACAGCTCCTTTGAAACAATGCTATTTTCCTGCTAAGCAGACACAACTCTCAAGCAGGGTATCAGCAGCTACGGTGTGTAGTCACGCAGGGGGGAAAGGCATGTGACTTGAAAAATCATGTGTGGTTTAGCTTAACTCCAGTTCACCCAGTTAGGAGCAGATTATGACACTTAAACTGCTTTCACCACAGGAGATAAACAGTAGGAGATGATACGAATACAAAGGGAAGAGATTTCTGTGACTCTGTAGGCAACTAATCTGTATGTGCAACTTCACCGTGTGGTGCTGGCGTGGAGGCAGGATGAGGTGGTGTGAGGGAAATGCATTTGCCCTTCCCCTGCAAAAGTTAAGGGAGTGACAGCTCCCCTTCTTCCCTCTTGGATTTCAGAAAGGGCAGTTCTCCCTTCTTCTTCTGGCCTTTCAACGGATGGGACTGTCAAATCACAGATTTATGAATTTTTTTAAGAGGCAAAACTCGAAAAGAGCTGTGTAGGTTAGCATGCTGATGCAAAGTATACTCCATGGCTCTGACTGGATCGTACCGTACCTTCTCTATTCAAGATTAGTATCTGTAATATAATACACAACAGTTCTTAATCCGTGACAGGGAGGACTCCGATCTAAATTGTATATAATTCCATGGAATATTCTGCCACTGCTGCTACCACTGCTTCACACAATTAAACACAGCATGGATCTTTCATGAGGGCATGTGGCTACTGTAAATCCATTCCGGTACGCTTGACAAAAGCAATTTTTGTACTTGAAGTGAGCTGGAAATATTTATAGATATTTCCATCCAAGATACAAGACAGTAATAGTTTATTAGTCACGGGACAGAGCTCCTCCTGTTATCTCTCTTAACCATGCTACTGTTTACAGGGTGGGGATGGAGGCCTTGAGAGCTACATGGTGGCAGCAGCAAATGATTCTGCACAATTGCTGTCTGTGTGCACCTCCTCTTACTATGTAAACTGGAGCAGTTCCATTGATGAAATTTAGCATAAATGAAAGACTCCTAATTTCAGACTTTGTATTAGAAATTAAGTAAAACATTCTGTTTGTAACTTTTTCAGAACCTCAGATGAAGTTGGTCCCTCCACTGAAGCCATTTCTGCTTCACTACCGAATAGTGGCTTCAGACACCTAATTCAGATTATCCTGTTGTGGCTTTGAGCCCAGCTGCCAGCTCAGTTACCTTAATTGGTAGGAAATGAGGCTATTCTGTGGCTGGTTTTTAGTGCCTTAACTGAGAACTGGGTCAAACCCCAGAGGATGTCCAGAACTGGATCATTGTAAGAGCTGCACGTGGTTATTACACTGCTGCTCATTAGGCATGAAGTTTTTACTATCCCAGCGTTATTCTCATTTGACTTTCAACAGTGCTTCAGTGTCTGGTTCACTTTATTGAGTGATTAAAGGTAACTTTTTCCCATGAGGAACGACACTAAATCAATATGCAAGAATGTTGCAAGCAGCTAGAAAACACTACAATTAACAAAGTTAGCTTAAAGTTCCCAAATCTAGCCAAATGTGTGAGAAGAAAAATTAATAATCGATATAGTCCCTAGGTTCATTTTTCTTTGAGATGGATAAAGAAGTACAGTTTCTTAAGTACTTAGAGAAAATGCCACAATCAAACTCTTTTGTAGAAATCTATCAGAACTGCTATTGTAATTTGAATATGGGAAAATACTCCAAATAGAACATGATTTAAATTTGTATACCTTTTAGCAATAAAAGTTATAATGATTACATGATTAAAAAACATGTAGAAAGATTTCTTCTAAGCCCAGTGATGTAATCTGGAAGATTTTCACAGAAGGAAATAGATTTCAGATTTGACTGCTAATGTACTAAAAAATATAAGCATTCCTAAACCTTACACAAATGGAATATATTAAAAGCAAAACCATTTTCCTTCACCTCTGAGAAAAGCACGAAAAGCAAAGAACACAGTGTATTTTCTGCTTAGTTATCTGTTGTAACACCAACTGTAAAATTTGAATTCCAGGGCTCCGTGTTAACTGTGATTTTTGTTTTACTCCTTCTATTGAGTGAGCTCTGCTGACACAGGGATGTACTATTACGGATGTCATTTAGGTTTATGGAAAATGTATCTTGACAGCTTCTTCATTATAGTGTTCTAGGTAAGCTGTAAGATATATGTGCTTTTGAAGACCATCATGGGCACATGCGTAGATTTGTATGCATGTAAAGTTTTTCATACTTTTTGGATCTATTGATTTAATTATAAAAAGGAGAAGGATTGATTGTTAATTTTTGAGTGGGGGGTGTATTTTTCTTAATAACCAAGGGTTGTTTTCTTTTATTTATTTAAAAATAAATTGAGAATGCATTCAACTTCTTTTCTTCTGCATAATTCGCAATCAAGAACATTACCATTAAAACCTCCTGAAAATTTTTTATACCTTACACTCACAAATTGTAGTGGTGATTGCAGAGCCAGTTGTGCTATATGATTGCCATTATCAGCTGATATCTATTCAGTGTATTCACGCTAGTGAGTCAAATTGGCTCTAAACTGCGGGCATAATTTATAACGGTAGTCTAGGTTCTTCCTGAAATTAATAGTTTCGTGCCAGGAGCATACAGCAACCCCCAGCTATGTCATAAAGCAGAAGGAAACATACCATGAGAAGAGAGAAGCTGGAGGTTACTGCACTCCGGCGATGATGCCATTCTGGTCCCTACCTACCTGAATAAGCCTTGGTCTGCCTTTCCAGGGCTGATGTAGAATCGACCCCAGAATCAGAAAGTCGACTCTTGTTGCTTATGGAGCTGGAGGTCGAACTAGAGGTTTAATGAGTCTTGTTGGATGCAATGAAGAATCAAAATCTAACTTCCATATACTCAGATAAAAAGCAAATTTAAATTAAAACAGCATAGGTACATCAATACAAATCACTATCAATATAAAAAGGCCAGTAAAAAACATTAGCAACTCTAGCAAATTAGCAGCTTGTCAAGGCTGTAATGCGATATTTTGTTTACTGCCATGTAACTCAATTAACTTCTAGACATTTCAGTGTCCATTCATTGGGCAAATGCTCTTACAGTCAGACAACAAAATTAATGAAGTTGTATTCATAATGCATTCCCAGTGTACTGAATGACAAATCAATAGGAGCATAAAATAGAGCCCTTTAAACTAGCAATATGCCAGGAGGACTCCCGAAGAAATCTCTGAACATTCCTAATGCTCAAAAACATGATCAACCTAGATATCACCTCTCTGTCATTAACCACTAGACTTAGAAAACCTTGCCCACACAGCTGTGCATTTTGTATTACACTGCTCAAGGTGTTTGGTCATAGAAATTTGACATTTGCATAAAACGGACAAAGTGTGGATATATATGGAGAGATTTGGTTTTCTGCTTACATACAAGCAGATTTTGAATATCTAATAGTTCTCATTCATGTCAAAATCTTAATTCTTTGTTTCACAGTAGTAATTGTGAAACTTGTTTTGTTTTAGGTTGAACTGCAAATTAATTGCCTTTTGGAAAGTAATTTAAGTATTTATTAAATATTTTTTTCTGCTGCAGAGGTGCGTCATATAGAAAAAAATTGGATCCATAGCAGCATCAGTGATATCTGCTAGTCTAAAGCAAATAATTCAGTACATCTGATTTATTTTTTTAAGTCTTATTCTAAATAGGATTAGGGTATATTTCATTTTTGCTTGAAGCTGTAATCTGTTTGGTTGCTTTACTGCACGCAAATAAAATATGTCAAGCCACTAATAAAGACAGTAAGTTCAGTTTCGAAGCCCGAATTTGAAGTGTTGGGCTTTATCTTAATTCACCAAAATTGTGAAAAACTTAAGTATGTATTGAAGATATTCTTAAACATACTTTGTCTTTTAATGAAGAAATTATACTGGTTTTATATGAGACATTGACAAGCTTTAGGGCAATGTGAAAAAGAATAGAAGTTTTTTGTTTTCCTAGGGATGAGTTTGAGACAGTGGCACTCTTGATTTTCTCTGATTTTTACCATTAATAATTGCAAGCTTTTTATAATTTAGCTCATGACTGAATGTGCTGGTTTTCCCTCCTCTTTTTTTTTTTTATGTATAGTTCTTGGAGACGCTCTGATAAAGGAAGGATTACCCATAAAATGTGGTGATATAGATAAGGCTGCTTTACTTTTGTTTGTCTTTATAGTCAATCTCTGCATCATGCATCCTCCAGTGCAATTAACTCATGATTTAAGAGACGTCTTCTTGTTCATTTTGCTATTTCTCACTTGGCTTGATGAAATTTGCCAGTAGCTTCCTATTATCTAAGTAATTCGTTCCTTGTCTTCATTTAGTAAATCCAGTGGCTGTTTCATAGGTGTTTACAGCTGTGGCAATAGCGGCACAGGAAAACTGCACTAGGACTTAATGTTGGTGTTTTACTTACTCCTTTTGATATGAAGTCATAGCATATTATAATTCACAGTAGTTTATTACTATTATTACTAGAAAGCTTTTCGGCAGCTGGTTGTCTCAGTCCAGCCTGTGTGGACAAGGGCTTGATTTTTAAATTTCTCTTTATTTTCTGTACTCGGTTACATGATGGAAAAATGGGTGTAATGGGTCACAAAACCTCCCCAGAATAAATGACTGCACAACATACAAGGCAAAAGCAAATCAGGCCCTAACTGTTCTGCCAGAGTTTATGTTGATTTATTATATCATTTATTCACTATAATATCATAGTCACAGCCTAGACATTAAGAATTTCATGGACACTGAAGTAAATACCCTGTTTTCCTCTAGAAGTGGTATATTTATGATAGAGCATGCAAATTATGGGGTAACCACAGTGGACTTTTTAAATGAACATGCATTATTGCTCTCTGATCTCTATTTCCTTAAAAGTGGCCATGTTTTTATAAGAGGGGCTGGTAACACAAAGGATCCAGTCTGCATTTACAAACATAAATGATTTTTTTGCCTAAGCATCTGTGTATTCACAATTTGGAAGCATCAAAAATTATTTGCATATCAATACTTTAAGTGAAACCATATATAGTTGGTTTTAGCATATAGTATTTTTCTTACATCAAAATTATTTGAGGACAGAAAGAAGCATCTTAAGAGACATCAATATATTAAAATGTGTAGCACAGAAGCAGCACCTGGTGCAAAAATAAATATGTTGTATATTATTTAACGTTTAATTTTTTAAATAGTGCTTATTTTTTTAAAGTAGTCCACACTCCAGTCAGTAATGCTTATTTTGGAGCTAGTTAAATATGCATGATGTTTTAAAGGATTGCATATTTTGTCCTTCTAGGTAGAAGTTTTGTGCTTGACTTGTCTTTCTTGTTGAGATTAAACGCCTGTTGATTTGCAAGTACAAGTATTTCTTCCAGTACTGGTTTTCAAAGAAAATCTTGGTGGTTAAATGTAGTTCAGTGAAGGGAGCAGTGGAAAGTTGATAAAAATCCAGTTTGTGCCGAAACTGTGAGGACCCATTTGGAGAAAGATGAACAGTAAAATGAAATGACAGAAATTCTACTATGCAACCTACTCTGGAGATGTTTTCTCACATCTTCATACAAAGCCTAAGGAGGAAAAGACATTCTTTTTACTCAGATAATAACACCCTGTTAACAACAGGGCACAAACGTTTTAGGTTACTTGTTTTCACGTTTGAAAAAAGAGCTATGAACTGAAGCCTGACTTTGGTGGTTTGTTTCACGTATTTCTCTGACCATATCAAGAAATAATTTTGTGGAATATTCAATCATCTTAATTAATCTGATTTAGGATATCCTGGATTTATGTTCAGTGCTGAGTGCTTTGTTGTTAGTGGTGTATTTTTGTGATGAGCCTCCTGTTCTGGAAATACTATGACAGTATTCGAAACCATTTCGTGAGTTTGAAACAAAACACTTTCCTTTTGAGTGGGAAACTTTTGCTTTGAAATTTTGGTTAATTTATAATTTTGAAAGACAAAACTCTTGAGAGGCTTGAGAGGTGGGCCTGTGTGAACCCCATGAAGTTCAGTCAGGCCAAGTGCAAGGACCTGCACTTAGGTCATGGCAATCCCAAGCACAAATACAGGTTGGACGGAGAATGGACAGGCTACAAAGAGACTACCTTTAACTAATTCTTCTACTTTGCCTTTTTACAGAAATCTAAAGCAAACAAAAATGTCACTGTAGCCTTTACTTTGTGCAATGGTTTGGTAAAAGCTGTCTTCCATGTTTTTTCATGTCCATGCTGCCCTCTGAAGTATTTAGGAGGATCAAGGACATAAGATGGCTGGAGTTATAAGAACATAAATAGATCCTGAGGAGGGCTCCCGCTCTCTCATCTTCTCCTATCACAGATCAGCTTTCTCATCTTTTTCCTTGATTTATGTCATATTTGCATAGCAGAAGATTTTCTCACTCATTTTCAAATTTAGCAAAATTTGAGGATTTAAATAAGAAGTAACAAGGTGAGTAATGTAAACAACTGAAGTGGTTAAGAAATGCTCGCAAATTATGCTCATAAACTAGAATTTCCCTTTCTTTTTCCTCTGTTACTTGCAAGACTAAGACTGAACAAATGCAAATATTTTTCTTCCTGGAAAAAAGGTGGTGAATACTGGCCACTAACTTTCTAAAAAACTGCCATGCTTTTCAATTTTCACACAAACCCAGTGACTATTGTACCAGAACGGATGTGTTTCTCTTTGCTTGGCTGGGATCAGAGCTTAAATCAGTTTCTTTGCCCTACAGTGTTTTTGTGTAACACCACTGTACTATTTCTAGCCCTGTCAGGCTGCTCTAGTGAGGTATTTCTATGTGCTTTACTGATTAAGCAAATTTTAATGTTTCAGAAGATACAGTAAAGTCTTCATATCTGCTTTGCATATGTCACATCACTCACCTATCACAAAAGTTTATTGATAGTCTGTACAGTTGGCTATGTTTTTCACACATAATAGAAATAAAAATTCCATCCCATCTGTATTGTAAGGAGGTGAATGCATCCTACAGGAGTAATATTTGTAACAAAGTTCCCCATTTGGACAAGTGTACTGATATTTTCTCAAAGCACGTTTGTTTCTTATTTGGAGTTTGCAGACATCCTCATGAATTAACTTATTTTCCATGCTATTTGCAGGAAGTGTCAATTATTTACAACAGCATCTAAGATGCTTATATAGGCCTGGAAGTATGTACTGATTTATTTATTTATTCATTTAATAAAACCCCACTTTCTAATTTCCCAATCATCCTATCAATTAAGGAAAAAAACATCACTGTCAAGAATATTTGTAGTGTTTATGTGAGGCATCCTCTTTAGATGCTTGAACCTCCTTGTTCTTGAGCTCTCACTAACTTTACTAGAACATAGAGGCTTCCAACTGTAGTCAGTGGAAACAATGCAAAAATAAATATTCTTGCCCCTAAATTTCTATCAATTTACTGATCGTACATGGTAAACTACACACAGAGAATGTAGTTTGAGAAACTACAGAAAATAGAATGGTTAACTGTTCCACTTTTTAAAATGAGCTTCTTTTCAGAAGCTGTTCAGATGAGTAGAGAGAACTCACAAAAATTAAATGGTGATAGCAGAGGTTTAATGCAGAGTTTTCAGGTCAGAAGAGCCCATCTCTAAAGAAAAAATAATAATCAAGAAATATATATATGAGATAAAACGTTAAAGGTCTTCTGTGCTATCTTTTCTCCTCTGATAGATGACAATTAATAATGTACAAAGAGAAGAGAGTGTTTGAAATCTTTGTTTTCCTCCTGGCTAATGCATTCTATAGGCTGATCTGAAGGGAAGGAAGGAGAGAAACCAACGCTATGCTTAGAGGAGACATTAACGGAAAAATTTATAGCTCTATTATACCAGTGGTGTATTCAGGCAAGTAATGCAAACGCCTATCTTTTATGCGCTGCACCGCTTGTTAGTGAATATGGTGTAAATATTTTGACAGGGAGTAGAAAGGGTTTTTACAGTATTTGATAGTTTGGATATAGAATCAACTTTAAAGGAGACAATTAAGGGGTATATTTTCTGCAGAGTGCATAGGGAATTAACTGTGAGCCACGCTGGCAACAATGGATGTAGCACATCTGATTTTCTGTAAACCTGAAGAAAAATACCCATTATAACTGCATTACTCATTTAGATAGGATTTTCAAAGATTCCCAGGAGAGTAAGGCACCCGTTTCCTTCAGAATTTCAGTAGGTTTTTAATTGCTTTAAGGAATGTCAGCCTTAGCAAATTGAGAAAGCTTCTGAGGTCTGAGTTTTCTTATTCTAAGAACTGCTTTTCCTGACAGAATAGAAAGATTAATTAATAATATTAAAAAAAACAAACAACCCCCCCCCAAAAGACCAAAAACAAAAATAGAAAGA
>JAOXJK010000002.1:12089791-12128330 GCA_025774025.1 Xenus cinereus | reverse complement strand
AATTGTGCGTGCTACAGAGAAACGACAAGTATGACCCAGATATGTACATTTTCCTTTGGCTATTTCAGCTGCAGATCAATCCATAAACCACCGTAACTGATAATAGTGTTCTTTAAATTGTACGTGACATCAGTAGTCTCAAGGATACCATAAAGAATTCGTTCTGGACATCATAGTTTTGTAGATTAATTGTGTCCTTCCCAACAAACATCAGTAAGTATGTTCTGTCAGCTCAAGAGTCCACATATAGACTTGCATCTCTGGGAGAGAATTGAAAAAGTCAACCTGAGGAAACTATTGCTTTGAGTGATGTAGCAACTGCTTTTCCTGAAGAGCATAAACTATATCTGCTCTCGTTCTTGCACTGCAGGGAGCAATCACTTCACCTTCCCTGCTTTTATGCTTTTGATCTTTCTGAGTGGTTGAAGGAGCTGGGTATTTCACCTTCTCCTAGAGAAGAGCTGGTTGCTAGTGTCATACATTCGAACATTTGTTTCAAGCCTTTAGTGTCCCACCTTTTTATGGGAACTAAAAAAAGTCAGATTTGTTCTAAACTTTAGTTTCTCAGCTTCAGTTTTCATCTTAGCTTGTGTTTCTTCTTCCTATATATCTTCCTTTGCTGTGGCCTCTGAAATCTATGATCCCTTCTATTAGGTTCATAGGCCAGTGTTCCTACAAGCTGTTCTTGCACTTCCTGACAGTGGTTTCTGTTAATGCTGGCAATGCTAACAGCCTGTCAGCTCTTCCGAACCCATACTGGCTGCGGTTGGATTAATCTCTTCTGAATTTCCCTTCACTTTTCTGATGATATCTTTCAAAACCGATTGCCTTGATTCGTATCTTGATCCCAAGGAAGTTGGGTCTTTACTTCCAACTACATTATTTTTATTATTATAATGTGTAGGCATAAAAACCTATGACGTATTTTCCTCTCCTCAAACCAGGACTATTAAAAATACTCAAGACACTAAAATAAAATTTGTTTTCAGGCTTTTATAGCTGTTTGTTCTGAAATTCGTTTCAGCATTTTGCAAGGTAAGGTATAATCCAACTTTTGACTCTCAAATTAAGTCTCAGAGGAAATTTACTGGGAAATTTTTGGAAAATTTGCTTATTTATTTCCCCTTGGGAGAACATTTTATTCCAAATGGTATAGATACAGTAGTATGTCTGTCTAGTTCATTTTTTCAGTTCCAAAAAATGGAAGGGTTTCGCTGGTGCTTAGCAAACTGATCCTTCTAATCCTTGTGCCATTCTATTGCTATCTTCAAATTACTGTTTAGATCGGCCTGTATAATTGGACAAATATAGTCCTCTATATTATTTGGGAGTTATCTGCTAATTCCTCATAATTCTTTGTGTTTACTCATTTATTTATTGTTTACACTTGCTCAAGGTGTGATGTGTGTGTATGACCTTTAGCATGTGAATTATTCATGTAATGATTGCCAGGAATATTTGTATTCATATGGGCTCTGATCTAATCCCATTGAAAACAAAAGAGATATTGGTATTGGCTTCTCTGTGTTTTGGATCCTGCTCCTAATTTTGATTGGTGACCTAAATCACTTCCCTGGTTAGATGTCTTAAGTTGTGTAAACAAGATGACTCTCTTTCCTCTTCATTGATTACCTGTGAATATTCATAATTGTTCAACAAATCAATTTTGCGTGAAATAGAAGGCTTTTCATAACGGGCATGAAAGCACTTTGGGCATGAATGCTCTCATTAATATTTATTCATGCCGGTATTTGTGAGGCTTTTGCTCTGTGAGTAAAACCTCATGCACTAGAGTGTTTGAGATCAAGCTAATGAAAAAATATGAAAAGAGAAAACATCAGCTAAGCAAATAGCTTCTATTGCAGAAGGGTAAATGAACACTTCTGGGCTGTGTTTGTCCCTGCTGTCCCTCTAATCTTAGTCGACCTCTTGGCATACATAAATGCACATATGCATACTAAAAATATATTGATCATTAAAGGCCAAATTATCTTTAGATACTGACATTGTTATTACTTGTGATACATTACACCATTGGTAGATTACAACAATGGACACAATGTACTTTATTTGTATAATTAAAAAAAATAATTTTAGACTTCTAGTATGTAGTCTTGCCTTGTTGGCAAAGTTTTTCAGCTTTTCTACTTTGGATTTGTGCTTGTTATGGCATTCTCTTAGCAAATATTTATGTATTTAATCTCCTGAGCTTCACTCAAGGATGTATGTAGGATAGTGCTGAGAAAAGAGTGGGAAGCTGAAGTGTCATTGCATAATATTTGAGAAGAGCATTTTCTGCTATTGAGGCTGCTGTAAACTTAGAAGGCAGCATCAAGATTTCTTAGCTGTGCCCACTAAATTCAAAAAGGACTCTCCGGTTCCCACGTGACCTTAATTTGCTGTAAATGTTAGGATGTTCTTTTTCCTTTTTGGAAGATTGGTGGCAGTAAAAAGAGCACAATTAGAACAAAAATGTTAAGACTTTCCTATCATCTACAAATTGTCATTACAGGCACTGTATTTAAAAATGAAACCGTTAATTAGGAACATGTCAGTTGATGGTAAATGTCCTATCATTTAAAATAACTGTCTTCCAAAATGTGATTCTCTTGCTAGGAATCCAAAGTGCTAAATGTATAAACATTGCAGAACTAGAATGTTTAAAGTGAACATGTAGATGCGTGTAGTGTGATAGATGCATGTAGTGAACCTGGGGGCAGGGGGCTAAAACTCAAGCCAGCTGAAAGGGTTTCCATGCATTCATGAGGAGTTAGTTACATCTTTGATCCTCTCCCAGTCAAAACCCTACTGCTCTTTTACAGATTGTTATAGATGACAGCAGTGTGTATACTCTGACAGAAATTACTTGGCATGACAGGTAGAAGATGTGAGTTTCAGTGGGGTAGGTAACTGCTGTGCAAATACGCTATTGTGTATTTGGCCAAATGACGAGTTAAAATGGTAATACCGATGATAGATTGATTAATTGTGAGGTATTTATTTAAATTACTGATCTGCAAAGTTGTGCTTGAGTGAAAGGATTACTGCTTTTGACAAAGTGCTGCTTTACACCAAGCGAAGATGTTGCCTCTTTTTTTTTTTTTTAAAGAGATTAGCAAGAATTAGAGAGGGGAAAATTAGCTTTCAAAGCATCAGTGATTTCTTTTCCAGAGAATATTTCCAATTAATATCCTAACTAGCACAAATAAGAGCATTGGTGATTCTAAACCTCTTACTTGGGCCTTGGGAAACTAAAGTTTCTTGACTTCAGTTCAAACAATTTTAAATGTTCGTGTAGGGGTTTCACAGATGTTGTTTGTTTCTCTACAGCTGTCTCCAGAGTGAGTAGTGCCACTCTTTTTCTAGTTGTTTTGAGAACTGTATAGTGTTTTTTAAAGGATGGAGGGAGACTTTCATTGCTGCAATCACCACCCACTAAAGAATTGAACCAGTGAAAAATAAAATAACTGGAAGGCAGAGAGAGGGAGGAGGTGGTAGGGAGAGATGGTTTCTCATGAGGTGTTAACAGAATCAGGAGAGGAAAAGGGAAGAAAGCAGCTGGCTGATAATTTATTACACCATCAGAAAAGAGAATTAAAACAAAAAAGAACTTGGCCGTGAGCAATGTAGCATTTCTCACCTACTCAATGATATAAAGCGCCCAGAACAAAAATAAGGTCTGGCAAAGGAGATAGCATCGTGTGGAAGCCTGCAGTGTTTCAGCTCTACTGGTGGGAGTTGAGAACAGGTGAACGGATTGTTTAGCATGAAACTAATTGATGCTAAATTAATTTCATATTATATGCCTGGTAGTGATGGTCACTTGAACCCTAGAAATATCCTAAGAATAATGTTCACCATATAATACAAACCCTCTTTTTTTACAACTCTTGTTTTTTTACAAGCTGTCTATTTTTATAGGTGCTAAATTGTCTGGGCCACCTCATTCCCTAGCAGGGCTGCACAGCACTTCTGACACTGCTTGGAGAAGTGGTAGTTGTAACAGCACCCACCCAGTTCCTATCCCCAATGCTACCAGCATGATTCCAGTCTAGAATTACAGTATAAATATTGATTATTGGAATTAACGTAGTATTTGCTGGTGATGGAACTGTTTATCCTTTCCGGTGTCCTTGAATGCTCTGAGCTTGCTAGTGTAGTTCATCTACATGCATTTCTAGCAGAGATTTGTCAAGGAAGAAGGTATCATAATCACTAATAAAACCTTTCATTGTATATTTAAATTAAGGCAATTTGAGAGAAGGCTGGATATTTGCCTGAACAAACTGTGATTTCAGAATCAGTTTTTGTGTAATACTTGGCACACGCACCTGGTATCGGGATGTAGCGATACAACTTCACATAATATGCTGTATCATATGGATTCTTGTTAGTACTATCTTTTCATTTGAACAGAGTTCAAGAATTTTTAACAATTCATGTTGGAATTCGTCCAGTAAAACTGCTTTTACTTTTGCAAAGTTCAGTAATTGCCACTGTTGGCTGAACAGTTGCATGCTGTTTCTAAACAAATGCATATGTTTGCACGTTTACTGCCTGTTTTGCCTGTCTGGTGCAAAGATGATGTAATATACTCCGGAAAAGAGAACCGTACATCATTCATCAGAGTATGTACGTGTATGTTTGTTCTTAGTACTGCGAGTATTTCAGTAGGGACGATTGAATTCTTGTTGTGTTCATCATTGCAACAAGGAAAACTTTTAAAGAAATTCGTTGCCTTAAAGTAGACAAAAACTGAAAGGAGGAGGTGCTTTTTTATCTTTCCTAACATCACACAGTGCTTGCTTTCAGAACCTAGATCTCCTCAGTCCCTTCCTGTGTCTCCCAGAGTCATTATTTTCCTTGTGGGCATAAATAGAGCATCCCAGACTTTGGTCTTTCAGGTGGGCCCTTCTTTGCATGAATTGGCAATCTCTGGGCTGTGGTTCTTATTACACTAAAACAATGTAGACTCCATGGAACTCTCACTAGGACATGTGTAGGAGTCTACAATGACAAACAGTTCCATTAAATATTACATGTATAGTTTTGAGAAAGTTTAGCTTCACAGAGAGTAACTTTGGAACATGTACATATATTATTTATTGACATTTGTGCCATGTTCACATTCAGGATGGCCTAATTCAACATCTGTTCCTGATTAAAGTGAGCATCTGTTATTTCACAGATAATTATGAGACATGAGCTACTGTCCTCTAGGCCTAGCAGACAAATTGGAACCAGGCTCTCTAGGTGGACGGTAAGACCTGGTTCAGTGCTGGGTACAATTCTGATCACACCCTTTATGTGAGGTGTGATCGGAATAAGACTTACCTGTTATACCCTGTTTGCAAGCAGAAGTACCAGCAACTTCAATGCTGTGTCCTAGGATCAGAAAAAAAAAGAGAGATGAAGATTTTTCAAACACAGAACAACAACGGGAAAATTCTTGAAAGCTCTGCTGCTGTTAAACTTTTTCCCTTGCTTGCTCTGAAAATCTGAATTTGGGATCCTTCTTTTGCCCTGACAACTGTCAAACAGCAAAAGAATGAAGTCGCCTCTAAAACAACTACTTGGTGACCAGGGTGTGGGGACAGAGTTTGTTCTCTGATTGAGTTTGTCCAGAGAAGTAAGTTGGCTCATAGAGAAAATGACCACAGGATGACAGTTACCTACTGCAAGAAGCCCCAGCTAATTTGGTCTTCTCTTGTCCTGGAGCAAGGTGCATAGCTCATTATTGTTCATTATGAATTGTAAAGACGTGCTTACTTCTGGCCAACGAATACAATAGTCAATCTTTTGTGTTGGTACTCTGTTTAGCTCATGGCTACGGTTTTAGAGGAGACTATTACTCTGATATTCAGCCTGAAAGGTTCCAGAAGGAAAGGCCTGTGATCTTTGTTTCCTGTTTTCCTCTGTGATGGCGTTCCCTAGAAATGCAAGTCTCTGAAGAAGTAATCTAACATACCATCTCTGTTAGCAGCTCTCTTAGTTGTAGGATTTGATTTCTTTGTGCTCCAATTTGCCTATGGATGTGTGTGTATAGATGTATAATAGCAGACAAACCTTTTTTTCTCCTGGCACTTGCTTTACATTCCTTCTTTAGGACCTATAAAACAGTTGTAAGGCAATACAGAAGTACTGCAATGCAATTGCAAATATCAGCAATGTGTTGCAAATTCAAATTGCAGAGCCAAACCATGCTAGTCTGCTAAGTTATCACTTGTGCAGAATTCACTGGTCTAATAGGCCAGTTGCATTCATGCACTTCATTTGAAAAAGCAGTAAGAATGGGGAAAAAAGCAGTTCTTAATCGGATAATTAAAAAGCATATCCCATCACACTCCATCAAAACTATTATAGCTATCCTTCAGAAGCAAATAGCATAAACGTAGTCTCCTTAGCTCTAACTCCTCCTGTAAACATTTCAATCTTTAGAAGTTGTGGCATTTTAATTTCACTTCTACTCCGCATTTGTTGCATTGGATTTACTCTGACAGACCTGTTGTCTGCATAACCATATTTTTTTTTTCTTGCCAGGTATTATCAGCCGCCAGGAGGCAGAAGAGTTGTTGATGAATAAATCTGAAGGAACATTCCTGGTGCGAGTCAGTGAGAAAATCTGGGGCTACGCGTTGTCTTATCGCCAGCAAAGTGGGTTCAAACACTTCCTGGTTGATGCTTCGGGGGATTTCTACAGCTTCTTGGGGGTAGATCCAAACCGACATGCAACACTGACAGATCTTATTGATTTTCACAAGGTAACACTTGCTAGGGAGAGATCAATAGCTGAGTGGAATGGATTAATAATTTAAAGAGGAACCATGTAATTTGAAACCACACTGGAAAGTAAAAGTAACTGTAGTGGGGAAAAGAATATACGTATATATTCTACAGCAAGCCTAGCTGTAGCATTTGTAGTTTGTGTCTGTTGTTGCAGTCAATCAGAAGGCTTTTCAAATGCTTCAACATGTATTTGTGTCCCCTTCTAAGCAGATTCTTACACAATGCATGCTGTCCTGGGCTAAAAATGGACTAATAATGGCTGACAGAACTAATGCTTTTTGAGCCTCTTTGCTGTGCAACATTGGTTTGGAAATACCAATACCTTAGAAAGGTCTGTCAATAAAATGTCACCATTTTTCCACCTTTGATGTGAGGGCTGTAACATGCAAAAGCAAAGGAGTAGAGCCCTGCGGTAAAGCAGGGAAAATTGAGGGGTTATGTTTTAGGGATGTGCTAAGGGTCATTCCTTATTATCCAAAACAATTTTACAGGTGTAATTTATTACTTGTCTTTGACTATAGATGGAATTGAACTGTTTCTTGTTGCCAGAGAGTGACTAAACAGTAGCACTGTTTCTGATAGCGTAGGTTGTTTCCATCATCTTGCATCCCTCCCCGTCTTCATCAGTTTAAATTCTGCTTTTTTCTTAGCCACTCTTACAATTTCTCTTAATCCTCTCTTTTCTATTTCCCTTTCTTTTTTTATCCCTTTCTCATTCTTGTCTCAAACGAATTCTATTAATTTTTTCCTCCTCCTTTTCTTCACAGCTTTTAAGTTTTTTTCAGTATTCAGTCTCACAGACACGAAGCAGAGCTTATTTTTCTTCAAATTTCCCTTCTCTTTTAAATCTTTGTTTTATTTCAGCTAGTTTGCAACATCTCTTCAGTCAAACTTGCGCACTGTTTCTTCCAGCTTTAATCCTTACATTTCAATTGTTATTAGCAGTATAGTAGAAGTCGATTGTTTTGGATTTTATTGGCTTAACAAAAAGAAGTTGAGTTTCTCAGAATTTACATTACATGAAGGAACAGAGATTATAAGGTGATATCCTTCATAAAAACATAGATGTTCACTTCCTAAATAAGATTTTTAAGTTCCCAAACAAAAAGCAACAATAAAAGATCAAGGGCGGAAAATCCCAAAGTCATTCAGGTTCAATGAAAATGATTAATTTGTTCTGAAAGTTAGATTTTTGGTTGGCCTCCTCTCCCTCACCTTCTTTCTCCCGTCTTGGCTACCAGCGTGTGTGCACACAGAGATGGCTTTATTTTAAGATCAAATAAGAATTTAAGACAAATGAGGTTTGCCTTAGTGTCTCCTCACAGATCACTGTGACACTATATTTCCACAAATTATATTTCCACATGGGAGAATAGCAGGTGTCACATTTGACCGAAAAATACCTCCTCCCCTAATTTGATATCCTTTCTCAATGGCCACTTTGGAAGCCAACCACACCACAGCTGCCCCTTCTTCCTCTCTTCCAGTTTTTATTGCCGAGCATGACATTATATAGTATGGAATATCCCTTTGGCCAGTTTGGGTCAAGCAGCTGGCCTGTGTCCTCTCCCAGCTTCTTGCTTATCCCCAGCCTACTCACTACCAGCAGGGGCTGGGTGCAAAAAAGAGAAAGCCTTGATAAGCAAGGCAATAGCCATAACATTAGTTTGTTACCAGCACTGGTTTAGCCACAAATTCAAAACACACCACCATACAGATTGCTGTGAAGAAAGTTAACTCCATCCCAGCCAGTCCCAGTACAACTGGAAAGAGTCTGACCAGTGCCTTGTCACGGAAAGAAAAGCGCACATACACCACCTCGAATGCCGATGGTCAGACATTGGGTGTAAGAGCTCTGGCTAAAGTAGTAACCCCTGTGCTCCTGGAGAGGGGCGATGGTGACAACCAATTCCAACCATCTCTGCTCCAGTTATGTTCCTGTATTTTCAGCAGAGCTCATCCTAGGCAATCACTGTACAGGAAACAGATCTGTTTACAGACAGCTGTAGAGCACTTGTCAGAAGCAGAATGTCTTTAAGTTCCTGACATTTTTTAAAAAAACTTTTCTTAGCTCTCCCCTGATAATAGTTAATGTAGTAAGCCTACAGAGAAACTGGTTCACCTTTAATTTCACCACACAATTATCTTTTAACTGTTTAGCTTAATAGCTATATTTAAACTTGTCTCTTTGGCAATCACTTCAGGAGGCATCTTATCCTGTCTCTCCCGTGCTTTTCTTTGAAGCTTTTCTGCTTGTCCTTTCTGATGAAGTACATTGTGAAGTGTCCCAAAGCTTTCTGGTAGCCAACTGTGCAATCTGTATGTAAATGACTGTGATGCAGGCACACTTTCTCTTGCGGCTGTTGCTATGTTGTTTGGAAAAGTTGCTGCTTTCTCAGGACCGTTTTTGGCAAGAGGATACTTCCCCACCCCAAAAGTTCCATGGACTTCTCTTTGAGGGTCCTTTTCACTTTCAGTCAAAATAAGCAGGGTTGACATAACTGGAATGACTACTTTGTTAGTTGCTTATATTTGTTCACCTAAACCCGCTTCATTATGATCTAAAAAAATTAAGAAGTTGCTCAGACAACTCAGCTGATGTACAAGGGAGTGGTAACCATTAGCTGGAAGAACAAACTTCTTACAGAAGAGGGTGTCAGTGTGCATTTTCTTTTAGTACTATTTGCATTTAAATACTGTGTGGAAAGCAATAATAACATATCCAAGAAAATTGCTAAATCTTTGTATTTATTTACTCAATAACTTTCTCAAAAGCATTTAATTTGAGTAGTAGCTTTCTGAACTTATTCTCAGTCTGATGTATTGATCGGGAAGTAACCACAGCTGGGAGCCTGCATGTGTTTAGAGGAAATCAGGCACCAAATTTCCATTGAATCTCAATAGAAACTGCGTTAAGTTTTGAAAATGTTAGGCCCATATATAGATCCATGACTTGGATCTAAACTTTCAGATGAAGGATTGCTATTTTAGTCAATATAATTCTGGATTCTGGCTCATTTTGGTGCACCTATAAATCTTAAACTTGTACAACAATAAAAATGAAGTATCATTACTCTAGGAGTAATTGCAAAGACCAAATTCACTACTTTTCCAGTAAGTTTTTTTGTATTCATTTTGGTAATCAATTACTGAAATGACAGACTTGGCATGTGGGTATTTAATTAAGGAGAATAGGTGCTATTTGTAAAGACTGTCTTTACCCTAGCAAGGTTAATATCTTTCACCTCTCTGTCATCAGTCAGAAAGCTGTTACTGTTTGTGCGGGTGCTCAACATGGAGCTCTTGCTCAGTCTGCCTGAAGAAGCTTCTTTCATTCTGATGATTGTGGAAGTAGCACAGTGGGAGTGGCGTATGCCTGTTCAATTAACCCTTGAGAACATCCTTTATAGGCATCTGTAGCTGTTTTTCTTAAGTAGTGTAGCAATGTACAGGTGGTAATAATCAAAGCCTTTTTTGTACACCAACTGTTTGATTTCACTGTTTGGTACTAGCACAAGTTCCTCCTGGCGTAATTACGAGATAAACAAAGCATGAAGAAAATGAATAGTTGATAGGTCTTTGCTGGTCTGTACTTATTTTATCAAGCATTTTTTCATAATTGGTTACCAATTACAGCGGAGTGATGGTCTTTATTGCTATCAGTTGCTTTTCTTAGAAGAGAGGGAAAGGCTTAGACATCTATGAGTGATGTTTTAATTGGTTTTTTCTTTCTAGGAAGAAATCATCACATCCTCAGGTGGAGAGCTACTACTGGAGCCATGCGGACAGCAGAAGAATCCACCAGACTACAGCCCTTTATTTGAATAACTGATCCAGGACTAACAGGGATGCGTTCTGGATAGCTGTAGTAATATATAGCTGCAAAAGTAAACACTGAGAAGTAGTTAACAAACTTCCAAAGCCACTGGTCTTGTGGCCAAAAAGTATCCTCATTAGAAGGCCCAAATATTTTTGTTTTGCATCTGAATTATCATCATTATTCATATTGGTAACATTTTAAAGGTGAGAAATTACTGGAAAATTACAACTGAGGACTATTCCCAGAAATGTTTCAAGGGGTTGTGGCCAATTGCACTGAACGCTAAGTTCCTGTCTTAATTTCCTTAATGTCTGAGATTGAAAATGCAAAGTGCAGCAAGAAGGAACTATTCATAGAGTGTTGTATGAAGTATCAATATTGGTGAACAGATTCTTTTTTTCCAAAGCAAGGTTTGTCAGTTTCTGTTGACAGTCTCATTACTCAGTGGTGCACTTTTGATAACAAGAGAAGCAGTCTTAAAATGTACTTTTGCAGTTTGTGGTTGCTTAAATGGTTAGGTGTAGCTGGAAACTTGCCATTGTGCTTTTGAATTCAGGCCTACAAAGTTCACCACAGCAGAGACAGAATAAGGTCATTCACATTTTATTTACAATTTCATGCAATCCACCAGCCTTGGAAAGGATTTTACTCCTGTGCTCGAAGTCGTCAGTTCATTCTAAACTAATTATTCTAATGAAAGCAGTTTGATTTGCAGCAACAACTCCTCTCACTGGCCTTGTCATGTTTTCTGCTTTCTGATGTGCAAGATGCAGACAAGGACAAGATATTTTCCTTAACTGAGCTGTGAGTGAAGGTGGGGATGGTATATTTATCCACAGAAAAGGTGCAACTAATTACATTATCATCGTGCTATTTCATGTTTAAAATAGATGCACGCAACGTGTTCCAGATCCATTTGTTATACATACTAAACCTCATGAAAACGGACCTATAACCTAGATCTATGGAGCAGTTATTAATGTTTGGACTATAAAAAAAAATAATCTCATCACAGTAGTTAATTTGCCTTCCTGAAATTTATGTCTTAGCAGTCCTTGCACTCCGGGCTGTCACACGGTGTAGGTGCAGCCCTGCGTTGTTTCGCTGGTAAGCGGGATACTACTGAGGCAGCCGATTCAGGAAATGGAGTGGAAGAGTTGCAGAACTGTTACACTTACCCTCCTGTGCTCCTTGCTCTGTTCCCATGAATGGCCAGATAGAAACTGCTGGGCATAGAAGGGTTCTTTTCAACTCCCAACATTCATTTTGCAGGGCAATATTTTAAATAACAGGGTTGTGACAGCTTTGTATGCAGCGGATTTATTTCAAGAGTGAAGTGGGACAGGAGGGAAGTAGTTGTGTAAGTGTTGGTTAGTCTCATAGTCGTGCCTTTAATAGGCAGTTTCTCCGTACTTTTTAATTACGTGATGTGTATTTTGAGATGTAAAGGGGAGCAATCTGTATGTGTTACTGTGCTTCCATGTTATTTTTTTCCTGGCAATCTCTGAAAACATAGGAAAGGCACACTGAGTGTATTTCTATATGCTACTGCTTTGGCCAGTCTCTGATTTCCTATGTGGTTCTCTCCCAAATCCCATTGTAGACTTGCCTCCTGAGCCTTATGTAAATCCGTCTCTCCTCAAATAGTTATTTCTCTTGACCCACTGTTACCTTCTAGACTTTGTCTGACCAAGATGGTAAGCTCGTCTAGAAAAGAAACTTGTCCTGTGCAAGCTTATAAAGCATGCTCTACATTTAAGGTGCTACAATAATAATAAATACCTGTAGTAATAATAGCAACAAGTTTTTCATAAATAATTCTACAGTTACCCCATATTAAAGAACAGATTTTTGCACAGAAACTTCATTGTTGTTCAGGAAAGTTTTCTTTTGTTAACATTGCTTTTTGTGTGATTTAATCCATCAATGTTTCTGACCCATGAAAAGAAAATTCTAATGAACTTTCCATGGAGACTTTGCTGGAGAGTTTTGGTATTAATCACTCAGGACACTGGCTCAGGAGATTTTAAATGGTTACCGTTAGCACCTCATAACAAAGCAAATCAGGAGACAGCAAATAAGCAATGCTTATTAGCTGGAGCAGATTTTCTTAGTGCGCAGTGCTCAGGTAGGATGACAGCTGGGCTTTTGACAGCAAGTAGGCTTACAGAGGTAGGAAACTCTTTAGCTATGTGTCTGGTACCTTGAGAAACAAAGTCACTTGGCAGCTAGACAAAACGTAAAGATACCCAAATGGTCTTGGAATTTTGTGAAAGTGCGGTCCTCTGCAGGTCACCAGGGGCTGGATTCCTGAAATGGAATACCGCTCTGCATTTCTGAACATAAGTAACACTTATGGAGGCCTCTAGTAGGATCTATAGTCTCCATTAAATGAGAAGCCTGGTATGTGTGATCCAGGATCAGAATACACCTGGTCCTGTGTCCTCTTGTGATGTCGATAACATCACAACAGCATCATCATTTTCACTTCTGAGCACATTTTCTACCTTTAATTTTCTAAATTTTTCTTTCTGTGTTCCATCCATTTCTCATTCTAGGTTTTACCTGGCTTTAAAATAAATCCCTTCTAAGTTCCCCTGCAAATGAAATTACTTGGAAAACTGCAATTTCATCTGAGAATTTTATTATGCTAATAAATTTCAGAATTCTTAAGCAAAGGAACTGCTTTTTTCTCCCCTTCCTCCCTGTAGCCCCACAGAAATAATGAAAAATAGCTGTCCAATTCATAGAGTAACCAGGACAGAAAAACTGAACAATACATAACCAGAAGCAGGAGCAATAAAATACAGTACAACTTAACCGAAGATGAGTTTTGAAAGAATCAAAAGGAGATCATAGCAAGCAGAAATTAAGAAGAACAGAAGCTTTCCTTGGTAGAGATGTGCAGCTGCTGCCAATACACTTGAGGGCTGTGGGGGGAGGTACAAGTGAGGAGATGTTTTCTAAGCTAACAAATGCTTCTTGTTGCCTTCCAGAAAATAAATAGACTATGAAAAGGTAACCAGTTAGTAGGAAGAATAGAAGAGAAAGCAGTGAAGGAGTAAATATGGAAAATGAAGAAAAAAAGAAAGGAGAAAGTGTTATCCCATTATTCTTAAAGCATTTTGGATTTTTACTACTCTGGGAGTAGGGCTGGGCACTCCTACCTCGTTTTTGTTCTGCAAGTCTCCAAGATTTCAGCTTGTAGCTAAATCTACTTTGGAGCTACACTTTACCCTCTCAGTCTGTAAGAGCTGACCTGGTCCATACTGCAGCCTTGAACGCTGCATCTGCTTCATGCTGTCTGCCTCCACATTTAGTGCTGTCTGAAGCTGTTCATCACTGTATACAAAATCTTTTTAGTGCTGCAGTTTCATCGTCTGGAATGGCTAGCTTTATTCTATTACACAGTGACCTTCAAGTCTTACTTTCTGATCTGTTTTTCTAGTGGTAGGTATCATTGAGTTCTAAGAGGTGCGTGTTATGGATTTTCATTATAAGATTTCCTGTCAATATTTCTTGTCAATGAGACCACTGGGAATACACTGAGAGACCTAATATGGTAATTCTGTTTCATAAGGAAAAATGCTACAGCAATAAGGAAAACTTTTAAACTTTTAAATGAATCAAATTTTTCTTCATATCTGTTTCACAGCAATAAAATATGGCACACAAGGTCCCAAGGTTGTTTGCACGTATCTTTGAAAAAGCAGCTCTTGAGGATTTATTCGTTCTTCTTCCTGGATCCACAGGTGCATCCATTCTTTCTAATTTTGTTTTCATCTGTTATAGTAGATACACATCTGCAATTTAATACTGCTCTCTTCTCTTAAAGAGAACAAAAACCAAGGAAAGAAATTGACAGCAATAATGCTTGAGATTTTCAAGGCTACTCAAAGAATGTAGATGCCAGTCTATTACCTCTTATAATTACTGTAATGAAATAATTATGTACTATGAGTATTTACAAATTAGGTTTATAAAAGAATAATCCAGGTCAACTCTTAAGTGCTAAATCCCTATTGTGCTGAACAAGTACTGAGCAAAAGATGATAGTTCCTGCCTCAAGAAGGTGGCATTTGAAAATTTCAGTTGTAACAGAGGTGATTTTTAGACTTGCTGAGTAGAAACTGTTTCCAAAGAGTTCAGAGTTCATTCAGAGTGAGAATTTCCACTAGACTTCAATGGCTTTGAATTAAATTAATAAAAGCTATTTGTTTGCTGAGGTTAGCCAAGATTAATACACTGACTACAGTAAAACAATTCAGTTTTGTACAAACTAGGGATTCATTTCTGTTTATTCTTTCCCTGAGTTCCCACAGACCTGAATATGGAGCAATAATGGAGTTACAGCATGTTTCACTGCATACTAAATTATTCTCTTTACGTAATGCCACAACGCAAACCTGGTCTCAGGTGAAACGTGGTAGTTCACGGTGGGAGAAATTTTTCTGTTCCTTTCTATGAATAAATTTGTTTGTGTAATTAACAGGTTGGAGTTTATTTTTCAGTTATTTTCAAGGACTGACTTTCTTTTCTGTTTTATTATGCCTTTGCTTTAAGATTCCTTTTTCCCTTCTCAAGAAGATAGGGTTAGTGACCTCTGTGAAGTAATAATGTGTCCCTGGCTGGGCTATCAATCACAGAATGAGATGTTTGTACTTGACCAGATGTTTGATCTGTGTTTCCTGAGATGAATCTTCTGGATGCATAATGTCTGATGATAATGATACGTAATTGATTTTTATAGCTAACTTCTTGTCATGCAAGTGCTGTGTGAAACCTTCTATTCAAATATTTGTTTACTGCTAGTGATTAGTCCTGTAGCTTGTATATTTACATTATGACCCGTAGCTAATGCAAATTTTCTACTAGGCTGGAGTCTTCAATGAGTTTGGTTTCCTCTCTCATGGAATTTCTTCCAGTAGATCTAAATGAAGGTAACATCATTTTATGGTATTTTTATTAAGCATCAATAAGTGATTTTTCATATGGAGGAGAAACAACTTCAAAAGAGATTGGACATTTAGTGAGCTAAATGTTGTGGGAGCTGAACCCCCACAACATCCACTGGAGTTCATGTGGCAATTCTTAGTTGATATGAGAATTATTTATAAGGACTGCCCACCAGAATCACTTCACTTCCTCCAGAAAGAAATTGAGCTACTCTAAAATATTCCATTGACACTTTTTAATGGAGAAATGTTCTCTTTTCAAAATGCAAAGCTTCATGAAATTGTTTCAATTCTTTAGAGTAAAAAAAGATTAAAACTATCTAAAGGCATTTTTAATTGCAGAAAATATGAAAAGTATGCACAAATTTAACACAAACAATGTCTATTTTTTATTCAACCCTAAAAGAAAATGTGCTGCATTAGGCTTCAAAGTCAATACAGATATTCAATGTTTTTGACATTTCATTAGGTATCCATTCTCTCCCTTAATGCTAGTTTCCTTTTAAGGGAGAATGGAAATACACAGGGAACAGTTATTCAAAATGTCAAGCCTATTAAATATCTGATTTGACAACTGAAATAAATTTACAAAGGTTTAAATAAGACCCCAGATAATGTTTTCTCCAGAAAAAAAACCCCACAAGCTACCAAGATAGGTGAGTTCAGAAAAAAGAACTGATGTATATTCACAATTTTGAATATTTTGTGCTACATGCTTACAATATGATTTCCATTTATACATGGCAAAAAAGTGTGAGTACTGAAATATAATTAATTTAAATGGAATAATAAATAATAGAAATTATCTTCTATTGTCTGCTAGCCTCTGAAAAAGGCTAATTCTATCAAGCCTATGGTTATGAAAAAGACTAAGCCTATTCCTGAACTTTCACAGGAAAAAAGATCTAATTTTGCAGGTTGTCCTTGTGATTAGTCACAACAAAAATCTCCTCCTGGATGAAGATCTCTGATTAAGAAATGCAACTATCTGTATTTGACTACACATTCAAATACCAAATGGAAACATTTGCAATGAACCACTTGCACACAAATGAGAAACATCCCACAGAGTAGCCATTGTCATGTAGCAAAAATGAATAGCTTGGACTCCAGTTGTTCACCTTAACCTGCACTAGAAATGCTGACTTCATCCAGAGTTCTAAGTCAGTGTGATATCAGCTCCTCTGTCAAAGATCACTGGTTATTTGAGGAGATGTGAGGTCAGGAGAGAGTGTGAAGACTTTCAGTACATTGAAATATTTCCATGATAGGAAAAAACCCACCACCTTAGATAAGAGTCAGTTTGCAAAGGACAAAAAGGAGGCTTTGTGAAGCTACTGCAGACGTCTTCTTCCTATTGGTGAGTAGACATTTAGACAATTTGTTGAAGTAAGTGGGGAACAAGGATTTCACAGTTGGGTCATTCTTTATTCATTCTGTTCTATGGCATCGCACATACAGTTGTGAAGTGCTAACCCATCTGTTCTCGGAAGTCGTTCAAAATCCAATGGACTAAAAATATTCTGTCTGCCAAGGAGACAGTCAAGGTGATTTGAAAAGGCTTGGATGCTTTTACTTTGGGCCACAGTCTCCAGATAAATTAAGAGGCATCATGGCTTTTATTTTTTTTCCTCTCTTCCTCCCCCAGACCTATTAATAATGAACCAAATTCACAACAACCAAGGAGAAACCTGCCTGCTGGCTAATATTCTGTTTGTAATACTGTCTGCACCTGCCCACGGTGATAAAATTCATTTCAAGTTACACTTTAGTAATTGATGATCACTTGCCATATCCCTTTATAAAGCTTTTTTATCAATGTCTTTGGCGGTTCATTTTGTATCAGCAGCGAATCAATGCAATTTTAATGGAACAGAGTGCTCTACTTGAGACTGAATTAATGTTGCTTTACCTGTTTCAATATCAAGTGAAGTTTTCAAAGTCTAAAAGAATAGTAGTTTTTCAGATTTTTTTCTTTGATAACTTTGTTTCTGCACAATGGTGACATCCTTGTAATCAACTGCCATAAAGATTAAATGCATTAATTAACTTAGTTTAACATTAGCAATGTGGGGTGGGAGGCAATGGAAAAATGCGAGTTTTGGAGCTACTTGCTGGATCCTTGTAAATGTAAAGACATGTAGCAGGGAACACATTAACTCCTAGAATACTAGCTGCGGAGTCAGGGATGATCTGAAATGGGTTAAAAATCTCCAAGGTAATGCAGTAATTAACCACACACAGGGTAGTACGACAAGGTCAAGAATTGAGTTCCCATCTTTAAAACTGCAGGAGGAGCCTGTGTTGATGTCAGGATAACCCGGCAGTGCTGCAGGAGTAACACCAGCCACTGCACCTACCTCAGAGCCGCCCCTGAGGTACCTGCAGGCCTGGCACACAGGGGACTTTCAGTCCATAAATCCTGCTGATCCTGCTGGTCTATGCGTTAAAAGGTCTTTAGAAGCTGTGCATTTTTTTATTGTGTATTTTTTTTTTTTTTTTTTTTTTTAGAGCAATTAGTTTTCAGGCACTAAAGCTTACCTGTGTGCTGAGCAGGCTGCCGGCTCCCTCAGGTGAAATGGCGGGAAGGTCCCTCAGGGCCTCGCCTCTCCCCCTCAGCCCCACAGCGAGGTAGCCGGGCGGCAACTACGTGCTGCAACAACGCCACTTGATTTTGGCCTTTCCAACGTGAGGCTGCTAGACTTTAGCCATTCTAAAAGCAAATCGAAAAACCCCTTTGGAGATGAGGGAAAAATTAAGATAAGTATCAGACAAACAGCAATTCTTGTTTCGCGTTAGATAAAATTCATTGAATTGATCCAAATTCACCTGAGCTGATCGGGATTCATCGCCCAGCTTTGCTTTTGTCACCAGTTTTGATGGATTTCCCCCTTTTCCCCCTCCTGCTCCCCTGTCCCCGATCTGCTGGGATGGAGGAGCCGTCCCCTCGCCCAGCCCTGTGAGCGTGGGGGTTTCGGGGCGGCAGGTGCTGTGGCACTGCCTGAGGTGGCCGGAGGGGCTGGCAGCTGCGGAGGGGGACACGGGGTGGAGCTGGCATGGCACAGTTCGCTCATCAGTCCTCCAAAGCGACAGCTCAGAGTTTGAAGCCTTCATCTTGCAGCTTTACTGGAGGAAACCTTCAACAGCAGTTTTCATCTGCTGAAAAACTCCTATTTACTGAGGCCTATGCAAACCAGGGCCCAAAATGCAGGCCTGATAAAAACTTCTACCATGGGTGAATTCCTCTCGGGCTGAACACAGCAGGTAATTGAGACTGACAAGATAAAATTGGCAGTAGAAAATGCATGGGGTACCACCAAACTTATCTGGTTTAAAGACTCCTCATCTGCTGAAAAGGACTTAATTGTGCGACTTGTGGCTGGACAATAGAAAAGGGAGGACCATAAGGAAGGAAGCCGCCATATTGCGTTCCAAGACAATGAGAGAGAGCCCTCTTCTCCAGTAATGTTCACCTGATGGAGGCAAACTTGTAGGTAAGATGGATTTTTTGTTTGGGTTAGCTTCCGAGAATTGCCAGGGTAAAGGTGCTAGAATTCACCTTTAACCAAATGGCTGCTTTTTGAAATAGGGAAACCCACAGGAGGTTAGCATGCACTGGCCCAATTTGTTAACCAAGTGCAAAGTTCAAGTCTGATCTAGAAAGAATCTAAAAGAAAAATAAATGTCCAACACATTTGTATCTCTGTGAATCACTAAAATTAAATGAAATATTAGTTCAGTATTGAGGATATTTCCAAAAATGTAAATGTTTTCCAGCGTTTCCAATGGGTGTTTTATCAAGCCTTGAATGCAAAAGAAGATAAATTTGCTTTCTCACCTTTGTAGTCACAGCTGGAACACACATCATCAGGGCAGCTTCTGTTTCCCATAATGGCACTGTTTCTATTCAATGAAATAAAATGTATCAGTCTCTGAAACTGTAAATTTAAATCTTATCACTAACACCTTTCTCCATACAGCACTAAAACCACAATTTCAGATACAGGAGAGGGAAAACTATCTGAAGACTTAGAATGTCTAAATAAGAAATGTCTAAAATAGAATTGTTGTGGTAGAGAAAGCAGACTGGCAAACAAACAGCTGTGTTCTGGTTAATTGGATGTGCTTTGATACACTCTATAAACTTTCCAAAACTGGGTCTATTTAATACATACTGAAATAATGCTTGGTAATACAACATAATAAAGCTTTTGCATAATAAGGAATGTTGTAAATAGCTACCAAGAATACAATGATGCCTGTTTTTCACAATGAAATTATTCTGTTTTGATTTCTTTTTCTAAAGTAATCTCAGTATGAATCCTTTCACTACAGAAGAACAAGCTAGAGAACATCTAAACAAAGTTAATGTTTTCTTAAATAGTTCAGATGAAATGTTTATGCTTATTTAATATTTTGTGGGTATTCTCCATGATAACTTAATTTTTAACAAACCAATGAGTCACAACAGAGAAAATCAAATTTCAATATAAGGTATTGTAATTTTAGTTGATGAGAACTGGCAAGTTAATTCTGCACAACACAACACTTGTAGAACCATAGAATAATCTGAGGTTTTATGGGGTCTTTGGAAGTCATGTCTGTACTAAAATTTTAGGATGGCTTCCCCTGGACCTGTGTTTGCTCAATTTTCTTTAATCTTTCAGCATCTGGGATATTTTTTTTTCTTCCTCGCCCCTATACCCTCTGGAGGACCATAGTTGACTAATTTATTGGTCCAACCAATAAATTTTCTGATCTCTCCTTGTATTGTTACGAATTTCTTTTGGCGTGTCATTCCTGGAGCTTGTCTTTCAGTAGTTTGTGCCATGCACTTGTTTTTTTTTTTTTAATCTTAGATTGCAGCAGAGTTGCCGGAATTCATTATGTGTGAATATGGGCAGAAGTTCTACTAAAAGAGGCTGAAAAATATTTTAAAGAAGCCAACTGGGAATCCTTGCCCATGTTTCATTTTTGCAGTATTAAAGTTCTTAATATGTATGTAATAGAGCTGTAGAGGTGTTTTTGTTGTTGGGGGTTTTTTTGTTTGTTTGTTTAAAAAACTATTTGATGGGATACCAGGGGATTTGTTGAAGGCTTCATTTTAGCCTAAACAGCTGGAGTTTTTTCTTTAAGCTTGATGTTTTACAGTGACTGCTGTTGATAAGACACTGTTGCTATGAGGTCTGTAACAGATACAGATATGACTGAGAAAGTGTCTGGGGTGTTGGGAGCGATATAAGAAAAAAAAAAACAAACCAGCCCATTTCTAACCAAAGAATGCAAGGAAACAATTCATCACTATTGACAGCAGGAAAATGAATAAATATTGCAATAGATATATGTCTACCCAATGAATTTATCTTAGCATCTGAGTGATATCCTGTCTCAGGAAGGCTAGTAGACCAGTGTTATTAACTTCCTTGAGGGAGATCTTTCCTTTCAGGCAGTGATTTTGTGGTGTGAAATCTACATCTTGTTTATTGTTTTTCTTGTATTCTTTACTTTCTAAAGGAGTATGCATATTATTACATTATACTATGTATTTAAAAAAAAATAATAAAAAAGGTCTTAGTTGCATGTCCAGAGCTAGGCTCCAAAATTCACATTTTGGTGCCACAATAGAAGTGGCCAAACTGAAGTCTCAGATATTCTACATAACTTTATATGTACAATGTATGTGCGTCATATTGGGAAAATCATGATTCAATATAGATGCAAAATAATAAATTTGGAGCCTTTGTTGGGGCACAGAAAGTTCTAACAGTTCTTGGCAATGTATTTAGACACAGATTATGAGAGTCCCTCGTCAATAGTAATTATAAGGCTATAAAAGGAGCCAATGGATTGTGTTTTCTGGGAACAATAAACTGCTAATCGTAGCTTAACTCAGCCTATGAACTGGTTCAGTGTTTCTGCTTGATTTTTCTTGCTTAGTTTTCCAGGTCCAGGATCTTCTGCTTCTTCTCAGAGATACAGATTTCTTTTCTTTTCTTTTTTTTTTTTTTTTTTTTACAGTCTAGCATTTGCTGGTAAATTGTAGTCACTTGAGATTCCTTTGGCAACTATGCCAGAATAGTTATTGTAGAAAAAATAGAAAAAGATAAACAACTTTGTTAAACAAAGAAAACCAATTTCAGGAAAACTGAATTCATGCTGTTAATTCTGGTTTTATACGTAACAATATCAGAACTCTTTGAGGTTTGAGAGAAGCTCAGTGCCTTCACTTACAGTCTCCCCTTAGAGTCTCCTAAGTTCCTGATTCTTACTAGTCTTGAACTGAGTGCTAAATGTATGCTCTGTTAGTGCCTGCCGGATCCAAAACTCCTGGAAATCCATGCAAGTCTGCTTTTTCCAACTTGTTAAATGTCTGATACAAGAAGATTTATAAATAATGGGAAGTCTCAAAAGAAGACCTTTCTAGGAATAAATTCAGTGGACCCCAAAGACCTGAATTCCATGAAACAGTTTCATATGAATGCCTGAACTCTTCTGTTTTATATAAAAACATCTGAACTTTTTGAGAACAGCCAATCTCTAATGAAAATGTCCTTATGTATTTTTTAATCTATCCTGCTACTTTGGGTGGTAAGTCTTTTAATAACTCTTCAGAATACATCAAAATGTCATGCTGTGCAGAATACCTACTTTTTTCCCTCTGGATCCTGGCTTAAAAAATGAATTCTGTACAGTAGGAGATCATTTTGGATTACAGAACAACTTCTCAAAATGTCAGTGGTAAATAGTCAGCAAATCCCTCATTATCTATAAAATGGCACTGATATTCAGTAAAAAGTCATTTGTAATACTTTCAAATCCATATCCTCACGAACCTTTTATCTTATAGCAATTCCACCAGCACCAAGCAAAATAATACTGTTTAATGTAAAGAGGGATCTTTGGGGTTTTTTGCATGCTTAATGAACCTGAGTAAAGGTTTTAGAAGCTCCTGCTGGACAAGGGACTTTGATTGTAATAGTGTCTTAAGCTAAACCATTTAAAGTTATTTTTATTTCCCCATCTTTCATCATTGTAATACATAAAAATCTTTTAGTATGTGTTCAGATACCCTTCATTTTCTGAAATGAGAGCCTCGTTGTTTATGAAACTGCTTTGCTCTGAATGCTAGCTTGAATGTCACTAAATTAATCTTGTTGAGGGTTTTGGTGTCTGACTTGTGTTTAGTTACCTTATTCATTTACAGGTATTCCTTAAAAGCTCTCTATCTTGTGTGAAGTGAAAAAAAATACCTCTCCAGTGTTACTTGCATGGAAATTGTAACTCAATAGGCCTAAAATCAGTATTTCTTCGATGTAGGTCAACTGTAAAATTCCCATTGACTTCATTGGCAGAGAAGTTAGACTTGTATGAGAAGCAGAGAAAGAAAACAAGTCAGTGGAAAAAATGCTATGAAAATTTTATACCTTCAGACAAAATGTGGTGATGTTCAAGACAAAAAGTGTGAGCGCAGTGATAGGTATTCGTGTCGAATTGAAGAGTGCAAAGTTGTTTAACTGTAGTGCTGGGCTTTCGGCACCCCATGACTGTACAGTTGAACTTGGTTCTGCAAATTTTAAGATTGGGAGGGTGAATTTGACTCTAAGCTTTTGACTCATCTGACTGGCAATTAGGTAGCTGTTTACTGGGAATCCCATTAACGTAAGACAGCTCATCTTACATTAACTTCTGTAAGTCATCAGCCTGAACTGAGCTGTGCTTTATTCAAGGATTCGCAAGGGCAAGTCTAGGTATCTGTTTGCAAGCTGCTAGCCAGTCAATCATATAAGAAGTATTAGGAGAGCTTGTAAAATATTTAGAGCTTGTAAAAAAAAAGTAAGTTTACCAGGAGATGTGGATCTGTAAAATTTTAGCCAAAAGAATAACAATAAAAATGGTCTTGTAAAATGCATCTGCTACACCTTACACCCTGTTGCTTACAAGTAAAAGTTACTTCAGTAGTCTGCAGTACTAAATCTTCAAATAGAGATGCTTTTGAAAGGAAAAAGCTCACAAATTTTTGAAACAAAATTGGCTACACTTGACTTCCAGAAATGATACATTCTGAGTAAAACAGTACCATAAATGTGTACCAGTCATTTTCAAATTCCAAACAATTTTAAAATCAGATTCATCCATAGTAACTAACTTTCAAACATAGACATTCTTTTTCATAACATATTACTCATACATGCTCATGACAAAAGTTTGTAGACCTCTGGTTGTCTTCACTAGAGCCTGGACTGCCCACATAACTTTTCTTTGTCAAACTTGTGGTTCCTGAAAGTATATTATGATTCTTTCTCCAGCTTCCTTTTCCTTCTGAACTGCCAATCGTGGTTGATAATTGAGCAGTCAGCGATGCTGACAGTTAGTGGATTGCATAGTTGAATCTCAAAGCACTTTTTGCTAGTACAGATTAGGCTACTGCAGTGGTATGCCTCATTTAATACTTGAGCAGAGTTGGAAACAGCTAGGGCTGAACTTACTTGAATAACTCCATCCAAAAGGCAGAGAGAGCGTGCAAGCTCCAGAGGATAATCCAGACACATTTTAGGATGTAGAAAGCGGATCTTTAAGATGTAAAAATGGGTCTCTAAGGTTTGGTGATCATCACAACAGCCCCTCTAAGGTAAAAGCAAGTAAACAAACATCAACTTGTTTCCATAGTCTATGCCTTTTATATTATAATTCTAAAGAACATAATCCTCACCTTCAAACCGTCCCCTACATGGGGATTTAGATTATTTTCTTCTGTTGATGTTGCCTAGTCCTCTTGTCCTGCCAGAGGAAAATTCAGCCCAATTCAAAAGACTGACACACAGCCAACACAAGTACTGTTTTGAAGCTCCTGAGCGGCAGGGGGAGTTGGTATTCTGGGAAAACTGTAATGGTGCCTTGCCATGAAAACTGTGTTACCACAACTTGTAGAACAAGGCAATTGGATGCAGGGTGAAGAAAGAACTGAAAAGAGCGTTTGCTACATGATGGGCTATATTGCTGTGAAGGTCCACCACAGCAATAAGATGGAACAACTTCAAGACAAACACTAAATAATTCACTACAAAATGTTTGCTTTGCTAAGAGGAGATTTTTAGTGTTACACAAACAGTTTGTGAAAAGGTATTCAGTGTCCAAGGAAGTGAAGAGTAATTAAAACCTCATTAAAAGTGATGTAAAGAGAAGGGCTTTGAAAGACTGACTCCCTCAGAAGTTCAGCTTATCTAACTTCTTTCATTTTGAGCCTAGTGTACAGAATCTGAACATGAGAATATAGTCTAAATAGTCTTATTCACACAGATATGAGCGAACTCTTTTGCTTTGCATATTCAATCTGCTGCAAGCAGATGTCAATGTATTCCTCCTGTGCTCAGAGATCTGAGTGAGCACAGTGCTGAGTCAAACTAATAAAACCTGAACTGAGAGAGTATATATTAACTCAGCTCTGACACTGTGCAAATTGTTAAGCCTGCCTCATCATTTTTGGTGCTCAATTTGATGATCATCTAAAACTTGTAATGCTGGAGTTGGGAAAATCCTGATGGGCCAAAGTTGAAGAAGGAAGAAAGGGGAAAAAGATCTTACCAGAGTTGTTCCATTTTACTATTTCTTTCTTTTTTTTTAAAGTGCATCAACATGCTACTTGATTTTGTTCAACTTGCATAATTCAACTTGCATAATTCAACTATGGTAATTATTCTCAGCTCTCTGGTACTATATTTCTTGTAAGTTTTGGCCTCCTAAAAAACAATTTTGTGTATGATATTATTTATACAAATGTTCAAAAGGTTCAAGTTTAGTCACTAGGACAAGCCCGCTGAATTGGGATTGTCTTGCTCACCCAATCCCAGTACTTTGGCTAGTTGCGACATCTTTTAAAACAGTATTTTACTGAACCAGGCTTCCAGATATTTTTTTCCCATTTGTTCTCTATATAATAGGAGATATTTAAGTGACTGTAGCGTCTCCTTGTAGCTGGCTAAATTTTTAAAATGTGTATATATTGGAATGGAGCCTTTCTCATAAGATAGGGAACCCTGGCTGCA
Organism: Xenus cinereus; assembly: GCA_025774025.1. Taxonomy (NCBI): domain Eukaryota; kingdom Metazoa; phylum Chordata; class Aves; order Charadriiformes; family Scolopacidae; genus Xenus; species Xenus cinereus. The sequence continues at coordinate 12,102,726 of JAOXJK010000002.1, read as the reverse complement.
ATATTCTGCCAAGATTTGATAAGGGTGCATAACTCATCATAAATATATAATGAGAGTAGTTTTGACAGGCATGGAGTCAAGGAGGTTGCATTCTGGTTTTGCGTAGACATTCACAATTAAACCCTTCTCAGGGTTTGGCAGACACAGCAAACTTAAAATGTTTCAGATCACGCTAAAATTGGAAGAAGCATAGTCTTCCTTAGCTAGTGTGTTACTGTCACTGCAAAAGGCCTGAGTACTGAAATGCCAGTGAATTCGCTTTCTTATTGCCCTTCTACTTGGGAGACAGGCAGACAGCACGCTCCTTTAAAATAAATATTTTAATAGTATTTGGTACTTTGGCTTGCATGTGGTGGTCTGCCTTTGAAATTAAAACCAGAGAACAAGACAAAAATTGACTTGTTTTGTAGAAACAGTAGCCACTTGTGAACTAGGGTGATTATATGCTTTTCCAAGAAACATAAAAGACAGGTCTGATCATCTTGGCAACCAGCATTCTGCAGTTCATATATTTGTATTTCAGTGTATATTTCAAGCACAGGCTTGGTTGTGAACATGCTACAGCCAAACTTTTCAAATGTGATGAGTGGTTTTGCATTGTCTCGCTTTGTTCGTTAAAGACATTTTGTAAGGTTTTATATTTGCTAGTGCTTTGCAGAACAAATCCTTTCAAAGGAACTCAGGCGAAAAATTGAGGCATCCAAAATCATTAGTCATTTTTGAACAATCTTTCTTTCCTTGTTATTTGATAAAATGCTTCTCCACAGCTCTTGATTAGAGCTTCTAAGGGAAATTAAGGGTCTGGAATATGGTTATCAACAAGAATGCTCAATTGATGGTCTCCATTTTGATGGATACTTTTTACGTGTGTTAAATATAGTATACAGATGCAATGCTGTAAGTCAGTCTAATCAAGAGAGAGTCTAGCTCCTGCCGGGCCCACCACTATCTTTTTGAGAAGGCATGGAGATGTGCTACCAAAACTGTAAATGCTGTTCCTGATCCAGTGATGTGCTGAGAAGAGGCTGTTGGTGCAGGAACAGAAATGTATTTGCCTACAAAAGAGAAGAATGCTAAGAAATACATCAGCCCTTCAGGCTGACTCATCCTCAGGTGGATGTGGAGCAATTGGAGGATAGCAGCCAGAGCCATGATACTCAGGTGAGAGGGATGATGAGTGCCATTTTGCCCCACCAGCCCATTGGCATTTCCATTGGCTAATGCAAATTTAAGACCTCTCCTCATTCTCTCTCTGCTTTGATGGGAATGTGTGGGAAACTTCAGTGTAAGGTAAAAAGCCTCACAGACTGAAAGGAAGTGGAGAGAAAATCAATCCCTGGTAGCAAGTCCCTAGGCAGTAATTCGTCTAGGAGTCAGGCTAAAGTTCTTGTCCCTTTTTCATGATTTGTTGCTACTGCTTCTTCTCTTCTATGTTATTGCTGCAAAGAGTTGTCCTTTTAACTGTGTAAGCTTTCGAGGTCTCCAGGTAAGTGTTATTAGGAAACCTATTTATTTTTTTCATGAAGCATATGATGGACTAAAATATGTTTTTTCTTTTGGTATCTCAAATTCATTAAGTATTTGAAAGTTTCATTAAAAATGTGAAAGAGAGAAGATTACGCGGTTTCATGATTGTGATGACTATTGAAAGTAGTCAACTCCATTAAGACTATTGACACTTGGCTTAAAACAAGAACTTGAATTTCAGTTTCCTATATCAGGTTGCTGCTTTAGTAATTAGCAGGATTTTGACTGTCTTGGGTAAAAGCTTTTTCTCTCTTTCTCCCTTCCTTTTCTTTACTTCTGTATTCAGAGAAACTGAATTTGTCTAATCAACCCACCTTCCTAATGTACCTTGTAGCCTTCTGGCTGTGCTTCACTGGATGAAGAAATCAGAAATAGATTTGGGTTTTGCACAAGGATTTTTTTGTGTGTTTGTGTTTGGTATGTTCTCCTGACTTACTTTTTCCCACACCTTGAACAAGAGATTCCTAACTGAGAAAAGCTGGGCTCATCAAGTTAATCAGGGGAGTAACTGGTAGATGATTGGTAATGGAGGGTGACGAAAAGTGATTCATCATGTGATCAGGAGAAAGCAGGTATATATGTTTATATGCTTATTTGCATCTCTTAAGCAAATATTTGCAGAGACAGTAAGGTTGCTAAGCAGTCCTAAATTTTGGGAGTATGTTTGTAATACACTACAGCATTGCCAAGGCTAAATTACAGGCATAATGGCTTGAATAGTATAGCATTATTAATAATATTTACTAATTAAGAAAATTGCACCGTTCTCCCCAAATATCAGTAGAAAGAAATTATACAGTGTGGATGTTTCCAGGAGAAATCAACACTAAAGATAGGTTTTTTCCCCCTTGTAATACAAGTAATTAAATAGGAAAAAAACAGCATTAGCACTAGATTCCATGGGTTTCAGACATAAGATAGCAATGGACATTGTGAATCAGGGTTTAAAAAAGAACATGTCTACTTTGAATACTTTGTGTCTTTCTTACAAGATTCACCTACAAAACACCAGGCAGATTTAAACTATTTGTTTTGAATAGCAGAAAATGGCTTAGCTTTTACTCAAACTCTTTCAGTGACTTAAAAATAAGTTTAACAAAGCAAGCAAATAAGCTTCTTACTGTCAAAATTTCTATTCAGGAGTGGCATATGCATTACCTCTCCTTCTCATTGTAAAGCTGCATGAATTTGTATGGCATTCGTGGTTTAAATGTGCAAAAGAATGTAGTCTGTATGCGGAACAGGTGACGATCAGTACAATTTTAAGCACCTCATGGGCCATCTGGGCTTTTGGTTATGTTAAGATGGAGAAACAACTGCTTGACATGTTGACTGCAAAACTCCGAATACCAGTACTGTATAATATTTTTCAGTCTTTAGTTTAGTGTCTTTTAGTGAAAGAATGCATACAAATCTTAGAAACGTAACATTAGAAAGAGACCTTTTTATCTGTCCCATCTCCTTTCAGTGAGATAGGATTTATGACAGATGTGTTGTCCTTCATTGTCTAAGCAGTGACAAAACTTCCCTGGCCACCCTAATGATAAGCACAGAAACACTCGCAATTAGAAAATTTCTTCCAATATTTATCTGAAACCTCTGCTGCAACCAAAGTTTGTTTCTCTTTTTCCTTCTCCCAGTGAATCTGGAGAACAATTTATCAATATAGCATTTTTACCAAACTTCACATTAAAGATCTGTTGTCAGTTACCTATAGGATTTCTCTTCTCTAGACTAATCCTACTGAATTCCTGCAGCTTTTCCTTTTAGGTCACATTTTTAAAACCTGTTGCTACTCTTAACGTTCTCTTCAGGACTCAGTAATTTGCTTTTGTCTGCCTTAAGCAGACTGGCCAAACTGCGGTCAATGCTCTCACCAGGACAACGAAAAACAGTGCAATTTGCTCCATTTCAGATTTACAATACTCCTGTTAGTACAGTTCAGAATAAGTGCCTCGTATGGTTGAAGTTTATTCAGGTTTAATTTTAACAACAGACTCTTCCCTGACGTAATCTGATTGTTTGTTTATACTTTATGTTTATACTTTTTATTTCCCTTCCTATGGGCAGTGCTTTGCACTGTTCCTAACTGAATTTATTTTACAGACTTTAAACCATTTCTCTGACTTATCAGGGTCATTTCAATTTCTGATCACCTCACCCAAAAGGCTTGCAAATTCTCCCAGTATGATGCCATGTGTGGATTTTTTGTGTTTATTACATTACTCAACTAATTTACAGATATTATGGCTTGAATGGTTTTAAAAAACATTAATCTCAGGACAGACCTCTGAAAGACCTCACCTATAGTCTCTTAGTCTGATAATGAGTCGTAAAATATTAGTTTTTGAGATTATTATTTTGCTTGCCATTCTGCAAATATTTCCAGTTTATTATAATGTCACAATGTCAAATGCCTCGCTGAAGCTGAGGTGTGGCACATCTATTGCTTCATTAAGCTAGCTAGGAGGAAATTCCATTGCTCTAATAAGACGTGTTTGATAAGACTGTACATCATGGAGGTGGATATTTTATTTACTTATCACTATCCTCAGAATGTTAGGAACTCTTCTGGGATCTTCCTAGGTATCAGATATGGCTGGGTGATCTCTGATTCTCAGGTACCCCCTTACTCTTTTTAAAATAGGCATTTTTTCCCCTTCTGCTTTTGCAGTCTGTCATGCTTTTCCCTAAAAATCAGGATTCATTTCTGATCTTGAAGCACAACTGTTTACACCTGTGTTTCTGGGGGACCTCCTTCTAGCTGTAATTTTATTCACTTTGCATTTCTCTCCTAGCTGTCACAAGCTAGATAGGCATGCATGTATTCAAGCATTCCCAGAAATCTTTATATGAAAGAACTGCTTCATAAAAAGTAGGATAGAGCCCACAGAACAACATAGCATTTTCAGAAACCATCTCACAATATCAGTATTTTAAAAATGTACATAAAGGAATGTTCTTAGAGATGTAAATTTACTTGTACCCTGTAAAATGGATGAGTTACTTGCTAAGGTTCCACATTATACATAGATGTAAATGAATGCAAGGATATTTATTGGATAATTATTTTCTTCTTTTCCACACCTGAAACTTATGAAGGAAATGAACAGAAGTATCTCAGGAGAATGTGAGCTATGACTGTGACTACCAGATAGCCAGAGCTGCTCCTCAGGATAAGAGGATGCAGAAAATATTGGAAACTGCTAGCAGAAGAAAGCCGTAGTCCCAGCCTGAATGATCTAATTACAGGAATAGAAGGTTTTTTTGCTATTAAGCAAACTAAAACAGTTGGTAGAGTTTGTATAAATTAATTTTGAACTGTAAACACGCCCCAAAACCGCCCCAACAATCAACCATTTCCCTATTCCATAATCTGCAGAGGAAGGGGGAGGGTTGCAGGGGTGTCTGTATTTTTATCGGATATCATGCATTTGATGTAGTGTGATTATAGGTTACAATCTAGTGGGTGAATTAAGATGTTTTTAGTGAAATACATGTTACAGGAAGCCCTCAATTTAATGAGATGGTGGAAAATTATATCAAAATAATAAAGCATGATTAAGAAAGTTGCAAAAGCTAACTTTGCTCTGTAATTTTTTATTTTAAATTAACAAAGCATTAGCATTGTTGCATGGGTGGTTATTTGCTCGTATTTATTGAAGAATTGAAACAAGAATGCCTACACTGTTAGAGCCCAGCCGTTGTAACTGGACACGTCCAAGCAAATAAAGTGAGAGCAAAGGCATAAGAAAATATTCAGTATATTTTATCCTGCTGCAATCATTTGGTGAAAATGATTCAGAGTACATCTAAGTCCTCAGAGGTGGTCAGGGGAAAACTGTTAAGTGCATGATGTTGGTATATGAAGAATATCTCTGAATTCCACACAAGGACAAGTACAAATAGAGGTCTTGCATAAGACCTCAAAGAAGCACTACAGTAGATTGACATCATTCAGCCAGGATTACCATCTCAAAGCACTAGGTCAACTCAAAGATCAGTTGAATATAGGAGATTTTTTTACATGTACTGGAATTATGAATAATGCTAGTTAGTATTTTGTCAGAATGGCAAGAAAGTATGCCCTTAAGAAGCTCTGGCAAGAGCCCTGTGGCTTGATTATTGCAGGGGAAACATAAGTTGCAAGGGAATGGAGGAGACCTTTGTCACAGTATTTTTTTCCTGAGATATTTCTGAGTGTTGCCTTACTTTCAGTGCGAATCTTTGTGGGAGGCTGACTGATACAAGGTTAGACAAATGGCTCTAAAAGCTAGATTTATTTTGAAGTAATCTGAATGACTAATTAGGTGATCAATGCACAGCTTCAAGCAAGGCATCTAGAAGTGGCCAATATTCTATTCCAAGCTGAGAACTCAGTTGGAGTCTCACAACAGAACAGAGTTTTGCAAATTCTCATAATGAAATGTCAGACTTTCAGTGCAAGTTGCCCAGCTTCTGTAGAATGAGTTGAATTGTATCAGTGTACACCAGCTGAGGATTTCTCCCATGGACTTTTACCAACACAAGCAGGGACAGTAAGACAAATAAAACTGGCATGCCAGGTTTCCTTTTCAGGAGTTAGAGTTTATCTGGGAATTAAGCTTTAGCATTATAGGGGAGAAAAAGCCTTTTAAACATGAAAATAATTAATGAATATTAAGCAGCAATTAAAGCAAACTTAAAAGTGGATAATCATGCCTTTCACTAGCAGTTCAGATATAACGTGTTATTTTTCTTTCAGAATGCTCAGTCAAAAGGATTGAATTAAGAAAGGAAAGCAAGATAATAATAGCCTCCTACTTTAATTGTAAATACTGATTTCTACATCAAAGGCTCCATTTCTGCTTTTAATACTAAGCAGAGAATGTTTTGAGGATTTAATATTTTTTTCCAAAGCCTCTGTTTTTCGACATTCCAAAATTGATTCTGCTCTCCCAATATGTGGTCTTTTCATCCCACTGTTAACTTTGAGAAAAGTCTAACGTTTTAGAAATTCTGTAATAGAATAAATGGCTACAGCTACAATATCTGGTTCTTCTAGCCCATGGGTGCTCATATTTCTGAAAGCTGAGGAGCAAATGTCTTTTTATATGTTGAAAGGGAAGAACGACACATTCAAGCTGTGATACGTTTTATTGCCCAAGACTTCATCGTGTTCATTAGGCCTTGAAATTAAAGTTTCTTATAAAACTGAATGTACTTCTAAGATTTGCCTGGACTGATGCAAGAGCATAGTTGTACTGAAGACAAAACACGCTTTTTTTTTTCTAATTTTTTTTAGTAACATTGCAAGTTACGAGCCACATATGCTCAATTTTTAGGTTAAGTCAAAAGCTACCATTCTCTGAAACATTAACATGGCTTCAGGGATGGTAGATCAATATGATCATTAATTTTTACATGTTCACTAGAGGAACTTTTTCATACTGGGGATGTGGAACAGAAAGTCTTGTTATATGCATTCTTTATAGCTCCTAGTAGAAAACTCACGACTACAATTTTACAGCATGACTTATTTCTTCCTCATCATAACAACATGGAGAATGAGAGCTGAAAAAGTCTGGTGCATTTTTTTTCTGCAATATCTATGTCTGAATCAACCAAAGTCTCAAAAGTCCTTCCATTAATTTTGGTGATTTGCTATCAGTGCATTTTAGAGGCTGATTTGATGGCCTAGCACTGTGAAAGGACTTGAAAAATTCTTCATGCTATTGTTGCAATTGCTGTTACTTTTTTACCTACTTACTTTTTTTTTTTCATAACTATGAATCTAAGCATCCCTAAGTGGATATTAGTATCATACTTTCTTAAGGTTATTTGATGCTTTCAACAAAAACCTGGATTAATTTTTTTTTAAAGAAAAAAAAATTGAAGAAGGTAAACAAAATGGCTTTTCTAGGTATGTGGGATGAAGAAGAAGAAAAGGGAGATGCTCCAGAAAAGACATATCAAACTTTCTATCTTGTAGCAAATTGTATACAATTTTTTCATGACTGCAAAGTAACTTTTTCCTCTTGCTGTAGTTTTGAATTTTTTTAAAACCAAAAATAGTAGCCTAAAAATCAATGGCATTATGACAGAGAGGATCATAATGAGTATATTTAGCTAAACTCTCTAATCCTTAGTGATTTGATGGAACACCAAGATTTTCTGTGTTACTATCATTTAGAGTTTAGAATATACCACCCTCACTTTCTTTTCTATTTCTAGATTTATACACACACACTTGCGCAACATGTATGAAGTATGTATAATCTGCAGTGACAACTGTGACATGTGTTGGAGACATAAGAGTGGAATTACTATTTCTGTTGTTTCTCAACTTGAAATCTCTATTCTATAAGTGGAGGGTATATTATCTAAGCTTCAAAATGAAACTAGGATCTCATTCATAAAATCAACTAGGGCAGAATGTTCAACCTGGAGAATAGTGTTAGTAGTTAATACAGAAAAGAAATGGACAACAGTCCCAGTAGTAATATAAAAATAGGAGTTCCATGCTTTAGATTAGTCTAACTAGACTAGATTTTTCTCTTACTTACACCTCGCTAAACATTCATTAAGTATGAACCAAATGAGTAATCATTCAGAATGATACCCATAGACTAATAACATTCAGGAGCCCTTTGGTTAATTTTTTGCTTTGTGAGTTGGGAAATTGTAGAGATGCACCATGAAAATACTGAAAAGAAGTCAATTATGCTGGCTCTGCTAACATTAAAGCACTGGAATGAAACTGTACATGGCTTGAAGGGATACCTTAAGAAGCTCAGCTTATTTTTCTTATTTACTGAAGTCATTATCAGTGGAGTTCCTAGTGCCATGCAGCTTTTGATACTTGTAGTGGAACCTGGGTATTTGCATTCCCATATTCTTGAGCACGTGCTTACAAGCAACTATTACAAAGTTCATACTACAGTGGCCCAGTTGCCGTATAGAGAGTGCGTTTCACACTGCTTCTGCTGGGACTAGAACTTGAGTGGAGTAATCAAGCTATTTTTCTCTATTTCATGTGGTTCTAATACCTATGGTTAAGGGTCAAGACCGTTAACCAATTATCGGTGAGTTCTGTGTATCTGATTTCATGCTGCCCTGAGACCTTCCGTAGAGAATTCTTGCGATCTCTCGTCTACTGCTATTACCATCAAGAATTTCTGTTGGCACCCAGCAAAATGAGGTCAAAAGACTGAAAGCAAATCAGGAAAAGTCCTGTGCATTTTAGGTAATCACTGTTATACTTCAGTGGACATCTTGCAGGCACACAGAAAGAACAGTCTGAATAGCAGTTAGATGATGCTATTTTATCAGCTTAACAAGAACAAAGTTAGTGTCTTGAAAAAAGATACAGCAAACAATTAACATATGTCTATTACCAGTACATGGGAAAAAATCTAAACCTTCATGGTAGTTTGTCTTAAGATTCAGGAAAAAAAAATATCTTTCCAAAGAAGTTTGGGAAACTGCTGGGAAACTGATGAAGGTCTATGATTGAGAATGGGGAAACTCACAACAAAGGAGAAGTTCTAAATACAAAGTTAGCAATACCTTGCAAGATGAAACCTTGTACTGTATGAGAAGTCCCTGAGAAGGTGCAGCTTTTTCTCACATCCAGTTATGTGAAGGGTAATCCAGTTTGTAACATTCACTTTTGATTGTTGTGTACCTGCCTTCATAGGCATCACTGTGTACTGTTTCTAGTTCCTTTCTTGTATTTGCAGGAGTTCCATGATTTTCTGGCTTGTTGCTGCATAGCATAATACTGGTAAGGTAAATGTCTCTTTTACACAATGCCAAAGCAGTTACACCACGAAGGTGTTGAGCGATCGCTCCTGTTTGCAGATTTGAGCAGATTACAGGTCTGTCAAAAAAGTAGGTGACAAAGCTGTGGAAATAGTGGAAGCAGCATTGATGGGTAACTGTGCTATAACAGAAGTGTGTTTTCTGGGGTATGCGGAGGGAATGTTTTATGTTGAATGTATTTGAAATTCCTAGTGGGTGAATGTTTCTGATCAAGCTCCTCAGGAGACCCTGATCTAGAAAGATATATTAATAAGTTTAGTGCTGTTCTGTCCCCTTAGCGTGCGTGGCTAAGTAGAAGCACTGAGTCTTCATGACTATATATCATGGTGCTCTTATCCTGGCTCATTCAATCTCCATATCTAACAATACTCTTAACTACTATTGTTCACACCTCTTTCCTGGCACACAGTGTGTAAGGGAGACACATCCTTCTTAATGAATTCTTCTGCAAACATTCTGGCTTCTTCCAATCAAGTATTCGTTTAATTTCATTTATCCAGCACAGTTTTAAAATCTATATTCTAGTTTAATGTGAATCAGAACATTTTAATATGAGGGAGTTTTGCAGCATTCGGTGTGATGGAACAAAAATGACTGTAATATTATTGAAAAAATCTAGTGTTAATCCAGTCCTTACCAAAGCCAATGACAAAATTCCAAAGACAGCAGTAAGGCCAATGCTTGTGGTCTAAGACAAAACTTACTAGGATGTTTTAAAATCATATGGCATTTATAACAAGGATTAAATGTTTCAGTTAAAATCCTGAGGACAGGTCAAACAGCACTTAGATAGAATCCCGTTCTCTAATAAAGTTCTACGGGGAAACCTCACATTTGTAAAGCTCTTATTACCAAACAAAATGAATATTCTTACTATCGGTAAAGATCTGTCTACTTTTCTTTGCACAGGGTGACTTCACTGATCAATGGATATTTAGCATGTATGTGCTTTTCAGCCTTGAGAATATGACATGAAATAGATCTCTAATGAGTTTTGGGTTAGATCTGGAATTTTTTTTTTTTGGTAAAGATTATCTGGCTTTACATGTACCAAAAAGAGCTCAACTTGCTGTTGTTTTTCCAGAGCCATTGATAGTTTTGGTCTCTTCATTATTATTTAAATATTACAGTGTTTTGTTGTTGCCCGTGAAATTACTATCTAATCAGAAACAGATCGAAGGATAGTGTTGTAGGTGGATATTTAAAAAGGCTCAATTTGAAAGTGGGTTAGACTTTATAATCATAATTTATATCATCTTGGCCTGATTTGGAATAATAATGAAGGACGAAAGGCTAAAATAATGTTTCGGGAACACTTTTATTTATATTTGGGTTCTATGGCTTGGTTCTGTTTGTGGCTTGGGAATAATAATAATGGGTAGCAGCACATGCTGTGAAAGGACATGGTAGCTGATGCCGAGTGCCTCTGTGGATGCCCACCTGTGCTCAGTCCTTCTGGCTGTTTGTACAATTGGTACTGCTGTTCTGCATTAGAACATCCATTTACATTTCATGGCAATGTTGTTACATAAATAGCCCTGGCATCCCTTGACTATGTTTTTGTTTTCTCTTGGAAATCTCAGTTAAAGTTGTTAATAAGAGCAGACACTTCCATGACTTTGTTCATCAGGCTGCTCACATGCCTCGCCAGCACAGAGAGCTAAAATTCCATAGAGAGAAGCTTTTTATTCCTTCTGCAGCACCATCCAGAGGCAGAAAAAAGTTATCCTGAAAAATGAGTGAGGCTTTTCTTTGCAGAATTTCACATAAATTTCTATCAGCAGAAAAATCTTTCCCAAAAGGCTTAAAATATTCACTCCGCCATTGTCTTGGCAATTAGTGAGGCCTGAAGTTTAAATGAAAAATGAAAAAAAATTCATATTGTTCCCTTTAGAAATATAAGGATAAACAAAATCATGAGATGTTAGAGGAATTATTTTATATGATTATCTGTTTGAGATTATTCTGTCTGTCCTCATTGTTTTGGATATGATTCCCTTTTTCCTCTCCTCCATTTCTGGCTGAATAGTACTATGCAACTCTGAAGGTCTTATAAAATTAATAAAAAAGCAAGTTTAGGTAAACTGATGAGGCTACAATTCCACTGTCTTAGCTATGCAGCTGACTTACAGAAGAAGCCTAAACAGCCTGAAGAAAAATAACACTGACTGGAAGCATAAGCCAAAATTTGAGCTTAATGTTTTTTTTAGATAGGACATATGTCAGGTAACTTTAACACATTCCAGCCCACTTACATGGTGTATTAAATCTCAAGGAAATGTAGCTCTCTGGCTTCTACCTTTACCTCTCCACCAGACAATTTATCAGGTATAGAATCCGCTGGTTTCCTTTAGCTGCCTCTGCTGTGGAACTGAATAGATATGCTAGTTTATTATTTAAGATAACATCTTCTAGAAATTAGTCCACAGAAATTAGTAGTTACCTGCCTAGCCGGTCACTTCAATACATATATTCCATATTTACATGTACATTCACATTTGCATGAGCAAAATTGAAGTCAGCTGACGCTGTCACCCTGGTGATAATTACAATAAAATTTCCTCATCATATGAAACTAAAGGGGAAATTATATTTTGACAGAAGAGTCATCAGGATAGAATTAGTACAGATTGAAACATGTCTGGGAAAATTAAGTGCGTACACCTGACAAATAGATTAATCTTTCTCCAAAATAGCATTGCATTTACTTGCATGTGGGGAAAGAAATCAGGAGACCCATGGCAAAACAGGACCTTTTTGTCCTTTGGAAGATTTTGTAAAACAGGGTATCTTATATGGCATACTAGAGAAAATATTCAAAATACTGATGAAAATAGTTCTGCATGTCACACTTTAAAGCTTTCACACACCGTGTGTTCCTGTGGAAAGTTCATGTCACAGTTACACAAAGGAAAAAAATTGGAAGGAAGACTAGGATAATACTGCGAAGTTCAATGATAGTCTGCCTGTGAGTTGATATAAATAGTTAACACACTGTTGGCATCTGCCATTCAGACTGTAACCCATTCTTCATCATAGGAAAAAAGAGAACTCTGTTTCTTCCAGGACATTGTTAGTAAGTGAAGGGACGGCCAAGTCAAGTGCATAGTCCTATAGGTAAGTCACTCAGGAACTCACAGGCATCATTGAAGTAGGTGACTACCACTTAAGAATGTGAATATTTATGGAAAAAACCTACTTTTTCTCTCTGAATGGTGTAATAAGCTATGTCAATTTAAAAGTGCCATGGTGGGGGTGGAGACCAAGCAGTTTTGGTGATGTGTTTTTTGGAACACAGCATATGAAAGCAAAAAACCCCACAGAAATGCCTTTATTAGAAAGCTTGAGGTAGTGTTCTGTTTTCATTTATTCAGAGATAACGGGGATTAGAACAGAAAATTCAGATAAAACTAAATAGGGTGGATAAAAGCACCTGTGGCTACTTAATTTTGTAATTTGATTATTTAAAGTTATTTAAAATTATTTAAAATTGTAGCAGATTTCTTGCATGAAGCCAAATTAATACCTTTTGTAATGAAACGTGAGTGACAAAGTAAACTTAGCAACCTGGACTATAATTGCTCACAACTTTCTCCTCCAACTCC
>JAOXJK010000002.1:12041232-12089691 GCA_025774025.1 Xenus cinereus | reverse complement strand
CCGGCGCCTGGGGAGCCCGGGGGCAGCGGCGGGGAGAGCGGGCGGTCGCCGGCGGCGGGCGGCCGCAAGAAGACGCGGACCATCTTCTCCAAGAGCCAGGTCTTCCAGCTGGAGTCCACCTTCGACGTGAAGCGCTACCTGAGCAGCGCCGAGCGGGCCGGGCTGGCGGCCTCGCTGCACCTCACCGAGACCCAGGTGAAGATCTGGTTCCAGAACCGCCGCAACAAGTGGAAGCGGCAGCTGGCCGCCGACCTGGAGGCGGCCAACCTCTCCCACGCCGCCCAAAGGATAGTGCGGGTCCCCATTTTGTACCACGAGAACTCGCCGGCCAGCGCCTTGGGCTTCGCCTTGCCCCACATGTCGCCCCCCTTGGTGGGCTTCTCCGGCGGCGTCAGCTACCCCTTGGGCGCCTTCCCCGCCGCCTCCCTCCCTTTCCTCCGGTCGCAGATGACAGGACTCGTCTGAGCGCTCACCTGGGCCGGCATCGCGGCGCCCCTGCCCCCCTCCCCCGGCTTCCAGCTCCACCCCCCCTTCCTCCCCGGACTTTTTATTTCCCACTTTACACGTTTCTCGATTTTCTGCTTTTCGATTTTTTTTTTTTTTTTTTTTAAACGTGCAATAAACTTACTTTTGGGGTTAACTCGGAGCGACGCGCAGCAGCCGGAGGGAACCGAAAGGACGACGGGGACTCCAGCCGGGAGCCGGGAGGGGGTCGGTGGGGCTCCCCCCGCCGCGCATCCAAAGAAAACGCAGCCCTATGGCAGCGGCCGAGCCCCCCACCGCCCCCTCGGCCCTCCACATGTCTACAAGGACTTCAAGGAGAATCCTTAGATCTGATTTACTGGGTTCAGTGCAGTGGAAACTGGGTGCTTTCCATTTGTTTGTATTACATGGTACTTGTTGGCGGTTGAGTGAGTATAACAGATTAATTTTAAAATGTGTGGGTCAAGATGTCCTTCCTTGCTGTACCTCTAGAGGCTGTGTACTGCAGACTGTTAGAGACGCACTTGATTTTTCTCTTCAGGATGTTTCCTGAATTAGACCTGCCAGCAGGTTATTCACGTGGCTTCATTTCCACGCAAGGAAGCGCAGTTTACAAACAGCGAAACAGATCACTCTGTCTGTAGCCTTGTCCTTCTTCTTTATGATTCCATTACTTTGAAAGGAGATGGGTGGTTTTTTGCCCCCTCTTGTTTTACTCTTTATCGTGAGAAGGTGGTGCAGTGAGAATAAGCAAAATTTATGTGCTTCAGGCTCCTGAATTATCCCTCTGCTTCAGGGCAATGTATGTCAAGGGTAACACTAAGTATATGTGTATAGGGACAGCAAGCTATATCCTACAAACTGTAGTCCATGTCTCCTGGAGGTATGCAAAATCTCTGGTGCTTGGACTCCTTTCAGATGCTTGAAAACATCCTGCCCTGTTGGATGTTTCTGTTTGGCCGTGGTAATACGGTGAAATAAGTCCAAACCCAAAGAGGTTTTAGATCTTCAGTGCAGTATTTGCCCTTTGTCAGTGCATGACCTTGACTGTAAGAATTTTGTTTTGAGGTTTAACAGGAAGGCTGTGTTAGCTGGTGTAGAAGCTGAGCAGTGTTGGCATAGACTGAGATAGTTTGATGTGAAAACACAAGCATTCACAGAAAGAGATCTGTAGTCTCCTCGACTTTATGAGCTTGACAGCGGAAACTGTATGTTTTGTGTCTGCTTACCTTCATGCATCCTGTGGTTGTCTCTCTCTCTGAAATAACTTGTCTCTTAGCTGTAACAAAGGAAAAGAGCGCCTATTGCTTGAGCTGCTCGCATTTACTAACACAGGGTGACAAAAAACTGATTAAGCTAGGGAAATGGGGCTGTATTAAGAAAAATACAGAATTATCTGAAGATAGATCCTTTAAACCCACTGCTGTGACACAAGAAAGAGACAGGTGGATAACATGTCACCCTCTAAATACAAAGCTCATTTGCACCTCAGCTGAGACTGATTTCTAGGCAACTGCCAGGCAGACGCTGTCCTCGTTTGTGTTTGTCCACCTCTTAAAAAGGATGAAAGCCGGCCAGGGAAGGGAGCCGTACTGCGGTATGTTATGCAAAACAGGCCTGTGAAAATATCTGATCATGAGCAGCGCAGAGTAAAACGAGACGTACTGTCTGAATGAGCCACTGGCCTCGGAGGCATAAGTGCCTTGAAGTTTTTCTCAGCAGGTGGCACTATTGAGCTTATCATGTTAGCAGTGCTGGTTCTTCACCACATTTCTCCCTCCCCGTGGCTTTTTTTTTTTTAAAAAAAATATAATTATTTTATTTTAATATCATGGTGATGCATTCTGCATGTGTCTCAAACTGCAAGTCGTGACAGGGTGTTGTTGTACCCCATTAAGTGCCAAGGGCAGCAAAAACACGGTAGAGGAACAAGGGTTCTCACATTGTTCATGCTGGAAGTCAATTTCTTTCTGCTACCAGAATCAAAACCATTCTGATTCTGAGTGGAGCCTATTTGTATTATATTTTTAATGACTAATTCTATTCCTTAGCTGAAATAAATTGCATGCCTATTGATAGAATACATAATGGCACAGCAAATAGAGTTATGGACAGAGTTTCAGATGGCTAAAGTCCTCTCAGCATCTTGCCCTGTGCTCCGGATGCAAAATACATCCTACTGGGGGAAACTCCGTGGTCTTTACGAATGCTGGCCCTAGCCTTGTAAGTAACTGCCTCCCAAGCAACCTATTGCCAACACTTTCAGTGTTGTTCTGCAGAAGTACTAAAGTATGAAATACTTTTAAGATTACAAAAATTGTGGTTACTGTAGTTATACTTTTTGATTTCCCTGCACTTGTCAAACCAGTTTCCCGTAGTTGAATGTTCCCATTTTACCCTTGCTGGTTCACAGTGAGATCTTAAGGTTATCATTGGTGTAAAACTAAACATAATGAAGGTCTAATCTCATAAAGTTGATTGGTGTTAAAGCAAAGTTTGGGCTTAAAGGAGCTAACTATTCCCAATTCATTCTTCTGTAGCTACTGTCTGAATTAGCTGCTTCTGTTTAAAAGAAGTGTTAACTAGTTTAGATCGGTGTACTTTTTTACTTGAAAGGAGTAGGACCAATGACAGATTATGAATAAGAAGCATCAGGAATAACAGCTAAGAGTAATTACCCCTGCAAACAGTTCCTCAGTGTAATTTGTAGAAGATACTCTACATTAAGACTCATGAGGAAAAAGACAGTCAGTCATTTGAACATACATACAACTGGAATGTTGGTATTCTTAGCAGGTAAATAATAACATCCTTCATACATCCTTAGTTAAGTGCATAACACTTCACAAGTAAAATATAGGTTCCACAAGGCAATTAAATGTATTTGTGTTCAGCATTTCCATCCAGGGGCTACCTCCACTTTTTTTTTATATAGATCACATCCACTCTGGGGTAAACTACACCCATAACACAGTACGATGCAGATGTGCCTACGTTATTCCTGTGCATATATTGTGATGTCTTACATACACCTCTTTTCTGCAAATGTCAGCATATGCCTATAGTCAATAATGTGAAGCAAGAGCACATTGCATATTATGCGTTGTTTTACTAGTATGGGGCAAGTAGCAAGTGAAAAGTGACTAAAGGTAACTAAGAGGTACATGCAATTCTGATTGTTGTCTGTTCTTGGCTGCTTGAAAACATGGGTGTGGTCATGAGATATTAAACATGTAGTATGGAGAGCTGGAATAATAGTCACCAATTTTAGCAAGGATCTTGATACTGTGTTCAGAAATCACCTGTTAACCTATCAGTTATTGCCTAGATTTTTCACTGAATCAAAAAGAGAGTATGTTTCTTTACTCATCTCTTCTGACACATTAGGAGCTTTTTGGGCAGGTATTCCATCGAACTGGAAATTCAAAAGACATAGGTGTTTTAGGGCTGACGTTTCAGCAACATCTGATATGACTAATCATGGGTGATTCCTTCAGCAACTAAGGGATGCTACTGGAATATCAGAACTTGTCCTCTCTATAGACCAGTGAGAAATAATCAAGCTGCAGAGATGGTGCCCAGGGGTATGAAACATGACGTGTTTCAGGGATCTGTCTCCAAACCTTTGTTGCTCAAAGAACAACTGAAGCCTCTAGACAAAATTGTTTCCTAACACAGCACAGAATAACATCAGCACTCTCATAATGCACAGCTGTGTATCTTGTACCCTATGGAGTTCAGTCTCTGCTCTGGAGAATTACTTACATGACATTGCCATCTGGATGCATACAAATTATTTTGTTCTTAGTTTTATAAAAACATTAGCCTGGCTGCTGAGGGGAGGTCATTCAGGGTGTCTTTATCAACATGTACATAAACACATGTTCCCTGCCCAGACAAGCTTACAATGTATTGTTGCAAGGACACAAGAATTGCTTGATGGAAACCATAGTGATACTACAGAGATGTAAAGAATATAGTGGTTTGCCTACTTTACTAGTAAAGAGTGTTATTGCAGCAAGCCTCTTTTAATTGTCTGTTACTTGGTGCAAACTACATCTGTTCTATGGTAAGACCAGTTTGCAGGATATGGTATAAAAATGTCTCAAAGTCTGCATTTTGATCATATTGTGCTCTTATTTGTCCCATTCTGACCTTGCAACTGCAAGACATCCTCTTCATAAGTATACTGCTTGATTTATTGCAGTTCCCCTTCAGTCAGGCTTCCAGCAGAGTAGCTGCTCTGCTTATGCTTCTTCCAAGTTCAGGGACATATTTGCTCTCTGGTTTTGAACAATCCTGAGCAGATTACACCTCTTTTGTTGTCTTTATATTGGCTGCCTGTAAATTAGCAATCAGACTGTAAAAAGTGTAAATAAGGGGTAATTCAAAACAAATGATATTGTCCAATTTGTGTTGGTTTGTTTTGTTTTGTGGTTTGGTTTTATTTTTGGGGAGGGGGGTGTGACTTATTTTGTCTTTTCTTAAAAGTCTTTAATGAAAAAATGTGTTAGGACATGTTTGTATGTGTAATGCATGCCTCAAGAATTTGGCAGGTTGTGTGGGTATGCTGAGACGTTTGCCAACCTCAGACAAGAAATTGCATTTTCCTGTATTACTGATGGTCAGTGAGGAGAGGGTGTTTGCCACCTTCAGATCCTTTTGTTCACAGGATGTATTTTTTCCTCCAAGCAATTAAAATGTAATGATGATAGCAGTGCTGTGGGCTGAGATTTGAAATTCCTTTTGGAAAAAAGTCTGAAAACATCAAAGCACTTCACACTCCTTAGCTGTATCACCCTGACAGCTGCTCTTGGGCAATATATTAATCCCAATTTACACACAGAGAAATTGAGGCATAAATTGGTAGATTAAATTTACTAAGTCTGCGTTATACCAGAAAAATACAGCTCCACTACAGCTGGTGAGCCAAGGTTTGGGAATGTGCCAAGGGAGGAATTTTTGTTGGACCTCTGGTTTGCATGCAATTACACAGAATCATAGAAATTTTGGCTGTGAGGGACCTTTAGTAATCCTGAAGTCAAAGTTCCTACTCAAAATAGGACTTTGGCCAACAGTAGATCAGGCTAGTTGAGACTTTGTCTAGCTCTAAAACTCTAAACCTCTAAAACTGGAGGTTGCTCAACCTCACTGGTCAATTGTTCCAGTGCTGTGTCATGATCCTTCCGTGAAAATGTTTTTCTCTTACATCCATCCTGTATTGCTGATGTGCGATTTGCAACTGTATTCAAATCATTGACAAAAGAGTAAGGCAGGGATACCTGTTCGCCCTCCTACCACAGAGGAAGAAGTTCCATAAAAACTGCCTCTTCTTTGGCTGCTGAAAAGGACACTTGAAGATCCATGAGTGCTTAAGCTTAGATAGTTCATTTATTCTTCCCTATCTGATGAAAAAGCAAACAAACATTTAGGCTGTTTGGAGAACAAAAAATCAAAAGAAATATCAGGAAAAACAGGGCAAAAACTGTTTCTCCATTGCTCTGCCAGAACAATAAAGTTGTTTAGTTGTGTCAGAATTATAAGAGGGAAATCCTGCTTGATCATCCCTCATTTTTAAATGAGACGAATATTGGTATCATTGCTATTTATTCTTTCATGACCACGTAACTTGTTAAACATCAAAGGAGGAGGCCACTCCAGGCTCTATTTATTGTACCATCAACCATCTAAAGAACTTGGAGAGACTAAGAAGCTGACAGGTTCAATCACAAGGCTACTTATTTATGTATTCAGCAGCTCCGTGAACAATGCTCTGCTGATCTTAGTAAAGCAGCTGCAAAGCTGTTTGACAGAAAAACAGCAGGTAAGATGATGTGGAAATGACCTTCATGAATACCGCATACAGTACAGACTGTCCATGCTACTGAAGAAGTGGAAGAGTAGCAGCTATGGACAATTAGCAGCAGTAGAATTAATATGACTAGCTAGGAAAGTTAAGAAAGAGATGTTCTTAGAATAAGTACTCTTAGATAAAAGAGAGATTAAAGAAGAGTATTTCTCAGGTTGCTGCCATGCTTCAGTCCATTTAACCTCTAACAGCAACTCAATAATAATGTGCGTGTAGTGTATTTCCCTACTGGTTCTCCTCGCTCATAGTGCTTAATGTTTAAGTAGACCTCAACAGTTAAATTATTCCACACTGAGCTCAAATTAAGGCTTAAATTCTTGAAACTTTGACACCAACATGTGACAGGTTATAAAATGGAGCTAACCTATGCTGCTTTATTTAGAGAGGTGATGGATTTGGGGGATTCATGTGGCCTTCTAAAGGCAGGAATACTGAAACCTTCTTGCTATTCTGATGTTGTAAAAAGAATAGAGAACAAGAGAAATATATACAAAATGATGACTGATGCTTCTTCATCTCTTATAGTAATTTTCTGGATGATTTCAACAGGCTGTTTTCAGCTAAGAAATGCTGCTATTGTCTTTTAATTAAATAAACCACTGTCACTGAAAGCACTCTTACCCTTGGTCTCTCCAAGTTATACTACGTGGTATTGTCTCAGAAAGAGGTAGTGAGCAAATATGGTTGCTGTTACAGGGGAATAAGCTACCCAGGCTGTTTTCTTAACTCATGTGAGTTCTTTACTGGCACAGCTTTACTGCCTCTCAGTTCTCTTTGTAGAAATGCACTAAATTCTGGTTTGGTCAGAGACTGTGGAAACAAAATTGCCTGAGCAGAGGCTTAAGTAGAAAAGCTTTCTTTTGGCAGCTTCGTGACAGAACATTTCCTTCCCTCCTTTCCTCTTCCTCCCTTGGCTTATTAACATGTTGACTTTTACAAGACATGGCTGTGAAGAGTACTTTTATGGTGCTAAAGATAAATTACTGGAGGATACTAAGACCTTTCAACTTCTGCCCTTTTGATCAGAAATTACCTAAACTGCATTGGATTATTTTGTCCCTGATTGGAAAACCATTTGATCACTCTCTTAGATGTGGATGGTGAATATTAACTCCACATGAGTATTTCTATTTTCTCTACAAAAAGTGAGATTGTATAAGAAACACAGATGTCAGGGCAGATAGACAAAAATGAACTTTCAAGATAAAGCTATGGAAAGAGGTTTAAGGGAGTCCTTGGCTGTTTACAGTGGAGATTGGTGAGAAAGGAAAGACTTTCATCTCTTTTTGCCACAGGTAAGTGTGATACTGAAATTCTGTGTGAAGTTCCAGTACTCATGTTCTTCAAAAGAGTGTTGAAAATATTCTGACAGAGCAAAAAAGAAACAAAGCCCATGTGTATATGAATTGGAGATTATTATTTATAGAAACACAAAAGAGGTCAGCCTGATTAGTTGACCACCAGGGAAGACTGAGAGGTGGCATTCATTACAATGTATGAGTATTTTGAAAATAAAAAAGTAATTTGTAGGAAAGGGCTGTTCAGTGGAGAATGACTTAATGGATGTCAGGAAACTGAAGCCTGAATGGAAGTAAAATAACTCTAAAATGCAAACTTCTAACTTTGAGATTATATTTTGCTGACCTTGTATCAGGACCAATGTATTTTGCTAACCAGTTACTAACCCAGAACAGAGGGAAATATAGTATAGTCACCTTGGAAAAAGAGGGAGGCATGCAAGAAGATATGTCAGATGTAAATCGTTCAGCATTATTATTTATACATTGCATAGTTGTAGGTACTTGTCATGGGGCATCTACAGTCTCCATCTGTTAATTTTATTGTTGACTTTTTTATGTAATTGATAAAATTATATTTTTCCATCTGACCTTAATGAGCAGTGACTTTGCATAGCTGTTCTCATTTCAGCCTACACTGTAATTCAATAAAGTTAAAATACTGGTGGGTTGAGATTTGGAGAGAATTATTACTGACTTCCTGGCTCGTTTGTCCATGGAAACTGAAGGAAGATTTCTGGGTCTAAACCAGAGGTCAATGAAGGACACCCCTTATCAGTCTGAAGACAGTATGGGGTCATCAGACCCTACCATGCCACCACATATGAAAATGTGAAGAATAAGAATGCACATGTACTTAGCATTTTAACATGATAAAGTAATTCTGTTTACTTGACTGTCTTCTCCAGTGACTACCAACAGTGCATAATAAATCACCTAAATTATATCTAGAGAGTCTTACTATTCTGTAATTGCTGCAATAGGGTGTTTTGTATGCTGTGATTGCCTTCTAATATGCTCGTTTCACTTGGAAGTCGTTGAACCTCTTACCCAAACAAATTTTTACCCTGTACTGTGTTTCCTAGGCTGCACAGTAGACAATACTTTTAAAAAAGTGGAGGTCAGGAGAGGGAAACAGAGTGGAAAAAGTGAATACTGGGAAGCATCTAAATGTGTTGTCTCACCAAGAGTAAAGCAATAACAATTTGAACAATAGCTAGGGCTTCTTATGATGATTTCTTTCCTGTTACTTCTATGAATTCTAGACCAGCATGCAAGGTGAAAGCTTAACTACAGTAGTTTACTTCAGAGATGTTCATAGGCAGTGGAGCGTGCCGGACTTTATTGGACTTTGAAACTACAGTCAATGGCATTTTCTGCCATTCTGATGCTCATCCTATTCAAACAGTAAATTTACTATCTAATCACAAGTTACCGTGTCAGTCTAAACAGAGTAATTCAGGGCTTCAATGCATAAGATAATCCAACAAGAATGACAGTCGGTAAAATTACTCTTGTGTCTGCTTTTTCATTATGGAGGGAGCCTTTGTTCTTTCAGTGTTAGTGGCCTTATATCCTTTGGGGCTTCCAAGGTGCCCAAGTCCAAGTTATATACGGCAATCAGAAAGGTTTTACCACTGTCCAAGGCTGTATAGTAGAATCAGGCACTGATGGAAAGCGAAGTAAAATGTTGTGATCACTCTGTAATTGCTTCATCAGAGGATATAGGCCTCGTTCTTTGCTCCCTTTCACTTTGGGTAGTTGCATGCAAAGACTGTAATTCACCTGGGCAAAGAATTCATGGTCCATGATCCAGCAAGTATTCTCTACTCACTGATGCCCATTGTAACATTTTGTATTCTCTTGCACAAATTTAAGCAGACATAGAAGATTAACAGCCCTGGAGAATCAGGTCGATGGTATTGCTGGAAGTCATTATCGGCCTTTTAATTTTGTGCATTATGCACCCTCAGGGACACCCACAGGGTAATGGTATTTTAAAATAACATCAATATTTTGACATGAAAACGTAACAGAGACACTAAGACTAACTTAAACCAGAGGTGTTACAAATAATTCATGTATAGCCACGTGCAGAAGGGATATGCTCAGTCCTGGAGTCCAAGTAACTTCCCGTTGTGCATATTATTCCTTTTGGATGGTTTGACTCCAATATAACACTACTGAAGTGATTCATGAAGTGCTCTTCTAAAGATTTACATAAATATTTAAAGGGAAGAGTAAACATGATAGGTAAGAATGAATTCTGCTGAGAAATGTGACTTTGAATTTGTCTGTTCCTTATATGTGCTATCTGTAATATTAGTACCTCAGGATAAGATGTTCTTACCTAGGTGTTGTGTAAGGTAGCCTAGCATACTGGACACCTGAATCTATAGTAATCTAGGAGACTGTTCAGTTGGCTGGGAATCGGGAACATTGACATTGTTTTCCTATTGCTGACACAGCTTTGCCAGGTAACTTGACTTGAATCACTTAATCTTGTATGGCATTTTTGTATTACAGATATAAGACTTTCAGTAATAAGAAATAAATGCTGTGGAATAGGAAGGGCCAGAGACAAAAATTTTTCTTACATGTTTTGTACATTTGTCATGATTTTTTTTGATGTATACCACAAATATGTACATTTATAGAGGATCATTGGTCTCCCGGCACACATTCCCTGGCAGAATGCCACGCAGAAGTGAAGCATTACAAAAACATCCAAGTCAGAACAGCTGACACTGCACAAAGTATTGGACTAAGAACTATTAGACTTAGAGAACCAAGATTCTCCTTTGTTACATTTCAAGCACAACACATTTGGGGAGCTTGTACTTTCACTGTATATGCTACGCTTGTCCTGAGATGTATGAAGAATTCATGTTCTAGAACTGTTTGTCTGGCAGTTAGTACCCAGAAACAGATTCACCTGTCCTGGGACCATTTCTAGCCAGAAGCAAGGAAGCAGCTGTCTGAGGTAGCACGTTACTTTCAGAAATAAAACAGCAACGGTACCTGTTGGCTCTCTTTTGCTTTCGTCGGGTCCTTGAGAAGTGGGCCCTGCTGTTGTTTGTGTTAAGCTGCTGATACTACTGCCATGGGCTAAGTGAGATTTTAAATAGATTATAACCACTGGCTGCTACTGCCAGTTGCAGCAGTATCAGTCACCAGCAAGCTTCGCTCTTTAGATCTCTTTCTGCTGCTGCCCAGAACTCAGTGGAACCCTTCCTTTTCTCTCCCTTTCTTAGTCCCTCATCTCTGTGGTAGCAAAATTCAGTGTTGCCTTCAAGTCTCCTTTTAACTATACATTGTAGTTTAATCTGAGCTCCTTGGAAAAAAAACTGCATTTAAAAGTATGAAATTAATATTTTAATTAATGGAGAATATAATGATTTATATATTTAAAGATGGCAATGCAATACAGGCTAGGATGATTTCGCCCCTCATTTCGCCAGCAATTTTTGCTTTCTAGTCTAGCAACCTCACAGTCCATATAATCTTTCATATTTCTTCTCTGCACTAATTTATCAAGTAAAAGGTATGATTCTTTCCATAAGTGGTGTATATAATGAATAATGACAAGGTATGGGTTCATATTCAGGCAAAAACCCAATAAACTTCATTGAACAAAGTGCATTAAAAATTGTAAATATTGTTCTTCAGTTTTTTGTGAAGTACATACTGACCCTAAGCTGAATCTATAATTCCATTGGTCCGCATGCGGAGAGACCCATCTACCCTTGTGTAACTTGCTGATTTGCAAGAAAACTACTTATAGCGGAGAAATGAGAATCCTGTATGTGTAGGGAGTTCTAAGCTTTGCCTTGGTCTGAACAGTTCAGAGTTGGAGCACAAGATTAAATGGGGCTTCAACACTTTTTGCATGTAGAAGAGGACTAAGACTTGGCAAACTTACTATTATAGTGCTTTGAACATCTCTTATTCAAGATTCTTGAAGAGCTTTTATTCACCAAACCAGCTATACTGTGCACACCTTGGGAGAAAAGTTCACATAGATAAATTATGTCATATGAATGTTAGCAATGACTAAAGCTGCAAAATATAAGATGTTATCACTGTTTACCTGAAAAGGTAAAGAATACTATGAAAAATCATATTTTTTAAAAGGTGATGTAAGGTTTATTGCCTGCAGTATTATTGCATTGTAAGAACTGTATTTGGGAAAACAGACACCTTCATAAAATCTGCTATTCTACATGACCTATGTGACTAATCAACTACAGCTTCTCCTTAGACTGCATGGAAGGATATTTTGCAAGAGTCATGGATTTATGTCGAATTTGTGATTTTTCTGACTTATATGACAAAAATGTAGCTTTATTGGAGCACAAATTAAGTTTAAAATGATTACATAAAGGTGTTCTAGTGCTAATAATCTACTGGCATGGGTGTGAAATGCAGAACATGTTTTCATAACAGAGAATGTTGAGTGACAGCTGAAGTAATTTATAAGAAATACACAAGTATTTAGCGCCTCCATTAGAATCGCTATGACAGGTTCCAGTTAAATTTTCTACTTGACGTATTAACTATTTCCATTTTTTGTTGTGGTTTTTATTAATCTAATAATAACATGAATTGCATAAGTAAAAAAACCTACCTTGAGTATGTGTGGGAAGCCTGCTTCTCAAAAGTTTCTGTTTGATTTGTTGTTATTGATCCAGTTTCATGGGATATTCAATATAGGAGAAGCGAAGAAACCGTGCAGTTTTTCATAGTCTAGAATGAGTGACATTATTAAAGGCTGGCTTCTACTTGCTAACAACTGTTTAGGTTTTCTGTTACTGCCTGTTAAATTCATATAGATTGGCATGGCATGATGATTCTTTTCCCATACTCTGGTTGCTTCTGAGTCAAAATAACTCTTTTAATTAATCACAGAACATTAAAATAATTCAGTGCCTTTAAATATCCTGCCCTGCGCACTTTACAATTTATCTAAGTGGCCAAAACTCTAATGCATGACCAACTGACCACCTGCCAGCATCGTTTTGCTTTGTAACGCAGTACATAATGTCTAATATTGTTAGACTTCAATGCCTCTTGCCAAACATTTTTGCCCTTTTTATTGGAGCAAGAAGGGATGTGCTTTGAAGCCTCATTCCTTCTCTGAGTGGACCTGGCAAGAATGTAAGCTCAGCCTCTAAATGGGGTGATGACTCATGTTAATTATTTATAGATTGAGTGGAAAAAGGTGATATCACTGGTAAAAAAGCAGTATGTCACAACCTCCCATCCTACTCAGACTAAATAGTAGTAATGTTTGCAAATAGAACCGTTGGGTGAAATGGTATGAAGATTTGGGACTTAACTGTTATTCAGTGTTCAGAAACGCTCAAGCTACTTCACTATATGAGGGCAGCCTAAAAGATCTCTGTGTGTAATCAGTACTTTTTACATTTAGTCAAGGATACAGAAAAGTCCAGAAGCGAGAACAAGACCAGAAAAAAACCCCAAACCAAAAAAAAGTGAAGGAACATAAGAACATCACAAAAACTGTTAAAATTTCAAGAGTTAATGATGTGTTTTCATGTTGCTAGATGCTGTCTGTTTCCCCTTCACTTTACTGGTGCAAATCACCTTGAGATACTTAAGTACTAGAAGATGGGGCTACTGTTTTTTATTAAATCATTGTATTCATTTCAATAACAGCAAACTCTTCAGGTATTCAAGTAAATACCATCCATAGTTCCACTGCACTTAGATGACAACCTGTCACAAATCATAATTATCCACCTATACAGCATTAAAAAGTGTCATCTAGGGATTTTCTTAATCTTTGAGGAAGACAAAGACACTATATTTGCATGATAGTGCTACGTACCTTTGGAAGATCATGAACACCTGCATTTAATTCATGTGGTATAATTAGAAGAAAATATTTACTTATACTGGATAGCTGTGAAATGATTTGATTGTTTGCTCCTAATGCATGAACACTGATTACTACCCTGTAACATTAGTGAAAGCAAACATTTCACAATAGGAAAAGAAAAAAACCTGAAAGAACCTCACTCAGTATTATGCTTTCAGTTTCAAGAATACAAAGTGCTGTATTAACTTCCCTGGAGCCTGAGTATGTAGCCTCTATGATTCTATATAACATGCCTTTGTTAAGGCATTGAGGAGAAATAACTTACCTCCTTATTTCCCTGTGACAGCTAGCAATATTTATGGTATATCTGCAGAGCTGCTGCTGTTCCTTTAGATAAATCATAGTAGGACCAAACATTTGAAATATTTATTGTTTGTTTAAAAAATACAGAATTCTTTTTATTTCTTTTGTATTTTTTAAGCCCTTAATATTTTAAAGATTTCTCAATCACCTTGAAAGCTAAATATATTTTTTTTTTTAGTTGACATTATCTCAGAATGACATGCTTCAAAGACCAGGTACTTTCAAGGAAAACAAACCCAACATTGCAGGATCTGGGTAAGAAGTATGACACACTGTCATGTAGGACAGCAAGGAGAGAATGGACCAAAGCAGGGCCTTCTCTCTGACATGCAGAGCAAAGTGGGCACTATAGAAAGTCATCTTGCATTAGGTCTGTACAGTATATTCCTTCAAGAGCAAGGAGACAGGCCGTTACTGTCACTGTTTATTTCTCAGTTTCCTCTCAAAATGCTGAGTCCACACTTAGGATTTCTAGGAAATCAAACAGCAGTTCAGTATGTCTGCTCTGTCATAGATCCAGAAAGCTATGAAAGTAATCTTAATTGCAAAGAAACCATTTTGTTGAGGAAGGTGAGAAAGAGGTGTTATGCTTGTGCATGTGAGAAAGTGACCAAAAAGCTAGACTTTGGGAGAATCTTTAAAACTTCTCATTAAATTTTGTAAAAAATTCCAGTGCTCTGTAACATGGCTGTGGATGTTTGTAAGAAAAGAAAGGTCAGAAACCTACAGAATTGGTCCAGATTTGATTACTTGCCTTTTTAAAGTCTAGGTCTTTATATGAGCACTTCTTTTGTTGGGAAAGAACAGTGGAAAAACATTTCCTTTAACCTGTCAGTGCGGGTTTTGAGAAAGGTGTTCTTATCTACTTCCTCCCTTCCACCTCTCTCCAGGACTGACATAAACCAGGTCTCTAGGGCCCAGATTCTTCTGGGGTTTTTTTGGGTGGTTTTTTTTTTGGTTTTTTTTGGTGTTTTTTTTTTATATGTCTGTCTCTCTTTGGAGATGCACTCATTTCACTGGGCAGGGATATAGGAAACCTTCAGAGATTCAGATTTTTTCCTTGATTGAGGATTTTGTTTTCTTTATATGGAAGATTTTAAGCTCAATTTTTGTCACCTCCCAGCCTCCTAAGAATACCCCTTTGTGAATTAAATTAGGAGGAAAAAAAACCCTGGTCATTTTTGCTGCTGTGGACTGACTTCTGTCAAACAACAAAGGGTTAATTTCAGATTACTTGCCAAGATATCCTTATTTGGTAGTTCAATTAATTTATTGCATCTTCTATATACTTTCCCCTGAATAGCCAGTTCTGCGAGTAGGTTTTTGTTCTATTTTTACTTCCCGCTGAATATTAAGCATCTCACTTATTAACAGATACTATCTTAGGGATTTACAGACTGCTTGTCTTCACAGCACTTTGTGGAGCTTCTGCCTGTGTGATTTTATTGGGGTAAAGTGCTTGCTATGGTAGACCTGGGTTACTAGGGCAGTGGAGCATGCTGTTACTTGATTTGATGTGGAGGAGGCGAGCGTGAAGTAGATGAGTTGAGAGGTGGGTATGAGTGGCTGTGATCGTAGAGTGCTGGAATGAGAGCATTGGGGTGTAGGGGTAGGGGAATGAAATTAGTGCCTTTCAATTGCTCTGAAACTGCTTGACTAATAACCAGCTCAATTTATAAGGCTGATAAGTGGCTTTCCACCTTCTGTCAGACTACTATGAGTGAATAGAAACCATTTTGGTCACATCAGGGAAAGAGGTTTCTATTGTCCTCAATAAATTTGGAGATCTTGTGTTGCTAATTTATGTTTATAGTGTAAATATACACACATATAATTCTACGAATATATATTCAATATTTGCTCATAATTAAACCCTCTTCTAAGAATCCTCTGAAATATCGGGACCACGCTAAAGGACTTCCAGCTTCTAAAAATGAAACTATTGACAATATTCTAAATGAAATTCTGTAATGTCCCAAAACATTCTAAAGGAAATTTTCTAATCTCCCTTTCAGCTCGCACGTTTTTTTCCATCTTAAAAGGCAAGTACCATAGCATAGGACTAAAGGCTCATACGTATAAAATAAATAACCATGACAGTAAAAATGAAAATGTTTCATATGAGATGAATAAATACCCCAAGCCTGATTTCAGCTTCAGCATTGCGTCCACACCTGCTAACAGCCCCATACCAAATAAGGACTAATGCAGTGTGTAACTTTAACTTACCAGTTATACAGTGGTTTTGTGTTTGTATCTGACATGTATTTAGGCACTTTTTCTAGTAGCAATAGCAGCATATAGAGGAGCGTGACATAAGAATCATACACTGTGACAAAAACTAAAGTAAAAAAGGTAACAAGCATAGCTTCCATGTGATTTAAAGCACTGAGCATTTCAGAAATGAATTGTCTGTGAAATGTTCAAAAGGTTGACTTGAGATCTGCAAAGCTAGAGAGAAAAAGGAATTCCCATTCTTCCCTCAGCTTCAGCACTTTCATCTTGTACTTTAATCTTTCATTCATAAATTATAGTTAAAAAAAATTATCATTACTAAAAGTTAATTTTATTTAACCAGCTAAAATCCTGGACTGACACAATTTAAAATATTTTTACTTGGAAAGGAGAAATCAATGATTACATCACATGCTGGGAGACCAGCGGGTAGTCTGCATTCTTCTGTGCCATAGTTTACTTGGAAATACCTTTCCTGTCCTGAAACCATTATTTTCACCATTGGAGAAATCAGATAAGACCTCTTGCTGTATTGTGCTATCTTATTTATCCTTCAGCAGTGGGGAAAATGCAGACCAATACAAAAGTATTACTATTTATTTTTGAATTAATTTTTCAAGTTTAACCATGGAGGCATGAAAGAGGGAGAAGTCCTTCAAATCCTTAGAATCAAGTCTCTTTTAACTTACTTATGGGTGATCAGGAAGAGCAAGATGTAATTTATAATGATCATTTGATTACCCTACTTAAGATAAAAATCTTACTACGCAGTCAGGGAAATGCTTGATTGTTTGCTGACTGGATCTGTCTTTTCAAAGCTGGTTGACAGACATGTTAGTGGATTAACTAAGTATTTGTTGGTCTTTGAGTCAATACTAGCATTACTACTGTGAGTTTAGCAGATTTACCAAGCCCTTACTCAATGCTCAGGAGTCAAATAGGCTAAAACTAATTTTAGAATTTTTCAGGAAACTCAGTGAAAGAAACAGAACTCAATTATGTCTGCTTTTACATCCATATGGATGCTTTTACATCATCCATATTATCAACACCATATGCATCTGTTTCCTTAGCTCAGAGTAGAAGGAAAGATACAGACAACTATGGAGAAGATATGAGAGAATTCTGTAATGTCTTGGGTGGCTTCCCACTTTCAGAGAGCATGAGTAGCAGGTGGACTGTCATAGGAAAAATGGCCATGAATAGGATATGACTGTAGGAAAGCATTATAACCTTCCAAAAGTAGCACAGAATTAACATTTTTAATGTTTCACAGTAATATTAATACTGGTACCATTTTTGGTTTTTTCTCATTGTCTCTTCTTATCATGGGACAATTTACATTCACTTGTGTCATTTCCTCATCCACTTTCAGATACTTGTTCTCAAAGTAATGCCATTCAAAATTTACCATATTTGGCCCGTGAAAGATATCACAACACTTGAAACCCTATTGCATTCTATAATTTCATTTCCTGTCCTTTTCTTCCTGTATAAAATTCTAGTATAACAAACTTGTGAAGAATTAGTAGAGTGAGCACCCAGTGAAATTATTTATTAGTTTCAAAAATTATATATTTGTTTCAAAAAACTAATTTCTGATTTAATTCATTGACGTAAAAATTGGGTTTCAGAGAATAAAAAACAGTTGCAGTGAAGGCAGCTAATAGCACTGTGTTATATGTTATATATTAATGTAAAAATCTACTTTTTTTTTTCCCCACCCTGTTACATTAGATTCTATATTTTGCTCCCACTACTTCTTTGTGTCAGCAACTTTTTATCCATTCTCATGACTTAGTTTTGAGAGTTTGCAAACTGCACACTAGAGAATCCAAAATATTAAACAATCCAAAATGCTCTCTGAAACAGGCTTCAAAAATACTACCTTGTGTTTGTGCGACTGCATACTTCATGCTTTTTTGCATCACTCTCAACTGTTTGTAGCCAAGCGTGTTTCCTACCTTGACTGTCCTAGCCTGTGCTGTAATCCCCTCTTGAACAGATGCCACACAACTTTCATTTCATGTGGCGTGAATGACTTTCCCTTGGATGTACAAAAAAAATGCTGAATTTGTTTTATTTGATGATATCACTGAGTCAGACATTTTAACTCAAGGCCCAAGAGGGCAAAAGGTTTCCTAATTATTCACTGCGCCCCTTCCTGAAATACTCACTAGAACATGTCTCCTCATCAACCTGCTAAATGGTAACATATTTATATGTGCAATTAGTATGTAACCTTTTAATTGTTTCCCTGTGTGTTACATTCATGATGTCTTTTTCAGATGTCATTCAGAAAATGCCATAGATCAAGTCCTTCACCAAGTATGTAATATAGAGCAAACCTGACTTGTTACAACTTTAAGATTGATTTTGTTGAGCTGCAACTCTTTTTCTGTTTTCAGAATATGGCTCCCTAATCTGCACAAGGTGATTTTTTTTTGTTTTGGTTTTTTTTTTTTGCTTTTCTTCATTATGTTTGAACCTAGCACAAAAATGCTCCTAGCTAGTAGAAGGAACACTTCTTGCATAACGATCAGCATAATTCCTTAAATAAGGGGTGAGTGGCAAGTATGGATCTAAATTATACTTTCAGGCAAATACCTTCCTATATTCCCTGCAGTTACATCTACACTAATAAAGCTTCATGGGAAGGAAAGAAGTTTGTAACTCTGGTTTATGTTTATTCATATTTTGCCAATTGCTCTGGCAGGCCATTGAAAATGTTTCCTCTCAGAATCCTGTTTTCAAATCAGCCAAACTGAATTTCAAATAAGCCCTTTTACAAAATGCGACAATAACAGATTAAGGGTAGCAGCTGTTAGCTAACATGATTATTCCTATCAGTGGTATAAACAGTACCACTGTCACTTGTGTTATTTTGATACTGGAATACTGGAGTTTTGACTGTAGATCCTAAAAAGAAAGCTTGGATACACAAGGAAAACTATGTTTGGATTGAGGAACTGCAGATAATATAACATCAATTCATCTGTGGGATAATGCTTGTTTAGATATTATTGGTTTATTGTTTGGTTTGCTTGTTTTTTATCATTGTAGCACAATAATGATAAAGTGCCTTCTAGATATTGTCATCAGTTGTCAAAATTGTCACTTCCCTGGAGAAAAGTGCCATTGTAAACATAAAACATCCATATTGAAGCTAAATGCAAAAAACCTAAACAAAACAAGAAGTCTTGTGTGTAATATTGTGCAGTATCTGTGAAAAACAAGAATTGTTTTTACTCTATTCGTTTATTTAGAAAGTGCAGCTGATCTGCTTCTATCTGCAAGTCCTCTGACACTTGCCTTAAGAATGTCAGACTCGGACTCCATTGTAATAACCCTTGTTGGAAATTTAATTCCCATCTGCTTACCTATGCAGACACTTGGAAAGATGGTGACAAAAATGCTTCTTACCAAGCACGAATTATGAGGGAATATCTTTGAGTCAGGCCTTTTGCAGAACAAAGACATTACAAAGTTTTGCTTCTGAAAACTTTCAAGTACACCATGGTGGTTGTCTTCCAGCCTGAACGCAGGCTGTACTCCATCACCTGCTTTCTGGTTTCCTGGGTTTCAGGAAAGGACTCTGTTTTGCTGATGGCATCTTCTGGCAGTTACGACTTCTACTACGAAATTGTGGTAGCCAGTAATCCAGATGAACTCTTTCCTTAGAAGACAGAAAAATCTGTGCAAATGGGGTATAAATGCAAAAGCAACCTATGGCTGCTCTCTAACTCCTCTACCACACTACCAAAGCAGAAGGGTATTGGGGCACCATCCTGGGCGTGAGGTGGTGCGATTCCTGTCCCAGGAGAGAAGGAATTGGGGGCTCTAGTGCTTCTCTCTGACCGAAAATGTGCATTTGTGGGTTTTTTTCCTGCCACTTGACCATTAAGCAATTTGAGAGGGGTGTCCATCATGTCCTCTGTGCACTTGTGGATGAGATGTTGCAGAGGGTTACTTTGAAATCTCCCTCTATTGACACTCTATAGCTGCCAAATTAACCAAAATTGTCCTGTTATATAACTATATCATCCAATATTCTAATTAAGCCATAAAGAAACCTGTTAGAGTAATTAATTGCATTTCAGCCTGCCTTTTAAAAACCCTTTCTCTAGGAGGGGTTATGAATTTTCTATTCATAGATAGTTGAGGGGAATGCGAAAGATTCACCCACCCCAACAAATTCCACTCCGCTAGTATTAGCGTGCAAATAATTAATTTGGTTTTAATCACAGTAAAGTTTTGATTATATAGCTATAAGCAGTGTGGCAATTAATTACAAAAACCCTCAAATAATTGTTCCTGAATGAGTATAGTACAGAGGAAGAGTACTAACCTAGCAACACAAAATTAAATGTGCCAGCAGGAAGAAAAAGAAACCAAAACCTCTCTCCACAAAACCTATCACTTTTTCAAGAATTTATTCTTTCCATTCCCACTTTTCCCAAAGTACTGTCAAAAAGTTTGCTAGAAAACATTTTTTCCAGAAATGTAATTGAAAAGGACATCTCATTTGCAGATGAATTATGTCACTGAATACATTAGTAAAATATACAGCAGCCAAATCACCAAAGGAACATGTATAATGAAGAGATTGTGAGCAAGTTCTAGAGTGATATCTGTTTGTAAATTCATGTGTTGCAAGCTTTAAACAATGAACAAATCTCCATTTCAGTCAAACCCACGTTTGACTTCAAATGTATTCTTGAGGCCCACTGAGGCCAAAAAGATTTTGTTAGTCATTTCCCAGCCAGGGTCAAAAAGACATTGAGTTCACAAGGGTGACAAAGGGTTGAACACGTTGACATAATTTTTCACTCATTCATGAAAGGACTTTGCTATTGTTCAACAAATACCAATACCAACTTTATTTTTTTTCCTGATATTCTCATCAGATCAGTGACACTCGTAAGTAATAAAAGAGTTTAATTTTTCTGCTATTCTGAACCATGTCATCTTCTACATGGATACTGATTTTAAAAGTAGGACTGAATGTTTTAAGACAACCTATTAAGAGCTGTGTGAAACTATCAAATTTAATGCGATTTTTGCTTATAGAAATCTAACAGTTTTGTGATTTTTTTTTTTTTGAAATTTTACAACTTTGCCATTTATGCAGAGTAAAAACAACTCTTAAAGGTTTTCCTAGCCAAACTCATCTTTTATTTTTAGCAGTAAACAGTAAAAAGTACCCAATGAAAACAGAATTTTCTTTCTGCTGGCTTTCCCATCAAAGGGAATTTTTTTGACAGTGCTCATGAAATGTACCACTTAATTGTTCCATCATTTGAAGATGCAATTTAGTTTCAATGCTAATTAACAAAGAATGCTTAATTAGAATAACAATGGATATCTAATTTTATTCTCTTTCTTGCCTGATCCAGGATACAAGTTTTATTTTAAAGTCCTATTAAAAACACATCTAACGATCTGTACTGCTGCAGTGCCATAGCTTGCCTGGTTTTTAAGCCATGGTATGACATACATTTAGAGTTTTCATACCTCTGTACAACCTTTTTGTAACTCTGTTCCACAGTGCTATGATGAGAGGGACCATTAGATTCTGCTGCTATGTATAGCCTTTCATTTATCTATTTGTGTTTGGGAAAAATTCGAGTTTCGGGAGAACAAGCTGTGATGTTCTTCATTTTTGTAATATTCTGCTGAGTAGTGGATGTATTTTGTAGAAGGAATTAACAAAAGAATGTAATCACCCATTGGAGCATTAATTCAAGTGAGCTCTTAGGGAAGACTTGTATCATAGAAATGATTGCTGTCTTTGCTGGAATCTCCCCAGAAATGCTGGCCTAGAATTACATTTGTTCTTTTCCCTGCCTGGTGTGTATGTGCAATTCAGTCACGTTACACATTACTCAGACTTCGTCTAGAGCTGAAATGAAAGGTCTCAACTGCAGGTTATGAAAGGAAATGGAATGGTAGATGAGAAGACAACACCTGGTAGTGAGAAGACAAGAAGGCAGAATGGACATACCAAATGCTATATTCTCCAAGTTGGTTTGTAAAGATGATTGGTTCTGCTGTGTAGCTGTTTCACTTTCTGGTGTCTGCCTCAGGCCCCAATGTGCTGGTGACAATTGGGATATTCAGCACCATCATCAAGAGGCAATTTCAAAGGGCAAAAAGCTGTATGCAACATATTGATTTCCTTCCTCAAAGGAAAATTTCCAAAAGATCCCAAAACTTGAGTGCAAAGCTTATGGCGTTTCTTAGAATATTCATAGTAATTATTAAAGGTATTCGTTGATTTGGGAATCTGGATCCTTTCTGAGTGTGTTTAAATGAAGTGCTTTAGAGATGAACTACTATTTAAAACCTGGTCTTTGTTTCTCAGACACCATTACAGTGAATACACTGACCATTGTCAACTTGAGACCAAAAGATTTTCCTAAAAATAAGAGTAGGCCGCTTTTAGTGTAAGCTGTATACAGTAGCATGAAAGCAACCCAACAGACTGAATACTGGTGAAGGATATTGCCATGAGACTGAAAAATACCTCTATAGCCATCAGGATGTATGTTTTATTACCATGAGATTAATATTACTAACCAAAGCATTGTTTTGTTTTTCTTTTTCATAACTTTGGCCAAAAAAATCAAATAATAAAATATAAATTGCAATCCAATTGGAAAGAAAAACACAAAACAGTTCAGTGTTACTTCAGTTCCTGTAGAGAGTGAGCAGAGAAAGTCAAGATCCCAGTCAGTGATAAGTAATTTGTTGTTCCCACAAGATATTAGAAGTTTAATGAACACTAACAGAAACTCCCCTCATATCTTTTAGTGAATTCATTTAAGTTGTGAAATAATGCACATTACTTAGGTCACAGTGGAAAAAGAATTCTAGCAATGTCAAAAATAATGCCAGCACCAGAAGGCTAAAGAAAGGTAAGGAAGGCTAAGCAGGACAAAACCAGGTGTCACTGGACAGCAGGGAGGAGAGATCGTTACCTCGCTCTCTGCTCCCTCTCGTGAGGAAGTTGTAGACAGCAATGAAGTCACCCCTCAGTCTCTGCTAAGGTGGATAAACCCAGTATCCTCAGTTACTCCTTGTAAATCATGCCTTCTAGTCCTTTCATCATCTTTGTTGCTATTAATAATTTTGTGTACAGCACTGGAGGGGTGGGGAGAGATAAGGAATTAGCTTTATGTATTCATGTGATGTTTAATAATGAAGTAATGTCTTCCTTACATCAATTTAGACCTTGATTCCCACATCTATAATGTGATACGTGGTTTTCAGTGGTAAAGGTATTGGTAATAAAAGGCTTTTGTTTCAGATTAACTACGAATGATATGCAGAAAAAACCAAGAGCTTCACACTTCTTAAAATCCCACTGTGATTAATTTATTGTTTATTGTGCCAGACTAAACCAGATTATTTCTTAAATCAGATTAAATTTATTTAAGAAACTTGTTGTGAGAAGAAAACGTTTATGTGGAAGAGGAAAGCCATTATAATAATTTCTGATTGAATATTTGTAGCTGCAATGAGACTGATGAGTGTCAGGGTACTGTGGTTTTTTGTTTGTAAATTGTAATGATCTTCAGGTCAGGAAGAGAGGGGGATTTGAAAGAGTCTATGGCATTTGATACTCCTTTTGGTATTCCTTTGGGAAAA
This sequence comes from Xenus cinereus, assembly GCA_025774025.1. NCBI lineage: Eukaryota > Metazoa > Chordata > Aves > Charadriiformes > Scolopacidae > Xenus > Xenus cinereus. The sequence goes on along the minus strand of JAOXJK010000002.1, from coordinate 12,065,951 downwards.
GTGTGAAAGTGAATATGTGGTTTTTTACAAATGGAATTTATGTTCAAAGAATCAATGTGTTACTGATGTACGTCAAAATCTTATTCCTCCCTTTCCTTTTACCTTGGTGTGTATTGATAGAGCTCCAAGGCAGCAGAAGCATATTTCAAATTTGGGTGGCTACAGCTGACAATGCAGTGAGCTGGTGGAAACTGTCAGGATGATGAAGCAGCGCTCCACAGTGCTTCATTTGGAGAGTAGGAAGAAAGGAGGAAAGTTGGAATGAACTATAAGTAGGGGTAAAGGATCCCTACAGTCATAGATCATCTGCCAAATGCAATGCCATGGGATGAATACTACCTTGAGTCGTTAGCAGTATCTCTCATGTGCTTATAGCTGTCCTTTGTGATCTGTGGAAACATTCCACTACCTTCAGTAACCTTGTAAAAATCCTAGTTAACTGGAATTTGCAGAAAGGAACACTAGGACATTTAAGTTAATATATGTCTAAAAATGTATATGGTACAGTAACTATGATGCCATTATTAGGCGGCAATCCGTGTACTGCTTAGGATGCTGCTTGATATCATGTCTTTAATTGCCATAATTATCATGTATATAACAGGAAGGAAGGTAGGTTTCATTTTTCTTTTCTTTGCAAATAAGGAAATCAATTACAGGTCTTAACAGATTAGGTTTAAATCAGTTATTGTCCTTATAATGGAGACACTGAATGAGTCAATAATACGGAGTGACCAGAGTAGAATCTATTGTTTTTTCTCTGAAACATACTTTGCCAAAGTGCTGGATGGTGAATTGCAAATAGACTTACCTCTTTCTGTGTTATTCACATACTGTTTCAAAATCTGCATTTATTGAGTAGCTTTAGGAAACCAGTGTGATGAGATATTAATTTTCTTCCTTCCAATTTTCCACCACAGATTATTCTGCTTTGCAAAGCCAATCATAATCAGTCCAATAAAAGAGTTCTTTTCATACAAACGTATTTTTACATTACTTTATAATATTTTAATATAGTACATTTTTTCATCTGATTCTTAATTTTATTTTGCAAAGATACTAGATTTTGGAAGAGACTGCGTTTTCAGATGCATAATATGCACACATCTCACTTGTTGGTTTGAATGGCAAAGCAGCTTGGTTGAGTTTGACTTCGAATATTGCATATTATTTAAGTCTATTGATATATTGTTAATATATCTCTCAAAATGAGGGAATCACAATGTTTTCTTTCGAGGAGCACTGCAGAGATATGAGAAGAAATACTTGTGGATGGTGATTTGCGGGTTCTATTAAATGGATCTATTCTGTGCTCCACTCTTTTTTTTTTTTGTGTGTGTGTGTGCCATACACTTCTAAATTACCTTAGCTTCATAATACCTGTTCTATTAATATTATACTCATCTTGGAAACATTGTCTTCTGAAAGTTCTTCTGTTAGAATGGTGTCAAAATAAACCAGACCCTACCAATAGCTGTGATGCTGAGTAATTAGCACATACTGTATTTAGTTTCCAGGCCTCTCCCTCTGCTTTGCTTAAAAGAAGTAGGTATGAACAATAACCGTGTGATCTGTTTTGTGAGAAAATTTCAGCAGTATGAGATGTAATTTTTTAAGAACGCACTAGGCTTACCAAATCTGTTATCATTAAGCCTGTTCTGTCTTCTAGACTTCAGTAATCAAATGTGGTAATTTCTATCATAATTATAGTATTCAGAAGTAGCCTTTAGAATGCGCAGGAGAATTCTAATAGTAAATCCCATTTTAATTTTATGAGAATGGTGTGAGAATATATGCAGTATGAGAAGCACTTGTAGCTGACAACTGGGTGTATATGAAATAATTTTCACCTTTGAAAAGACATTCTTTTATTAGCTTCTGTTAAATGTAGTATATAACTGCAACAAAATAATTGTCTATCTCAGGAAATGTTAGATACGTAGTGTATAAAGCGAAAGGTCTGCATAAAACAAATTTGGGGGAGTGGTGAATAAATAATCTGAAGAAAAATAGAAATAAATTATATATTTTTTTTGCTTTTACTTATATACATTCTAGTAATAACATAACAGGTTACAGAATGTTGTGGAGAACTGGTGTTGCAGAGAGAAATATCTTGTTTTGGTAGCACTTAATACTGGCTAATTCCAAACTACAGGTGACTTTTATTTTATTCATCTTTTTATTGTAATTATTTTCTTCATTTAATGTTTCATTTAAATATTGCTATTTAAAATGAATCATTTCTAGAAATATTTGGAATATTCAGGCGTTTAAATAGTTATCACAAGAGCAAGTTGCGTAATAGAAGATGGATATAGCAGCTCCTACCCCACAGCTAACCCTCTGTCCCAGAATTGGAACATGCTGAGCTGTTTGGTTAAATCAACAGGAGCAAAAGCTGAAACATCACCATTTCAGAGCACAGTGTATTGGGGGAAACCAAAACTGCCCTTTGGTTTTCTGTAATACATAAGGCTGTAATTTGTGGTTATTCAGTAGCTGTCACACAAGTAGCTGTGCTTTCCCTTTGGTCAGCTGGAGCAGGATTGTGTGATTGCCACGTTAATGCAAGCCATCCCTGGTCATGAATCAGAGCCTTGAATATTTTCAAAAACTAGGATTTAGCAAATAATTCCCATCACTCTTCTCTCTTGACTAGTTTTAACATGTTCTGTGAACTAATTAATCAACCCAGTTACCAAATGCAGGAACCAGCAAACTGATTGGCAGTTTTGGATTAAAGAAGGCAACTAAAGAGTACTGATTTTGTGCTGTAGGTAATCAAGTATTACTACGTCCTTCTCAGTGTGGGGAAACTGAAATCAAGAAAGTTAAGCCAGTTCACAGAAGTCCCTAAAGTTAAACAAGGATAGATATCATGATCCTGGACTATTCTTCACCAAACTTCTCTGAATTGCCCACTGCAAATAGAGTTACTAATGATATGTAACTTCTCCCTGGAAGTGTTTTGAGCAACAGTTAAACAATTTTTACGGCATTGTAAAAACTATGAAGTTAGTTATATGATTGTTTGCAACAGATGGAATCCAGGGATTGCTGGATCTCAGGTTTCAAAGTATTCCTGTGAAGTGTGCGCATAAAAAAATGCCACCAGGTGAAAATTTCTAAGGTGAAGTATTTTTCTTTTCTTTTTGACCATTAGGACTTCATGTATATAAACTTTACACAGCTCGAATGTTAGAAAGAAAAGAAGTAAAATGTAGAGATATGTGAAATTGTGCTGCACAGAGAGCCACTGCTCAGATCACGTAGTTTAAACCAAGTCAGGATCAAAACACTTTATAGAATAATTAACAACATTTAGTTAGCAGACAATCAGTGAACTATACATTCATTATCAATAGCAGATAAGCCACAAAACCAGACACTTACAAAATATTATCATGCCCCAAAATTTCTAAACACCCCTATGTAACTAATCACAAAGGTTTTAATACTCCCCACTGATGGGCTCAGATCCCCGCCCAGCCTCCTCACCCTCCCTGCGAGATGTACACCTACTGCAGGTGTGGGTCCCTACTTGGTACACCCTGAGGGCTCGCTCTCCTGGCTGTGGGACAGCTTGTGGCAGCGGCAAACCAGGTTTTGACTACCTCTGTGTCAACCTCAAGGCCTCCCCTCTCAGAAATGTTCGTGCTTCTATAATTCTTTTCAGGCTGACTTCTTTGTTTCAGAAGTCTTCATAATTTCACAGTTAATTTCACAGTTGTTATTTATTCCAGCTGATGGTTCTCTTTTGCTTTAACATGAACTATTTGAGGAAAATGTCCTCACAGATAGTTTTGTGTAATTTGATGCACTCATACACTTACATTCCTGTCTTTACAAGTGTTGTTATCCAGGCCATTTGTCAAAAGTGGACCATGGGAGCACTTTCACACTATGTAGTTCAAAAGAAATATTTACAGCAAGTGTTTTGAAAGCTTTTGGTTAGTTTTCCACTTTGGGCAGATGGAAACTTTGGTGTTGAAAGTGTTGGTTCAGATCTTAAAAGACAAAGTGAACGCTTTGGAAGTTTTCACCCTGTCATAGCTTTGTCATGGACTTGCCCATGCTTTTCTGACTGTTGGCACAGTTCTACTTTCTGCCCTTAACAGCAGAACCATATTGAAAAATCAAGGATATATGTAAGTGGGTTTGTGTGTCCTTCATAAAAGGTACATACATATGGCTCCTATACCGACCAATTATAGTAACTTGTATGTAACATACTTCCCAATTTGGTCTTTATTTTCATTTATATTTTGCAGTGCATTAGGGCACTTCAAGTCCCGCATTATGTTTACATAATAAGCTGTTGATAAGATGAATTATGCTGCATTCTTTGGCTTATATGAATTAATTAACATTGTATTTTCCACTGAAAAGGACATTTGCTGTCTATTATATCTTTACCGTGTCTGCTTTGCAGTGATATTTTGTAAAAGTCTGGAAATTGAATCCTACCTGTGTGTTCAGACACATATATTAGGGTGATATCAAAATCTTTTTTCACCTTTTAGTAGGATCACTATTAAATCACTTTCTGCTTAACAAGGGATATTTAAATGCTTGGTCAAGTTAACTTTGCACCTTCTTCTGTTTTAGAAGTTTGTTTATTTGTAAAAAAGTTAAATGGTTAATAGGACAGAGCAAGTAGATCTCATGAAAGCCTTGCTTTCTTCCTAGTTTACCTGCGGTGGACACATTAAAGAATATATAAAAGTGAATAGAGACTCCATTTTTGTATTTTATTTATTTTATCTCTAGGCCTTTAGTGCATTACCTAGATGGGATTTTGGTATTATTTGCAGTGTCAGTAGACTGTAGAAGTGAACCAACTTCTCATGTTTAGCACAAGGCTGAGTACATTCAACACTCATGACAAGGTTATAGCTAGAAAATATTACAGCTCATCTCATGGGCTTCATGAGAGTCATTTGCAGTGTTTCAGTCAAAGACTGAAAAACTGTGCCTGCAAAGACATAGGCTCCAAATTCATGTGGAGAGCAAAACAAAGTTATGGTCTTTACAATCCAGAACAATGATCTTTTCTTCTCCCTATAGCCAAAGAAGCAGAAAATAAGAGGAATACATTTGTGTTGCAAAAGTAGTTGAAGTACCCTGGGACTATAGAAAATTGCTCTCACCAGTCCTGTCAGAAGCGAGAATAATGAACCTTGCTACAACAAAGTAAGTACTTTTTCCTTTTCCTTCGTGGTTGACATTTTGCAACACTGTGTATGTATGTCACTGATAGAGACTTGATTATGGTACCAGAGAAGATCCATACTTTCTATCAGGATTGATGATTTTCTGGCTTCTGGAGTCTTCTGAGGTATTTTTCAGTCACTAATATTGCCGTGTGTTTCTTGTTTGACTTTAGTTAAAGCGACTGATAGCTTTATACCTCCTTTTTAGTAAAATGGATTTTACAGTATTTCCTTTGCATCCTTCTATTGTAAATTCTTATGCACGTACAAGAGGGCTGCTGGATTTGGATTCTGATCTTATTTTAGTATAAAGTACAAAAAAATCCATGAGGAAAAGAATGATCTTTATTACTTTTCTTTAGACTGTTGTATAGGGCAAATCTGACTGGATCAAAGGCGCTCATCATCATCTTCCGGAAAATTCAGTGCAAGGGGTCTCTATGCATCACTGCCCAACACTGGGCTCATTATAAAGTCTTTCTCTCTGTAAAATAGCTTATCTTTAACAAGTAAGTCTGCTAGAGTTCACAGAGTTTTATATACAATCATAGCAAGAGTTAGAATAGATGTTAAAAGGCAATATAGACAATACATCTGAAAATGATAATGCAAAAGACATAGCTTTGAAACACTATTGCAACTCTCATACTGCAGTCACTGTTGATGTAGGAAGAACTTGTCCATAATCACAGGAACAAACACTGGCAAAGATATCTTTGGCAAATTTTCTTCCTTTAAAAAAATGCGATTAATGACAGCTAATTATTAAAGACACAAAAGTTTCTATGTTCTAAAATGAATCCAAAATATCTCCTCACAAATTACTGAGTAAATACTGTAAACAATAATTCAAACAGGACATAGATAACTGAGGAAAGCATTATATAAGCATTGAGTGGGCCAAAGGGATGTTACATAGTTTTCAGTAGTGCATGTGCACTTGCTATCCAATATTGCCTTTTGTATGTCTCAAGTTCTTGGGCAGAATTCCCACGATGTTTGGTATTATACCAGTTCTACAATGAAAACAAGGTTACACTTTGCATCACGAGTCTTACTAAATGCTTTCTGGATCTACCAATTCATTAGTAAAACATCTACAGATTCATGCCACAAGATAGATCAAGTCTATCATCTTGCCAATCCAATGAATGGCTAAGATCAGGCTGACCTTCAGAAAGACAACAAGAACTGAGATGGAGAGGAGAGGGCAGGAGAGGTAGATGGCATAAACAGAAAGAACTCCATGTGAGGGGAGATGTGGAGTAAATAGCCAACAGCATAGAGAAGATATCTTCTAAAGATTTTTGGCAAAGGAGGGGGCAGGGATAGAAGTACTAAGGAAAATAAACATTGATGTCTTCATCTCCCTTGGTCGCAAAATACCTCTGACACCCTCTTGGTGTTGCACTTACCTTAAAGTTGGCATTCCCTAACTTTTTGCTTTTACTTTGTAACAACAATGTTCTTTTAAATGGGATATCTTTGCCTTTGATTTATCATTTGTCTAAAGAAGCAACCTTGCTTTGTGTGTGTTTTTTGATTTGACAGTCTTAGCACATCCAAACTTACAGTTTAATTCGTGGACGCAGTAGGCATTTAAATAGCTCTTTAGGAAACAAATAACACTTATAAGTATATCAAGGATAATATACTTGGTGATAATTTTTATGATATTACACTCTTAATTATATTTTTCCATGCATTTATTTTGGGGTTTTTTTTGTTGGTGGTTATTTTTTAATTATTATTATTTCAGCAATCCATGTTGTTTACATGTTTAATGTGTTCTAATGCAGTCAAGGCTCATGTTAGCACAGAAAGCTGTGATGATAATATGCTTTCTCTATTCAAGACTTGAAATCTGTTCCACTTTCTCCTCTTTCTTTCCCATAACAAGAATAAAAAGAATTTGCTGTTTGAAAACTAAACTTATGGTGCTTTGCATTGTATACAGTAGATAACGCTAAGAAATCAACATTTCCTATATTAAATATATTGAGATTTTCTCTGCTAAAATTGAAGTTATTAGAGCAATAAGGAATGCTGAAATGTGGATTGTATAGTTGCTGAGATTTCAAAAGCAGTGTGGAAAAGGTATGTGGTTTCACTTGGATCTTTTTGTGCCAGCTTTGTAGTGACAAGGGAATAGAAAGGTAACTGACGAGAGAAGTAATCAATAGTGTGTGGTGAGGAACTGGTAGGAAAAGAGAGTGTTGACAGAGGAGAGGAAGATGGCCAGAATGCTGGACCTTCAGGTGTTTTCTGACTGGCAGGTTGTTGGGTCATTATTTCTAGCAAAATTCAAATAGCTCAGAAGATGGTCTAAAAATTATGTCTCCAGGTTTGGTGACGGACAGTTTTATTATTCATTTACATCTTCATCACTTAGAGCATGAAGGAATACGTATTTTCAAATCTCACTTCCTTGGTGAAACAGGCATTTTGCCCTCTATACATTTCTAATTATGCTCTTCTCCAGTGTTGTATTATGCAGAGTGGTTCTTGATTATACTGTTTGAAATAGTGCTTACTTTGTATACAGGTATCTGTAAATATGTCACTTTCAGCCCTTGTTACTACTGAAATGAAACAACTCATTTCTTCATGTTTGTGAATCTCACATTCTTTTATCAAGAAATCAGCATACTTATTTTTTTCCATGACCATGTGTTAACTTTCTCTGATTTTCTTTTTTTTTTTTTTTTCCTCCACAATTTTTCTGTACTTCCTGATTTTACTATAGCCATGGCAGTTTGCTAAACTGTAAACAGAACATGTACAGGTCATTTTTATTTAGTAGCCACTGAAATTCAAGGCCAGTCCAAAGACAGTGTCAGATGAGAGCAATGTATTCAAGATAAAGCAGTGAATCATCACAACTGGAGGCATGGCCCATTTGCAGACCTCACCGCTCTTCCCTGCTTTTATTGCTTGGGAGATGGGGGACATATTTTGGATGATGGTGTTTATGCAAAAGCATCAGCTCCCAGTTCAGGATGGAGTCTGAATTTCAACTCTGATTCACTGTTGACACTAGAAACAGATGGCTGTGACGCCACTGGTATAAAATAGCTGCTTAGAGAGGTTAGTTGGGTTTCTGTCATTGTGGTTTAGGCTGGGCTGGCCAGGCCACTAAACGAATGACAGATGCTCTCTTTTAATCTCTCGCTTCCCAGAAAAGAAGGGAGGGAAAACAAGGGAGAGACACTTATGAGTTGCAAAGAAAACTAAAACTACTTTAATGAAATATTAGTAATAAAAAGAAAAAGTAATAATATCAATAAGAAAATAATGAAATATATACAATATATACAAAACCACTATGGAGGTCCCCAGGATGATAATCATGTCACTGGCAGACACTCTCTGAAAAATACGCCATTAATTTCAGAGAGTGCTGTTAGAATAGATTTAATTGAAAGTAAAATTACTGAAAAGAAAATAAAATTGGTTCTGTTTTACCTCAAAATAGTACAGTCATGTCTTTTGAAAACAGGAATGTCAAGAGCCAAGGAGATCCATATCTATTTCCTGAATTGAAAGGATCTGAGGCAAAAAAAAAAAAAAGTACACGAAAAAAGCACTGAGAAAAGAATAAAATTTGAAGTCAATTTTTTAAAATGAACACTTCAAAACTGAAATTTTACAAAAGTTAAAAATTAAACCTCTCTGAAATAGAATAAGCCATGTTTCGTTCATTTCACAAGATTATTTTTGCTCCCAAGTTTTCATTTTAGTGGGAAAAAACCATAAACTTCCTACCAATTGTGTTTCCTTACATTTATCTCCTTTTTTAAATCTCCTTCTGATTTAGTCACAGTATCAAAAAATGAGTGATATATACAGTTTAACTTAGCACAGACTTTATTTAGTTCTATTGTTTGTGGAAGTAATATTACCAAGCTGGTAAGATCTGGTGGTTTTCATCTCCTGGAATCTTGGGTTCCTGTGAGAGGCGCAGCTGCCTTTATTGAAACGAAAGCTGAAGTTGCCTTCTTTGCAGAGCAAAACATGGCAACATGTTCCTCAGTTCAAGCAACAACTGAACGGAACCCATGCGTTGTACTTGCAAGATGCTAATTGCTATTCTTTGGAGAGCAAGCGTGAATTTGATTCATGATTCTTGCATGTTTGAAGTTTCTCTAATGTGTCAGTTTTCTGTGACTCAGGCAATCGCATCCTTAATTCATGTCTAACAGGCAGCACTGGCATAGGCTGTGTGGAAAACCAAGAGGGACATTGGTTCTGGATTTTTCCAACTCTCCAGAGCTCTAGCAAATGCAGAGCTTTCTTTTATATTACAGAGCTGTAAGGGACAGAAATCATTGTGGCACAAAAGCTATAGGTTGGGATTCTAAAAATCTGTATTTGAACAAATTAAAATGCCAAACAACATATCTCCTATCTGAGCCAAGGCCTTCTGTGAAAGCAAAATAGTTACCATCTGATAAGACTTTGCAGGTCTCCTTAGTCAAGAAACCTTTGCAGCTAATGGTCTTGCCAGTCAGCATGATTCAATTAACAAAGGAGTGGCTTATTCATAAAAGGAATGAATTATTTCTAAAAGAGTGTGTGTGAGTCTCTTTGAAGGTTTTCAGTTGCTGTTGTTTTTTACCGTAATCAGTTTATCTGGGTTTTGGTGAAGGAGTTGTATAACCTAGAGGTATACAACTATATATAAACTCTGTTACTGCCCCATTTTGGCAAAGTTCTTGTCAGCAGAGTCTGTCAGTCCATTGCTCAGTGTTCTCTCCTATAGCTCTTACCGAAGCAGTAATAAGCTGCTTCGGTTCTGACCTGATCTAAATTGTAATTCTGGCTATTTCCATGACATTCCTATGGATAAAAAAAGTGAGGCTGTGCCTGCGTGGGAATTCATTGAGTGCATTCAGATAGGTTGTTCTTGGTTTGTTCTTTGTCACTGTAGAAACGGTTATGCAAACTGGATTTAAATGAAATTCCAAATACGCTTTGGATGTGTTTCCAAGTATCTGCAAAGCTCTCTGTTTGCTGTTGTCTGTTGAGCACAAAGTCACAATGAGACCTTACCACTAGAGTATGCCAGAGCACACATAACCCTTACACCTGGTCCTGGTCATTCCCTTCTTGTTGTCATGTGCTTACTGAAAATACAGAATCATAGAATACCAGGTTGGAAAGGACCTCAAGGATCATCTGGTCCAACCTTTCTTGGCAAAAGCACAGTCTAGATAGCAGTGTCCAGCTGAACCTTAAAAGTGTCTAATGACGGGAAATCCACCACTTCCCTGGGGAGATTATTCCAATGACTGATTGTTCTCATTGTGAAAAATTGTCTACTTGTGTCCAATTGGAATCTCCCCAGAATTAACTTGTACCCATTACATTTTGTCTTTTCCATGTGGCTCCTTTTAAAAAGGGAATCTCCATGTTGTTTGTAGCCACCCTTACACTTCAGTGTAAGCATTAAGACTCCTCATACCATGAGAGTATCTGAGGAAATTACCTATTTATTGGGCAGGGTGCTGAAAGTTGCTCTTTTCCCAATGACAGGAAAGACAGAATCATAGAATACAAGATTGCTCTACATTAAACAAAACTCTCCAAAACATTCAAATAGAACTAAAAAGCATTAAAACTAAAATGAAAAGTGCTGTAAGTATAAAAGAATTCAGTACTCGCCATATTAATTCACAAGGAACAGGTTGTTTTTCTACAAATCATAATTACAGTCAAGTAGTGGTAAATACACAACCTTGTTTCATATGCTCATGCCTTTAACAAGGTTATTCCTCTCCCTTATCTTTATTTAACAGAGCCCATTGTGTTTCTATGTATGGTTTGATGCAAAACCAATGTATTCTTTGGTGGCTTTTGAAGACAATTTCTTCAACACATAGTCGCAGAAACACTTGTGGAACTGATATATTTGCATTTCAGTACAACCTTGTTGAACTGGTTTCTATGATCAAGATAAGGTTGACTGTCCCTCAACCTGTCTCTCTCTAGAAATGCTATTTTTTGTTGCTTCTTTGGGGTAATTTTTCTAGCTTTTCACTGCTTGAACACAGTTACAGACTGACCCGTGGTTGTGTAGACGTTATTTTACTAATTTTATGAGGCAGGTGGAAATATGAGAAAATCAGTGTAAGGGTCTGAAGAGACTTCTTTTTAAAGACATTTTAATTCAGGAAAACAGAAAAGCCGGTATTTTCACAAAGTCGTTGGAAAGCTTTAGTATTTCTTGACAAACACACACACATATTACAGTAATATGACTGGTAGCAGTTGTCTCACATAATTAGTACCCTCTTCAGTGTTGGCAGAAGCAGCAGCAGCAAACGTGGGGCTTCCAGGAGCAAGAAGCAATAGATTGTCTTGTCAGCCTTACCCTAAGCTACTGCTTATTTTACCTTAGAACTAGAGAGAGCAAAAACTAGAGTGTGCTTCAATGCTGCTTAATGGAAATTTACCACCTCTGACCATTTTTTAGTTGGTAACATAACTTCTTCCACATTTGGTCTATATAGATATGCAGCAGAGAGTCTTCCCACAGGCATGGGAAAGTTTTTTTGTTTGTTTGTGGGTTTTTTGGTGTTTGCTTGCTTTTTTTTTTTTTTTTTTTTTTTTTTAAGTCTAGGTCATTCTCAAGTTGTGTGTATTTGTTGAGTTTAGAAGTTTAGAAAATACTTCCTCTCCCTTCCAGGAAATTTTTTATTTGTGAAAGTGCTACAATTGCGGTATAAGAAATTGAAATATTGCTTTACTTTTAATCACACATTGGAACAGCAAGGGAGATTTTGAACCCTAATGGTAGAAAAAATGAAATAATTCTTGCAGCGGTACAAATTACCAAAGATCAGTTTTGCACTACATTTAGAAAGACACAATCCACTTAGGCTTTGTAGTAATGGAACATTTCATTCAAAGTAACTAACCTTCAAGTTTGTTTTGTTTTATGAAAGCTTATAGTCTATATGTGGCTTAAATGGCTTAAATTAAAGTTAAATTCAGAGAGAAGTCTTTGTTCATGTGCTTACATTATAAAAGTACCTAAAAAGGAATGCTAGCTGACAAACAAAAACATTTAGCATCAGATTGAAGTTGGATGGAAAGATATGCATAAGCTATAAACTGAACAGTGCAGAGATACATATACATGTGAGCCTTGGACAACTGATTATAGCAGATTAAAGAAAAAGGCCAAAAGGAATAAAGAGAAAAAGCAGGCAATTTGAAAGAATGCTGAGCAATTCATCTATTTATAGTTTGTAATGCTGGAGAGATCATGTAATTACCCAGTCGAGCTACTTGTATAACTCCTAGTTTGAAACCTTGCAAGTAGAAGGAATCATTACAGACTTGACTGGCTGTAAATTGTGCCTCCCTGGGACTAACAGCACTCTCATGCTCTTGCTGTTCCAATAAACATGTCAGGGTGTGTAGGGACCTCTCTATTCAGATACACTACCATCTCCCATCCACTTACTCCCTGTTGTGATGGGCATGTTTGTGTGTTTCATGAAAGTTATTTAACCCAAACAACTTTTACATGATTTAAGAAGAGCTATAGGCATCCAGAGACACCAGCGATATCTGTGAATGAGTTTCTTTTTATTTATAATTAAAAGTTATCTTTGATTTACAAACACATGTAAATATACACATACACATGGACACAACATACGTAAGTATATAGGGGTGTCTAGGGAATGGATTATGAGGATTAAGCTTTTGTTGCTGCAGTGTAGTGTAGGGCAATTAGTTCCATGAAACACTATATAGCAGTAAACTAAATTAGTATTTCTCCTCACTATGGTGTGCATTTGTTAAAAATACTGAGTGTTTACACTACTAAAGCAATCCACATCCTTGAAGTATGTGTTCCAAAGGCAGCTAGAGCAGATTCTAATCTTTTACCAGGAAAACTGATTCACAGCTTCCTAGAGATGCCTGGTTAATAAAAGGATTGACCATGCTCTTGAGTTAGGGAAAGGAACGAGTGTGGAACAGCACAGCCTTTGCAAGAAAACTAAGAGAAAACTGAAAGTAATTGTGTAAATAGATGTGTGACCCCTGGGACAAATGATTATTTCAGTTGTAACTCATGTTCACGATTCTTCAAAATTTGTGCTTAGCAAAAAAACCTAAAGAACTCTTCCCCTCTTCTCAGAAATTCTTATACTTTCTACTTTTTTAATTATTATGCTTCAAATATTTTTGTGGTTTAATGTGGTTTTGTTTAGATTATAACAATATTTAGTTTATATACATTAAGAAAAACACAGGCAGGCTGAATGATTTCTATAAGTAGCTTCACTTGTAATCACAGCTAGTTTATGGAGGCATATTATAAGCCCTTTCAAGTTTTAAGGCATTTTAAAGGAAAAGTTATCTTCTCCTTGGATATTAAAAGATATTTTCCTCCTTTAATACTCTTTCCTTACTATTAAATTTTTGTAGGATCTAGGCATCTCAATGTATACCATTCTTCCTTTCCCAGCACTTCACACTCTGATGTTCTAGTCTGTAAATTCTCTACAATTGCTACCCTTGGAAATCACAGGTTACTGTATGGTCTCTCTGCTAAACGCTTCTCTCTCTTGTGCTAAGCATACCTATTTCCTCCTTCTTATCACTAAAGGAGCAGGGTAAAGCATAGCTTCTCGCAGAACTCCTAGCACAGAAGAGATGAAATGTCAACATCACATTAGAATAGTGACAATATCCGTTCACTGTGGCAAAGGGTTTACAGACCAACGTCTTTATGTTGCCCTTTTTTTCTTTCAGAACACTTAGAAAGAGCAGTTCTTGCCTGCAGGCTCTGCTCTTATAATTGGCCCTGGTACAAACAGCAAATGGGGGACAGAACTGTCCTTCGTTGCCTCCTCTGAGTCTTGTTTTTCTGCTTACTGTTTATCCCAGTACTAGGTAGCCTGTTTGGCTATTTCTGGCAGCAGGTATCTTAACCCAGCACTCTGTGAGTAAGCATGGTCAGTGCCCTACTGGGAAGGCATGGATTTCTCATTTCATTCCTCATTTATATACTGAACCTATGAAATAGAAGCTGATATCTAAAAAAGAAAAAAAAAAAAAGAGCATAACAACCTTTATTTATTTATTCTGGATTCTCAGCACAAGGAAATACACAAGGAAGTAAGTTTGCGTTTGTATAGTTTTTTTGAGTCTTTTAATGGAAGAAAACCAAAGCATAAAAGTTACAGGTTGTAGCCTGTGAGGAAGATAACTGAATATCTCAGATCAAAGTATCATCAATGTGCACTTCAGCACTTGTATAATGAAGTCTTACTTGTATCACTGAGTAAGATTTTTTTCGTTATTTTTAGCTGAGCTGAAGATTGGTACTGCTGCCATCAGTGGGAACTCTAATGATGGCTTGATTGGAAACAAGATTCTCCTTCCCCCCTTGCATCTTGTGATGTGTGGCAGGCAGATCACATCCCATGTGCAGACAGCAGCACATTTTCTCTGACTGCAGAGATTGCCTCTATTCTGCTCCAGGGCAGCAACAATTTGCAGATTAAAATGCACAAATGTTGCACTGTTATCTTATCAGTGATAGGAAGATTAGCATACCCAACCTGAAGCCGGTGAAATTTTTGAGCTGTTGTGTGAATTAGCTTGAGTTATGCGGTGTGTAGCAAAACATAGACCAGTAGGTTTGAGCTCCATCACAGGCTGTAATTATGCCCCCTTTTCTAATGGTCACTTTTCAGAAAACTCTTCAGTAGAAATAAACGGAGGCTATGACTCAAGATTTCCCTTCTAGAAAGAACTCTCTAACCACTACCCTGGCTTCATTAACCCTCCTGGCCTCCTTAATATTGCATCCTTGGTCCTCGTCTTCTGTCTGTGTTTTATAAAAACAGAGGCAGAATTTACTTTCAGAAGAGGATTCTGGGCTGTGATTCTGTGTCGAAAGAAGCACCTTCTCGCAACCCTTGACTAGGCCTTATCAATGTGTTCACTGGAGAATTTTCAGCAAAACAAGTAAGAAACAGGTCAAGCTGTTTTATGAGATTCAGATCACCACCTCTCTGAGGCAATGACCCATTCAATTGTTGCTTTTTAAAACAAGTAGCTATGCTTTCCATGGAAGTTCACCATGGTTCAGTGGTAATGCAGGAAGAAACCCCTGCTGAAATGTCATACCTCTCCTCCGTAACAAAGTACAAGTCTGCTATTTAGTTTTAGACATGTAAACTAGTAGGAAAATTTACCTAAATAGAGTAGGTAAGGAAGGCAAGCCAAAACTAGTTAAGTATGAAAGTTTCTCCTTTAAATTAAGGTGCAGTTTCTGAAAGAATGTAAAAATGATTGCACCATGGATTTTTTTTTTGTCTTCTATTTCCAGTTACTGTAAGCCTGTATTTTCCTTCAGTATTGACTGTGTTAAGGGAAAATATAACTGAGTATCTTTCAGATACTCATTAGAGGCAGCAATCACTTTTTTAACCTTTGACAGTTAACACCGTGGAATTTCATCTCAGATGTAGGCTTTAGAACAATAAAGGTTAATAAAACCTTATTGTCAAGACTGTATTGTTTTCTGTGATGAAATCATTGCAACTTGAAAATTGAGTTCTACAACTGGAGGAAAGTGAGGGAGGGGGGAAAACATTACATCTGGATGAAATGTAATTCTAAGGCAAGAGAAATATTAAAGTCATACCCAGTCGAGCTGTTCTACTCCATTTATTGATTTATTAAGCAAAATAGTTAGCCAGGACATGCCGATAGAACATTTAAATTTTACAGATATTCTCTGACATGAAAAAGCATTAATTATGCTAGGCTTTCAAGAGCCAAATGCATAATACAATGCAGACAAAGATTTTGAGTAAGAGAAGTATCTCAGTATTTGGTCTTAATATATTTATCCGAACAGCTCAGAGCTGTTGTCTTTTGGGTGTGTATATGTAAATATATATGCAAATATACATACAGGTATTAATAATGTGTAATTTTTGTGGTGTTTAATGCAAGACTTGTTTGCCCACAAAACTGCTGATTTGGGGAAAGCTGAAAAACCTATCTTTAAGTAATGGTTTGAATGAAACACGTGTAATAGCAGGGACATACTCAGCCTATTGACACTGGCAAGATTGCTCCACCCTTCAATTTGAAGTGAGATTACACAGTTTTATAATTTCTGAACAGGAATATATTGTGACCATTAATGTCAGGGCTATGCTGTGATGCTGATTTCTGTAAGACTGTACAGAGGATAAGCAAGCATGAAAGTCTGAACCATTGGATTAGATACCTACATCAATGTTTCCATAGAGTAACGAAGTATGTCTACACATAAACTAGAGCTCTTGGGATGGTGAGTTGGTTACAAAATAATAATATCATGCATTGCTTATATTTATGGTATATTCCATGTAGATAAACAGTATCCCTGTATCTCTTTTTGATGATAGTTTAAGACTGGAATGCCAGGGTTTTGACTGATGAGATATCATTGCTGCTACTGACAGCAAAGGTTATCTTTTTACATAAAAGCATCATGGTATTTTGATAAATTTATTTGCAAACACAGAGCAAATGCATGCAGCCGCGCTTAAGACCTTTACCCAGGGAGTGCTGCACTTTCATCTTCCCCTGTATCCTTAGCAATTCTTTTCAAGTTTTTAAGTTTCCTTCATTTGTTTTTGGTTCTTTTTTTTTTTTTCCATGTTTTAATTTTTTCCTTATTGCATGCCTGCTAATCAGGAAGAATGTGTAAATAAGACACCATTAATATTCAGACACACTCAACGAGTTAAATTAACCTATTTTGTTTGTACGATGAAATTGATTATCTTTTAGTAATAGTTAAAATTAAGGTTAGGTAATTAAGACTTTCCTGTAGGCTCAGGAAACGGTTTTAGTAAAACCATCATGAATATATGATATTTCCCCTGAGTGAAGAAGGCTGGAGTTAAAAAAGCAGACAACCTGAAGATGATTACTGCACTACTGCAGTTTGTTTTTCAAGTTTTAATTAAAATATTTAATGTGATGGTTAAACCACAAATCAGTCAGTGATGCACCACAGCTGAAACTTATTTCCTGATTTTAAGTCCATCTTAAAAGGTAGAGAGAACTTTTGCTCTATTCAAGCAAACAAATGACAATTGTAGTAAATCTGGTATTTTCAATACTCTATAGCAATTAGGAATAAAACAGGGTTCCTGCTGAGAGCTCATTATCAGAAATTGTTTCCTACAAGAAAAGAATAATTGTTCTTTTTAAAAAAAAAAAACCAAAAACTTTTTTCTTTTTTATCCCCTTTCCCCCCTTTTTATCCTTTTTTTTGTTTTGTTTTTCCTTTGTTTCCTTTTGATCTATCTGTTCTTTTTTTCTGAAAGGTCCTTAAGATGAAAGTTAAAAGAGCTGGGAAACTGTGGCGGACTTTCCATATTAGAGCAGGTGGGACCCATATGTATCTTGCATTTAAGTGTAAAGGGTGTAATGACCACGATAACATGATCTACCTTCAATAGAGGGTCTATACTCTTTCTGTGATGATTTTCTACATCCCCACAAGGACACATTACCAAATTCTGCTTTTGGAACGTATCAATATAAGAAGGAAAACCAACCCCTTGGACAATATCTTAAGGAATAATGGAAGTATTTTCTCTGTAGAGTTATATGCCAGCAAATTCAGGAGGAAGGTGATCCAAGTCCATAGGAGCCTGCACGCAGCAACAGGAAGCTCAACCATCTCCTAGTAGTTTGCCATCTCCTAGAAGTTTTCAGTAATTACCACTGAAAGCACAGTGGCAAACAGCTGTTTTATTTGATTAACACTTTCCATTTTTCTCACACACATGCACACACCCCAATATGTATATACAGAAAGAGCAAGTGAGCAATCCTAGATTTCACCTAGATTTTTTACCTTTCCTTGGTGAATTTACTGAGAGCCATGGCAAAGCGTTAGGGTCCTGATTTTTAGTTTCACTGCTTATTAGCAATCTACCAGAAACTCTGCGCCTGGGTTTGATAAAGACACAAAGGCAGTTATGATACCAAATATGAGGCAACTGCAGCCTGCACATGTCAGAGAAAGAAACCTCAGTACCGTTCTTTAAAAATGTGATTACGTTTTCAGCAAAGTAATCTCAAGTCATAAATGAAGAAATTCACAGTAATATCTATATACAATATCTAGAGTAATAATAAAAGTGTAGAATTTGTCCTTTACTGACAATGTGTTAAAATGATATTAACATAATCATTTTAACAGAAATAGTAGTTCAAATTTCTGAAAGGAAGTGACATTGAAAGCATACAAGAAGGCTTGATTCGCAGAAGCCTTCAGAAGAGGATAGTGCATCTAGTTGTGCACTCCAAAAATGGAAATTTCTTTCTAATATCACAAGGCAATCTACCAGTTTTCCCTGAGTAGCACAATAAATTTTGGTTGTATTGAAATGTAAGGTAAAAGAAGCATTCTTTGACAAATCTTTGCATATATAATAGACATTATAAAAATTGATGTTTATTTTGTCCTGATAGTCATTGAACAGTGTTTTTTCTTAAAATAAATAAGACCTCTTTTTAAGATGGCACCGATGTGGCCAGCTGCTACAGGGAATACAGATAAAATTAGTGTTAAAATCTATATGTCCCAACAGTGCTCAAGCGCCGTGGTATCATTTAATATCACTTACTGTGAGTCAGACCAGTTAGATAAATATTCTGCACTTCACTGTTCATTAGCCTGACAGTTGCAAATGAGGTGCTTACAGTTTATGCACTGTTTAATCCCAGGGCTATGAGGATGTAGGAGAATGTGAAGGCCTTTGTGCCTCTGTATGTGTGGAGCTTGAGAAATAGGATCTTAGGCATATTCTTACAGTAATAATACAGTTTGCCAAATCTTTTCTTTTTCTGCAGTGAAAGAGGTTATCTGCTTTGTGGACGTTTAATTGACCTTTTTATTTCTTTTGTACAAGGTGAATATATTGGAAAGTGGAAGATTGTGCACGCTTTCACTTCCAAATTATTTTCGTGATAAATGAAGTAGCTTTCTTCCTTTCAGGGGTCAAAACTTACATTTTGTATCCTATCAGAGCAAAAGAATAAGTTTTGAAAAATGGGTCCAACGTTCAGGGAATTGTATTGGGCTCTGAAGTGTCCACGTGTCCCTTCTGAATTCAGTCACACATGATCACGCTCTGTGATCCCGGGAAAAAGACATTTCAGTCTCTTTGGGGTGAAAAGGCAGGAGTATTTTTGTTTCATTGCTTACCTGAGTCGAGCCATTATTGTGTTTCATCTGAATTTCTTACTGACTAAATAAGGACTGCATTAGTTCCTGTCTCCTGTGCAGGGTGGTCAGTTCAGTAATAGTAATTGGATTGTCTTAGTGATTTTGTTAGGAAAAGCTAAAGTCAGTACATACAAGAGCCAGGAAATAAAAAGATATTGTTCAAGGTCATTGACATCACGAAGGTCAGCACCTTGCTGTCTGTCAGACATGCCAAGTGTAGTATTTTGACGGAGTAGGTTGACCTTGACAACATCTCTGAATGGGTTTGTGCCTGGGAGTTCATAAAAGATAATGGCGGGGAGCAGATGTCAGAAGCATATAGATTTTTCTGAGAAAGGAAGAAGAAATGCAAAAAGAAATGAGGATTACATGAGAACAGGTGATCACAAAATTAGAATGTCTGCAGGCTGACAGCCACAGGAACAGATGGCAACAGAATTCAGACTGAAGTAGAAAGGAAATACAGAAAAAACGCAGACGGTCTTAGAGTATAGTGCACATATGATCTGCTGTACTATACATATGTAGGTGTGAATACAAAAATAAAAGGCAAACCCAAGCTCTATATTGTGAATAAACCTGTGGATTTAAATGTCACAGAACTCTACAATGCTTAAGTCAATTGACCCAATTCTTACTTGTTTTTCGTATTTTAAAGTGGAGCTAAAGCATTACTATACTGATTTGGACCAGAACAAATGACTTCCAAAAGGGAGAACAATGGAGCAATGAAAAATTCAACACAGTGTCAACATGAGTGAGATTTGCATAATTAGAATTTTGTACAGCATCTAGCTCTGTGATCTAAGTTCTCCCGAGCTGAGCAGTTACATTAGAGTGATGAAAAAGAGTAGATGGAAGAAAGAAGGTTAAACGATGCGACTAAGAAGACTGAGGAATGGGGAGGGTTGCCATCTCCCTTGTAGTTACAGTTGTGTGGATATGAAACATCCACAGGATTTCCACTGTTATTCCTGTATTAGTGTAACTCTGCTATGGGAAGAGAGAGCTGAAGTACATAGACCATCAAAAAGACTTTCGCTGCCACAACATTCTGGTTCTCCGTGAGAAAGTCCCCCAGCCCAGATAACGCTAGAAAAGCAGAAGTTCTGTGATATCAGTAAGCCCTCTAGAGCTCGGTGCCTGACTGCCTCTGAACACGTAGGCATGCCAGGATGAGAATAATAGGCTCTTCCCTGGCATTGTAAAGGCATTTGCAGGTTACATTCATTAAAGGCTGAAAGGTGGGGGGGATAATCTGGTAATGGGAGCTATGTGAGCACTTTTCTTAGGTTGTTACCACCTGAGAGTTAAGAGAGAAACTCATAATCCTCTGATTTCTCGTGGCCTATTTGAGTCAGTTTGCAGGTCTCAGTTACAGCACAAGAGCATAGTATTAAAAAGCTTTGTAATAATTAGTAGCCTTGCTGGAAGACACATCAGAAATGTAAAGATTCTTGTTTTTCACTTAAAAAATAATCTACTTTTTCTTTTTTGCTAGAAGTGAACTAAACTAATTCTGTCAGCAAATTTACCTTCATTACATCTGTACAAAAATGTCACTGTGTTAGCTGATCTTATGTGTGTTGTGCCCTGCTCCCATCATCACCTGGAATCTTTGAGTCTCTGTTAGCACAATATGACTAATTCTATGTACGTCAGGGGTATTTGTTGTCCCCTTCAACACAGCCTTAAAAGTAGCCATTTAAAACTTTGCATTTCAATGTCAGAGCAGTTTTCATGAAGGCCCATATATTCTCTATGTAGGGCAGGACTGAAGACAAACACACCCTGAGTACACTGTTTTCTTTTATTTAATATTACAGTGCTGTGTGACAAGTATGCTATTGTCACATGAATGTTTTGTGGATATTATGAATATAATAGAGCTAAAAACAAACATAGAGAAAGAGAAAAGTTTTAACAAGAAGTATTCTGAAGTGAACGTCTTTTGTGATTTGCAGTTGTGAAGCAGTATTTCGTGATATTATTGTTACAGGATCATCTGAAAGTTCAGGAAAACTTCTATAGCAACAGATGCGTTATGCTTATTTTAAATTACAATTAAATTTGTCCATTCCATTATAGGATTTACTGTGCTTGTATGGACAACTGTATAAAGAAGTAGCATAGCATTATTTGATATACAGAAATATATTTTCTACTTAGGAAGCCTTACTTTCATCTGTTATTTTATGTTTTTATTATTTTAATAATAATTAAATGGATGAAAATAGAGGGGTTTATTATAATTATTAAGTATTTTCCTCCCTAAAGAGTGGCAAGACAAGCTGCTTCTATTAAGGAAATCAAGATACACACTGTCACACATCAGCTAGAGCAAATATTTATAATACAAGGTAGGCAAGAAGCTTTTGTTCCTTTAGCAAGGAAATCTACATTGAATTCATCAAATTGCTGCAGTTCTGTGCTTTGGTGTGAGTGTGATAAGTGGTGGAAGTTGCAGAGCAAGGCTTTTCAACATTGTAGTCAAATAATACAATAAATACAGAGGAATATAATTTACATCTAACATTCACCCCTAGAGAATGGTGTGTTCAAAAAGAGATTTTTAAAGCATCTAGCAGAACGTGTATATTCTTGTTTCTATAAACTTGACAATGGCATTGTTTTGCTATATGAGTTCCTTTATAGCATGGGTTGCTCATTGTATTTTTTGTTATCTCAGAATTTTGTGATTGTTCCTTATCAGATGAGGAAAGAGAGATGCATTATTTTAGAGCAGGTCTTTCGGGGAAAAGGAAAGTGACAGAACTGGCTTCCTATACATGGTGTAGAATAGCCTTTCTCAAAAATTTACAGTCCATTTTCTAAAGGTAACTTTAAAGTAGCCAGAGAATAAAAAGAGGATTTCCAGGGGCACTTTGAAGGGCATACGTGCTTCTATTCTGTATTGCATTGTTCAGTGTCACTGCTCTGATTTCTGCTATCTGGCACTCTGAATTATGACTGCTACCCAAACTTCTTTTTAACAAAGAATGCCTATAGTCATACCCGCCAATATAAAATGCTGCTCACTAATGGCCCAATCCAATAAAATATCCTCTCCAGCTGGTCGATGACTTTCCAGATAAAGAAATCTCTGCCTTTAGCCTCCTACAAGCTATGGTGTCAGTCTGCTGCCCCTGTCCCCAACCTTCTAGGTTTTTTTTGCTTATTTCGCTGGTTGCTCTGCATCCCGGTTCTGTAAAATTGGAGGTTAAAAATTCTTAAATGCTAATTTTTTTCTTTTTCTTATTTGTTAAACATAATCTGTATTACATTATTAAATTATGTTAGGTAGAAATCAGATGAGCAGTGGTGAGTGGGCAGCAGCCTTGACGAGATGCGAAGGCTAGCAGGATGAAGAAATTCGTAACAAGATTAGCCACACATGAAATCAATTATTTGACTGCATCCTATCTGTTGTCTGTTATAATTTAGATACTCTCTACTGTCTGTTATGATTCCAGCCCACCTCTGTCTGCTCTTGTGGCAGTCATAGCTCTGCTTTCTGTATAGATACCCAAGTAACAGATGATGATTGGGACGGGGATGAAAGGCAAAAGGGGTGGGGGAGTGAGCGGGAGGGGAGAAAGGTCCGAAGGAGAGAATGAATCACACTGGTTCAAGCGAGGATACAGTGAGGGAGGACAAAAAAGGAGGATGAAACAGCAGGGACAGAAACTGCACTAAGTCTTTAACCTGTAATGAATCAGTCATTCCACACCATGGAAAATACCAGAAATGTCATTATGTTGCCATGCAAGTCAACACTTTTTTTGGAATTTCTGTAGGAGTGGGGAAGGGAAGGTGGGGTGGGAGGAAGTCCACAGTGATCTGAGAGTACTGTGATTTCATGCATCTACTTCCGTGTCAGTTTACCTTAGACTAATAGTCTCTAAATGTATTGGGGAAAACTACCTGAAGAAATTAAAATCAGATTTTTTTTTTTTTTTTTTTGCAAATACCAGAAAAGGAACACATTCTAAAGCTAACTTAACTGTAAATGAGCAATAAAACTCTGTGCCCAGCATGCTAATATACAGACAGTTTAATTAGACGTATTTACTATTGTTGGATATTCCCAGGTGGATGATGAGTATTGTATCATAAGCGTTCTTAACAGAACTCTTGTTTAGGTATCCAAAATTCAATTACCATTGGAGTTCATTAGAAAAATAATGAAAACAAAGCAGAAAGAAAAATAAAATGTATTCTATGAAAAGATGCTTAGAAACTAAAATAGATATCCATTAAATCTTTTTTGCAATATGCACTAACTCATTTAGATTATTCAGTTTCTTGAAGATGTTTGGCAATGTATTTTTCTAGCCAAGGATATTCATAAAAGAATAGAAGGAAATAAGTATGTTAAAAGTATCTTTCTATAACAATGAAGAGATGTATATGTAATATATTATGTATAATAAACTGTAATAATACATAAATATGCATATATAAATATAATTTCTTCTAAACAACTGTACATGAGCCTCAGTGATGTAGGAAGAAAGTTACAGAATTGTTGCAAGAAGGTCACATACCTCTTTTATCTATTAAGATGATTTAAGAATGTAGTTTATTACTGAAGAATTGTAGTCTACAATGCTGTAATAGTCCTATAGATGGAAGTTCACTGGCACATCAGTGCAAAATTTATTTTTGAATTTATATTAAAAGTTACGCTGTTGGCAAAGCAGCTAAGTAATATCTTAATTTATCTAAAAAAACCATGCCTGTAGATTTTCAGGGACCGAAAAATATCACTTTTGATAAAGTTGTGTGTTGTGTTTTGTTTGTTTTTATTTTTCCTAATAGGTTGTTGTAAAAGATCTACAGATATTGTTAAACACAAGGCATGATGATAGGCTGAATTATACTAGGTAAAGACAATGCAAAATGTATCTAATTTTTGATTTGTTTTATTCAGGGAAAGAGCTGTGCTAGTCTACAGAAATGACATACAGTGTTTTCTAGATACTGACAATATCTATGCATTCATTAAAAAAATCAAACCAAAATGCAACAAAGCCCCAAACAAACACAAAACTCTTCACTCTAAATTCATAAATGAAACCTTCAAGAAAACCTGCACAGTTATGACAGTCTTACCCTGCAGTATTTCTGAAAAAAAGTCTTAATTTTTATGTGGTCTCAGTCCTTCTGTGATATCTATGGAATTTGTGTGGAATGTGGTCTGGAAGATGATTTGATAAATGGCAGCAGCT
>JAOXJK010000002.1:12017790-12041172 GCA_025774025.1 Xenus cinereus | reverse complement strand
CAGAACATCCTTGAGCTCTGTGTGTCACCATTTTGTGCTGATGAATAAAGTAAATAACATTTCTTTCTTGGAAAAATACTTTCTGTTTTTGATAACTGGAAATAACAGAAGGCATCCCCAAAACTTCCATAGGAATTTGAATGCATTATAATATCAAGTTTTCATTCCCCATTTTTCTATGACTTTTCAAAGAAATGAAACTAATCTACACTCTGCCAACTACCTAACAGATAAGCTAATTCCCTGAGGCTATAAGCATTTGGCTTTTCTTTTCTTACATCTACTGGAACTGCCATGCAAATCATCAACAGTTTAATCCGCATTTGAATACATATTTTGTCTGTCATTTATGAAATGCGTTTTATTGTGTCATGAGAACTAAATTAATATTATTGCTATAGTCCATAGCCACTTTTCAAAAATAAAATATCTTGAATAAGTATAAACAAGGGTAATAGCCTCTTGGGGTGTTCTGCGTTATATTGCGAGTGAAACGCTGTAATGCAATTCCTGTCTGTTGTAGCTTGTGGTTTCTCTATTCAGTCTCAGCTTGTGTGGTAATGTATGCTTTGTAGAGTTAAACACTGGGACCTAATATTAAGAAGTGTGTTTATGATGCTGAGCTAACACAAAGCTGTGCTGATCTTTTAGTTTAGGATCTATTGCTGTTCTAAAATTTGGGGACATATTTCTGCAGATGCTTAGTCTTAAAAGACGTAAAACATCTCTAGCAGTTTTCTCCAACGCTTGTATGCTTCTAACTATCTTCAACTTCTCAGTGAGAGTTGAGCATGTTTTTATTCTACTTACCAGCTCTGTAAACTGTCAGACCTGCAGATACTTTTAATTATGTAGCCCAAATACTTTTCAGTGACAGATATGCATTGAATTTAAAGAAAAAGAACAAACAAAAAGAACAAAAAAAAAAAAAAAAAAAGAGCGCCTGTACTGGAAAATATATGCAACATGAATTTCAGGGATATGAAGAATACACAGATTTGTTTGATATCAGTGGCAGCTGAGGTTCCTCAGCATCTCTAAAAATGAAGCAACAGAACAGTTACCATGGAAATGTTATTTTTGTAAGTGCTAACTTAGGTGGAAGACAGGTCAAGATAAAATGTTTTTAGAAAAAAGAAGTAAGGTACTTTTTCCTATCTGGAATGTTTTATTTTTAAGTCAGTTTCAGCTCTAGATTAATCCTTTGGTGTAGTTTGAGGTGAAAAAAACCCTTTGCATTAATCACAGTTACTCCATACATGTTGTCCAGTTAGCTTTCAGCGTGGTCTGGAAACCAGAAAATTTTAAAAGTAAATGGTACGTGATAATTTCTTAATTAAAGAGAAGATATCACGAAATGACCTAGAAATGAAAAATGGAAGAAATTTTAATGGAAATATATACATCATAAATGGTGTCCCCACAATGAATAGCTAAAATTTTAGCCTTTATTTGCTTACACTATCAGCTTGGCAATTAATACACAAGAATATTCAGATGAAAAAAATATGATTGCAACAGGAGAGCCTATCTGGGCAGAGATTGAGGAAACCATTGGAAACTTGTACTGCTTTTAACAGAGATGGAGTCCCAGTTCTCAGACACTCTTTATGCAAACTTACATAGTTGTAAAAGGAAGTCATCAAATTCTTCCCTCCCTTTCCAGCTGACCCACAAAAAAGCCACTTCCTTTCTTTCTCTTCCCTTTTAATTCAGCTTTTTTTTGTTTCAGGGTTGCATTGTCATTTACAGAAAAAGCCATTTGAATCATGTTTTACAGTGCATCTATTAATTAGTTCCCTTCTCGTTCATAAAGAGGAGTAAACATGACCAAACAGTGATTCTGCTTGCATTTTAAAGAGCGAAGGTTTTGAGGGATTCTGCTACTCTGATGCAGCCTACACAGTGTGGTAGAGAGGTTGCAGCAATAAGTGTTCTCTCGCATTAAATATGTAACTTGTTGGGGAGATTCTTTTCTTTTTCTAGGCAAAAAGCTCATAGCCAACAAAAACGGAGAAAACATTTTTCTTAAATCTTTTAACTTGACAAATAAGGTGAATTGGCTGTCATTATATAGTGACAAAACAGGTTTCCCGTAAGAGACACCATTTGTATCACACAAAACATTTAAATAGTGCTTCAGTAAAATAGGTGAGGGTTTTGATCCTGACCTGAGTATTTTACTTTCTTTGAAGGACAGGACAAACCAAACCAGGCACAATGAGGGGAGTGAAACTGGTGGAAGACACACGGAAAGCACCAGTTAGTCAGGCATGGTTCTCCTGGCTAATCCTGGTACCTTGGCTCAGCATCTGAAAAATCCTGGTAGTGACACCCTACTCTGAGGACTAATATGCCCTCAGCAGGCAGGTGCACATTTGCTCAGTGTTGCTGGTATTCAGGATCTTCTCGTTTCCCAACTTGTGTTACTCTTGCTTTTCCACTCTTGCTCGATTCTATCACGTAGGTTTTAAATAAGGATTTGGTGGGGAGCATAATTAGAACAGGACATTGCCTGTAATATAGAGGGCAGCATTATATGAGCTGTCCATCTTAGGGAGGAAGAAGAGAGGATCTGATGAAGCTATTTAGAAAGAGCAGAATTCTTATTTTATGCTGTAGGTAGAAAAAAATGTCTAAAATGGTAGATTTAGGAGGAAGGGGTTTGATTTGGGCAGTAAATAATGAGATTTGGACAGCCTGAAGCAAAGGCAAAAGGTGAGTTTAGAGAAATCACTCTTGAAAAATCAGTAGATATGAGTTCCTTAGGAAAATGTTTTTCTCTATTACGTTTATAATTCCTTATTTTGTTTTCAACTGTACCTGCGAGAAATATACTATTTTGATGCTATAAAATGCATTTCTCCTCCCAAAACAATAGCATGAAGCTATCTCTGGAGTGAAGCCTTGTGGCTGCTTCCCAGAACTGAGGCTTCCTTTTTTACTACTACTCATTCTGTCGTGTAAAATTAATTCTGGCAGAGTTCCTGATTTGTATTCTGTTTTGGTGAGGGGGACATGTTAAACTCAGTTTGGGGTGGTTATCCTAGGATAACCCTATACTGGGTTATCCTAGTACTCTAAGATCCTCAAAAATTGTTCTTTTGGCTATAAAAATGTTATCAGAATATTTATGCGGTATTTTGTTCTGCTAATAAGAGTATTTAAAAACAAAACCAAAAAAATCAATGCTATTAATAAATAGCATTATCAATGTTATTACTAAAAAATGGCTCAAGTGGGGCTACAGTTAGAGTTTTGTGATGTCTCTTTCTAGTTAATTGCAACTAACTTCTGCAAATCACAGTGTACACACTCTCTTAAAATCCTTCACTTGCCATGAAACTTAGCAATTCATGCAGAAGTCTGTAAGTTTCTGTCATTCTTGCCTGTTATATCACTGTAAAGGTAAATATTTTGAATTAATAGAGAATCCCTTTTTAAATTATTTGATTTTCTTATAATGCATTTATCCTTCCTGGAATCACCCTGTTAGAGTACAGTTTATAGAAATGCCCAACTAATTTCAGGAGCACAAGTTTCAGTGGAAGACTTAAGCATACATAAGAGTAATATCTTCAAATGTATTAAATAATTCAGCCTTACTGAAATATAATGAAAATAATGCTTTTGATGCAAGTCCTATTGCATTAATGAGATTTTACATACTCTTTTTAAAAAAAAATAACTTCATTGTTTCTGTGTGAGTTCCATATAGGTCTAGAGTCAAAAAGTTGTTATAGGAAAGTAATCTTGAGATTTTTCTGGACTAGTGTTTCCTTCTATATCTTTTGCAGCAAAAAACCAAACGTGCGCCTTAATTTGAGCTGCTTTATTTCCCTGGAACCTCTCTGCCCTTTTACCAACCCTATAAGTAAAATAGAAACTGATACTGAAAATTCATGGAAGACACTTTCCCAAAGGCAACAGCAATGGAGAGTTGTTTAACAGAGTGTAACAGACTTGAAGCTTACATATCAAAGTGCTTTTGGGGTTTTTTTTGGTTTTTTTTTTTTTGGTTGATCATTTTCATGTTACAATTTTTTGCTCAGTTTTATTTTTGTTCGTTGTCTTTTATGGAATTTTGTATTTAAATACATTTGGTATTTCTAAGATGTTTTACAAAGTCAGAATTACCTGATACGAAACCAAAAAATACAGCCTCTTGCTGTCATTGGCATCTGTGAAGCTGGAGAAATCTATATGCAAGTTATCATCAATGGACTAAAGGGGCAGCATAAACAAAAAGAGATTAGAGTCTTGTGGCATATTCTTCATTTGCAAAAATGTTTTTAGCAAAATTCATCAAAATTAAAAGGATTGAATTCATACTTAAACCAAAATTGCAAGTTTAGGTCCTTCAGTTTTCAGTGACTATCCATTGCGAGGCAGACTATTGTTATTACCTGCAGAGCAAGAATGATTAAAATCCTTATCTAAACTGACCAGGAAGGCAGTTTCTGCAGCACAGGCTTGATACCTGGTCCTGGATAAAGCACAAAGAGGAGGCTGCATTTCAGCTATTATTATATATATGGAAAAGTCAAACCCTGAACATTTGGAGATGAATTTCATCTCCTTAGGTTTCACAGAATCACATTTTTTAATGAATAATTGTTTTGGTGTTTGGTTTTGGTGGGAGGGATTTTTTCTGTTGTGTGTGGGTTTTTTTATTTGGGTTTTTTTTCTTCTTCACACAACCGTTTCATTCAGAGAAGAAGCTTTGGAGGTTTTACAGTTCTAGTCTTTCCACACTTAGATTGCTTACACTGTATTTTGTTTTCCTTCCATTCCTCTGATTTATGCACAGAGAACTTGGAAAGGAATCTAAAAAAACCCAGTCAGTTTATAATTTTCTTAATTCCGTCTCTCTCTCTCCCCTTGCTCCCCCTCCACCATTTTTTTTTTTTTCTTCCTGGTAGGGATACCCAAATCAAAAAGAGATAAAATACTGCTCCCAGTGTGCAGGAGATGGGGCAGGGCTGGTCTTCCCAGGGAGCAGGTACTGTTTGGAACTGTTGCTGAGTTTAGAAAGTTCTGAAGTTGCGACTGAAATGCAGACAGCATGTTAGAGAGCATGTTATCTGCAGCTTCGTCATCACTGCCTAATGGGTATTACAGCAGACCAAGAGAGCAATTTGTATCTTCGTGGAAGGAGACTGCAACACATTTGGTGTAAATGTGTACGGGTTAATGAAAGCTTAATTATAGCAAATGAAGAGAACATGTGCAGGCTTCACTGGAGGAAATGAATTAGAAATGACCAGCCAGAGAAGGCTATAAAGAAAACAATCAATAGTATTAAAGTGGGGAAAATGGCTCATTCATACTCTTAAGAGAGCAAAAAGGAAAAAAGTTACGTTAGTGCTGGAAATTAGCTTCTGGTAAGATGATAGATTCTGTTTTCAAATTTTATAACTGACAGCAAGATCTAGGAGTCCCCATTTAGTTTCTAATCTTTGACCTAAATCTTTCACTTTAGCAGGTGTACCAGTGACCCATAGTGATCTAATTTAAGTGTTATTAGAATTACAGCACTGCAACGTGAGGATATAAATAATACAAGAAAGAGAACAATTATAGCAATTAACCATGGCATGCACCACAGAAAAATCACCCTGCAGCAACTTAGAATTCATTAAAGTAGCAGAGAAATTACTGAGCTCTCAAAAGCTAGTGCTGTACTGCTGGAGAGGGGAAGAAACCTGATAGAATTAGAAGAACGAGATCAAAAAGAATCTTTGTGTGACCAGAAAGAGAGAGGCATAAAAAAATAGAAGAAAGGCACTGGGCAAGAATAAAGTTAAAAGTATGTGAAAAATATAATAATATTTTCTTAGACCTGAGTAAGAACGCGTAGATTCTGAATTACAGACATCTCTCGATAGAAAGGTGAGAATACATAAGCCAAACATAATGGAAGATTGTGAATGACATTTCTAGTGATTTATGATGCAGTAAAAGTATATACTATCTAAAAAAAACCAGATCCCCATGAGAATAAGAATTACACATTAATGGAGAGGGGGGTTCCAGTCAAAGCAAGAAATCTCTCAGGAAACCTATAGGTATGGTGGGTTTTTTTTCTTTCAGTCTGCATCACTACACTGTCTAGTAAAACAAATCTTGACTACAGTCAGACTGGTATCATGCTAATGAATACAGAAAGTGAAATTTCCCACGCTGCCTTGACGTATTTGATAGGTTTGGAGACAGATCAGTCTGACTCAAGGGGGAAAGCCTCCATCTTTTCTATGGTACCAGGGAACTCCCTTGTGGGTGATGAATATGATGACCACATGGGTATTTCAAAAGGTGTAATTTCCCTCAGGACAAGGGAGCTCCTCAGTGTGTGGTTTTTTAACCAGGTCTTAGTAACAGAATTATTAAAAGATTGCGTGTGTCCTTTTGGAGGTTGTGTCCTGTTTTTCCCCCTGCTCCCTTGATGCCATATTAGAATTGCACTGGGCCAGCGTGGCAGCAGGAAGGCAGAGGGAACAGATCAGTGTGTTTGAACAGATGATGGGAAACCGTGTGCAAATGAAGCATGCTCCAAAGACATGTTATTCATTGCAAGCAAAACTACTGTTTTGGGAGTAGGGTAAGGACAAAATAAAAATTAATTGATACAGTAAGAAGCTGTCCCAGTGAATTCACTATGTGTACTGAATGCAGCTGGTTAATGCCCTGTGGAAACACATTAAGTCGTGCATTAGACACCAAGAGAACCGTGATGTAAAATCTATATTGGATAAGGAGGAAATGCATGCGTAGATATTTATTCCCTTATATTAGGAATAAGGATAGTAGGGACTCAGAACCAGACTGTGTTCTGTGACAGAACCAGGCAGTGGCAGGAAGGGCGCAGTGTGGAATACTCAGCAACAGAGGCTGATGTGTTTGCTTTGCGTGGTTTAGTGCTGGATTCAGAGGCTGCTGTTACTCCACTCATCTAATGCCATTGCCCAAAACTACCACACAGTTTTTATATTCCCTGAGTACAAAGTGGGATCTAAACTTTCCAGACAAATGTCTGTTTGGCCAGATTCA
The DNA here is from genome assembly GCA_025774025.1 of Xenus cinereus. Taxonomy (NCBI): domain Eukaryota; kingdom Metazoa; phylum Chordata; class Aves; order Charadriiformes; family Scolopacidae; genus Xenus; species Xenus cinereus. Next base: position 12,034,122 of record JAOXJK010000002.1, on the reverse strand, counting down.
TCACTTCCTTAGCACTTGAAAAAAGAAAAGGTATGTTTGTAAAGTTTTGTAAGTTTTAATGAAGTGAGCTAGACTGTCGTACATAATAATACCTAAAAAGTAACGGAGCTGATAACCAGAAGTCAGAGAGACACCATTTTAGTGGGGCTACTTGAGTGTGCTAGAAGGCATGTATATATTTAAGTGCTTTTATGGGTTGAGGTGTAAAACCAATAAGCTTTATTGTCTCTTCAAATAACGCTATTAAGGTCAGACTGCCATAAGTTGCATAAGATTCTTTCCCTGATGATGTTTTTGCCCTTGTTTTCTCTATTACATCCTTGGCATCTCATCTCCCTGTGGGCCTTTCCTTAATTTTTCTTTTACTAAGATCATCTGGGCTGACAATTATTTTATTATGAAACTCACAATTATGGGCTCAACTCTTCAGGTCCCAGAGCAATGGGACGACTTGAGAACTTTCCATTTAAAAAAAAAAAAGTTGAATTTTTATCCTTAATGCTTTCTGAGAGAATTTTGAAATTGTAAGGTAAAGACTAAATTACTGTAAAAATAAATAAGTCCATTTTTAAATTTGTTAAAATTTTTAAACCAATAGGATGACATTTTTCATTTTTATGCATTTCAGGATAAGCAATGTTATTTTCTTTAAATGTTTTCCATGTAGATGGCTCTCCTGAAACATATCTGTAAGATTCCTTTGCAATAGATATGTAAGCAAGTGTGGTCATCTCCACAGTTTAAATTAAGTATAGTCTGCATGGGTCCTGTCTGTTTAACATTTTGTGGATGTATCATGTACTGGAATCTCTGAGAAATCTTTCAAATGCTGATTTTCAGGGCAGAATATTCAAAGAGAAGCATCTTCCTGTCTAGGTAGTTATTCATGTTTGATTTTGTGAAAAGTTGCATTCCTGATTTTGCAATTCTCTCAGCATTGAAGCAGAACAGAACATCTCTCAACATCTGCTCCTTGTCAGAGGAACACTATTTAGTATTTGTTGGACTAGTCTTTGTCATATCCTTGTGTAGTAATTCCATTCTTTCAACACCGGCCTTTGGATCTTGAAAGGAAACATTCTTTATTTCTGTGTTCCTCTTAAAAAAAATAAGTATCTGTAATATGTTTATTGCAGAGGTATATGCCTACACCAGTCTTTTCTGGATTTATTGCCACTGCAGAGACAGAAACCTGTTTGTTACTGTCGCCCAAATTCACCTTGCTTAATAATAAGGCACAGTAACTCAAAAGTAAATCTTAGTAGGACTAAGGCTCATCTTCTGTGTAATCCTGGCATAAGCTTCACAAATAGATGCCTCGCTGCCTAGTTTCTTTTACTCAAGATCTGTAAGTCAGTAAAGCTCGTTTCAAAATACATGTCAGTGCATTTTACACTGAATAGCTTGTGCACCAAACTAGAAGTGCTTGTGGTTTTTAGGTTACCTTTCGTAGCACAGATACAGTTGTTTATGATGACTCATTCTGTAAAGTTTTTGGGCAGCTAAATTTAATTTCCTTGCCCTGGTTTGTGCTTAGTTAAGAGAAAGTGAATGCCACTAATAGCTCTACTTAGTGTCATTGGTCTTGAAAATTTAAGGATTGTTTCTCCTTTGACTTTATTCAAGTACCCCATCAGCATCTTCCATATTGTCTTATACAAGGCTACTAAACTTATTTATATGAGTTGTTATTCAGCATAACAACAAACCTCTGAAACTCACCATTTAAAGTTTGGTCCAGCTTTTTTAAGGTATTAGGTGTTTTCTGAAGGACCTGAGCCGAAATGCTGGCTTGTTTTTGACTGTATCAGTACTTCAGCTGTCTGATACTTATGCAGCATATTGGTGGTCATATATCACATATTAATACAGACAAAGAGGCCGTCATTGAACACACCTCCCCTGTGTCACTGGGCCACCAGAGGATGCCACCTGGTAATAGGTACAAAATTTTCAGCACAAAGATTTGTGTAAGGTGGTATAAATTCCTCTATAGATGAAATTGTCTAGATTAAGGCAGTCTCAGTTCAAAAATGGTAACTTTTTAAATTCCTGCAAAATCAGATACTGGCTAGCTCAGGGACTTGACCATATGTGCTGTGTGCAGTGAATACAATTGAAAAATACACAGTTCTAAAGAAGGGGGTTGTATTTTCACCAAATTCTAAAAATCTTGATATGCACCTCTTTAAAATGGATGTTGAATGTTTTCAGTGCTATTTTATATTATAATACTGTTGAGGAGGGTCTGTAGCTAGCTATTTGATTGTAAATTATCCTGTCAAAAATTCTTTAAAAATTTTAAATTGTTAGATGACTTACTGTCCTTTGCAGTTTGTTGCAGCAATTACAATATATTTTATATCACTCAGGAGATTTCCTTTAGAGAGCAATTCATATTTCTCTGCCTTCTATTGGCACGTATAAGAAATACAACAGAAGAAACTGTCTAGGTCATAAACCACCAACTGTTCAAGATTGGCTCAGGGAAGCACCACAATAAATGCTAATTGATAGGAGGGGAGGAAAAAAAAAAGCTTCCAACCAGAGGAATTCACAATCTGCAGTATTGTCCCGGAGTACAATTAGAGCTAGCCAGTATAGCTCAAATTTTGAATATCAGATACTTACCCTAATCCATTAGGAAATGACAGACCAGAAATTTATCATCGCTGTATTATGACAGAGTTTATTCTGCAAATAACAAGTACTTTCAGAAATAGCAGAGGATTCTGAACATGTAGGAGGAAATTATTAAATGGTGGAGTGGAAGTAAGCTGGTCTTGCATGGCAGCCAGCGTCTTCTTGCAGTCATGCATTGTGACGTGAAGTCGTGAGGCCACCTTCGCTTGGGGATAAGCTTGTCAATAGATCTTCTAATCTTGATCCTATGACTTTCAGTCGGCTCCAGGCAGACCAACCTGTCTCACAGCTGTGTATAGAATTTCACATAAACTTTAATTTATTTAGCCCTTCTCTTAAACAGAGAACAAGCGTCACTAGTATTACAAAAAGCAGTGTGTATGTGTATATAAAAATATACATATAAAAGCAGTGTGTGTGTATAAAAATACACGTGTTTGTGTAAATATTTTATATATATCTGAATAGAAAATGCAGAATTCTATTCTGGAATATGAAAACAAATTTTGATAACTTAGGCACTAATGGGAATCTTGAAAAGGGTTGAGATTGTATTATGATATAACAATAAGCTAGTAGTTTTAAGTTTGCTCTAGGTAGAATGAAAATTATAAGATATCCAATCTCTTATGTTTTAGCACTAAAGTGAATCACTAGTACTAATTGGCATTGCTTAAAGGAGATGGTATGTTAACATAACAGGCTAAAGAACTAAATAGCCTTGGTTTTGGCAGCAGTTAGCAATCTGCAGGGTAAGGTGCTATTTATTGGCTCTTCAGGAATTACAAAGGTAGGCAAATGTTAAGGAACACTCATGAGACGCAGATTCTAACTTTATTATGAGTACTCTGTATCCAGAATATCTCACAGCACTAGAGATCTGAATAAATTTTGTGATACAATATGGATTTCCAGTGCCATATCCATACTTCAGCATGTTTTAGATACATTTCCTCATTGTTTCATTTTTTAGTCAGAGTATTGTTGCTTGTGGAGGTGATGACTGGTCACAGAAAGAATGGAGTCTGCTGTATCGTATGCTGTGACTGTCTGGGCATTAGGGACAGGAGACAGCACTTTCACTAAAAAGGCAAAAGTAGAGATTAAATTCAAAGCAATTAACTGATGACAGACAGATAAAGAGCACCGAAGAGAGTTCGGATGGGCTGGGGGAGTTGTGAAAGGAGCCAGTCAGCAAACGTCAGAGACTGTATAGAATCCGTCTGTAGGAAATACTGGGCGATACCATCTGTCTCCTACATTCTTTGCCTCTTATTCCCTGCGGTTCCCTGTAGCAAAACCTGTGTGAATGAGCAGTGAGGCAGTGTGAAGGGCAGGCTGTAATAGATGTGTGATTTCTAGTGTTTGGGAACAGATCTCCCGATACATTTGGTTAGCAGGCAGCCTCCGTAGCCTTCTTCCGTTCTTGCACTCCTCAGTGCTTGAAAACAATCCTGTGTGTTGGACAAAGGATATTGCTGTGCAGGGGAACCCCAGAGCCGGAATGGCTACTGGATGCAGCTTGGAATTATGAAAAGGCTAATGTATTTTGATAGAAATGTTTGTACTATAATTTCCAATGTTTTATCTGCAAACAATACTGATAGTCCTGCTTTTTAATGTGAAAAATTGTTTACAATTACTACAGTAAATAAGCCCAGAAAATGTTATGATCAGCTCAACACTAATGGGTTTTGGATTTGTTGCATCAGTGTGACGTGCATATGTGAAAAATGCCTACATAGACATTATCCTTGATTCTTAATATTTAGCCTTCATTACACTTAATTAAAAAGAAGACTTTTATGTAATGCTATTTGGATAACAAAAAACCCCATAGCAACAAGCCCTATTTCAGAATGATGGACTAAGGGTTTTTTCTGGGGATAGTTTTTCTCCCCCCACACCAGTAATGCACTGTGTAATCTCAGGAAAACTGCAGTTACATGACTTTTTTAATCTGGAGAATGAGCAATGCTAGCTTTAATTTAGTTATAAGATATTACTCTATTTGAAGTCTATTTATTAAAAGTTCTGAAACTTTATCATCTTCTTTACCCTCTCAAGGAGCACTTGATTAGACAACTTAAAGTGACTGAATTCCAAATCATATGAATAATATGCTATTCCAGTTGAAAGGAGAGTAAAACTAATTCAATTCTCTATAGGTAAAATAGAAAGAGTGCTGTAGTGATATTAGCAGTAAAGATCACTCTAGCTGCTAAATTCTCATGGAATAATTAGTAGATTTAGATGAATAATGGATTCCGCAACTGAATGGCTTAACTGGAAAATGAGGAAAATCTTGAGTGAAAGAGAACAACATGGTTGTGTGTTTGTGTGATTTTGTTTGTGTCGTCCCTGTCATTCCTGCCCCTCCCCCCCCCGGTGCAGAAAACTTGTCCATTAAGATCAGCTGGAAACACTTTTTTCCATTCAAAGAAAAATGGTTTGGGGTGATTTATTCCTTTTTTTTTTGGTAATTCATGTCAGTTTGAAAATGAAGCCTACTTTTTCAAAAGGAAAAGTCTAAAGGTTTAAAGGTTTACTTAAAAAAATATCAAAATCAAATGTGTCAGTGGTTTAAAAAATAAGTGCTGAGTCAAAATTTATTAAAATCCATTAAAATTATTGGCTCCTCCCCAAAATTCTTTTTCATGTGAATTTAGATTTTCTTACAAATTATAATTATCTGCTCATTGACTTTCAGCTTCAGTTTTCACTACAGTCACAAGATGCTGTGAAATGCCACATTTGTGTGTATTTAAATTTTGGAGGCTGTAAGAACCTCAGGGCTTAGGCCAATCTTTTGTTTCTCTCTCTCTCTTTTTTTTTTTTATTTCTATGCATGTCTGCAACATTGCATAAATAATTAAGAATGCAAATAATTATCTTCACACTTTTCCTTTCTTTCTCTACACCCTCTGGAGTCCCATTTGTTGAAAAATAATTAACAGTTAGCTAATTTTGGCAGAAATTTTTCATTCTGAATTGTAAATGATGGTAACCCAGGATTCAGGGAGCTGTTTTGCTTGCAAAACCCCTTAGCGCAGGATAGGTTGTAGAATGGAATTTTACTGGTTGTTTTTAAGAATAAGGCCAACTGAATATAAAGTGTGTTGAAAGTAGGACTGCTTGAGAATTTTGAGTGCTAAGGATTTATGAATTTTTAACCAAGAGACTGCATGCAATACAAGATATTCAGCAAATAGAAAGAAAAACGGTTCCCTTTCTCTTGTTCAAAGTTCTCTGTTGCAAATGTGCAACATAATATTCTCTGAGGACAGACTCTGAACACATAACAAAGCAAGTGTCCCTTTAGGCTTAATTATACTGATATCCTTGTTTCACTCAGCTCCTCAGTTTTCTTCCAAGGTCCTGGTAACTTCACTTAACAGCAATTCCACAGCCATACAGTAGGTGCCCACTGCAGAAAGCAAAGGCTATACGGTTGTCATCTTTCATCCACTGCCCTTGTGTTTCTGTCGTGGCATCTTTGTGTCTGTCTTGATAAGACTGTAGGCAATACAGATGTTACGTTGAATGGTCACTAAGCTGCAAAATGCTGCTTCTTTTCACTGATCTTACCACATCGACACAGGACTTACTCTGTAATCACAGCTCTATTTTACCGACTTAATGCCTCATCTTTATACCACTGCAGTCACTTTTAATGTATTGTATGTATTTCATCTTTTTAAACTGAATGAATTTTCTAGGATTGCTCCTCAGTTATGCTTAAATTCAAATTGGCAAAATTATGGACTGATCAGAGTACCGATAATAGGCACCTACTCTCTGTGTACTGTTAGGTACTGCTAAATAACAACAGCTAAATAGTTTTAGACATTCTTCATGAAGTGTACCACTGTGAACAGCATGTATTCTTTCCTTAGCTCTTTTGTATTCATTTGAATATCATTTTAAGATATACTTTGGGTATAATATTCTCAGGGTGCAGCCCCGTCAACATCCCACTCTTTTGCCACTATGACAGCTATTGTGTTAGAATTACATTTGAGCTCACCAGTGGAAAAAGGATTGCGGATTCTCCTTTCCAAGTGGATAGTGAGCTGGAAAAGAAACCTTAAGAGAGATAGTTGCTATTTGTCTACAGACTAAATTGGTGATCTAAATAAACTAGCAAAATATGGGCATCACGTCTGCTAAATCTGATATTGCAAGAATTGCTTTTTATGGCAAGAAGCAATAGTATTCTCGCATGGATGGTAATGGTGTACAATCTGCCCTATTATTGTTGTACTTCTTGTGTTTCATTACCACAGTATTGTGGGAAAGCACTATCAAGTGATTATGCAGAAAAGTTAACACAGGCTTAATCTATTTCATAAATTACCATGGAAAAGAGACATCTTTTATGCATAACTATGAAAAATATCCCTCTCCTAGTGTGAAATGACATGTTTCAAGTGAAACATGGCACTCCAAAGCTCTGATATTGAGATGATCTGAAAAATGCAGGGTTTGGTGATTTAAAAGTAATCCTGGCCAAGGTATGTGAATGCCAACTTGGAAATTATTTGCATTAGCCATTGTTAAGAACAATTCTGTGTGTCTGGCCCTTTGTGATATTTCTAGATCTTGCAGTTATATCCTTGGTTTTACGTTGCTATGGCTGCCGTAGATTTTGTGGCATGAAAACGTACAGAAAACACTAGCTATTTCACAGATGAGTAAGAAACAGTTTAATTGTGTGTAGCACAAGTAGGTGTTTACCTACTTGAACCAACAATTGGCCAGGAAAAATAGATGCAAAGAACATTTTAGTCATTTACTTAAATGTGGTTCTACAGAAAGGAAAAGGAAAATTTAATTATAAAGACTATTACCAAATCTTAAAAGTTTGCTCTCACTAACTGCTATGGTGTTTGCCTGTAGCTCCTTTGTGTAGGACATGTCTGTGCTGGACAGAAAAAAGTAGTGTCAAAAGTATTGCATAAAGGATAAAATTAAGATTATGAACAAAGTTATTAGTAAAATGGAACTGAACAGCTCTTTCAGCTTCAGTTCTGAAAAGACTGAAGCTGAAAAGACAGGCTATCCATTTCCAATTAAATAATTCCCCTTCCTTTCAATTTTCATCGCGTATAGATTTTGGGTATGTGATCTAGAGTCTCACTTTGTAGCACCATGATGAACTTCCATTATTATTTCTCTCTCTTCCACGCCCTGTGCCAGGCCAGATCTATCCAAAAGGTGAAGCCTTGGCAGACCAAAGCAGCTCCGGAGCTGGGAAGTACCCCATACTCTCTACATAGGTGCCGCTCTGCAGCCCCACTCTGTGACTTCAGCTGTGATGTGACCTGATACCCAGCATGGGACTTGAGCGTCTGGTGAAGGATCTATTGGGACTGTTCAACTGAGTGCTTTCCTTTACTTTTTATTCCTTCTTGGAGCCATGAATTCTTACATTGAAGCTCTCCCCTTTTCTAGGGCGTCCTTCAGTGCTGTCCATTTCTCGTAATCTGTAGGTGAATGGTGGTAGTGCCTAGCTATGGAAATTTTCTAGTGTAGATGTAACACTTATGTGGAAGTTTTCTGCTTTCTTTCCCCCTTTTGTCCCTCTCCACTTCCAAGGAAAAGAGGATGTGCTCTGAGAGACTGTTGATTCAGGTGTCATATGCCCCAAAGATTAGATGCTCATCATACTTACAGCCTTGAAAACAGAAAGGAAAAATCAGTGAAGTTGCATACATGTGAAAATTAATTCTGATTCATGTTACTCAGTAAATCATATAACCTCAAAATAATCATTACAGATAAGGACGGCAGATCTAAACAATCTACTAGTAGCCATTTAACTCAGACTGAGCAGGTTTTATGACAAGTTAAATAAAATGTTGATAACAAAACTGACATCTATTTCTAATTCTTCCTTTGAATCAGCATCTGCCTCCTTTTACCCTCCTGTTAGCCCTGGGCTCTGTTAACAATTGTACTGGGTCTGAACATAGGTGAGAAGGGCTGGGTTAAATGCAGATTGCTGTCGGGGCAGAGCCATTACGTTTAGCACAATGATACCTTAACATGCTGAAATCTTTCTCCAGTGTGGTGCAGAACACAAAACCCAAATCTTTACATAAATATAGATGTACAGCTTTCTGTTAAGCTTGATGCTAGTTTTCATGATTGCTCACAACAAACAGCGTGCAGACATGGTAACATTTTTGCTATAGAGACCCTCTGTGAATGAAATACTTTTTACCTTTGGGGGAGATATTGTAAAACTTAATCATTTGGCAATTATGAAGTCCTTTATGTTGTTCAGATGAAATGTGCTATGAAAGTGTGAATTAGTATTATTGATGAGCTTAAGCTGCAAGTTTGAATGCAAATTAGAACTTTTCAAGATAATAAATACCCATTATTCATCATGAAGGATGATGAAAAAATTAAATACCTTTCACAGAAGGTATCAAAAGTATGAAGTTTAGCTGTGCGCTGAATCAAGCACAATGGTTGAGTCAACCTAACTCTATTTTTACCATGACACAGAGGGGGACCAAAAATGTAGGAAAAAAACCTGTGCAATGAGCCAGAGCAGCACAGAAACTGATGTCAATGGTCATTCATGTCTGTCTTTCATCCTTTTTTACTGGTAGTCTTAGAGATAAGTAAGGAGTTGAAGGGAGAGATTATAAAGTGGCAGCCTGCAGCAGCAATAACATGCACCTTAAATGAAAGCAGGACACAGGGAAGATGTATAAATAGCTTGGAACCTTTTTTAAATATTGGTAAACCTCTTTCTCTTGCTGAATGAGTGGTTTCATTGGACTGCCAAATACAAACCCCTCATTCTTGCAGTTGAGCAGTGCATTTTGGACTTCTTATAAGTGACTAATTTTCAATATGTACACACAGTCAGTGTATCAGCTCTGTCTCATCTTTGCTGGATTGTTAGGAGTGCAGATGTTTTTTCTTGAGTCTGAAAGCCTTTTGAAGGTATTTTGATCACAAGTCAATGTCTATTTTAAGATGAGTTAGGATTTATCCTTTTGCACCCTTTTATTGTCTAGATTGCACCCAGTATAAGGGAGTCTGTAATGACCAGCTTAGATACAGGTATTAACACAGTAGGCTCCAAAAGTGAAATAAAAAGATCTATGCACATCTTTGGCTGCTCTTTATGAGAAGATTGGTAACTACGTATAACAGAAAATGGCTAATCCATTCCTCCACTGTCTCAGCACCTTCTCCTTAAAGCCAAGATAACTGAATATGCAGCAAATCATGGTGTGAAATTCCAACTTTTCTGCAGGAGGCCTATGCCTCGGTGCTGTGAAGAGCTCAGAACTCTAGTAAGCCACCAGAGAAATTAAACATATGCACAATTTCAGCTGTGTTAGCAGAAAAGCTAAAGTCATTTTAATGCTGCCTAACTTTGTGCACATAGTTTTAAACTAGAGCTAAGCATCTTTCTGGATTCAGGAATAGATGCAGTCCAGGCATCTAGTCTATATCTGATCCAAGTGTGGTGCAAGTGTAATGACCCGCTTGTGCAGTGCTCCTAATACAGTAATCTTGCCATAAATCAGAAGCAGTAATGTCCACATTTAAATCAAATAAGGCTTCTGCTAGAAACATTACAATTCACAAAACCTTGACATAGTGAAGTCTGACAAAACCATTTTCTCTCATTTATTTAAAAAAGAAAATGAAAAAAGGTCCAATTGAAATTCTTTAGCTTGTTTTTACTAGGAAATATCTTTAAAATACATGTTATTTTGTTTTCTTTCTTCTTTTCTAACTTCTGTGTTTTGGCTCCCCGTGTCATAAAGTTTTACTGTTTGTCTTTGTAGGAATTCATCTTTTGGCATGAGGCCTGTATTTTGACAACATCAGGAGTATTAAAAGCAAATCTAAAATGAAGCAGTGGTCTCAGAAACATCAGTTTAATCAAAAAGAAGTTCCTTTAGTCTTACAAAATTCAATACAAGTAAGAAACATTTAAAATGGGGCTACTTCAATGATAGTGCTGATTTAGATTCTGTATTGAGGATCGAAAATAGAGAAAATTACTTTGGTGCTGTTCCACATAAAGAACAGAATCATTCTTAACGGAGAAATTTTCTCCCTCAAAGGGAAAAAATGAAAACAAATAAAAAGCCCTGTATGAATGGAAATATTATGCAGCTATTCTTTAATAACTGTGCCTGTTTATTCAGGACTGTTTGAAGTGTATGAATCATACACAAATCAGCTAGCAACCAGGCTTTCCTGTTAGAACCATCCTCTTAAAAGTGATGTGTCTTTCAGCATGGAAATAGTATCCTTTTTTTCAAATAGTTCTACCCTCAACCAGCAGCTGGTTCTCTCAATTCAGATGGGTGTTTGATTATACGCTGCCAATACATGACGGAGATTTTGAACTGTATGTTTCTCATCACTAGAGTTGAGTGAATGTACAAGATAGGTCTATGGTTCTCCGTTCCCAGGTGCTGAACTTGGGAATAAAGAGCACTTTCCTGAAAAACCCTGATTTCAGACATTAGCATTAAACATTTAGTTGATCCTAAGGACTCACAACATATTCATATCTCAGCATTCCCCCTTACATTGAGAGACTGCTGCCAGGAACTACTCTTCCCATGAGGCCTCTGTGCATTTAGGGGTTGTCTAAGATACCTGAGTGGTACAAAATGATTTTACCTTTTAAAAACCCAGCTTTCAAAGGTAATCTGGGTTCTGCTTCTTATTATTTAGCAGAATATCACTTGGCTTTGCTGTAGCATGTGATGATGACTGCTTTTATGCTTCTGAACTGATCGCATGATTGAATTTATAAATCAAACTTTTCCCTTAAATAATAATATTTTCTCTTTCACATCTGAATGCTTATATTTACTCTAGAAAACTGAACTGATCGTTTAGAGTATCTCAGGTTTGTTTTTCATTATTCTGTACTTGTTAGTGACATTCATGTCTTGCAAAAAGAAAAATACCACTATCTACTTGAAGAGATCTTCTTGTCCACCCGCTCGTATAAGTCTTGTTTTGAGGAAATAGTAGTCTGGAAATGGTATCACGTGCAAAACCAAATTGTATTTGTGAATTCTTTCTTTCCTGCTACAGAACTAGAGTTAATATCTCATATTTTTCCCATCATTACGTTACTGTTTCATCCCACTGACTCCTCAAAAGCAGAATTCATCTAACATAGTGGAGAAGAGTTGGTTTCAATCTCGTCTCTCATTGTCCAAGCAGCAGATTCTTTCCCAGTACATAGGTTTTGAGATGATGCACAATTTTCTGTTTCAAGATAATGAATTGTATTAGAGCCTCAGAAGCATGAGTTACGCAGGCCTCTGTGTTATCATTTTTACATATATATAATATATATGCATTTGTATATGGAAACACAATAAGGATATACCTGAAACTAATTTTAATTGCATGTATGCTGCAATGGTCAGTTTGTATGTCTGCCTCCTGCATCCCAGAAATTTTTTTTATTTTGTTTTTAAATCTGTAGAACTGTGTTCTAGTCTAGTTGATATCAATGGGACTCAAACATACTGAAGCTTTGGATAAGGGAATGAAAACAATTTCACCTTACTGGATTCTGAGTATGTTCCATATAAGGACTCTTAGTCAATGGCATAACTAAGAATTTTCATTATAGGATTTTTCTTTATTTGACATCAGAAAATTCAACCATTAGTAGGAACCTAGAATTTATTTGATCCTTTCTTACTCTTACATACTACTTATTTTTTTCTTTTAAATAAGATGGCATTTATCTGAGAAGAATAAAGAATATTGTTCTCCTGTATCTTTACAAACCCTTTTACTCTCTCCCTCTCACTGCCAAAGTTCACTTTCAAGGTCTGATTACCTTTAACTACTATAGGCTCCTGTCTTTATCTTTCACTCTCCCAACTCTCTTCAGTCTTTTCAAATTGCTAATGTGTGCTTTCAGATGTGTTAGTATTTAGTTGAGAAGAACAGCTCTTTGTTGCTGCTGTTCTGTGTTTCCCCTTAGGTCTCCATCTTACCTTTCCTTTTTCCTCATTGCCATTTTGCAAGCAGTGTAAATGTTAACAGCAGCATTGAACATGATCTGGTTATGACCCATTTTAAGCTAAGGAGAAACTATACATAGGAAATTGATGTAAACCAGCTGCCAAACCATGACTAAAGGATACTGTGAGAGGGGGTGGTATGAGATAGTAAGCAGAGAAGAGCTTAAGGTATATTGCCAGAGCCTACAAAGTCAGTGCTGTACAGGTAAAACAGTTTTGAAAGACTGAGGTGTACTTCTAACCTTTGCCCTTCAGCATAAGACATTCTTGTTCTCTTTTAATTATTTAGCAAATGGTTTTATTTGGCAAAGTGCAAAAGATTCATCTTTCTTGATAGACCTTTCACAGACTTGAATCATGTCCCCAGATGAACTGTATTCTAAATTTGGTCAAAATATCAGTGTAGTAAGCAGGTCTGTGGTGCATGACTTTCTTGCCTGCCGTCTCTCTTCACTAATTCTTTTTTTTCCCTCCAATTTTGCAAGTCCATTTCACACATAGAAAAGGGAAAAGGTGGAAAAGTTTGAAATTTGATGAAAGGTAGTTGGAGCTGAAGATATGTGGCCATCAGTTTCATTTGAAGACCACTCAGTTATAAATTCAGAAGGTATTCACTGTCGCATGGCAAATGCTAATGAACTCATTTGGTATTCATGAGAATGTCAATATCTATCTATTGGTACAAGTTTCATTGAAATTCAGATGCACACCTAGGAACATTCAAGAATTATATTAAATACTGCAAGCAGCCAACTCTTCATAAGTTAATTAGTAATATACTTTTTGAAGACAGATTCTCATCTGTTGTAAATCATTAACAGTCAATGAAGTTATACTGAAGATCCGGCCAATTGCTTGTATTAAGGTCTTGGCACATGTTGGAAAAAGATCCTCCTTTTCATATAGAATTAATTACTATTTAAAGGGAAAAAAGGACATAAGGTAGAGGGGAAATTGGTACGGTTATAGCTGCTGGAGGTTGAAGTTCATTAACAAAGTGAAGCAGAGCTTGAGTTACCACTCCATGTCTGTTATTTGTAAGGACAAGGTCTGTGAAAGTACTAACAGTGAGATAGCTTACTTTGTTCATAGTTTTGTCATTGCAACACACCACTGAGCACTATAGGCGCTGAAAACAGTTTAAGACAGGCTGGGGCTCTGATTCCGTACAAAAGGCACAACGTGAACCTTTTGTGTCCTAGCAGGAATTTTTTAAAACTTGAAATCACGGCATGGTCTTCATGGCATGGACGACTGCATGGCGTTCTGCATAACTTGTGGGAACTAAATTGACAAACTAGCTTGGAATATTTTCTCGGTTGCTTGAGAGTTTTATTATTTGTGCCTATTTCCTCTTAGTAATACCCCTGCTACCCACCTTTCCGTTTCTATGAGAAATCTGATAAGATCTGATAAGATCTTTGATATCATAGCTCTATTTACTTCTCTCAACTGAGTTTTTAGAGTAGTTTTGGTTTAAGAGACAGTCCTAAATTTTTTTAAGCCATCTTTAAAAACAAATCTAGACACTTTGCACTAGTTCCTGGTAATAGTTTAATGAAAGATCAAGAAACTACAATGTTTACTGTGTTGTACTTACTTTGTAACTGAACTAAAATGTGCTGCCAGTTATGAAGCTAAGCCATGCATTTTAATTTTTCTTCACTGTCTTATGTACAGTGACTTGGTAAGGGTAGATGTGCCTTCTCTTGCAATCACAAGAAAGTTAGATTCCTTTTAAAATCTTGCCCCTCAAACATGGATGTGTACCAGGGAAAGTCTTAATGCCTCTTCTAAAATCAGAATGTTGACAGTGTGGGTAAAAATCTGCATCCTTGTCTGTCAGATTAAATCAGGTTAAACAGTGATCTGGGGTTAAAGTAAACTCTGTGTAAGTCTCTGAGCTCCTGCAGCTCTATTTCACAAATTCCCTGTTATTACCAGCAGCAGGTTGCATTTTTTCAAGAGAGCTAATTTACCTTGTGATACAATCTGGATTGTAACCTAGTTTGTCTCTGTGTGGTATCGTATTCAGCCATACTTAAACATTGTCCATCTGTACATCTTTCAACAGATGTATTCAGGAACCCATTTATACAAAGTCACAGAATAATTCAGGTTGGAAGGGTCCTCAGAAGATCTCTAATCTAAATTCTCACTCAAAGCAGGGCCAACTATCAAATCAGACCAGGTTACTCTGGTTATTCAGGTTATTCACTCTCATCTTGAAATACCCTACTAAAAATAATTTTGAATTTCACTTTCTAGAATTATTCCAATGCAGCAAGTAACTATGTTTTTAAACCAAGATTTTCAAGGCTACCTAAGGAATTTGGATGCCTCAGTGGGTATCTGTGGATTCTTTAATTTTTTATAACACAATATCCAGTTTTTGAGTCCCAAGGTTTCTATAGCAACCAAATTAAAGGTGAATCAGGCCTTAGAGTGAAAATTATTACAGTTCTTTACAAATATCCAATTTTTAAAAGGAGCAGTTTAATAATCTATGAGCAGCAGTTATGACCTTTTTTCTGTTTAAAATTTTTTTCTATTTACAATGACACTTTTCTTCTAGTTTTGTCCGAGCTGCTTCTTACTTTGGCTGTTTTGTCCCGTTGTCAGATAGCGTTGTAACTCTTGAGGACTTAAAGTCTTGCTGATACCATGACAGGAACGTCTCTTTCAATATCTTTTTCAATCTGGCTGTATTAAGAGAATGTATGTTGATATAAGTAATCATTTTCTTTTGGCATTCCACTATTGCATGTATAACATAAAGGTGTACGTATAACAGAGTAGTCCCCCTAGATGATCTCACTATGGCCTCCATAGCATCTTCCAAGGGTGGTTTGTATAATCATATTGGGCTGTACGTGATTAACTGTGTTATTTCATTGGATATAAACTTGACATAGCAGGAGAAAATGCAGTCTGGCTTAATAAGCCAATAAGTATTTTGAATGATCCCTTCTTGAGTCTCAAAATGTTGCATGAAATTAAATGAAAAGAGATAAGGAAAAAAGACAATAGAGCAAAATGAGACCTGCAGATGCTGCTTAGATTTTCTTCAAAAAATTTTTGAATGTAACATTTCTAGAAGTCTGTTTTCTATGTCATGTTTACTGCTAATGTATTGTTTAGACCATGAACTAGTTTCACTTGTATGAGCTTAGAGATTTTCTACTATTCAAACTGTAATAGGAATACATTCTAGCTGTAAATGGTACATGTGGAGCTATGGACATTATGACGCTGATGAGGGGATATCTGTTGCATGAACTGATAATTTAATTCATTTTCAGTTGTGTGTATGGTTTGCTTTGCTTTTCCACTTTGGGATGAGTGTGTCCCATTTCTACCCTGTAAAAGTGAAAGTCACTGGCAGTTTGGCTTCAGCTGGTTGTGTACCTCTTGTGCTTTCAGCTCTATGGAATTCTGCAAGCCTGATTTTTCATGTAATCAAAACAAAAGTTTTGAAAGAGAACATAAAATATTGAAGTGTTGTAGATTTCACTGCAAATACTGCAAGTATGAAGATGTTATCTTCTGGAGTGATGTTTCATTACTGGGAAATGTAGATTCCCTGGTGATGTGGTATTTTTGTTACTGTGCCACTAGGAAGACAGTTCCAAAACAAACAACTTCA
>JAOXJK010000002.1:11991987-12017690 GCA_025774025.1 Xenus cinereus | reverse complement strand
AAAACAAACAACTTCAAATAACAAGAGAAATTATTTTTTATGAAAAATGAATTTATATTAATTTTCTGTATCTCCCATTAAATAAGGGTAACACTGTAACTCTTAGCCTTTGGCTGAGGAAATGGTGTCATTTGCTTGAAAGATACTGGATGTCTGCATAAAACATTTATAAAGGAATTTTTTTTATAGTGAGTTCTGTGCAAATTTGTTTTCTTCCGCCCCCCTGACTTTTTTCTTCTTGTAATAAAAAGTATAGTTAATGTTCCCAAAGTTTTCCTATATGTTTAAAATGACTTCATTTTAGATTTGCAGAGCTAGTAGCTTCCTGTTCTACAAATATTTACAGCATGATATTTACAGGCTAGAAGAGTTTGGGTTGTTCAGCCTGGAGAAGTGAAGGCTCTGGAGATACCTTATAGCAGCCTTTCAGTACTTAAAGAGGGCCTACAGGAAAGATGGGGAGGGACTCTTTATCAGGAAGCGTAGTGACAGGACAAGGGATAACAATTTTATACTGAAAGAGGGTAGATTTAGATGAGAGATTAGGAAGAAATTCTTTACTGTGAGGGTGGTGACACACTGGCACAGATGGCCCAGAAAGGTTGTGGATGCCCCATCTCTAGAAGCATTCAAGGCCAGGATGGAAGTAGCTTTGAGAAACCTAGTCTGGTGGGAGGTGTCCCTGCCCATGGCAGGGGGCTTGGAACTTGATCTTCAAGATCCCTTCCAACTCTAACCATTCTATGATTCTATGATAATGCCACACACACGCGTTCACTACATAATCCAGTGCAGAGTTCAAAGCTGCCAAAAAGAAAATCGCTGTTGATGTGTGGCCTGGTTTAATTTAATTTTCAGTCCTCTGCCCTTCTGTAGTTTACTAGTTTATAGTAAATCTCATGAAAATTGTTGTCTAGTATTTTACCAGCTGTTATTCCATCAAGTACACAGTAACTTTTGTTGTGGTTTTTTTCCATTTCATCAGTTGATAGTGTTAACCTGCAGCAGTATACTGCTCACCTTTCCTTCCTTAATGATTGGAAAAATCACACTTTTAGGGGGAACTAGAGAAGCATACAATTTAGCTTTTCTGAACTCATATGCATAACATTGATACAATAAAATATAGCGCATATTTGCTTGACAATTATATTTTACATATTTAACAAAGAATGGAAAATTATCCTATTATCAGCTCTGTTTAATTAGGTCTATATACCGAGCTAGTGTATGGCTTTATGCAGATAGTTTTTTATTAATTGTTCCAAACTGTAGCTCTCACTGCCTAACATTTATTTTAAGGATTAGCAGTTTGCTTGAAAAATAGTCTGTCTCCCTACAAAGTTACTTTCTTACAAATCTTTCAAGTTTCTGAGGCATTTGAGAAGTGTAGATGGTTTTTGAATTATTGAAAATGACAATGGAAAGAAAGAAAGAATAGTCACTATGGCATTGGGTACATCATCTTTTGCTGCTTTCTGAAAAGAGACTATTTGTGTTACGTTCTGCTAGCAAATGGCACTTTTTGCACGAGAAGTGATTTTACTAAGATAGCATTTGCTTAATTTTGAACCTTACTCCATCCATAATTTAAAGCAAAACAGCAGCCTAAAATAAATTCCCAGCAGTCACCTATTTCCTGACAATAGGTAGAGTAAGGTTTAATACTGAGAAATTAGTGTCTTGTATTGACTTGGGAAGGAGATGAAGACAGTTTGCTATCCATGAGTATTTTTTTCACCTCCACGCACTCTTGTCTCTGAACCACTGTTGTGCTTGACCTCAAAATGTCTTTGTGAGAGAGATGCACTTTCCATCACAGTCTAAGCGTTCAAAACTCTGATTTTATGGTGCTAATAGGATAACAGGCTATGCATATGCACTCTGTCAGAGCAAAGCCTGCAGCAAACCAGAAAGCACATAACTGACTACGTTTAAGATGTGGATAAGACTTTTCCATAAAAAATAGTTTGTCAGAGTTGTTATAATCACTGCCTGGATCATTTGATTACACCATGTAATTATCAGGAGAAATCCTTTCAAGTAACTTTCATTTGTCAACAAAATGTGACATGTCATAAATTTGCAATTATTTTGTCAAAGAAGGGCATTTTGTCATGTCCTTTACTCTTGGTGGTTAAGGAAAACTATTTAGCCTGACACTTTATTGCCTATATGGACAGGTAACTTCAACTCTACTGTTGAATCATTGTGATGTGTAATAAATAGAATATGAAGAAGAATTTTACTACAGAGGAGAAAGCATAATTCTTCTGTATTTTAATTACAACATTTATTATTAGTTTATTAATAATATTATTACTATTTCATAGTACTGTTTCACAGATCTAATAGTACCCTCAGAAAGACTCTAATGCATATATAGTAGAAGTTATTTAAAATAAGTCTGAAACATGGTCAGTAATTCAAACTGATTTAAACTTCATAATGGCTTTTAACCTTAGAACATTCTTTTTAGTACATAGAGGATATGAAGGTGGAATTAAATTTAATTTAAATTGCTATTTAAAAGCCCGTGATTCTAAACCAGAGATATAGCATAAGGAAGGGAACACAGCCTGCATGGTAAAATCAGGCAGGTCTAAACAACCTCCAGTAATTATTTTCTTATATTTTTAGCATTAAATCTAAGATTGGTTCTTGGGTTTCATTGTTTGAATAAGAGATTAAATTTCTCATATTTATTTGCCATGGCAAATTTAAACCAGCCCCTTTTATACTCTGTCAAGTGAGGTACCAGGGAACAGAAAAGACCTTCAGCATCTAAAATAAATAAATAAATACTGGCATTCAGACACTCATATAGTTAGAAACCATTTAAATCTGTGTTTTGTTGACGCTTACGGGATTTTTTTTTCTTTTATTTCTCTAAAAACGGCTAAAGACATCCAGGCTGTCATTTATCAGAGATGAGTATTTACCAGAATGTTCAGTAGGGGGGTTCCATACATATCCAGTTTAAATGTTAAATGAATTTATTCCTACTGAGTTGTCATCTGTTTGAGGCTTCTTCCTGGAAAACATACACCTTATGACTACACTGTTCGAAAAATCTGGAAAGCTCATTTCAACTTAAAGGAAAATGCAAACAGTTCTGCATAGAAATCCTAGATGTAGGAACTTGATCTTGCCCAAAAAGAAAATCAAAGCATACCATGTAACCATAGAGTTTAATGAGCATAGCTCATATTTCAAATAGCAATTAACTGCCCATGAATGAGAAACATGCCCACGAATCATGCTGCTGAATAATTTTGATTAATGAATAAACTTTTAAAAAATGTTGATGTACTTAAGAATAAATCCCGAACACTAAGTGGGATAAAATTCTATCATTTACCTTATTGTATATAGGTGTTAATGATAGTATAGAACGGTACAGTATGTAGAATGAACTAATTTTACTGTTTATTAAAAGAAATGTAAATCAGCTGTAGATCATTAATTTATAATGCAATGAGGCATCTGAAAATTTGTGGTTATTTTTCTGGCTAAGAATGGTAAATTATTTTTGTTACAGTATTTCACTGGTTTTATCTATCTGCAATCCACTTTTCATATCTTTTCATCTTGGTTGCAAGCACTGACACTGAAAGAAAGTACCCTGCTTTTCCTCCAGCCCATTTCCCCGGTCTTTCATTGAAGTCCTTGGTAGGGAATGAGGCTGCAATGTGAGTAGGATCAACCTTAACCAACAAAAAACTCCCCCCAAACCAACCAACCAAATTATAGCCTGAGCTCTTCATTAAATTGTGACAGTAATTAGGCCTGGCTAAAAAAAAATATGGTAAACTCTTAGCTCTTTAGATGCTAGGCATGAAAACCTTGATCTCCAAATGATTTCGATGTATCCAAGCCATCGCTTCTTTTTCACTCTTTTCAGACCAACATTTTCATAAATCCACAAAGCATTTTAATTTACTGCAGTTGCCTTAGATACTGTAACTGATGACAGTTTCTATCAAGCAGTAACTACTGTTGTGCTTACAAGTTTGCTGTATTCACATCATCCACAGTAGTTTTGTCATTTTGAAAGTTACATACTGTATTCAAGAAATGCAGTTGTACCATCAGAAGACCCAATTCATCTATGACTTACAGTTTTGGTTATACCAAATGTTAAAAGTGATGAAGCTCGGGGACTTCTGCTTCAGGTCAGGCTCTAAAATTGTGTCTGTCATGCTGTGTACTACAGAAAAACAACAGGCTGTTTCCTTATGGTAAGTAATCCGCTTGGTTAAAATTTGTAACTGCTGGAAATTGGCTACAGGGAAGTGATGATACTTTAAAGTCTTTTTTCTATTTTATTTAATAACAAAATGTAAAGTAAGGCTTTCTAATACATTCCTGGCATGTGACAATAGGGAAGAATAACCCTTGATATGATGGCACTTCCCCTCCAACAGCAGCACTGGATGATCAAAAAGATTGTAATTTAACTTTGATTTCAGCTAGTATCACTTAGGTTTGGAATTTTCTGTCATAGTCTTCCTTTTTCTGATAAAAAAAATAAATGCACAAGGGACTTGAACATCAGAGAGGTTTTCCTCTGTTAAAGAAGGTCAGCAGAGAATTCTCATGGGGTTATGCATCTGGAGCCTTGGAACTTAGGTTTTCTTGTGAGATTCTTGCATCAAAAGTCAAAGTAATTTCAAGGTATATATGCCATTACAAACTGCAGAAGTTAATTTCTGTCATCAGAGAGATTATGTTTTGAGTGTCAGAACAGTCGTGGCTGGTGCAGTAGAACAAAATCTTTCTAAATTAGAATTGCAAGCTCAGTGCTTGCCTCAAAACTGATTGCTGTTTATCATCTATGCTGGAAATTGCAAGTGTCAGCTGACTGGTGGAATCAGATCCACACTGGCTGTTTTAGCAGAAAGTCTTCAAATGAGGAATGAGTAGTTCTAGGGTGGTGGTGAATCACAACATCACAACAGAGTGAATTAATGTAAATCCTACTCAATAATGTGCAAAGTGGTTTGGTTCATTTGTTTGGGAGTCTGTATTGTCCCACTTGATCAGCTAAGAATTAGACGTCTTCATAATAGATATTGCTCTTGCTCTGCCCATAAGTAGAATGATATAAGTAAAATAACGGGTGTTAGTCACTGTAAAGCCATTCTCAGGGAGATGATTCCCAGTCATCTGAAAGTCAACTGGAAAGGAATTATTGGAATAGTTAAGTTTACTTCACATATTTTGAAAATAAAAGTGATGGTTAAAATAACTGAAAGCAAGGCATTTCAGGGAGAAGTCCGGGTGGCAGTAAGCTAGTTCATTTCTGTTCATTTTGGAAATCAGAAAAGCAACTGTGCAACTGTCTATATGGTTGTCATTCTCTGTACATTTTAAAGTTGATTAAAAGTCACCGTAATTCTATAGATTTCAAGAATACTTGTAGCTATACAAAACCATGTTGAAGAAAACCAGACTAAAAGGATCTGGCACTTCATCCTTAACCAGGTGATTTTGCAAATACAAATGTGTCTAAAAGTTTTTTAGACTTTATATTAAAAACATAAATTATATAGATAAATAAAAATTAGTGTGTGAATACAATACATAAAATATTTATACATATATGTGTTTCACCTGTCTGCTTTAGTAAGTCTTCAGCATTCAAATTAAATGCATTTGTAAAGCGCAGCATCGGTTTTTTTTAATCTCATATCCAAGT
This sequence comes from Xenus cinereus, assembly GCA_025774025.1. Taxonomy (NCBI): domain Eukaryota; kingdom Metazoa; phylum Chordata; class Aves; order Charadriiformes; family Scolopacidae; genus Xenus; species Xenus cinereus. The sequence goes on along the minus strand of JAOXJK010000002.1, from coordinate 12,011,989 downwards.
ATGCATTCTCTCTAGCCTTAAGGCTAGCCCTAGGCTTATGTGAAGTCTTCTACCTGCTAACTATTTAAATGAAGCATTTTATAGGACAGAAATATTGTTAAAAGTAATTGAGCAGCGAAAGGTCCGGGACTTATATTTATCTCTACCAAAGAAGAAAATCTAACAGAGTCTAAACACAGGTGATGGACTAAAGACTTGAGCAAATTTTCAATTTAGAGAGACCATGCAAATAAGAAAGGACCTACGTAATGAAGAAAAAGCCTAATAGAACACTCAATAGAACTTATATTCCAGATGGAGAATTTAAATTATCAGTGAATTCTTTTTCTGTCACGCTAGCCTGGAATAATGGCCATCTGAACAGTGACGAAAGTGTTAAAGGACTTAGATTCTAAATTAAAAATGAAAATATTTCCTGTCACCGTTACAGGATTGTATGGAAAGCACCAAAGATAGTGAAGGAAGGAAGTTGAAACTGAGCTGGGGACATTATCTGGAAAGATCTTTTTTGTAAATGATGGGTTTTAGGGATTTTGTTTTTACTCCTATATCTATTTTTCTTCTGTCACCTTCATTCTTCCTTTCTGCCACTTGCCTTTTATCAACCTACTTTCCTTCCCTCTGGCTCTTCTTTGCACTTCGTTCCTCCTTTTTCTTGTATCTGTGCTTTTTTATCCTTGCCTGTTTCTTTCTTGAGTCTGCTTTTCCCACTTTTTTTTTTTCCTTGTTTTTTTTTACTGAAACTGTTCTCTAACCGTAACTTCCTTCTTAGTCTTATCTTAGTCATAACACCTGTATTCCTTCCTAAATATAACGGAAAGTAGGGAAATTTCAAAAGTTAAAAGAATACATATATAATAGCCTAAATAAACGTGGAAGCCAAACAGCTATGTTTTGGAAGGAGAGAAAAATATCCAGTTTGTTTTTTGTATCTTTGCATATTGTTCCTCAGGAGGATTTGGTTAACTGCATATTCATGAGAATTGCAATGGTCTATGAACTAGGAAATTTATGCTAGGAATACATGTACAGTGATGCAAAAATTTGTGTTGGGAATACACTTATCATGGCTTGCTGGTCTGAAATCTGTAGTTAAAGAGAGCAGGAAACGGGCACAGCACCGTGCACTTGAGGCTCCAAGAATGTCAGTGCTGCTTCTGTGTGCTTTCAGATCTCAAAATAGTACAGCTATGACCCAGATAACTCCAAGCACAGGGCCTGTTTTCTGTGGAAACACCCAGGACGCTGTTAGAAAGTTCATGCAGCCTGTACTTTTACTGAAGGAAGACCAACTAACCCACATAAGATTAGTGTGGCTTTGACTAACAAAACTGGGCCTGACTCAACCCCTGTGTGTCACAGTAGAAACAAAAAACCCCACAAGCTCTCAAAACAACTCCCTCTAAAGCAATAAAAGGAGTTTACAGCAGATGGGTACTTACTATTCCGTGACTGTATCATTTTCAATCTGGTGCTAGGATTCTGAAAGTCAGACTTGCTCTATTGTCAAACCATAGTCTTAGATAAATCACCAGCCAAGAGAAGTAGTGAAATATTATAAATGAATCACTCATCAAAGAAGTGTTAAATCTATAACAAATTATGGACAATGAAAGATTCCAGTATGTTCACAGGTTAGTTGTCGTGGTTGTCATCCTGCTCCCTCTTGCTTTGACATTCTGCCCACTTTCCTGTTTTGCTTGAAATTTTAAAAATTTAATTTGGAAAAGAACCCCAACCAACCAAACACCACCAACAGCAACTCAACCCCGAAACCATTTATCTGAAAAATAAATATAGCTAGCTAGGAACTGAAATCATCACTAAATGGCAGCTTCTGTTCCCACAGGAATCTTTGAACATTGCTTATAAGAGAGCAGAAGAACTGTGATAATGAGATAAGATTTCCGTCTCTCCCACAGTGTAGCCTCAAAAATCCTCTTGTAAAACTGATTGCTTTCCCTGCAGTTTGTCATTGCAGAAAAAAATCCATTTTGTAGGGTCTGCAAGGAATGCATTTGTCCTGCCATTAAAGTGGCACTGAGATAAATTTTAATGTATCTGTTTCTTCATCTATGCAATAATGTAGACAATAGACATCTGGATATGTCATCAAGTAAAAACGCCTATGCAAGCAGAATATATTGATACTTCCAAAACCCGATAATGGTCCCTAATAAGTGTTGTAGGCTGGTGTTTACTAAGTGTTCACTGTTGTCCCTTCACCAGCTTTCCAGCCTATTGCCAGTGTTGCACAATGCTCCTATGTCTGCCAGAGCTTGATAAAAGTCACTGATATTAAGCACGTTTCTTCAGTCTCCTTTACCTCTCCCAACCTACGTAGCATGTTCCATGACTATGCTTGACATTCTCCTCCCTCCTATGTATCAGATTAATTCACTGTGTAAAAATGCTATTTGGGAACAATGCAGCTATTTAGGCATGTAGTTTTATGAAACTGGCTGTCTAAATTTTATTTTTATAAATAATACTTTCTGATAGCTTGAATATGATTTTTTTTCCCCATGAGAAGTACTAGGGAAAGGTAATTATTTAAAATGAACTCATATGTATATGTTGGGGGAGGAAAGAAAATATTTCACAGGTATTTAAAAAAAATCCCTCCCTCTATCCTCTGGGCGTTGGTCTGCTATTTTTTCCTCTTTGAGTCTCTGCAGACCTTCTTATAAACAAAATGGTGTGTTGGTGTGCTTTTTTTCTACCCCCTCTTTTTTTTTTTTTCTTTAAAAAACTTCACAATTGTGAGAGTTATTAATGGAGATAACTTGCAATATTTCATTTCAGTTCACTGGGTTAGAAGATCTTCAAGATTTTTAGCAGAGAATTAACAAGTCCGTGTGACTGAGCTGTTCAGTGATAAGTGACAGGAGTTTGAGTGCACAGCTTCTGTGCAATGGAAGGACGAAGTGAATGGTCTTAAGTATATGAAGAACTTTCAATAATGAAAACTAATTAAGCAGGAATCTATCAATCCATACATTTTATATCAGCAGATAGCATTAAAATAATTTGTTTGTTGAATATGAATGATAATACTGTATTAAATGTATTATCTAGTTTAGCCCTAAGACTTGACAGAAATGAAAACAAACAAAATGATTTCATCAAAATCAGTGTGGCATGTTAAAGCCATAGGTTTTAGAAAGTTAACATTGACGTCTGTCTCAGAGGAAAGAAAGGACAAATATGATCAATAAATGATCATTTTGTTTTCATGCCTAAAAAAATATTGAGAGGAGTTAATTTAATGAGAAAGTGGTCATTAAATGACATGGGTGTTATGGAAAGGCGATGAGAGTTATGAATTGAACAGCATGGGAATAACCCCCCGGAGGAAAGGAACGCAGAGAAACAATGTGAAAATACTCAGGATTATTCTAAGTCTTAGACTTAATGGTGGTATACTTTTTTTTTTCCTGCCCCCCACCCGCTAGTTGGGGGATGCTCTATTGAACTGAGGTGCATGTTAAGATAACAAGTACAAAATAGAGGAAGATGTAGAGGTGGTAGTGGAAACTTCACAGCTCAGAATGTCAGTGCATGTGAACTAGCAGACCAGCCAGTGCTTCCAGTTTATACAAGTGTAAGACTTCCATTTGCTGCTTGAGAATAATAAATACATATACTTCAACGTACAGACTGAATGAAAATATATTGGGAAAAACACCTTTGTTTAATATAAATTCTTAATTTACCCACAAAGGAAATACTTTGATTTTATTACAGATACTTGGTTTTTAACAGGGAACTTGAAAATACTTATTATTTCTAAGCAAGTTGAATTTTTTCATAGTCTTTTTTTTTTTTCTTTTTCTGTTTTATGAAGAGCTGTCTGACATACTTCACAGGAATGAAACGCTTCACTTTCCATTTCAATATATAGATTATAAAATGTGTTTTAGAACATAGTTCTGGTCCTGCTATTATTGTTTGGTTTCTATTATTTTAGGGAGGTCCTCTACCTCGGTAAATTTCTTAGGTTTTTCCTCTATTTTTTCTATGTACTGTTTTGATATAGAGATCCTCTTGTTTTGTCCCACTACCACAGGGCCATATCTGGTGTAGCAGATGCTTTGACTTAATTTTTCATATAGGTCCAAGATATTTCCTTCTCCTTTTCTGAGTAAGATTAGAGATTAAAAAAAAAAAACATCAATCAGTTTGACAAATCTTGGCATTTCTTGGCATTTGCTATGCTGCTAATCCAAAGAAATCTAGTGGGTTTTGTGAACATTTGCCTTTTGAAAGTATTTAAAAGTCTGTCTATAATGTTGGTGGATTTCCAAGTCTTAAATCCATATGCTAAGATGGAAAATGACGTTGGAGTTGAAGATTTTTGAGTTTGATTTTCTTTTTATGAACAAAATTTTTTTGAACTGTTGAATGTCAAAGTGTTTGGGGTTTTTGGTGTGGGTTTTTTTTTTTTTTTTCCTGTACAGCTTTGTAGATTTGGCAGAGTCTTCGAACATATTGACTTCCATGACTTTTCACATTATATTTGAGTGAAGCTGTGGGCTATTGTTGCTTCAGAACTATGCACAGCATCACTTATGATGTCAGACAAATCTTTTGAAATTTGCTTCCATGATGGTTGAACTCTTGGAAGAGCTGTAGATGATGGTAGAATCTAGTTCTAATGTATTATTGTGTGTCTCTAGAAGTTTGTTACACCCTTCTCATTGAAGGCAATGAAAAATAGATCAGATAAGAGAATATTGATGTCTGTACTACCTTTTTTTCAACTCTCGCTGTGTTTGCTTCTATATTAGTGAGCCTAAAAGTCTTAACAAAGTTGATAATTTTTACTAGAATACTATACTTCTAGATAGTGAAGTATGTTTTCTTATTTATAAATAGTCATAAAGTCCCATACTTTAATACAGCATCTTTTCACATAAAGGTATTCTACATCTGTTAGCTTGCAAGTGCTGCACACTTATGATGAGCTTTAATTGATTTTTCCTTGATTTGTTTGGCTGAAAAGAGAAAGAAAAGAAAAAACGGTACTTGAAAGTCCACTGCTGGCTCTGGATTTGAAGAGAGGTATTCTGAAATATTTAGCTAATTAGTAAGCATGAAGCAATTAGCTGGGAATTAGCGAATCTTGTGGGCAGAAAAATATTTCAGGCTTTGCTGGCAACCATGATCAAGGTTCACAGGAAAGCCTTATGTCACAGCTGAATCAATTCCATGTATGCCTTCTGCAGAGGTGCTTCACTCGCACTTTGAACTTTGGAGCATCTTGTTGTGATGGGATGTTCTGTGCTTGCCAAAAAGCATCAGCATGATTTTCTTTTAAACTGAGACCCTTTCTTGATACTCAGACCATGTGAAAGGCACCTGGATATGTCTGTAAATATATCTACATGTCCTTTAATCTGGAAAGAAAGGGTAAAGGACATTTAATACTACTGAAAATCAGATTTTTCTGTCAGTTATGTAGCAGCGGATAATGAAACTTTTAACCGGTTATTAACATTGTCATCTGAATGCTGCTAAATTCTTTATTGACTTTATTAATTTTTAGTGATTATATGTCCAAAATGCCATTAAAATAAGAATTATATTTTTAGTTCGTATTAGTAAAGATCAGAAAAGTTGACTTTTTACATCAAAACAATTGAAAGCATCATTCTCATATATTCAGATATTTCACCCAAGACAGTGGAGAAATCTAACATAAAAAAACCCTATTAACGCAATACAATGTAAATTAAAATCATGTCCAGAGAAAAATGTGCTTAATATGCTAACTTCAATCTCCTTTCAATCCCTTTGGATTTAGCAACCACTTTCAAGTATGAAACCATGTCAGAATATGCAATTTAGTTCCACTTGACCAACAAAGAAATACAAGAAGAAATTACTTTAGCAATACATTGTTCAATTAATGTTCAAGTACATTGAGATTTGTCATGAAAATTCTAGATATGTGCATATAGCATTAATCAACCCAGTTGTTGTTACTGGAGCTTTCGTATACAAGCCCTCCAGTTAAAAAAAAAACTTTTTCAGCTAAGACCTGACAGACACATTAATGAATGAGAAAGGAACATATTTTTTAAAAAATTCTCACAAGTTAAAAAGTTTTATCACTGTTCAGCTCTTGGAATAGAGCTCATATGGACCCTGCAAATAGAATCAATGTAGATAATAAGTAGAACAAATCAATAGAATGCAATGTACAAGACACTGTTTCTAGAAATTACAAACTTCTAGCAAAGTGCTGGTAAAATTTGGCAATTTGTAGGTTTCTCTGAATAATAAACATGATCTTTTTTAAAACACTTCTTAGAAATACCTGATTGAGGGAATTTTTCATCACTTTTGTAATAAGGTTTTGTTTATTTCAGACCCAGATTGACTTAAGTACTCTCTACAAAATTTTTCTTCAACTGAGCCAAAACAGCAATTTCTGTTATGTAGGCACCTGATCATATGAAAGGAAAAACATGAAGAAAACAAAGCCACAGAAGAGCATTTGTGAGTCACTCATCAACTGGCAGTAGGGGAGAACAATATCCCTCATTTTCTGAAATGTCTTTCCTTGGGTAGGATCCCCAGGAAGTATACATTAGAAAAGTTACAGTATGCTTAGATGGTAATTTTTTAATGTCCTCCATTCCAGTCACATACCTCACCAGTTTGAAAGTTTCAAGAAGGGTTATGCATTCTTTACTAGTGACTTACGAATTGCAACATTTCCCCCAACATTTCCATTATCTCAGAGTAATGATATTTCTTGCAAGACACCAAAAAGAGATTTCATATTAACAAACTGGCTTAAGAAGAAAATAGCCCACTAAACCCTGCAACTATGAAACCATTTTGTTCTGTAACAGTAAAGATCCATTCTGTTTTTTAAGTTTTAAGTAGATTTTCCCCTTGTGGAATCTGATCTCTTGTCGGTAAGAGTCAATGGGCAAAAGACCTTGATTTCTTTGCTTTTTTACATTAGCACATTTTTAACAGTGTACAGCTATTCGTTAACTTACAGAAGTCTTAATTTTGTCACCTCTTGAGACCGTCATATCTTTCAGTAGATTAAGTAATCATCTACATTTATTTTGTCAATGAAAACCCAAAGCAAACCACCTGTGAGTTTAGAAGAAATTTGAAAGAATCCATTTGAAAAGCATTTAAAGATGTTTTCCATCAATAAAAGACCATAGGGGTTTTATCGGTATCAATATGTATTAATCCTTCTGACATTTATTTAGGCAGGCTATGATTTATGACATAGAAGTAAAAAATTTTCAGGTTATAAATGACAGCACAGGATTAGTTGGTTTGGAAAGCAACCTTTCAGTCTAGTCCCAAATACAAAATGGGACCATGGGTGTATAATAAAAAGATACTGACAATGTAGTAAATTTCTGTGATACTAACATAACAGTTTATTTTATAACTTTGCCAGTTTTCAAAAATCACACTAGTAACTTCACTTGGTCAAAACCATCCAGCAGGTGATATTTGAAACAAACCAGTTATTTCCTTCACAGCTATAATCTGTGCATTTAAAACTTAAATTAGGTGATGTACAGTCCAAAACAAAAATGATCTCTGCCCCAGAGACTATAAAAAAATGGAGATCAGAGGGACATAAATATGTTCAGGATATACAGAAAAGCACATCTCTTGATCTTGGTATGAAAGTTTGTGGTTTTACTGTCTCTAGCAGCCCATTTGTTGTCAAGACTTCTAGAGGCAGCGTGGAAAGAGGGAAATTTGAAGAAGTGTTTGAGTGAAAGCTATGAGCTATGTAACTGGTTATAAAGAGTATTTTCCAAGCCTAAGGTGCATCATGGAAGAAATAATAATGTGCTTATTTGAAAAATGAGTGAACAGGTGGTGGGTGCTGCCCTAGCAGGTTGCTCTCAGAAGAGTTTAATCTCCTGACACTGAACCAGCATGGGATGAGGGTTGAAGTTCTGGAAATGAAGGCAAAGAGCTAATAAAATATGACAGAAGGGAACTGATAGATGAATGCCAATAGTTGACACCGATACACTAAGAAAATGATATTTGCAGCAAGATTCGGAATGTAAATTGATAGGATTGAATTGTATTTACTAAGATCAAAAGAAAGGACATTGTGGTTATTGAGATCCAGGACAGTGAAAGAGTGGATGAGCTTTAACTCTGTCAGTGGTTCACCACCATTCCTGTCAATGCACACGCATCCAGGTCATAGAGTGTGGCTCTAAAAGCTTCATAGAAAATCATCTTAACCTGCCCCCATGCATGAGCAGTGAAATGTTTCTCATAGAATCATTTAGGTTTGTAAAGATCTTTAAGATCATTGAGTCCTGTCCTTGATATTTTTGGTATTTCAGATTCAATATTTCAAGGAAATTATGTGGTTGGGGATTATAGAATAAGGCAACAGAATTCCATTCTTGTCTTTTTCCCCAGTGACTGACAGCTAAATTAAATTCTGCTCTCTTGAACTGCAGCTGAGTGGTACGAAACTGTGTAGCCTTAGTCCAAGCCCCATGTCATATTGACTTCAGTGGGCTTTGTTATCAGGCTTTTTTTTTTCTTTGTTTTATCTTGTAAATTAATTTTTGTTTGTAGTTCTTATCTTCATGCTACTGAATAAGCTGCTTAATTTCTGGTAACTAAAACATTCTGTCCAAAACTAAAAATTTGCAGAGTAAAAAAATTTGTAAACTGTAAAAACTGCTTGTTCCTTTGTGTTCTCTTGCTTGTTTTATGTCAGTATTTATACCAGAAAACAGGATGGATAATTCTGTCTTAGCACATCTCTACTGTTATATAATAGGGTTTTTAGGAAGAAAAAAAACCTTCTCTCTATCACCTTCCAAAGTTAGGAAATTGAAGTCCATTTTAAGGAAATACTTTTCTATAAGAGGATGCGAGAGAGAGGATAAAAGAAGATTTTTTTCATTTTTTTTTGAGTAGTGCAATTTCCTGACAATGTTAGTCCAAACTCTTTGGAGTTGATGCATACCTAGTTATATGAGTAACAAGAATTTATATTTGATTATGAATTATCCTGAGTATGTGTATGTGAGTTTATTTATGTATGGCATAGTATATATATGATATGCCTATCATATGGATGTATGGATGCATATAGTGTAGATGTATGGAATATAATATGTTTTATAAGGAATTTGATGTGTCACCTGGAAAATGTTGGGAAATTCCTACAGAGGCTGTTGATCCAGGAATTCCTAGGAAGCTCCAGAAGATTTTAAGATTCTTGATCCTAGAAATTCCTGGAAAACAGTGGCATATTCCTGGAAAAGCTACAGATCCAGTAATCTCTACAAAGTACTGAAGAAGTCCCAGAAAGTCTCTTGTTCCAGGAATTCTGAGAGGGCAGTTAGATATCTTGAGAAAGCTTTGGGTAATTCTGCAAAAGCTCTAGATATGGCGATTCTTATGAAGTGACACTAAATTTGTAGACAATTACTTTGACATTCCTAGAAAGTGCTGGAAAATTCTTGAAAGCAGAGATGGAAAGTCCAAGAAAGCAATAGGGGGAAATTCCTAGAGAGCGCCTGGAGGACTCCTAGAAAGCAGTGAGGAAATTCCTAGAAAACACCAGGAAGATCCCTAGAAAGCATCAGGGAGATCCCTAGGATGCCACGGGGCCAGTCCTAAGAAGTATAGATAAGAATCACATAGTGTGAAAATTCCTAGAAAGAACAAGGAAAATTCCTAGAAAGCACTGTGAGGATTCCTGGAAAGAGCACTTGAAATTCCTAGAAAGTAGAAGGGCAATTATTAGAAAGCATTAGGAGGATCCTCAAAAAGCTGTGGGGAATTTCCTAGAAAGTATCTGGAGCGTTCTTAAAAAGGATTTTGAGGGTGAGGCTTGGGATTCCTAGAAGCTATTAGGTGGATTCCTAGAAAGTAGTTGGAACATTCCTGGAAAGTAGTGGAGAAGATCCATAAGAACTAGAAAAGAAATCCCTAGGAAGCAGCATTGAGAAATTTCTAGAAGCAATCAGTAATATTCCCAGAAAGTCCTAGGGGAAATGCCCAGAGAGTACTGGGAGTATTAGTGGAAAGCAAAAGAAAAAAATTTTAGGAAGCAGCTGCAGAGATTCCTAGGAATCATATGTAAGATTCATAGAAAGCAGTTGGAAATTTCGTAGGAAACATGTAAAATTCCTAGAAATCATAGAGACAGAACTCCCACAAATCAACAGGGAGGATTCAAGGAAGCACCCAGAAAATTCTTAGAGAGCACAAGAAAAATTTCTGGAAAGTGTTGAAAGGATTCTTTGATGAATGTGCTGAGGAAAAAAAAAAACAAAACCAAACAAAACCAACATAGAAAGCAGTGGGGGAATTCTTAGAAATCAAACAAAAAATTCCTAGAAAACACAGGGGATATTTCTGAAAATCAGTAGTAAGAAATTCCCAGAAAGCGTCAGGAGAATTAATAGAAATCATTGGGAAAAGAAACCTAGGAAGCAACAAATTTTCCTGGAAAGGAGAGGGAGAAATCTTTTAAAACATAAGCAAAAAAGAAATTCCTAGAAAGATGTTCCAGAATAGTTTTATTGAATGTTTAAGAAAAAAACAGTCTTTGAGGATACCAGCTAAAGAAAACATGCTCTGTCACTAAAATTCAGAGTTTAAATATGTTTATTGTTACTGTAGTTCTACACGACTTGAATGTGCAAATTCCTGTATAGGATGTTTACAAAGAGGTGTTCTTGATTTACAGCTGGCTGTACCAGGGAAAAGAGATTGATGTTACTGGGGAATTTATTTCAGGATTTGAGACCAAGCTAACGTGATATTTCTCCTCTAGCTATAGAGTCTCTAAAAGTGCTAGAAGAAAGAATTGCCTTACCTGAGGGTTTGAAGGCTCCCTGATGGTATCCCATTAGCTCTCAAATTATTGCTACTTTTCATTAAGTCAAAAATCTTCAGTTACTAGCAGATTGCTTCTACGGAGATAATTTTCTTTCAATACTCTTAGAAGCTGTGTTCAAAATCCATATGGGCATTAGTTCTCTGTTAGCAACAATCAGTTATAAAAGCAGTAAACCTTAGAACATGAAGGTTCCCCTTCCCCACCCTCTTTAAATCCACATTATCCTATTCTACCTGGCCTTCTAAGAATTTTTTTACAATTCTTTATCCTGGATTGTGGGTTTTATCCCATTTTTGGCAAAATTGCATTGATTGCATATCTGAGAATGACAGTTAAGTTTATATCCTAGAATAACGATGTAATTTTGCTTAGTAGAATCAAGGTATAGTTTGGAATTCGAATGGTTCCTTCCATCTGCCATTTTAAATTAGGATTGTCTACTCCCTAGTGACCCTCTCTTTTCCAATTGTCTCCTTCTTCCTTTCAGTAAAAAGATACTCTGAACTTCTTGACTCAGTTTTTAGAAGATTAGCCTAAGATCATCAGAAACAAATCTGTTAGTTGTAAGAATTACTTTTGCTTAATAATTCTCTGCAGGACACTAAGCCATGCTATTACGTGCCTCCATTTCACTCTACTCAAGTTTTGTCTATTTTAGAAAAATTCTGTAAAAGTATCCTACTGTTGCTAACAGCACTGAATTAACAGCTTTACTACAGAAAAGGAGCCACTAATATATATAGTATTTCTGCTCAGGTAGAAAGATTAATTGCACCAGCAGCTGCTGGTTTTCTACTCTAGGAATTCCAGCTATATTACACTGCTAGGTGATCTTCTTGTGATCTGAGATGCTAAAACTTTAGTCTAAATTCAACTGAAGTTTTTAAAAAGCAACTTCTGTACCTTAAACTGGTAAACCATTTACATTTTATGGTTTATTAAAAGATATTGTAAGCGGATACAGCTTATCTGCAAGTCTGACACCAGACTTCTCAGAATAATGTTTAGGAGCAGATGCTGTTATATGTATGCATTAGCAAGCGTTACGAGAAAAAATACTTTTCAGTAGCCCAGAATTACTTTGCATTGTTAAAATGTGATCTTATTTAAATCAAGCCGATAAGCTCAGAAAACAAGCATATGTGTGTTGAAAGAAATGTATGTTAAGGTTTCATAAAGATTTTGTGGCCCCCTAAACTTAGATCTTTCTTAGTTCCTTCTCAAAACCCTTCCTGCTTTCTTTTATCCCTTTTATTGTTAGAGTATTTTCTGCCTCACCTGTATGTGTCTCATTGCCACAGATGGAGTTTCCATATCTGCCAGGAGTGACCCTTTTGTCCCTTATTCCCTGTGCAATTTTCAGTGTCTCATTCATCATGAATCCACAGTTTGCTTCTCTTTGCTTGGGCTGATTCCTGCGCGGTGCATCCCCTGTGGTTTCCCAACCGGTTTTCTCTAACTTTATGGGGATTAATGTTGTGTTGTTCAGCTCTGACTGAGCTGAAGCTGACGATGTTGACCACATCCATGATTTTGTAGAAAAACACCACCCATACAATATCATTAGTGATGTCATTTTGTTGATCGTTGCGTGCTGCCTGTCTCTTACTAAAATACAGTGAAAGAAACTTAAAGAAGTGTTTCTTGCTGATCGTTTAGAAATGGCCAAACACCTGGCAGTGCAGAAACCATTTCAAGTTTAAAAAAAAAATAAAAATTGAACGAACATCAGTATATTACACAGAAACCTCACCAGTTGTATCAGTATATGAAAATCAGGGCTTCAAGTTGTCAAATGAAATTAGATGGGAAAATGCAAGCAGAAGGATTTCACTGGTAGTTAATCTGTTTCAGCATTGTATCTCTGATGCTGAGTAGCAACAGCTCCTTCAGAGGGTGAAAGTATGCAGCCATCTTTGTCCTCCAATGGAAAATACTTCTTTATGTCTATCAGGTAGAAGCTACTAACCGCAATGTTCATAGGTTATATCTTTGAAAACATTTTAAAAAATACTTCTGTATATTCAAAGAAGTGAAAAACACATGTATATAAATAGCCATGGTAACCCTGAATAGTCTTGTTATTTTTATGCATGCACAAATATATTCACTCGTTGACAAGTATAGAATTTTTCCTTGGCATTTTTCACCACCAGTCGTGATTTTTAGAATTAAATGCAAATAAAATGGAGTGTAAGAAAACAAAAACTGAATAGCATTTCAAGAAAAGTGTCAGAGGGAGATGGGAATCTTTTTTTTCTTCAGTTCTTCTGCTCAGCTCTTATAAGGTCTTGCTTTTGAAATTGTCCAGTGTGTGCATTTTTCCTCTGGATTCCCGGTAGCATTGGTGTAAATAATTGTAAATAATTGTGTGGTATATCTAAATGGTGACAAGTAGGAGAGCAAATGACCGCAAGAAATACAAGGACAAACTTAGAGATTGATTTGTAGACTCAACTTATTTTTTCTACAATGGAAGGTTGGATCTTCTACTTTACTGATAGAAGCTTTCCAAATTTGTATCATCTTTAATTTAAAAGTTGATTTCATTCTTTCCTTCTTGTCCTTTTTTGTGGGAGTTTCTTTTTATTTAAAAGTTAAAGTGGGATGGGAAGTCTAACTGGAACGCAGTTTTCACTATTTTAATGTAATTCAGTCTAAGTCAAAAGCATGATGCAATGATGATAGATCAAGTGGGTATTTGTTATACAATATTATCAGGGATCTAAGACTCTTAAGAATAGCAGAATTATACTTGCACTTATATAGGGAGAAAAACAAACCGTAAAAGGAAAGGATCAAACATAGAGCTAATTAAGTATAAACAGCACATTGCATCCAGTTTTCAAAATGCAATAGTTTCCCATATAAAATAACATTTTTAAAGGATATAGTTTGCCTTTGAAGGAGAGAGATTTGAGCTCCAGGGAATGGGCTTTTTCCACCCTTTCTTATTGCTGCCTGCCTTTCACTCTGTGTGTTGTTTCTAACCTTAGTTCTGAACTGAATCTCATTTAGTAACATTGGAACACAGGACAAATACAAATGATGGAAAGTTAGCTATATGAAAGTGCATTCCTAAAAGCACCAAAGAAAAAAATTACATCAGAAAAAAATCGCCTCCAAGACAAAGAGAAGCCAAAGCAGTAGTTAGAGAACTCATTTCTTCAACTAGATGTCAGTACTCCCAGCATGACTTGGTCTGCAAATTGCAGTACTTAAATTGCCAAAACTCCTACTAAAGTCATTCCTAAAATGGTGTGTGCATGAGGAAAAAAAATTATCATTCCTCTAATTTGTGATGCTGTGATTGAAAAAAAACACAAAACAATATAGAAACTATTATATAGTTATATATTATTATATATATTATATAGTTATATTATATAAACTATTATATAAAGTATTCACAGGAAAACTCAGCACCTTCTTAATGAAAAGAATTCGATGTCAGTCTCATAGAGTTTTATTTTCAATGGAAGCATTGGTGAAAATTAAAGAGACCAGCAAATCAAACTGTAACGTGTCAAAACCATTTTTGGTATGGAATAGTTGAAGTGGAATAGCCTAGTTTCCTGCTTACATATGCAAATAATTTCCCAATTACATGCCTTTCGGCAAAGTTGTATATAGGTATAAGGCTACTGATGCTTTTCATATTCTATTTTAAAGGCCTTCTGGAAACACTTTCAAACACTAGAAAGGTTTATTACACTTCCGTAGTTAGATATGAACAGAACTACAGGGGTTGGGCTTGGTTTTGTTTTGTTTTCTAATTGCAGAGAATCTTGAATCACAGGAAAGAGTGGGAGCTGATGCCTTTCCTGATCTCTTCCCTTGGGTGTTCTAGAATCTATTTCAACTTATCCCATTTACCTGCCGTTTGAATTCTGAGAAATCTCTCTGTCTTTCTGCTCATTGTTTTTCCTCTTCTTTTTGTCCAGTGTTCAGACCAGTAAGTTCTTTGAAGTCGAGACTGCTTCTGCCTCTTTGCTTTCTAAGCCAGGAAATTGTCGGGGCTGAAGCAACATAAAGCAGGTTTTGGACAGTGTCAAACAAGTCTTTTTTTCTGTAAAATTATTGGCAGAACTAATCAATTGTAATCAGGAAGGAATGCCCTTCAAATATAAAGAAAAATGGATACTTACAGGAGATTCCCAGGTTTTTGGCTGAGATGGAAATAGTATTATATTCCACTATGCTTATGTAAAATGTTTTCTTGTCGCTTGTCCACAATGTTGTAAGGACTTTCCTGTAATTTTTTTTTTAAGTCCTAAATATTTTGATGAGCATATATCAAATATAGCTTACTTCAGACTCCATCTTTCTTCTGCACAGTTTCACTGAAAACATGGAATTCTTGATTTCTGGCTGGAGGTCTGACCTTGTCTGCCTGTTCAGCAGCTATACTGTTACATGAAGATTTCTAAAATATCACCCTTACTTGATTTTCTTTCTGACACAGATATATACTAAAGGAAAAGGAGCTCATAATCCCTAATGCTTCTATATCTGTTCCCAGAAGTCTTATCAACTACAGCTCTGGCTGCCTTTGAATAGAAGCTGAGGGTGTTAATTACCTTGCGTGCAGAGACTCGTCTGTAATAGCAGTTTTCAGGAGCAATGGTAAACATCAAGGTGGAAATACAGTCAAGGTACAAAACAAAAGAGTGAAAACAGGTTGTATCAACATTGATCTAAAGAAACCAGACTGCTTTGAAACAGGATTGTTTAGTGTGATTTGTTCAAAACAAAACAAACAAAAAATCCCACCAAAAAAAGCCAACCCCAAAATAAGAAATTTTGCAATGAAATAATGCTTCACTACTACATTTTTTGAAAAGAATATTTTGTTGTCATTACCAAAGATCTGAATTAGTTTCAGAGTGTTGTGTTGCCATGCCAACAGAGGACTTGTCAGTTTGTTTGCTCCTGCTGTCAGAATAATACATTTCTGAGTTTAGTCCTCAGAGGAAGCCAACTGTAGCCCAAGTGAAACATCATAAGCTTTTTTCAAAATTGAAAACAATATCTTCAAATATATGCACATGTAATGCTCAGAAGATAAAGAGGTAAAGACTAGCTCATAGGTAGAAGAGTTTCTTTGGTTTTTTTGCTTAATGTTCCTCCTCAATTATTAATAAAATTAATAAACGCTTAAATAATTTAGGCAAAAATACATTTTCATGGAATTTGCTATCACAGTGGTGGATATTAGAAATATTTAGTTAACAGATAGATAAAGTGTGTATCCTCTAAAGGCTAGACAACTGGCACGAGGCCAAGATGCGATTAATTACCCGGAGCAAGAGTTTATAAAGCTAAAATCTGTAGAGGTTCAGCGTGTATACAACAGTTTTCTGAGTAGACCGAGTGAAAAAATGTTGGTATAACCTAGCAGATAATACGCAAGCTAAACCAGTCCATCCAGTAATGCTCCCTGCTTCCTATGCTATGAAATTGTACAAGCTAGAGGCATTAATATTAATCTGGCTCTTGACATTGATATAACACCCCTGGAATCTGGAAATCAGCTCTCCTCCAACATTTATGAAGCTAGCCACCAAGGTCCTCTTATTCTCCTGACTACGGAAAACATTGATTTTACTGAGTTTTCGGACAGCTCCGTTCCACGCTTATGGCTCTTTACCTGATTAGAGTTTTCCTCCATCAGGTACATTTTGGAAACTGTTCAATAATTAAAGACCATCATATTTCAGTAACCCATTCGTATCTAGACAAACTGTCAGCACATTTTGTAGTTGTAGCCTGCTTATTAATGAGGATGGGATTGAAAGATAGTTGATGGCACATTTACACAAGGAAGCTGTGGGTATAAGAGTCCCCAGAATTTCAAAATGATCTCTTTTGCAACAGGCTGAATCAGACCTCAAACTAACAATATAATAAGGTGAGGATAGTGTAGAAATAAATACATGGTACTTAGTCACATAAAAGATAGCTAATGTCCTTGGTGAATATTGAACCAGAGCACGTATTACTTTGTTATGGCTGCCTAAGAATGTAACTGAAGCATAGCCCCAAAACAAGCCTCCACATTGTAATCTAGAGATTGCTAAATTAGGGTAATCACATCTAAATTGCTTGGAAGTCCTCCCAGATTTGCTTGAGTCTAGGTGCATGGTCTTGCTCTCTCCCAGACATACGTCTGGCAAGTCCTGAGTGCACACTAGATCTTTTCCCTGCCTCTGCATGGTTTTGATTTTATAGGAACAAAACCTAAGGAAGGATCTGGAAAAAAGCCGTGGTGGGCTTCAGGCTTGTGATCTAGACCATCAGAAGAGTGGAAGTCTGGTCTGCCTTGTGGCACAGACTGATGGCTCACTCCAAAAGTCAGTTGGAAGTCCTTTCACCAACTACAGCGGACTTTGGATCCGGCTAAAGGTTCAAAAAAGATCTGGGTATTTCTGTGACTGTAAGGAACATCTATAGTTTTCATAACAAAGACACATTTTAGCAGTGACAGTATATCTTATGTTTTGGGGTAAAAGCCAGTCTCTTTAGAGATCAGAATAAAACCCATGTCTATAACTTTTCTTTTTTTTTTTTTTTAAAAAAAAGGCCTATTCCCCAGTTGCCTGCTGTTTGCATTTACATTGTGATGTGATAAATTCTTACATTTTCAGAGGTGGACTAACATATCCTGGATTTGATCCAGTATGATAATTCTTATAGTTCCATCTACTCTTTGATTTGCGTAGGGAGACTGATATAAGAGCATCCAGAATCAGGCTCATAATAAATATAAATGATGTCTTTTATTTGTTGTATAATTTATTGTTCATTTATGCCTTTGTCTTTGCATGAGTTAGCCTTTCATGCTAATTTCTCTGATGGGTGGATTCATCAAAAGGATAACCAGAAGATATTTTTCATTTTAACAAATACAAATTGCAACCTGGTTCTTCCTTATCTATTTTTTGAAGCATAGAGAATAGCTTTGGAATAATTACTAGGTGTTGCATTGGTTTAAAAAAAAATAAAGAGGGAAAAAAAGAGAAAAGCAACATTTTATAAATATTAGGTCATAGAATTCAGAGCTAGGTAAAGCCTATTATTTGATTGAATATGTCTCCTGTGTGAAATGGATATAGAGAAAGTTGGAGTCCTATTAGGCATTAAACTGATTATGCATTTGATAGTTTGGTAGGATTCAGTTTCAATACGATATACGCTAAATTCTGCTCAGTGAAATCCCTACTACAAAGATACAAAGTTACGTGGCGATACCAGAGTTATTGCAATCCAACATGTAATTGTGATTTTTGTGCATCATTGGCAAATTAATTTTTTAGTTAACTCCTGGATATTGCATGGTAAAAATTAGAACCTACTGGTTTTATTTTAGGATAAAACCAGTAATGAAAGGAGCGACATGTTACCTGTTGAAGCGAACAAAGTTACAATCAACTGAGAACTTCAATTTTAGCTAACATAGGAGAGAAAAGAGGTGCTGAAACTTCAGGGAAAACAATGTTCTGTCTCCCTGGAAGGAGAAGCAAGACATTCTCACATGTCTGAATCCTTGAGAGATATGAGGGGAAATCAGATGACAGTAAATCTGTTAGATAACCAAAAAATAGTCAGTTTGTTCTTGGTTTTCCTCAGAAGAGTATGTCAGGATGGTTAAATAATCCTCTTAGGACTTTATATTCAGTGGATTTTGTTTGCGCATATTTTATACAACTTATAGAAAAGTCCTATTCTTTGTGATATATTTGACATTTTGTGACACACTTACATTGTACTGGGGGCAAACCATTGTGCTCTAATTACGCTTCTGTAGTGCTGTTGCTTGCATCTTAGTGCCAGGAGCCCCCAACGTCTAGTTGTGCAGACCTCCCTGTTTAGGCTGTATTGAGCCCTGTTGTCTAGTCTGCATTCCTAAATCACAATATGTAAGACTGCAGGGCTGACACTCTAAGGAGAAAATTCCACAGGCACAGCAGGGAAAGCTATGTCCCATGCCCTGTCTGCATCCGGAATAAATGAGTGCCTGCTAGGAATAAATATGTCGTTCACGCAAATAAAAACCATGCATGAGCGTTCTGTGTTTAGCCTCAACAATGAAGAAAGTAATTTTTAATATGAAGGATGCATTTTTTACTTATAATTCAGTTCTTGTCCAGTAATATATAACTCTTGAAGTATATATATATATGATATATATATGATACAAATTTAATTATATGTATTGAGTAAAGTTTTTGTTGCGGTAGGGGTAACTATATGTATTCTTTGAGCTCTATTTGAGTCTATTTTTAAGACTTTCTGTGGCATTTACACTTTTTTCTGTCTCCAGAATTTTTTTCCATGGAGGAAAGACTCTACAGTTGGATAAAGAATGAAAAGATAAAGGCAGAGGCAAAGGGGTTAATTTACAAATAAATAAGTAAATAAATAAACAGGGTTACTGTGCTGGGTCTTAGTGGTAGGAATACACTAATTTCTTCAAGTTTTGGGGTATCTATCAGAGCAGAAGTCAAGTACAATTACTTTAAAATTAATGCAATGAACAAGTGGGTTGGAACATTAAAGAAGATTGTGTTTCCTGCTCTGCATGTTTTAATTTTAATTTGTTTCCTATTTAACAATTAAAACCAAGGATTTCATTAATAAAGCTGGTATTTGTTAATCAGGCTTAAATTCTGTATCTTAATTAATTCTGCAAGGAATGTAATGGATCAGGTTATTAGAAAACTGACAAAGCAGGTGAAAAATGAATTTTCACTTTTAAAATCCTGTTTTAGGGTTTCATAGTTGGAGCTTGATGAGAGTGATTATATCATAAGAAGATGATTTTAAATGACACCTTTGACACCTGTTTCCTCTTTTGAAAGCTTCCCACTTTCATATTTAATACATTTCCATTCTGCTCAGAGTCACATATTGAGTGCGCATTTTTAGTATGGAATATACGCAGCATATCATAGAATCATAGAATGGTTTGGGTTGGAAGGGACCTTAAAGATCATCGAGTTCCAACCCCCTGCCATGCACAGGGACACCTCCCACTAGAGCGGGTTGCTCAAGGCCCCATCCAGCCTTGTCTTGAACACTTCCAGGGATGGGGCATCCACAACCTCCCTGGGCAACCTG
>JAOXJK010000002.1:11951366-11977642 GCA_025774025.1 Xenus cinereus | reverse complement strand
TGGTTTCTGTTGTAACTAAGGAAATGTTCAATGGCTGAAAAATTGGCTGAGTTAGAATTAATTCTTCAGAAAATTTTAGTCAGAAGTACTTTATTATAAATTAGCATGGATTGTATAGCATGAACTATTGCTTCTGTACCTAATATGGTTTATGAAATGTGCCCTAGCAGACATACCAAGTTCCTTCTTCCGGTACTGTTCTAGAATTTTGGTAAAGGTCTTGATTTTTTTTCTGCTGTCTTCCAACAGTGCATTATAGTCTGCCTTTCCTGTAGGCCTTAAACTTGTCATAGTATGTTGCTTTATGACCTATGGGGTCTGAATATACAGAGTGTAGATGTATTGTGAGCTATTCTGGAAGAGGCTGCACAAACGGTTCATGATTGCTGGGGCTGGATCCAGCTGCCAAGTGATCCCTCTCAGCTGTGGATCCCCACAGTCCCTCTAGATCTATGTTGTTGTTACCAGGGACCACATGGAGCGGCTGAGCCATGAACTAAATGCATAGGAAGAGGTGCTGGTGCTTGCTAGATAAATACTTTAGGAAGTCTTTTTGGTACAAATATGTTCCTTTGTAACTGCAAGCTCAGACTCCTTTCCTTCTGTCTTTTGCTTGTGAACTGTTTCCCTTTTGAGTATTTCTTACTGGCTCAAGTATTCCTTGCACCTGCTTTGTAAGGAAGGAGTTTTTTAGTCTGCAGTATTGTTAACGCTAAATTATTAGTATCCATTGCTTTTAAGTTCATGAGAGATTGCACAGCCAAGGCACTTATGACCCTGGTGTTTCAGAGGTTTCTAGCAGATCTACTGAAACCCTCTAAGACTCACAGCTAATCAGCAATACTTAATATCAATCCTTATAAATAAATCTTTGTGTATTCACATATCTCTACTTCTAATCCACAGACTGGAACTTACTTTTACTTAATTTATGTATGCATATATAATTTATATATAAAATATATTTACTGTTACTGGGGATCATAACACTTGAAATTAAAAATTACTCAAGACTGCAGTTAGAATTCATAGAAAACCCAGTCCCTGTTGATCTGTGTTGGGCATTGCCTGCAAATGTCTACAAAACCAGGTTATTATGGAAAGTCAAGCATTAGGAATGCTTTGCTTATGGTTCCTGATGGAGGACTGTGAGAGAGCCTTTCAAAGCTGAACAGTTGTGAGGATGCATCAAAAAATTTTTTGGAAATTTTTGGGAAAAAAAAGAAAAGCCTTTCAGAGTTGCATCTGGGCAGGGATTTTCAGAGGGACAGTTGAGCATATAGGCAAAATTTAGATGCCTAAGGCTCGCTTTAAAAACCTGAATTGTTTTCTGGATTTAGACAATAAAATCTTACCTTAAAACTGGTAAGGATGGACAAGTCTTACAACTTTTCAGATAATAAGAATAAATTGTCAAATGTTAAGTAACTGAAATACTTAAAGTTCTTTCTTCTCCCTTGGAAGAAAATAAAATATTTTTTTTTCTCCTGTAAAATGCAGCAGAAGCAGTTCAGTAACACTATATCCCATTGGGATATTAATGCAGGGAGTGCAGCCACTAGGGAAATATAAAAGTGCTTGGCTGTACTAAACTACTGCACCCCACAGGATATAAAAAAAGCAATGAACTGGGAGAGAAATAAAGTTGTCTAGGGCTATCTAAGGAATCAGTGATTCTTTTGGAAGTAGAGGTGGCTTTAGTAGAAATAGTTCCTTTTCATGTTATTTTAGCTTTTGTTGCACCTGTATTATGTGAAAAGCCTGGTTGAAAGATACCTTTCATTCTTAATAAATTTTCTCGATCTCTGAAGACAAACCCTATTTCATTTAATTCCAGGCTTTGAGAATCTATTTTTCTTATAACTTATTAAATCATTAAAAATCTAGCACTAAGATAAATGTCTGTTACAAAGCAGGTATATAACTCATGTAGAGTATCGTAACTCTGATAGTACATGGTGAACCCAGGTTAATTTTAAGTTCAGAGAGCTTGATCATGTTTGAAATTAGGAAAAAGTTGTCTATCTCCTCTTATGTACATGCATTTTAGTGGCATTTTGCAGTGCATTAAATATAGCTTGTTTTCTTTTGTAGAAGATACAGAAGGTGATTTTTTTATTATTTTTTATTTCACTCTGGGAATTTAGCAATGGCTAAGGATTGGGCAGTACTGCCACAGATTGAATATATTCATGGAAGGCTCATCGCTTGCACTGTGCTGCTTTCCCATCAATTTTTTCTACTTAAAGAAATGACAAGTGCAAGAAAGCTCTGACAAAGGCGTGTCTTGACGTGTAAGAAGCAGAGTTAACGTGCAGGGCAGAGGGAAGAGACTGTATTCTTATGTGATCATTTCTTCGCACCAATGCTGAAAAAGATTCTTGAACAAGAGCAATTTAGCAGTGCTCTTATTATTGCTTTCTCACTCACTCTGTAAGGAAGAATGAGTCAGCAGCCATGATTTTCCCCTTGTCATTGTCCTTATGCTTCTTTCTGAGTTGAACTCAACACACAGCAAGATGTTTCCTCTAGCCCTCTTCCCAGTGGGATGGAGCAGAATGTCTAATCAACTCTCTCCTTATACCCTTAATGAATTGTTACAACAAAAATATAGTGGTGATTATTCAACATCATTGCTAGTTACTGATGGTGATTATGGTATCCCTAACAAAGCATTATGATTTTCAAATAGGGATTAAGTACCAAGAGCAAATACATTTATAATTATTTCCTCTCACAACAGATTCCAAAAGAAGAGGAAAAGAAATGAGAATCAGCCCAAACCCGTATCACCTCTGTTGAAAATAGGATGTCAATAGTATCATTTCTAGATGTATTTTTGTGCAGTTTCAAATGGCTTTTTAATCTCTAAAACTGTTTTCCAAATAAATGGAACTAAAAGTGAAGGAATTCATATTGACTATGAAGCAGATAAAGTACAAATAAGAGAGTTTTAAGTACTGTTTAGTGCAGGAGTAGCAAATATGCCATAAAATATGAAAAGAAATATTCATGACAAAAACAATTATTCTGTTCACCAAATTTCTTCCTCCTTCTCTTCTTCCTCTTCACAGCTAACATATACTGAATGAAAAACTCTTTCATTTATGTAAAACAGAAGAAGCATCAGGAATTTAGGGGAGAGCTTATTAAGGAACATAACCTGTAGAGGGAAATTAATTAGGTTATTATAAAAAAGATCCAACAAAAGTCTAAAATTATTATGTGGTATTTTGAAGGGTGAAAAGTCAGCAAAAGAGACCATGTGAGCCAATCACAGCAAGCAAAGAGGATATAGGAGGAAATTTTATATATATATACACACACATATATATAACTATAGTTTTTATTTCTCTTCTATACTTAGGGAGGGACTTAAGCATTCAAAAATATTTCAGGCATGGGAATTGTAAAGATTCCCTGCCAGAAAATATTTATCAGTGAAGCAAATCTGAAACTTACTAAAGGAGTTCAAGAGGTTTTGGCAAGTTAGATCAAACATTAACATTGCTATGTACAGGAGAAGCTTTGCAACTTACAGAGGATATTACATCGATATCTAGAAAAACGGAAGTTTTCACTGTCAAGGAAGGAGTTACACACATTGTATTTTTATAGTAATTGATAAATGTCATCAATGAAATTAGATAAATAAGCAAGAAGAAAAGACACTTGGAATTAGAAATTGGGTGGACCAAGGAAAAATGTAAATGATCTCATGATCAGACCATATTGAATTTAAAATAGCCTCTGAAATCAATGTCTTCCTGATAATTTTTTCAACAACTTAGTTCCATAACCAAAACTTAGTTGGCTTTCTCAGCTATTGATTCCAACTCATACCATAGATATTAGTCAGCTTGGATAATATCTAACCTGTAAACTAAATTAAGAACTGGCTTGAGTGGATCTTCTTTTTGATTTTATAATTATATGTAAACGATTTGATAGTTAGTTTCTGGGATTTCAATTTTGCTGTGCCCTCTCCAAGCATGGCCTAGATTAAGAGCAGCTCTAGCCAGAACTTGGTGAAAGTATTATAAAAAAATCTCTACCTGCTTACTGAAATTCTCTCTCCTTTACTGAAAGACCAGGCTTCCTGTTTTAAGACAGTGTGAAACAAAGGAAACTGGAAAACAGGCATATAAATACATCATTTTATTAGTCCTTTATGAAAATTTCAGCAAAAGGTTATGAAGTGTATATTGTGAATGAGTCTGTGCATCTGCTAAGCTAAAAGGAGTAGCTGAAGTTTGTAGCTGTGTGGCAAAAGGTGTGTATTTAGTACTGCAGGTGCCACTTTATGTATATTTTAGTCTTCATTCAATAGAAGCAAAATGTACAGACAATTTCATCAGATTATTCAAAAGAAAGCTAACATTAGAATCAGAGCTTCAAACCGGGAGGGTTGTAAAAGGATGGATAATTCCACTCTGGGGAACGTGGGAGGCAGGTGTTGTAAGAAAAGATGGAAGGGAAGGGCAGATAGCAGCTTTGGGGTAACCTGTGTTGTTCCTGCCAGACACTTTTTTCAAGCTTGTTCTCCTGTTGAAGATTTCAAGAACTGCCAAAGAAACAAGGCTTCACTATTAAAAACTTTTTGCTTAACATCTATTTTGGATCTTCCTTTATGTATTTTAAACCCAAATCTTCTTGTCTTATCCAACACGTAAAGCAGATACTTCCCTTCCTCTCTGCATCTCTTTTAGATTTTTTTAAGACTGTTAGCCATTCAGTCTTCTTTCTTTAGACTAATCAACACTAATTTGTTTAGTCATTCATCATTATCATTGCTTCCCGAGCTGGATCTAGTATTCCAACTGAGACCTCACCAAAGCTGAACAAATTAAGCTCTCACTAAATTGAAATTCAGAGCATATGGGAGGTGTTTCTCTCCTACGAACCATTTGCCCACACCCACTAGGAAGGCAACAGACTTCAACGTGAGTAGAAAATATGAAAGTCGATTTTTAGTACAAAAAGAGTCTTAAAGCCTGTACTCCCAAAATAAAGAGCTGTGTGATGTTTCTGTATCAGAGCATATTCTGGTACCATGAAAATGTTCCTGTCCCAGGGAACCACCAACACCAAGCTCAGAGTTTAATGAGCCTCGGGATACTGAGCGTTTCATCATGATTTGGTAGAGAATTTTGTAAACTTGATACCCTGAGGTGCACTCAGAGTAGTTTATGCTAAAGGAAATCAGGACAAATGCAACAGCAAAATACATTTTATAGAAAGATTAATGTTGTAAGAGAAGGACAAACAGCCTCCATTCAAACAACAATTTCAAACTTACTACAATTGTACTTCCTTGAAAAAAATCTGGAAAGTGCTTAGTTTCTAGGAATAAAAATAATATTGGTCTGTTTTTCAGGGTGTGGATCCCAATGAGGAGACAGAAAATACAACTGTAATCATAAGCAGATTCTTAGGACCATTTTTGTATGAAACAATACTTTGGGCTGAGACCCAAATAAGCAAACTTAAGTGATCTAAGAGTCTCAGTAGGTATGAATAAAAAATATATTGCTACAGATATTTCTGTTGCCTTAAGTGGGGTATTTGGCATGTGAAAAAAGACGGCAGATGTATGGAAAATCCTTGTTCTATTTAGAGGAAGATTCCCCCTTTATTAGCTAGCTATTTTCCTACTTCAGTATTTGCTACTTTTATTTCTATGACATTGGAAGGGTGCAATACAATAGTATTTTAGAAATGCTAAACTTTGTGGTATTTTAGGTAAATTAAGATAAAACATGAAAATAAAATATACACATTCACATGTACGAAGAACTTTTAAGGTAGCATTTCTGTTTTACTGACCAACCATCTGCCTTCTTGATTAAAATGCAAAAGGCAACCTTTTGATTAAAATGTATCAAAGGTTGTAGATGCAGTTTTCTATGATTTCTTACTTCATGTAACTTGGAAAAAAGGCCGTGCAATCCGGCATGATTTTTGCTCTCTTTAGGGCAACTTGGAAGGGAATAGTCAGTCAGCTCCAGGGCTAATGTGTAGTGACAGAAAGTATTTAGAAAGCCGGAGTTCAACATCTATCTCTTGATTTAGGTTAATATTAGTACTTCTTAAGATGTCACATGCTTTTAAATACAATTTTAAGCTAAACTATGAATGCTTCAGGGTTTTCAAAGTTATTCACTCTGTTACAAAATGTTTTTGGCTGGGAAGAAAATCATAATGTTAATTTCATTTGAATTACGTTTCAAGAAATAACGCAGGATATCTCCCT
Source organism: Xenus cinereus (assembly GCA_025774025.1). Lineage (NCBI taxonomy): Eukaryota > Metazoa > Chordata > Aves > Charadriiformes > Scolopacidae > Xenus > Xenus cinereus. The sequence goes on along the minus strand of JAOXJK010000002.1, from coordinate 11,971,389 downwards.
GGCAAAGAGGTAGTCTATGGAGTGACCAAAATTAATCTGATGTGTCGTGACACATAGTCCCAAAGTCAGGCCCATAAACCATTCTTCCTACAGCAGGTACTTGTTACAGATGATACATATATTTCTTTCTATCCATTGGCTTTGTTAGCTTTTCAGAAACGTTGACTCCACTGAAGGCTCTCGCGGAGCTGCCTGTCTTCTCCTAGCCCAAGCTGACAGCTGTCTTACACTCACTTGGGTTTTAGAAACTAGTTCCAGAATTAGCTGCATTTTACTTTGTGAAAAACCTAAAGTATACAAAATTGCCATGTCATCAGCTCTGTCAACAGCATTGCTGCCTGTTATAAAAACATCTGTCATCCAAGGTGAGTTTTGCAATACACTTGCCCAGAATGCCTTGAAGTATAGATTTGATTGACTCTGGGTTCAAGCATGCAGAGTACTGTCTGATTAACAGATATCATTTTAGTTGTATTGTCCAGGAATTCTGTTCTTGGATTTACTAAAACATAAAGCAAACTTTACTGAAGCAGAATGTCCAGGATGTGGTAGGACTGCCATGGGGACTTGAGACTTTGGGAAATATGATTTTACCACTCCAGTGCTTACAGTTTTGCATTTTTAAGATATAAAACCACCATAAAAATGCCAGCGAAAACCAGTGTTTTTTTTCACTGACTCACTTAGTGCTTGCTTTTTTTTTTTTTTTTTATATTCTTATTCTGGATAAGTTACAACTTTTCATAATTCAGTACCATAACATGTGATTTGTCCATGCTGAGGTGTTCTGCTCTGTTCTGGCCTCACCATTTTCCCACAAAATGGAAATAACCACTCCCCTTGCACACGCACTCTCTGTTGATATGCAAAACAGTATCTGCATAGTTCTAGATATCAATATCTGTCAGCAAAATCATATTTTTTAAAAATATTGTTTCCACCCCTTAGAGCAATTGGCACATTTAATGAGAGCATAATTCAATGTTTCTTTCATTGCACTTTTGTCTCTGCTGTGGTTTCATCCAGAGACTTCAGCACTCCATTCTGCTGTGTTCTTCTTTCTGAAGTCTACCCTGGGTGCATGTACCTGCCATAAATTTGAATGATAGTTTCCCAACAGCTGTGGATGTGTTCTTGGGATCACGCAATCCTGACCCCAGCCCAGCAATATAACTACTACTGTGTTCTGCTTGCCAAAAGTAATACTCTTTAATTTTATACACTGTTGTATTCTGTACATTCAGTAGAGTTGAGAAATTGTTACCAGCTGCTATTGCAATTACATCCAATACCTAAAGCAAGACTGTAGTACTGAATTCCAAGCTGGTAAAGTAGAGGAAGTGTTTAGTGAAGGAGAAAAACCTAGTGTTAATTTTTTCCCCCTCCATTTGCTGCTGTTCCTTTTCTGCATTATCTCTACTGTTCTCTTTCTCTCTTCCTCTAAACCATAAATTGTAATAATTTTAGAACAAGAAATTGGATCCTCTGCTGTTTTAAACCCTACACAAAAAGTTCTGTTTAATGTTTCTGTAGGATGCATTCTTCTATGGATTTAATGCTATCACTATAAAGCTTTTGACTTTAGAAGTTCTGGATGCACTTAGTTTGCCAGAGCTGATCAGGAAGGCTAGTTTCCTACATAACACACATATCTGTATTCAGATATTTTTTATTTTGTCCCACCGCCCTCTCCCCCCCAGTTAATTTTGGGAATCCTTAAGAGCATTTAGAAGAAAAATAGTGACTGTCTTTGCTACTGTGGGGTCTAGTCGCTGTGATCATTATAGCAAATGCGGTAATATTCAGGAAAAGGACCAAAAAAAAAGTTAGATGGTACCCTATATTTTGCATCATACAAAATGGACTGGTAAAGTTTATGAAAAATACAATGGTCATTACTTTGATTATGGGAAGTGACACTTTAAGAAAGATGAGATTGTTGAAGCTGAAAGTTGGCTTGAAACATATTTGTTGTAGTTTTTAGACTGCAAATTGGAGACAGTGTAAAGTAACTTTGGAAGGCTGATCAAGATCATCTTTCCTATTTTTTTTTTCTCATGAGTTCCATAACTCTTTAAGGAACTCAAACAGTCCAAGGATGCAGTGAAACTGCACTAAAACCAGTTTGGAAATTTTCAACAGAAGAGTTTTTGAAACTGTTTATGAAGAAGATAAAGCAAGATTTGACCATGACAACTTTTTTAATCCATTGGCTACTGTTTTTCTGAAATGAGGCTTTCTTGTTACTTTGAGGACTAGAGAAGTTTGGTGCTTGAAAACAAAAAGCTTTGTTGTGAACTAGAGGAGTTTGGTGCTTGAAAGAAAACCCACCACCTTTGTTTTTTATTTTCATGCAGAACTTGAAGATATTATTATTATTATTTCCAAAATGGAAGTGACGCCATGTGCAGTTCAGTTTTTGCAGTAGTTTTCAGTAAGTGTTTAAACACAGAAGCACCCACTCAAACATTTATGGCTCTGATCCATCCACGATTTATTTATGTACTCATTTTGGTTTTGTATGACTAACCCATTACTTTGCATGATGTTTTTTGCACAGAATATATCATTATTGTTACTGGCAAGGCACGTCCACATGCAGATTTAGCTGCCTGACTTCCTCTGTTCAAAGTTAAAATTGGTTGCTCTGTCCTCTCTGATTCATAGCATGACATCTTCCTAGATGGCTATTAGGAATTCTTTTTCATTAACACTGTATGAAAGGTATTTTCTAAATGCAGATTTATTCTTTTTTTTATTTTTTTTTTTTTTCACTTAGGTGGAAAAGTAAGAATATAGTTTTCTTTAGAATGGATTTCTCCTTGATAGGGTTCTTTTCTTATTCTCAGAGCTCAGTAACAGTCATAGCGTTGACTTCTGCAGAATTGCCAAAGCATGGCACTTTACGGGCCTTATCAAGGTTTCAGAAATTCCCTGTGTCCATATTTACAGAAAAGACAGTTTGGGACTGTGTTATGACATGGTATAAGCTAGCTTATATGCATCAATTGGGAACCTCATCCTTACTTTTTGAGCTTTGCAATCCTTGAAAGTCACAAGAGATGGTAGACATATGTGTGATAAAAAATGCATACTAAATAAAAGATATTTTCTTGTCTTTTTCACATGCTAATATAGATGCTCTGTTCTGACAGGAATTTCTTGAATTTATCAAGGTCATAGACAAAATTACCTTCAGAAGGTCCCTAGCTTAGTAGCTAGATGTAGAGCTTTGCTTTTTAATTCTTTTTAAACAATGAAACTAACTGTATGACTAAACATCTCTGTCAGATGATGACACAAAGGAAATCCTTAAACTGATTCTCCTCTGATTTGTAACCACGTTAACTTGTGAGTAACTCCATTGACCTCATGTTAATTCTGGTGTGTGCAAGAGAGGAGTCAGGGTACAAAAACATCTGTGCTGTCAAGAAATTTGCATTATGTCAACTATTATCAGGAATAGGGAAGGAATATCTGCTGTATTGGTTTGAGAATGCTCTTGTTAACAAATATTCATATGTGCTTTATCTTGGGACTACCCTAAATTGGCTACTATTTCCCTTGCAATGGAGTAAAATTGCTGCTTATCATCTGCTACCAAAAGTCTTAATGGTTGCATATTTCTTTACAGAAATATAGCTGTCAAAAAGCGAATTGAAGCTATTACTGTTCTGGAACCCACATTTATAAGATACTGTGTATAACCATAGGGACATATAGGCTTACGTAAATATTTGTTTCTCCAGTGCACATCATGTTTTATCCTTAGCAGTGCAAAGAGAAAGAGATGTACCCAAGAATCAGAGTCCTCCTGAGAGGGGAATTTCTTACATTGAAGACATTTGTCACTTCTTTCTAGGTGGTTGATATATTCTGCGATGCCTGTTCATTCTTTATACTGGATGTGCGGTACACAAAATAACAAGAAGAAAGTATTATGGGCCATTGTATAGAACTGGTGAGCTAAGAAACGTAATACAATTATAGGGAATTAAGCTATTTGTAAATGTAGCCTCTAATGTAGCCGCTTGTTTCTCTAGAATTCCTTTCTAATGTTTCTTTCTGATTATATGGGATCATAAGAACTGACGCTGTGCTCTGAAGAGCACAAGAACAAATTCCAGTGCTCTGGAATTCTTTTGACAAAAGCGTCTTTTTTCTTTTTTAAACTTCAAGTGAAATTACAGCTTTTGGGAGCAGTGGACTAAAAAGAATGGACTGAGCACTTAGGTCCAGTTTTGTGTATTATTTCTTTCTCACATTTGAGGAAGGGTTATCAAATTGAGATATTCTGGGGAAAAAAATATTCAAAATCAACATATGGACATCTTGATTGGAAAATTTCTGGCCAGCGCTATTTTAGAAGGCCATTAGTTTGTTATCATGGATTGCCAAACTGCGTCTCATCTTCATAACTGAGCCATTTAATTCCAATTTCAAAACAGTAACCAGAAATTAAGGAGACTAAATGTTTAGCATGAATCCTCAAGTTCATTTGCTGCCTGTCCTCGTCTCGTTTGCTGTAGGCAATATTACTATTTCTACTGTCCTGTGAGAGAACACAAGACCTGTGATAACCTTCAGTGTGGCTGGAAAGGAAAGTGAAATGAGGTTACTTGCCAGCTTTGCTGTTGTTCGTTTGCTACTGTCTGTGTTCCCTGTCAAATCCTCTATGTCACGCAGATATTTGTCCAGGATGTGATTTTCTAAAAGAGTAACTAAGTCTTTGCTCTCTTCAATGGCTCATAATTTATCATTGTCAAAAATATGCAAGCGTTTCTTTTTGTTAGCTGGATGAGAACAGAATATAAATGCAAGTGTGTGAGTGACACTTTCAGCAATGTCTATGGTGGCAATCAATCACAAGTGGTTCAGCGAAGCAAGGTTACTGAAATGATGTGCTGCAAAACAAGCAATATTGCAGTAGGTTGGGATAACTGGGGCTTTTATTGGTGTTATTACACTGCGATGCTTAAACAGTGTGCTGCTTGCCTTACCCTATGATTGGAATGATTCTGGGAATGTGCCTTTGCTGTTTCAGGCACATGTACAACATAGGAGTTAAAAGAGATTTATCCATTGACTGGGCAGATTACGTTTTGGAATTGATTAAATTTAAGAATAAGAATTTTGAAAATATTTCCCAAGTGGTAGCACAGTTCTTTCACGGGTACGGGAACTACTTTCCCAGTAGCCACAAAATGGAAAAAGAGTAGTAACTTCACCCCCCTCCCCCACCCTTTTTTTTTTTTGCCCTGAAGGTTTTCTATTTTTTCTTGTGCTGAATCTTTATATGTAAAGGCAAAGGCGTGTTACTCATCCTCTAAATACCACTGGGTCACCGTGGCTTCATGAAGGAATGCAATTGCAAGAGACAAAAGAGGTGTATTTTTAAGCTGGTCACAGCTTGTCAGCTTTTCAGTCCAAAATCATCCTCCATCCATAACTAGGAGGGATGTGACCTGTGTTCTGATTGCAAGGTGGCCAAACCAGCTGACGTGTAGCTCTGCATTGCTTCAAAAGCAATGGGGAAGACTAGTGGGTGCTTGCAGGAAGGTCACACTACTGGAACTAAACCGTAGATTTCTGTGTGAACAGAAGTGATTTATCTTGCACCTTAATTATGCTGAGTAGCGGGCAGAAGGGAGCATAAAGTAGAAGCTTGAGTGCATTAGTCACTTTCTAAAGGGAACAAAGGACTTTCATATCTTTCATAAGCACAAGGCTTGTGATATACACAGTGATGATACAGTCACCATACTGACTCCAAGGTGATTACCTACCTACCTGTAGTATTGAAAAGTAGATTTACTTTAAGTTAAAGTGAAAAAAGACCTATATCCATGCATATGCTATTGTTTTCCTTTTCTGAGAATATATAATATGTTACACAGTTGTTAAAACCCCAGAATTAAAAAAGAATGTATCACCGAGTTAAGTAACCTTCTTTCCCATATGAAAACACATCTCAAATCATGCTCCAAAACCAGAGCATTATTGCAAAATACAGCCCTTGCTCATAAGTGAACAGTATCCCACCATACAGCAGGAAGCACGAATTAAGATCTATATAAGAATACAATCTGTTCCAAATTACAGCAGATCTGCTTGCTTTTCACAATATGGCATTGGGCAAAGGACACTGAACTGGTGGAGACCCAAACCCAAATGTCTGGACTGTCTATTTTGCTTCAGAATTTGTTTCTCGTGACATGTTGTGGAGTCTTGTTTCTCACTGCTTTTGAGACTGAAAAATTCTATACAGCACTGTTTTGTCTTGTGTGAATCAGTCACCCTGGGCTTCTTTTCAACATGTTCTATTTTCCAGTAAGTCAATATCGCAATAAGCTTGTCTCTCACTGCTTTTCTCTGTGGTGTTTTGTACAGCACTGTGGAATCAGAAGCCATGCAAGGGTGGCTACCATCACACATAGGGATGTTAGCTCAGACTTGATGCTTTTTCCACACACTTACATGTTCTCTGGACGACTTCTCCATTTTTCTTCACACTCTCCATGATTCAAGACTGAGTTGTTCTCAGTCAGTTGGTGAACCTTTTCATATTATTTGCATTTCTTTCCAGTTCAAGGAGGACAGTGTCAGAAATTTTCAAGGAAGGGCTGCATCTGACCAGTTCAGCTTGTCTTTCATTCTGTAAAAGGCTTTGGAATCCTTTGCAGTGACAGATATTCGTTAAGTGTAAGATTATTACTATCGCTAAGTATGTTCTCAGAAAGCTAATTTGGAACAGAAAAAGATGCCATTTACATTTCCAATATTGAGAACAGTTGATTAGATTTCTGTTACTAACCCAGTCTTTTCCTCTGACTTTACTTTATACTGTATACTTTGAAAGAATTCTTTTTCATCTGAAAAAGAGATATATCTTGAAACAGCCATTGTAGACCATCAATGTAAAAATCAGCAAGAAAAGTCCATTGCTTCACAAAAGATCTACAATATAGGAGCCAAGTCCTGAAATGAGACAATGGATCTGCAAGACCTCTGTTTAAGAAGTATATTTATATTAGTTTAGGTTTTGTCCTTTACCAAACTATTGTGAGTCGATGGGCTCATGGTATAGCGTGAAGCAAGAGCAAGACTGGCAAACAGTAATAAGGCAGATAAATAAGTATGTCTTATTGGTATTTACTATTCACGAAACTTAGAGTGTTATTTCATTTACATGAGAGTTTTGAATATCTAGAATAAGTGGATCTAAAATATTTCACTTTATAATGGCTGTCACTGTGATGAGCACTTAGCTTTCAAAGTGCTAGTCGAGTGGCTTCATAGCTAATCTTTGTTTTTGCATAGAGGGCAAAAATATTGTTCATTGCTGTGAAGGACAGACCAGGTCATTGATGTGAGAGAAGGCTCAGACGAGATCCTGCCTGCCATCCATGCCAAAAATATAGTAGGCATAATTGCATTTCTCTGGAAATTAATCTGCAGATGGTACTGGAGAAACAGGAGAGACACGTTTTGCTTCAACAAACATTAAGATGGTCACCATAAATTTAGCGTAGCAAATTCAAGTTCATGTGACTTTTAAGCATTTTTTTCATATATAAAAATAATGATGGAGTACATTAAGTGTCAAGTATATAGGTTTAATTCTGTTCTCAGTTGAATGGTATAAAACAGAGACTACATTGAGTAGGAAACACCTGAACTTTATTTATTTTCCTGTTTACAAATTACTTGTAGACATATTTTAAAAAGTTGAATTATTCACTTTTTTCAGGACATAAAACTGTAATATTACATTTTCCCTGTAGGGGAAGGGAGCAGTAGGGATACAAATGATAAGATTTGTTCAGAGGATGAACAGTCAAATCATGTGTAACATACACACACAAATAATGAATCATTTCCTGACATGTAAACCACCAAGTACATATGCAGGGGAAAAACCCTTTTGCTAGGGGGGATATGGGGTGTTGATGCTGAAGCATCATGATATAACCTACAAGTACTGTTGAAGAGAGAGGGTAATACATCACTCCTTCCAGTTTCAGCTTCATAAGAAGCCAGTGTTATTTAATTACTATGGTCAGGGGCTAAACTGGTGGGAACTCCATTGCATTCTGCCTCACGTATAGACACTGAATCAGAGCAAATCTCCAAATTACTTATGCCTCATTTTTTCCTATGTAAAACAGGTAAAATACAACTTTCTATTTTGAGGGGAAAAAAAAGGGATACAAATCAGATCACTTGGAGTAGGTTGAAAATACCTAGTAATCTTGATTAGACTGTGATGGGAGTGTTCTTGCCCAGTAGCCAGTCACAGTTATACTGTGGGTTATATGTCACTATTCTGCATACCCAATATTCTCGGTCAAAAGATGCTTGTGAATCCCCATATCAGATAAAATAAACTAACTGGAATTCTACATGGATGCTATGAATAGATAGTGACTTTCTCTAATAAAAATTATAATACATTAAATGAGTAATATGTGTTCTTGTGCTTTAACTTGTACCTGTGCAAACACATACCTGTCTCTCTGTGCCTGTATTTACCTATAGTGAATTTGTATACATATATACCTAGCTCTAAAAAGGTATCAGGGTGAATATTTTCCTTCTGAACATAAGAAATATTTACATTCCCAATAAATTTATAGGTAAGGATATCCTAGTTGATGTCAAAGCAGCCTGGAACACCAGACCATACAATGTGAGGTCATATGCATATTAATATAGCACTAAAAATTGAACCAAAATAATAATTGGTCTTTTGAAGAGCTGCAGAACTTTACATTGTAAGAATTGTCCTCTGGCTGTCCCAGTAGCAAAGACTTCAGAGTAAATAAGTAAGAGAAGGAAATACCTGTTAACCATGTGCCTTGTCTTGTGAAATATAGGAAGACAGTTGTTTGTATTTGGAGTGAAAATATTAATAACAGATATTATACTGTCCCCTGGCATCTTTCCAAGCATGTAATTATCGGCAGAGCCAACAATGGAGAGGTATGTTAGGTTACGTCTCACTGGGCTAAAATACTGTAACAATTTATTGCACTACAGCATGCAAGAAAAGCAATGTGAAGTGTGCTGCTTCCAAGTCTGCAGGGCACTTCAAGAAAATGATAGCACATGTAGTATGTTTGGTAGCTAGAAGATGTGTATCATTCCTTAAAAAGGACCTTCACTGAAAGGCTCTAAAATGTGTTTCTCTGTATTTGATTAACTTAACGCACATTAGCATGTAGGAAATGTCTTCTTGATTTTTCACTTTGAAACTGACTGTCACTGGCTCAGTACTAACTTCCCAGTTGTGGTGTTTACATTCCTGCATCTGTGAAATCTGCATGCTCTAGATGACAGTTTACATGAAGAACTAGATCTTCATCTGTTATAAATCAGTGTAACTCTGATGTGGATAGAATACTGCCTTCGTCTCTGTTGGTGACCTAGATAAGTGCGTTCATGCTACATAGACCTTTTATGTGAGAGGCTCATTTCATGTTTCCTTTTATCAGTGTCATAGAAAAAACTGGATAGTGATAGGAAAGTAGTTTGGTGGAGGGGTTGTGAAGTGGAGATACGCTGGGAACCCACAATCATTTTATTATTTCATCACCACAGTCACAATCTCCACCAGCCCTACATAGTCACAGCCATTTCTACACTTCAGGTGCTGTCTATAATTAAAACTGATTTTAGGATGCAGTATGAATAAGTGAATTTCTAAAGTGTTAAAAGCCATCTAAAGCCTTAAGTTTTAACCATTTTCCAGTAGTGACATAAACTAATGTTCCATAAAATGCTGTTACTTCAAGTATTAAAGAGCCTAGCAGACTGGCACCATCTTCCCTTCAGGTACAAATAACAATGCAGGTGCTAACTCACATACATTGAATAGATTTATTGTGGTGGGCACTCATTTATGTGCTCAAAATAGTAATCTCAGAGTTTGAACTGTGTCCAGATTATGTGACATCAGGAATCAGCTCTGAGGAGCAGTAGCTATGTGTAGTAGCTTGCATGATAGTTTTTTATGCTTTTATGGAGTTCATGCCAATACTCCAGCCTCTTGCTTTCAAGAGCAGCATTTTCTATGTCATATATTCTCCTTAAAAAGAATTCAAATCCAATAAGGAGGTATTTCTGCAGCCCCAGCCTGTAAATGTAAGGCACAGAATATAGCACAAAAGAAAGTAAAACCATTGTGTAAATACAAGGGAAAAAAGGAGTGAGGGTCACACAGAGTTTTAACGCTTCCTTACGGTCATTTTACTGCTGAAGAATTCCAGTTCACTGGTACCCACACTTCTCTAACTCCTTTTCCTCTGCGCTAAAAGTGACATGCTAAAAATTCATAATGTAATCAGCCACTCATGTTTATATAGCATTCCTGAAAACATCTTGAAGTGCTTTACAGTCATTAAAATAAAATTAAAATACTATCTCAACAAATGGAAGAATATGCATAGTATTCTCATTTGAATATTAACACAGTCTAAATACTGACTTTTTTTCTGGAAAATTCTAATGAAGAAAACAACTCCATGACAATATATTTTCTCTTTGAGCTATTCTATGAAGTGCAGAATCCTCAGGCTGCATTCTGCACCAGCCCTCCTAACTTCATAATGACATTACAGTCAATAGAGCTACTCAGGTACTTAAAGTTATGTTTAAACTTAACTAATGTCTCAGGTGGGTTTTACTACTGCTAAGATGCTCTTGAAATAATAATGAGAGCAAAATCTAAATCACTTATCCACTATGCACAGAACACAACTTTATTAATGATTGCTTACTGTATATTACATATGCTAAGGAACCTTCTCTACATAATTTTTTCTCCTCTCAGTCCTAAGGCATTTTCTGTATTTGTTGCCTGGCAATAGCAAATCACATCAGAGCCATGGATCCCCTTATTTTCTTTGATCCATTTCTCTACTGACACAGAAGGTGCAGTAGCTCTCACCTTGGGGAATGCAGATGAATCCCGTTAGTCCAGCTGGTGATGGTCCGTGTGGTCATCTTCTTTTTAGTATAATGTTGGCTGTCAGTCTGTTTCTTATTTGTTGGTGACAGCATATGGAAACTAGAAAGCAACAGCTACTGGTCTCCTGCTTTCATCAGTAAAAACATCAATCATTTTGCAAAATACTCTTTTCCATAGTTTCTTAGCTGTTCTGAAAACAAGCAGATGACATTTGACTGCACTTGGCTGCAAGTGTGAAGCCTTCATGTTCTCTAAGCTGTGCTCCTTCATTTTCTATTTGCATTATGTATTAAATTATTGGCATGCATTTGTCCATGATCTCTGCTAGACTGACTGAGGGTTTTTCCCCTCCATTCTCTGAAACTCCCTATTAAAACAGGTTTTGAGCAGGAATCAATCAAACAAGGAATGTATTTATTAGTGGATCTCCCTTGATACCTGTGGGTGAAATAATTTGCAAAGCAATGATTATGTGTCTTTACTTAATTTTATGTTATTTCTTCATATTCATCAGCTAAAGAGAAGATTCATACTACTGACTTTAAAACATATTTGGGGGGGTTTGACTTTAGCTATTTTTAGTGGGTTTTGTTTAAAACTCTGAAGTCTGTTCCTTTCAGTGGAAGCTCCTCCCCAGTCACAGTTCTTATGAAACAAAACCAAAAATCAACAAATAAGAAATTACTAAAAAAAAAAAACCCACCAAGGAAAAAGTTATTAGGAAAATTAGCTGAAATTAGAAATGCATTATCAATCCTTTCAGCAGGAATGAAATTACAGATTCAGCATGAATTGACCATCTGAGTAGAAACTGATAGCATTTTGAGAATAAATAACATGGCTGTGTGGTTTATTGCTGTGTGGTTTATTTGCTCGGCAAAGGTTCTTCTAGAGCTCTCCTTACAGAAAGGCCATCTGTGGTTTAAGTGGATTCTTTTCAGCCATGAAGTCGAGTGAGGTGAGATTCTGTGGCATTACAGTGTTTTGTCTAGGAAACTAAACACCAGAAAATGAAGAATGAACCACCCCTTTATGGCCCTTTAGCAATGTAAAACAATATTCTCACACTATAGGAGATTAGAACTAATACTTTGTAATTAATGGAGTTCCCTTGGGGGTATCAGATCAGTCATTGATACATAGTACCTGGACTGGGTTTCTTCCCTGTATTCCATATTCGTGTTTCAGAAGCACATTTAATATTGTGATATGATCTCCTCTGTAATTCCCTCATAATCATCAGTCGCCGTGTAAGGAATAAAGTGTCCTACTCCTAACAGACCTATTTTTCAGGAGTTTTGAAATGGTTTTCTTTTTGATTGAACTGGGGTTATATTCTAAACTCACGAAGAAGTGATACTTGGTGCTTTCAGAATAATTCTTAGGATGACTACAATGTTTTCAAGGCTAAAATACAGTATCTTAGTTGTTCTACATCAAATCAGTACTTGAGAGAGTGAAATTTCTAGTGACAATAGCTAACAATCCGTTATGATGTTGAAGAAAGGGAAAATAATCATCTTGCATCATTCCAGTTGTCTACATTTCAGATGAAGTGCATATCTGTCATTTTCTGGATGTAAACAAAGGCTGGGTTTTTTGGTTACTCACATTAATAAAAAGTAAAGCCACTACTATTGAATGCTGCCATGAGATTGCAAATTTCTATAAGAATTCTACTAGGCAACACTTTATCAATTTTCTGGTAAAGAATCAAGCACTTTTAATGTATCTTGCTGTTGTAAGACTGTGAAACACTTGTGACAACGTTGCTCAAATCCAGAAATAGTTTTGCATTTCTTGCTGAAGATGAAGCATCACCATATGTACAGAACCTGTACAGATGACCATGCTCAACCACAAAACAACAAAAACATAAGAAGCATTTTGAAACCAATGTGTAGGTGGTTGAGGAGACTAGATGACTAATAATCATTAAAGTGTATCACTAACTGTAAAGTGCGTATAGTGCCACTATATAGAAGATCTTTAAATTTAGAAAATTTCTTTTGGGACTGTCATGAGGGCCCTAATCTAGACTAAACATATGCTTACCTTTAGGACCGTCAATTAATTAATGTGAAGGGAGCTTATTAGCTGCCTAAAAATAGATGCTTTCACATACTGGATTCATAGAGAATCCAGACTTGCTGTTTTCATATAATATGAAAGAAAGAATAAAAATGAAAGTACTCAAAAGAGCATAATGAATTTCTAGTTTACATGCTTAGAACCTTAGTCCCACTTGCTTTTACTGGGACTGCAGCTCCAAAGTCTCTTACAGATGCATTTCTAAAACCATTAAGCAGACCAATAATTGTCAAATTGTGTATGTATCAAATTCTCTGTATAGGATACTATTGAAAATTTCAGCAGACATATAGTTTACTTTGAAATATCAAAATCCATTTCTGAAATATATTTTTAAAATCTTATTTATGTCCTTTAAAGACAGTGCTTGTTTACTTCCAAACTTGATTTTATTTGGGGGGTATATAGATCCTTGCAGTGTGATCCACGAGATTTCTGTGATCTGAACTACATACTCTGTAAGCTCACAACAAGACTACATTGAAAATAAAATAAAACTAATTATTTTACAAAGATATATTAAAAAAATCTTCTGTAGCCAAAATATTCTGACTAAACTATCTGTTGTTCCACATTCTTACAGAGCCAGAAGGCAAGAGGTAATAGGTAGGGTTTTCTAGTTTTATCCATGTATAGGTAATCTTTTCCTCCTAAGTCTGTGCAAATTTGTGGTACTAGTCATCCTAAATTTTGGAAACATGATATTGTCAATATTAGAACATTTAGAACACAGTCTTAAAGGATGCTGAAAACTTCAGTCTGCATGCAACAAATTAGATCCCAATTAATTCTATTTTAAATTTGCATTGTTCACAAAGTTTGTAGTCGGACATGTTCAGAAGTTTTGCAATTAAAAAAGTTACTAGTTTGTTAAGTGTCAAAACCAAGATTACGAAGTGTATTTCAGAACCGAGTTCTAGAACTTGCTACTAATGTAGTGTAAGAAAGATCTATATGGAAAATATATGCCAAAATTTTGCATTGCCATTTATTTTTTACAGATAAATATTCAATCAACTTTAAAACTTAATTCCTTTCCCTAGTGTGGCATTAATGTAGGCTATTTCTAGATCCGTCCTGTGGTTAATTAAGTGATTTAAAGATGGAATGCCTTGTGTTTTCTTTTCTCTGAAGGATAAAACTCTGTCTCCTTTCTGACATAAACCTTATTTCCAAATATAAGTTAGATTATTAAATGGAAAATGGTTGTTTCCACAGAAACTTATTTCAATATACTCAACAAGAAAATACTTTTCATAAAGAGATGTAATAGAGGCTTATCTTGCAGGTATCATCCAAAGTGTTATTTAATTGCTATCTATGCCTGACAGCATGAATATCAGAGCTGAAAAACATCACATCTTTAAGCCTCATTCGTGTTCTGTAGCAAGATTTTATATATTATCAATACTCTACATATTTTAAAATTTAGATGTTTGAAATTTTCTGAGCTTGTATTTGAAGTACTTGCTTTAATTGACACAATTTTGAGCTCATACTTACAATATTTCAGAACTATGTTATCTACTTTAAGGAAAATAGAAAACGGGACAAACACCAAACGACTTCTATAACATTTGATGGTTACAAACAGTGGGGTTTGTAATGATGTTAGCATGGTTCCACCTTGTTTAGAACAGAGAAAGTTAGTCCAAATAAGCATAAAATGTCTGCCTGCAGTGATGCATGTGAAATATAGCTGACCTAGCTGATTTTGAAGAAGTGTATGCAGCCTTTTTCTAAGAACTAAGTACAGGTACACAATATGATACACAATAGAAATACACCTTGAAAATTAGTTCAGTTTATTTTTTCCCAGTTTCATGACATTTATATTTTTTCCTTTCTCATCCTTTTTCTCATGTCTGCTTTTTAGTTTTTATTCTTCTGATCTTCAAATAATTGCCAACCTCTTTCTATACAAATCAACATCTTCTAACTGCTTGTCTCATCAGTTGAGTTAAGATTGTCTAGAACTATTTGTTTTTCTCTATACTGCTTGTCTTGAGAACAACCCACTCCTCTGGCTGCTTTTTCAGTCAATTGAATCCTTCTTTCCCCCTTTTACATCACAGCTTTTAAAATTCTGTTTCAAAGGATACAGCAGTGTTAGAATTCATATTATCCCTTCCTCTTAAAATAAGCCATTGAGAAAATCAAAGGAGGACATTGATAATCCAGTTAAAAGATCAGAAGGAGAAAAAATATTCTAACCATCTAATTCACTACTTTCTGCAGAGAGAGAGATAAAAAATATCACTGATGTTTCTGGGCTAAGTCTATCTCTTTGCTTGATTCTTGTATGCTTGGGTCACGCTGTCGATTAACATGCAGTAGAAGCGAAGGTAAAAAAACCAAAGAAAATATTCATACAACCTTTTTGGATCCTTTCTTTCAGTCGGACCTACATGATCATAGGACAAGCTGTGTAGAACGCTGTCCAATTAATAGTGAAATGAATGAAACCTGGAACAAATCCCATTAGGAACAGGACTGAAGTACATCGTTCTGCCCCTATGGACAGTTGAAGTAATGAGCGATTCTGACAATACAGAGGCTCTGACATCTGAAACACAAATTCAAAATAAAAGAGAAATGATTGAAAGTGAGCTAGGATGATTCATTCCTTATCACACATCTGTCAGTCTTACTGTTTTGCTGTCTATCTGTAGGCAGTGAAAAGGGAGATAACATCTATTGTCTAATGAATGCTATGTTTTTGCTCTCTTTCTTAAAAATTTAAACTTTTAGAATATTTATATCTCAATGCTTAGAAAAGGAATAAACAAAATATTAATTGATCAAAACAAATTACAGCTTTGTCTATCTTATCACAACTGAGACATTGTGAAAGAAGTGAAGCATGAAACAGGAATTGTCAGCTTTAGGGTTGCATGCAAAGGGATGGGATGAATATATTCAGATTTGCATCTAGAGTTGAAACATGAATACAGAACTTCAGGCAACATATGATGGGCTTGTATATCTGTCCGTTGCCAGTGGCCATGGAAAGAGGCTAAGGGAGCCAGTTTCGCTGGTCCTATTCTTGCCTTGAAGATCTAGTACAATATTTAATCTATCAAGGCTTTAATATTCTCTTTGAAAATGGGCTTTCACAATGTTATCATTGTAAGCTACAAATAAGATTTAAATAGTTGTTGGGAAGCACCATTGTTCAGATAGTGCCACAAACTCCAAAGAACAACCCAGGGATACATTTTAGCAACCGAGAAACTGAGGAAAAAAGGGATGTTGTAATAAAGATTAAATGCAATTGATACTTTCTAGCTCAGTGTCAGTTCATCGTAAACTACATGAAAGCAGTTGGAAGACCACAGCAAGTAGGATGGAAAGTCATACAAAGGTTATCTGAGGCAAAGGCAGTGAAACATGACTGCACCAAAGGAATTAGTTCTGCTTAAGATCCAGGAATTTATAGAAAGTGAAAAATGAGGTAGTCAGCTGGCATGAACAAAACAAATAAGAAGTTCCTGACCTAACGGCACCAAGGAACAACACTAGGAAACAAACAACTACACAAGAAGAGGGTCTCCCCAATAGCAAAACTTAAGACATTACTAAATCTCATGTAACTGTAGCTGTACCTATTGGTATTGCCTGTAGAGTTAATGTAGCATGTGTGGGAGCTATTAATAGAAGCCACCAGGTGACTGGTAACATAACATGTCACTTTATTTGGCACCGTTGCGGTAAGTCAAAGTAGCTGTTCTCCCATGTTGGAAGGATTTCCTTACCCACCTATGCAACCAGTGAGTGGACCAAAAGCTTTCCTTAAATAGTTGGTTGGTGACATGCAACTACTCTCAGTTGGGGTGGAACATGGAAGAAGCAAGTAATTGTTTATAAAAACATTCCCAAATATGCAAGAAATAGCATTCAGAACACACACAAGTATAATGCAGTTTTCCCAGTGTGAACATAGTAAAGATTGACTGATTTGTACTTTTTGAACAGTTATTTGGAGAGTTTCTGAAGTTATGAAAACAATACCTTATAATGCAGTCTGCAATGAAGTATATGAACAATCTACCTAAATGGTCTTGCTTTAGTATGAGCAACTAAATTAACTTCCTTTAACAGTTTCCATTATGTAGTGCAATTTACTCAAGTTGCAAAAACTGTAACTTACCTTCCTCTCCTGTAAACTCTGTGCTTGATGGAGGCTGGGAAAAACTCACAGAAATACGCAATACTGTATATATAATATCCTCTACAATGCTAGCTGTTTAAGCCTTGATTTGAAATATAGCACTCCCCAAAAAGATCTGCTCAAAGCCAGTTGCATTTGTTAGAATAAGCCACCTAGCAGCTTGACCATGAGAAACACACAGACCTGACTCCCTCCTTTTATTAGTACTTTTATTTTCTAACATTTGTTAATGTCTTTACAGTTGGATTTATTGCTCTTATTAGCACTAAACCAGACACCACCTGAGGCTTCTTAGGGACATGGGGTGGGGGAGGCTGAGCCTACAAGAGACAGCTGGGAGTAACCTTCAGCCCATTGTGTGCTTTCTGTGAGTCACCTCACCAAAGAGTGTCTGCTGTCTAAAACTTTCCAAAAGCCATGGGATAAAGTTCATCCAGTATCTCCAAAGTCTCTCAGTGGAAGGTAAGATGGATCTCAAAGTGTGATGGAAAAGAGAGTTAAGGGGGCACAGATGCAGAGGGTCAGAAAGGACATTTTGCCCTCCCCAGCTGCTCTTCCAGTGGCTGCTATCTCAGTATCTTCATAGTTTTTGGCTTCACTGAAATCATATTTCTAGGGTGACACAGTAGGTATATGCATTTTTTCTTTACATTTTCAGTGTTCATGGCAATTTGTATTAATGTGTCATTTTCCCTAATTACAGCACACAAAAGCAAATGCAAATTCAAATTCAGTACTCAGATAGCAGAATCACACTTTCTAAAGGATTCCTCAGGCTCTAATTGAGCAATTTTCAGGAACTATTTATTTTTAGTGTGTCAGGAGAGCCTGCTTTTTAAAAAACTGAACCCTCCCTACTCCTGGCTTAATTTCCAAACGCCTTGTGTCACACTTGAAGAGGAAGCTGAATGTTAGTAGTAACAGATGCTTTAAAATTCCACCTCTGTAAAGTTTTGAAATCTATTTGAATAAGATGCAACAAATTATATGAAGATAACATCATTATCACTATAATGGGATAGTACTTGCCAGCATGGTATTCCATTTCTGCATGGTATTTGATGGCAAAAGTGTGACCATGCAGAAGCAGCCTCCATACAAAGGCATTTTTTAACAATATTTGTGAGAACATTTCTATTCAGGTATACCTTAGTCACCGCAACTCCTTACAGACATGCTGGAATAAAATGGGTATCTTCTGGTATAGTGGAAAGCCTTAAGAGATCTAGTGATAGCCAAAGTAATACAGATCTTAGCCAGATTAATTATAAAAAAGTAATTTGGAGACTTTTATTATTTTTCCTTGTTCTTTAAATTTACACCTCTTTTCTTAGGGAAATTTTAGAGGTCAACACTCAACGAAGTACAATGTTACACTGCTATTTCCAAATACTCTTTATGAATTGTCTCACTGCTTTAGGGACAAGACAGATGCCTTGCAGGGCAAGGTAATAAGAACAAAGGTTATTTTTAAAAGAACAAGAATTGGTTGGGGTAGTTAGTTACTTGCTTATGAAACAGTGCAAGTAAGGGATAGTCATTCTTAAAAAGCACTGAGCATTTTCTGAGCTTTTGGCAATTGCCTTGTGGCGTCCATTGTAACCTGTCACCAGATGTCTCCTTAAATCACATCATTTTATAATGTAATGAGCTATGACAGATGTAACCTGCTACGATACATAAAGGAAATGTTAAAAAAATACACCTGCCCCAGGGTTGGGCTTTCATAGTTTCTAGAGAAAAACAAAACAGCTTTAAAGAATTCATGACTTTGAAAAATTAAATAGAAGCTGAGATGAAAAAAAAAAAAAGCCAAACCACAAGATGCTACTGATTAGAATATACTGTGCATACTATAAGAAAAAAATATTCATAACATTAGTCAGTAAGATGCCCCCCATGTTCAGGAACTATATATAGATGGCTATAATGGATTATCTCCCTGTAACAGAGCAAATCATATTATGGCAGGTCTTATGTACAAATCATGTTGTAGACACAATTGTATTAGATTAATTGTCAATGTAGTCAAGCATCCTGATGTCCAGCAGTGGTAAATGTGTGCCTCAGAAAAAATGTGAAGCCTTTATAAAGTCTTGAAATCTACAGGGTTATTACTTGAGACAAATAACACTTCCTGACCCGAGGCAAAATTCAGGTTATGACCTAACCCCAAAAGTAAAGCCCTTAATAGTTCTGTATTCTACTAGGAAATGCTCACTGCAAAGTGTCTCATCTTTTCTTTGACCTGTACTAAACCACTTGTCTCAATGATATATTGTGATAGCAAGTTTCACACAAAGTTACATATCACTGTTTTATTGTGCCTGCCTTAAGGTTTTTTCCTGATATGTCTACAATATAGCACACTTGATTGGAGGTTTTTTCTAATTGCATTTATTGTGTTATAATCAGATTTTGCCTTGCACACCTTCTCTTCAAACTAGGGAATCCTGGTCAGTGTAGTCACTACTAATATTCTGTTTTTGTGGAACATTTTTAATCAGCAGTACCTGTCAAAGGACAACAATGTTTTATGAAAAAAGTAACAAAATTAAAAAGAGTATAGAATTATTATTAATACAGAATATGAATCTGCCTTAGTCCTACCCTATACTTACTGGTTTTGTGTGTTATGTATCATCCTGAATATATAAATAAAAGATACAAGTCAAAAGACTAAAAACGTAATAGAAGCAAGGGAAGACAGAAAGAAGAAACAAAATTGAAAAAAATTAGAACTATATGGATTAGAGATGCATAAGTAGGCATACTCTAAAGATATGCAAGAT